>CM042262.1:39626615-40226615 GCA_023566225.1 Romanogobio albipinnatus
TTCTTCTCAAAATGGTATTTTGTTTTCAACTGACACACACAAACCATCATATGAATAGACATTTGTAAGAACAGTGTAACACTGATGTGCTCAATGGAAAACACTTCTTCTCCATTCATTAATGACTTCAGTGTTACACTACACACAGTACATACATAAGTGTGTTGTGAAATATTTGAGAATATTGTTTTTATACCCAGAACACACAAATACACGGTAACAAATATATTACATTTTTCCCACAAAAACAATGTACACAGTGTACATCCCAAACAACACAAAGTTGCACATGTTCAGGAAACACTCGTGCTGTTGCGTGTAAGAGATGTTGCTGAAATGTTTCACAATCTCAAGTGTTTTGTTTCTAATGTTGACATACACTACACAGCAGTGCTGGTTTACAATTTATCCCAAAAAACAAAACAAAAAAAAGATTTAAAAAATCCTATAACAGCCTAAAATACCATTATATTACTATATTTTGCTATTTTTTTTTATAGCAGAAAGAATGTATTGTCTTTGGTTTTGTTACTTTTAGTTATTTGTGTTATTTATTTCTGTTTATTGTTGAAAACCAAGAAAACATATAATTTCATGTGTTAAAATGAAAACCTGAAATATTTAATAGCATACTTCAATAAATAAAGAAGATTCAAAAATATTTTAATTTGATCACGTTTTATAAATAAATTAGTATTATATTTCATATTTTCTTATTTTCATAATCGTGTATGAATTATGGTACTTTTACATTAAAGTGACATATCAACCATTTGGTAGAGGATATTTTAAAAATGATGGAATGTGTTGATAAAGAATATATAAAAATAATATTTTTAGCCAGTGATGAGTTTAGTCAAACATTTTTCTTCATGATAATTTTTGTTTATGGCTTCTTTTGATTTGTTAACACTGTAACAAAAAGCACAAACTCGCATAAAAAGCCAAGAGTCAAAAGGCCCAACTAAAGGAAACACTGATCACCATAATGGTGACCACAACACCTCTGTTGATTCTCAATAAGAGCGTCTGTAGATGTCTTTCAGGGCTGGAGCCAAACTCTGCAGAACACCGGCTCTCTAGGACTGAACTCCTGCTCTAAGTGAGGAAAACAATGGTATAATTGTACCCTAAGGACTGACTGTGTACCTTTAAAGGTACAGTTATACGTTTTGTTCCCCAAGTAACAAAATTGTACCTCCACTGTGCAGATAAATGAAAAGTGTAGGCTACTGTCTCCAAATGATTTCATGACTTATTTGTACTGTATGCAGTTTTATTGCATGTTAGGGTATTTCAATTTAATTTGACCTGTGAAGTATTAATTACAGTTTATTATGGGTCAAACAACATTTTTCTAATGGCATTTTTATCAGCATTTCCTGCATATGTTCATCAAGTCACTCCCGTAATAACTCAAACTGTACAATATGCGTGTAAGACTCGTTAATTATTACCCTTAACACAAGTCACGAATGTCAGACCAAAGGTTTTATTTAGTTATTCATTAAACTGCACAGCACTTTGAGACTGATTGAACTTCAGCTCACAGCACCCAAGCGAATCCGTGTAGGTCAGGGTATATTTTGGCCATTTGATTTTCCTTATAGAAACAGGTATTAAAAACAAAAAATGGCTCCTTTTTCGTTTTTTAAACAAAACAAAAAACAAAAATTCAGCTTGATCTTTGTTTGTTTTTTTAGAAGTAGAAAAATGAATAAAAAGCTTGAATATTAGATTTCTAGATGTGGGCGGGAATTATACGCCCCTTTCTACTGATTGGTCGGCCGAAGATCAAACTGTTCCTTCATCAGTTCTTCCTCAGTTCCGCTCAGCAGAATAAAAGTCCTGCACTGCTACAGCTGTACGGATTACCGCGTTTATTGCAGCTACATTTAATCTTTTATTCATCAAACAACCAGACCAACGAATGGCTCGACACAAGGGCAGAGCCTAGACAGGGCTTTCTCCTGTGTAGATAGAAATGCACATTCACTTCATCAGCTGGGTATGGCAGGATAGGCCTATGTAATGCCTGTGATAGCCTACCCTGGTCGCCCAGTAAAAATAAATAAATTAAGAAATAAATTAATTAGTTGTAAATTGAATATTTTAAACACTAATACAAAAAGGAAAGAATAATGCATTGCCGTATGGCCTATAACGTTCACGCAAGAACTGTCATTGTGACAACCAGAGAACAAGAGTTGTTAAAAAAAAAAATTATTAACATTTATTATAATTGATATCTCAAAGAATGTGCTTGTGCGTGGAGCGAGCTGCTGCACACACACACAGGACTGCAACACAAAATTTTAACTCACCATTTTGGTTAGTTTCTCACCAGCAAACCCTATAGAAAATATAGCCTACCTTCAGAACGCTTGACATTTAACCTACGACACGAGTTGCATAGGATTATTTTACAAATTTGTATCCGCTTGAAAAAAATTGATGGGCAAATGCGAGTAAATGCATATTCTTGACGTGTTTATTGCAACTTGCATTTCATCTCTTTCTCATTAAACCACCAGACTAAGGAATTTATTTCCAAATTAGAAAAAATCTAATTTGGTGCCGCGCCTTATCAAAATAAAACACAGACAGCCAAACATTTAAAAAATATTCTGCTTTATTTAATTGGTCTTTAGTAGGGGTGTAACGATTCGTTTTAACAACGATTCGATTCGTATCACGATTTGAGGTTGTCGATACGATTCAAGGACGATATTGGTTCATTTAGAACGATACGATCCGAAACGATTCAGTGACTTGAAATCGATTCAGTAACTTTTTAGCCAAAAATTGTGTGACTGAAATAAATATCTGGATACTGGTCAGTGCAGGTGAAGTTTCCTAGATTCCTGTTGTTTCTTGTAAGGGAATCAGGTATCAATTAATTATGGATATAAACAAACAAGTAAACAACAATTAATGGCAAATGCATTCAAATTTTATTTGAATAAAGTGCAACCAACAGTTTAGGTTGAATTAACAGGAAGTTAACCTTTTCTGCTCTCATTTTCAATATTCAATACATTTTCAATAAAAGCACAGGAAGTGCAACCAACATTTCAACAGTAGGTTAACCTGCTTCTTCTGCTTTTGTTTTCCAACATATTAATATTACAATATTAATATCAAAAATAAAGTGCAACTAACTTCTCTTCAGGTTTAATTAATAGTAGGTGTACCTGTTACTTTTGCTGTTGTTTTTCAACATTAAAATAATACAAATACAATATTAATATCAAAAATAAAGTGTAACCAACATTTGTTCAGGTTGAATAAACTGGCGAAACCTGCTACTACTCTCAGTTTAATAAACAAACAATATTTAACAAAAGATAAAATGTAACCAACTACTCTTCAATGACTCTACATATTTCAAAATTCAAAAATATCAACATGATCTGACCGCAGAACACTTCTCTGTGCGTTCACTATGTCGCCAGCAGTACTACAAACTCGCTCTGCTGGCACACTGGTCCCAGGAATGCACAGGTAACATTTAGCCAGGGTTGAAAGTACAGGTAGCTGTTTCTCCTGGTGGCTTGATAATTTCTCGCTGGTTGGCTTCTCCTCTGCCATCCGCCATGCTATGTTTTGTTTTCTTAGCGCTGCTGCTGGTGCGTGCGTTGCGATGATGTCACAGATAGGCAGAATGAATCGAGTAACGTTTAACGCCGTTATCATTAAAAGTGCTAAGAAAAAACATCCATTTAAAGTCAGACGTGCTTAAATCCAATGCGTTATTTCCTATGATCGATACAATCGATTGATTATCTTTTAAAACGATGTTAGATCGATATATGTCGTCCGGAAGGCCAACTTGCCGAGCACAGATCGATGTAGTTAGATCGTAGGAAAATAAATCGATACATCGATGTAGTAGATGAATCGTTACACCCCTAGTCTTTAGTACAATGGTTACAATTGGTCTGTTTGGCAAGTAGAATGTGCATAGCCTGTGGTGTTGTTGTAAGTAGTTTATTTACCAGTAGCCTATTTTATACTAATTCTGAATGTAGGCTAATAATAAAGTGCAGTTTTAACAACGATGCAACGTGCACGTCTCTCTCAACATGACCAGGGCTGCATTCAGCCCCGACAAAATGTTGCAAAACGTTTTTTAAACGGAAACGGTGCTGCGTTGAACACCCTGTTCTGATGACGCAAGAGTTGCAACTATGGCAGCTGAGAAGGCCATTCTTTGTTCTTTTTGAAGAATTTTCGGAGCCTGATGAAATCGATACATGTTTAATAGCTACTGCAAAATACATGCAATCACTGCCCTTGCCATCCAGAATAAAAGAGAACATCCCCATCCCATTTGATTAACTTTTTTATCTCCTGGTAATCAATTCAAATTGAAATAATTTTATTTCTAGTTCTTCCTTTTTAATACCTTGTATTTTCTTTCTCATTTTTATGTAAAGCACTTATTTCCATTGTGTATCCAATTTGGTATATAAATAAACTTGCCTTGCAATGAAGCTAAAAATATAAACAACTACATCATCATGTTGATATGCTATATTTTTACTATAAAACTTTTACGACAATCACGTCTTCTAATATCTTCAATTGTGTGAGCGGTCTCTTTAACACCTTGTGGTTTATATACATGTTGCTGCTGATTGGGCTGACATTACTGACACACCTGCCAAACGAGATAAAACGCATCTCAAACCCGTTGCACACTGTTTCCAGGAAACATGACTTTCAACCGGAAACCGTAGCAAAATGTTGCACACCGGTTTGAGCTTTGAACGTGCCCCAGGTGTGACACTCAGGTGCGACTTATTTTCTGGCAAATAGCGACAATCGATTATAAAAGTTGCAGGCTATTAATACAAAAATCATAGGATGGAGGCCATTTGTACACACACACACACACATACACACACACAAACACAAAAAAAAACATATTGTGTTCATTGCCCCACCCACATTAAACCCGTTTCTATTTACCTCCACTTTCCAGCCTTGAGCAGCCATGTTTATTCTTACACCTGCATCAGTTGTGGTTATCACCCAAAAGTGCTGCTCATGGATCTTCAGTATTCCTTGTAAGTATGTGTTGTGTACATTTTATTACAAATACTTTCTAAAAATGGCATGTTCCTGATTTGTGAATTTGTGTGTTCAAGGGTGATACAAACATTGTCTCTTTTTGGGAATCCGTAATGATGGAAAGTAAGTTAATGTGTAATATTTAGGTTTGTTTAACTAAAGAAACAAATGTTCTTAAATGTACTTATACACTCTAAATTTCTCTTAAGGTGGCAGGAAGAATCCCTTCATAGTTTGCCCAAGTTATGATTGCTGGGCTCCTTAGATTGGACCTAATACCCGAACGTCAGACATTGTTCTAAACACTGAGCATGCAAAACTACAAAAAACAAAGTCCTGTGATGTTCCGGATCTTGATGTCACAGAGGAAAGGTTAGGTGATGAGCTCTTTAATCTTAAGGTAAGAACAAATTTACAACGTCTATTTATGTTTCACCACAATTTTGGTTTTAACTAAAGCCTGTCATATGTTTAGGTTGATGCAGTAAGGAAGCCGTGCAAAGAATGTGGATTGGACACACAGGGATCAAGGATGGATCTTGTGTTACGTTTGCGAACACAGATGCAAAACCGCTCTGCGTATGACAAAATCTTCCAGCAGATTTGGGGTGCTTCTGGTAAATTGCCTGTGTGTGTGTGTGTGTGTGTGTGTGTGTGTGTATATATATATATATATACCGGGAGTGAAGAATTATTAGGCAAATGAGTATTTTGACCACATCATCCTCGTTATGCATATTGTCTTACTCCAAGCTGTATAAGCTGGAAAGCCTACTACCAATTAAGCATATTAGGTGATGTGATCATCGAACAATCAAGCGTTTCATTCAAAATAGTCAACAGGGTCGCAAGAAGCGTGTGGAAAAACCAAGGCGCAAAATAACTGCCCGTGAACTGAGAAAAGTCAAGCGTGCAGCTGCCAAGATGCCACTTGCCACCAGTTTGGCCATATTTCAGAGCTGCAACATCACTGGAGTGCCCAAAAGCACAAGGTGTGCAATACTCAGAGACATGGCCAAGGTAAGAAAGGCAGAAAGTCGACCACCACTGAACAAGACACACAAGCTGAAACGTCAAGACTGGGCCAAGAAATATCTCAAGACTGATTTTTCTAAGGTTTTATGGACTGATGAAATGAGAGTGAGTCTTGATGGGCCAGATGGATGGGCCCGTGGCTGGATTGGTAAAGGGCAGAGAGCTCCAGTCCGACTCAGACGCCAGCAAGGTGGAGGTGGAGTACTGGTTTGGGCTGGTTTCATCAAAGATGAGCTTGTGGGGCCTTTTCGGGTTGAGGATGGAGTCAAGCTCAACTCCCAGTCCTACTGCCAGTTTCTGGAAGACACCTTCTTCAAGCAGTGGTACAGGAAGAAGTCTGCATCCTTCAAGAAAAACATGATTTTCATGCAGGACAATGCTCCATCACACGCGTCCAAGTACTCCACAGCGTGGCTGGCAAGAAAGGGTATAAAAGAAGAAAATCTAATGATATGGCCTCCTTGTTCACCTGATCTGAACCCCATTGAGAGCCTGTGGTCCATCATCAAATGTGCGATTTACAAGGAGGGAAAACAGTACACCTCTCTGAACAGTGTCTGGGAGGCTGTGGTTGCTGCTGCACGCAATGTTGATGGTGAACAGATCAAAACACTGACAGAATCCATGGATGGCAGGCTTTTGAGTGTCCTTGCAAAGAAAGGTGGCTATATTGGTCACTGATTTGTTTTTGTTTGGTTTTTGAATGTCAGAAATGTATATTTGTGAATGTTGAGATGTTATATTGGTTTCACTGGTAAAAATAAATAATTGAAATGGGTATAAATTTGTTTTTTGTTAAGTTGCCTAATAATTATGCACAGTAATAGTCACCTGCACACACAGATATCCCCCTAAAATAGCTAAAACTAAAAACCACTTCCAAAAATATTCAGCTTTGATATTAATGAGTTTTTTGTGTTCATTGACAACATGGTTGTTGTTTAATTATTAATGTTGTAAAATTAATCCTCAAAAATACAACTTGCCTAATAATTCTGCACTCCCTGTATATATATATATATATATATATATATATATATATATATATATATATGTGTGTGTGTGTGTGTGTGTGTGTGTGTGTGTGTGTGTGTATATATATATATAATATCTAAATTGTGAAAAAAGTTAATAGTTGAAGTGTTTTTTTAAAGCACCCATTGTAATGATTTTTCCAAATTGCACATTATTTAAATTGTACTTTTCTCTTAGGTGGCTGGGCAGCATTACATGTCCATGTGGAGTAGTCTATTCCATCAAATTCAACATAAGAGCAGAGTCTCCCAGAGATTATGCAGACTTGCTGCTGAGTTGGAAGCACTTTCCTAATGTTGTAATATATGACTTTGCTAGAGGTCTTGCAGCACATGTTAATCTTCGCCAAGCAGATTCTCTACCTTTCAGTCCCCATGAAGGGAGACTTGCTGAACCCACTGCAGCAAATATCCAGCTAGCAAAAGAAGGCAAGCTCAAAGTTAATCTACCATGGTGGAAAAATAAGAAGGAGGAGGAGGAGGATACTAACTAATGAACTAACTGAAGAGATCAGATTTGATTACCTTGGGCCATCCAAACGATGTTGAAGGGACTGTGAGTATTATCACATGCACAATCAAGCTTTTATTTTGAGATGATCGAGTATTATATTTGGTTCTCTCAAATTATTAAACATTTGAAATGCCTGCCTTTCAGTTATCAGAGATATTGCTGACTTAAAGGTAAAAAATGTTCCGGTCTTCTGTGTGGAATTTTTTTTTTTTTGAGTGAGATAGTGTGCATAAGTGATTTTTTATATGCAATTAAATGAACTGTAATTTTAAATTGTATCTAACAGAACATAAAGGTACATTGTTTTAGCTCCTATGTGACAGTGACCTGGTTGCCACCATATTGTGCACACCCTTTAGATAACTTGCCTGTAAGTATGACTGTAAAAAATTTAATATAAGTTAACTAGGGTCATTTTAGGTGGTGTTTAAAAATGTTTGTTGTCTGTATTAGGATGATCTAGCAAGATATGACTTCATCTTACTGCCTTCCTGGGCAAGGGCATCGAAACATTGGATGATATGTGTAAGTCTATTGTCTTTAAATGATCAGTTCTTCTTAATCAGAAAGAGCTTTATGCAAGTAACACTGAGATATTTTGACAACTAACAATTGAATCTTCTAAGAATGATTTAATAGAACCAGTTTTACAGATCATGAAACCGAAAAGCAGAGAGATGTATTTTCTCGATTCACTGACTTCAGCGAGAGTCGTTTCATTGATCCCTACAGGTTTTTCAGAAACATTAAGAGTTCAGAAGATGTTCAGGATTACGGTAGTTCTGTTTTGGGCCATACATCCTTTTGCATGCATCTTGTTTTTTGTTTTATGGCTCATTTTTCATTGATGCTTAAACTATTTAAATCTACCTAATCGTCTGGAATTATATTTTATAGTTCATAGATAAATTGTTTAAACAATGATACATGAGCCAATCATTTGTTTGGGGTTGTTCCACCCCAGCTTGTTTGTTTTTAGTCAATTTCTGTTTATTTTTCTGATTTAAATGTTTTGAAGAATACTTGCGCAGCAGCTACATCCTGGGCCGTGGAACGAGTATGGACGTGATGATCTCGACATAAGCAGTTTTCTTGTTGCCATCACTAAATTCCATTTGAGATATTCAACCACACTGTTTATTTTTGAACAATTATATCATGTTTATTTCAATTGAACTCAACAGGTGTTCCAAGGCAGAACTGCTCAAATAACTGTGGAGTGTTTGTGTTGATGGGAGGAAGAAATGTTTGATAACAATAAGAATTTTTTTGATAGCTTGTCAGATTGCCGTCTGTTATTGTTCATTTATTTTCTAGTTTATAAGCAAAACCAATATCCAACAAACTTTAAGATATTGATGCAGTCGCCCAAAACAATTTAAAGTTCATTACTATTGTTTTTGTCTGTTTTGATGTCTGTTAACTTACTATTAATGTTGCAGTATGCTCTTTTATGTTGTAATGGGAGGTCTCTTTGATTTTGCTGAGGTGAGCTATCAACTAATAATTTGGGAGAAAGTTTAATCTCAAAGGGTGATTGTGATTTTACATGAAGCATATTTTCCAGACTGGCATGCCTGCAGTGAGGAGATGGTGGTGCTTGCTCCTGCTTACAGATGATCCTGTGAAGTAAGCCTTTGCAAGCACTTGCAATAAATAAAACATGTAGTAGTAGTTGGAGTAGAATTAGCTGTTTTTTATCTTTAATAATATTAATTTGCATAGTTTTTATGGTGAATATTTTCTTTTTTCTTTTCTGTGTGGTGTAAATACTTTCTCAAACTGTAGTAAACTTGTTTTTTTATATAATTTAAGATCAGATGCTGAAAGAAAGCCACAAAAAAAAGGCAGAAGGAAATGAAGACAGGTACAACTTTAACTGAAATATGTTTGCAACAACTAATCTGACAACTGATGATAAAATGTTCAACTTCCAATTTCCATTAATCTTTCTTTCTTTCTTTCTTTCTTTCTTTCTTTCTTTCTTTCTTTCTTTCTTTCTTTCTTTCTTTCAGGAGAATTGGAAATGGAAGCTGATTACGTGAGTAAGGTGGGAGTTTTCCCTATTCCAAATGTTTTTATTTTTAACATGTTAAATGTATGCTATTATTTGTCTAGTATTTTATTTTGAATAATATTTAACTATTTTTTTTCCCGCAGATGCCACCTCAGATCCTGAGGAACATCCTCATGGATGTGGTCAGAGAAGATGGAGATGTGGTTTCTCCAGACTGTCTCTGATACGCCGGCGTTTCCATGATGTTGTGTGTGAGGAGGCGTTCAGAAAAGACGCTCATTTTGTCCTTGTTGACAGTAAGTTATTTAATTCTATTATTTTTACCAGTAGACAGTTCTACACGTTAAGTTTAAACTGCAAATGCATTTTAAGCTTTGCTCAGAACTTTTTATTATTCTAAAACTCTTTCTTACAATAGGTGTTATTAACTGGAGAGTTATCGAGTGCCATATAAACTGAGCCAGGGCTGGACTGGTAATCTGGCATACCGGGCATTTTCCCGGTGGGCCGACGCACTTTGGGGCCGATACAAGGTTATTTATTTATTTATTTATTTCGGGGTTTTTTTGCCACGGACTGGCCCATCATGCAGGGACAGCGGCCCATTGGTTTGTCTTCTGAATTGAAAGGCCACAGCGAGAGAGACCTTCCTTCTTCCATATTCATAGACTGTGTCCATATTAGGCGCTGGTTTTTTTTTTTTTATTGTGTTTTTGATTTGGGCGTATGAAACTGCAAAAGGCGAATATCCGCACAGCGCTGCCGCTGACGAACATGCTCTGCGTTTCTGCTGCTCTATTAAGTGATGAATGGCACTTTGACTCTGAATTTTGTTTTATACAATCGTGTGATATGGGAACATAACGGTTCTTTGGTGAATCAGCTGAAAACAGCCGTGAGATACACACACAACGAGGTAAATTGTTGGAAAATGGCAATACACACTACAAACTTCTCACCCTAGCACAACCACAATTTACCTTGCAACTACTAACAGTGAAGAAATATGGTGTATTGGCACAAATGTATTTATTAAAAATGTTGCTATTATTAAAGGCTACATTAAATATTGCGCAATATAAATCACTTTTATAGAGGCTGTTTTTGTATTTTCTACGTGTTTACAATATTTTTTTTATTACAAATTCAATAGTTTATTATTTATTTATTTATTTATTTATTTTAGAAACCATATACCCATGGTAATGAGGAGCATGGTTTGGCCAAAATTGGCCAACAGTTAAACTCGGTTAAAAGAGAGAATGTCATACAGGTTTTGAACAACTGTACACAACAGAATTTAAAAGCAGTAAATTTACTTTATTGCATCCTAGCTCAAAGTCAGTGCTTTACTGTTAAGTGCATTTCTGTGTGACAAAAGTGCAATATCAAGTTTGATATCTGCATTTGCAATAAATTCAATAATATCCATCATTATTTGTCCCTGTCCTAGTTTTATGTATTTACTCCAATGTAAGGCCCTAACCCCAGCAAAAACATTCACGAGGATCTCATGGGCCGGATGGGCTGGGTTTGCTAGGGCCGAATTTTATCCCCTGTCCAGCCCTGAACTGAGCAGTTGCCTTTGCTGTGGGGACTTATTCAAAGTCTTCGCTCCAGGCTACACTTGGAATGGAAGAAGAGGAATCATGACTTTGAGGGTTACTGCTCAGCCGACTGCTTCATCTGTAGCCGCGTTTCCATTACAGATTTGCGCAAAACTTTTGCGATATTTTCTAAAAGTCGATAAAAAAATATTGTGAAATGACGGCGTTTCCATTAACTGATGTTATGCGACTAAAACCATTTTTTTCCTCTCATGATAAATCATTCCAAAAATTATGCTACGCATGTTGTTCGGTTTATGTGTGTCCCAGCCACCGCACGCCATTATTATTCATGAGACGTGTGTGTTATCCAATCACTGATGGCAAGGAAAGCTCCTTATACTTGAAGTGTTATGATAAATTGTGGCATTTTTTATTCTATTCTTTTTTATAAGTTTAATAAAGAACTCGTCTTCTGTCCAAACATACCATCATCTATAAAGAATGATGGACTTACACACGCAAGTTATTGTGACGCATTGCCACAGAGACGAGCGAAATGTCTGAATTTGATGGTGTAACTCAAAGGTTTTTTTACCACTTCGTTATTTTGGCTGGAATTTCGTTTGTTGTAAATATAAACTGAATTTAGAAATGCTTTTGAAATGAAAAACTTGAAAAAAATGAAAAAACGTTTGGAGTGGAGTGCAAAATAATCCGTTCTCTGAGTCACGGCCTTTGCTGTTATTGTGAGTGTACACAAATAAAAGTAGACAGTTTACTGTTTATAATTACGTCTCACACTTAGCCTATCTGTATGGCTAAAAATGACGGAGTATTGTGAGTTGTTTCCGCTGGAATAAGGAAAAAATCCATCAGAAGGCGACGACGACTTCGTCGGACAGAGGGTTAAAGAAAACGTAGCCTATTTAGTTTCATATAGTTAGGCTATGTCTAAATATTATAATCTTGTAATTTCATATGTTGATTATGAAAAGTGAGCAGCATGAGTAAGGCACATAATCAGATGCGCATATATCTGGAGACATGGATTGAGCATTTCATTGAATTGTGTTTTCTAGAAAGTCTTTCTTTAAAATTAATTTCGTTTTGTATAAATTGTATTTTAATTTTGATCAATGTTTAATCAACTATTTGGCTGTATATTTAATAAATAAGAAGCAAACCAAGATCGTCGGGAATTGACGTGCTGGCCTGTTTCCTCAGTCTCTGAGTACGGCTGAAACTACAGCGTCTTTCTGTTTTAATACATTTCTAGAATATATGTCTTAATTACAGTCGGCCTGTAGATAGTTATGATATGTGTGATAGTTATGATATTTGTGGATGCACCGGGGTCAGTCATTATAAAGTTACGCCACTTTCGAAAATATATGTCGTTTTAACGACATAAGATCTCGTTATTAGACATACTTGAGTGGAAAAATCATATGTAGGCCCTGTGTGAGAGCAATGCATGACTGTACCAGCTGACCTGTAAATGCGGAAAAACTGTTTCCATTGCAGTTTTGCGAAAATTTCCTTTTTCGAATTGCCTGAAAAACCTCCTCATGCGAGCGTAAAAACCTTTTTGCGATATATATGGGAGTTTTTGCGAAATTGACGCATTTTCATTGGGCGCATTTTCAATTTTCAATTTCAATTTGCGCAATTTGAAGGGTAATGGAAACGCGGCTATGGCAATCACTACAGCCCCAAGGAAAACTCAAATTAAATATAAATGGTCACTGATCAAGAGTGACAACTGCTTGATCTTTTATTATTTTTTCATTTTCCTTGAATGTGTCCTTGCATTTACTTTTGATTAAAATTACAGAAACAATTACTTGACTAATTTTTGCCTCCACTCAAAAGTAAATATGATCTGAATAAAATAAAATGGCTTTATTTTAAAATGTTCTGTATACACATACAAAAATAATACTTGTGGTGACGACATGTTATTAATCCATCAAATTTAGGTTTTAAAGCAATGAAAGTGTGATTTTTTTTAAATGTAAAATTGTGCATGTAGAGTGAAACTAGGATAACTTAAGCATCACATATATGTAAATAATGACTTATTCATCAATAATGACGTATTACTATTTATCAGTACTACTACACAAGTTAAAACATAATCTCAATACAATAGCTGTGTCCCAATTCGGGGGCTGCATCCTTCAAAGGCCGCATTTGAAGGCCGATTGCGTCACTGCAGCGCGACGAAGGCTGTCCCAATTCGAAGGGGCCTTCAAATGCGGCCTGCCGTCCGTGTTGCCAAGTCCGCGGTTTTCCAGCCAAATTAGGCTACTTTTTAAGTTGTTGCCGCGGGTGAAAAATTATTTCCGCGGGTTGGTTTCTACCCCATAAGTACGGTTTTGCCGCTCCAACACACCAAACGTACAACTCCAGTGGAGAATCCGGCCGCTCGATGGAGAAAACCGCATTGGGAGTTTTGGGCAATATTTTAGAAATTAGGTTCTTGTGTAGGTATAGGTGGGCCTTATCCTATACAAACCCCACAATAAAAATAATATATCATTTGAGTATCTATAAATATGAATTCTGGAGTATATTGTATGTAACGTTATGCAGGCTATACTGATGTATCATATTTTTTTAATTTTCTTAAGATTGCACCCCTGCCATGCAGGTAAAAAAAAACTTATTACAAATAAAAAAAAAATAAAAAAAAAATGTATGCAAGTTAATTATTGACAGACATGTTTATTTCCTCTGCCTTAGGATTGAAAGTGTCCTGGGACAGGTGAGGGAGTGGGAAACTTGGCCATGGTTTGTCTTCATGAATTAGTTGTTGGGACAACCCCACTGTCCTCATTGCCTCCATCCCTGAGGACACACCAGGGCCAAGTTCAGCAGTGGATGACCAAGATGAGGAGGAGCAACTCCAGCCAAGAGGAAATGACATGAAGAGAGAGACAGAGGAGAGCAGGGAGAGGATGAGCTGATGGAGAGACTGAGGGAGGACATGAAGAGAGAGACAGAGGAGAGCAGGGAGAGGATGAGCTGATGGAGAGACTGAGGGAGGACATGAAGAGAGAGACAGAGGAGAGCAGGGAGAGGATGAGCTGATGGAGAGACTGAGGGAGGACATGAAGAGAGAGACAGAGGAGAGCAGGGAGAGGATGAGCTGATGGAGAGACTGAGGGAGGACATGAAGAGAGAGACAGAGGAGAGCAGGGAGAGGATGAGCTGATGGAGAGACTGAGGGAGGACATGAAGAGAGAGACAGAGGAGAGCAGGGAGAGAATGAGCTGATGGAGAGACTGAGGGAGGACATGAAGAGAGAGACAGAGGAGAGCAGGGAGAGGATGAGCTGATGGAGAGACTGAGGGAGGACATGAAGAGAGAGACAGAGGAGAGCAGGGAGAGAATGAGCTGATGGAGAGACTGAGGGAGGACATGAAGAGAGAGACAGAGGAGAGCAGGGAGAGGATGAGCTGATGGAGAGACTGAGGGAGGACATGAAGAGAGAGACAGAGGAGAGCAGGGAGAGGATGAGCTGATGGAGAGACTGAGGGAGGACATGAAGAGAGAGACAGAGGAGAGCAGGGAGAGGATGAGCTGATGGAGAGACTGAGGGAGGACATGAAGAGAGAGACAGAGGAGAGCAGGGAGAGGATGAGCTGATGGAGAGACTGAGGGAGGACATGAAGAGAGAGACAGAGGAGAGCAGGGAGAGAATGAGCTGATGGAGAGACTGAGGGAGGACATGAAGAGAGAGACAGAGGAGAGCAGGGAGAGGATGAGCTGATGGAGAGACTGAGGGAGGACATGAAGAGAGAGACAGAGGAGAGCAGGGAGAGGATGAGCTGATTGTTTTCTCTTCTTGAGAGATTGTTGAGAACTAAAATGTTGGCTTTGTAAATTAAAATGTGTAAATTAAATATCGTTCTACACATTATTTTTGTTATGCAAGTTATAATTTGTAAATGAAATAAATAATTCTGTACATTTATTTTTGTCATGTCAATTAATTTGTAAATGATACAATACATTGTTGTACACATTTTTATTTTCAGTACTTTTTACAACTATTTACATAAATTGCGTTTAAAATTAGAAAAACAAAATTCATGTTAAAATGAACAGTACATAAAACAGATGGAAGAAAATGTTTTTATGTAGACTTTTATTGAGCTGGGCTGGGAGACCCTGGTGAAGCGGGACATCCTCTGGGATCAGAGCATATCTCCACTGTCTACCATCAGGCTTGCAGTGCTGACTTATTCAACGGCTGCCATGTCGCTAAGATGTTTTCAGAAAGAGGGAAGAATAAATTAAATTAACTCGCATCCTCAAATCAAACCATAAAATATTTGAACATGCATAACTGTTCTATGAGCTGATCTCTGACTGCAGGACAGCGGCCCTCCAAGACTATCCCTAATCTATAAGACATATTTATTTAAGACTTTTTAAAAAAATTTAAGCGATAACTAATATCAAAATCTAATCATGTGTAAAAAGCCAGTTTTCCATAAAACCACAATATTTGCCTCTGAGATGAAGTTGAATAAAAATCTGAGTTACTTCACAATTATACTCAAATACAGAGTAAATGCATCTCATTATTAGTAATATTAGCAGCTGTTGAAGAGAACTGAAACATTTATACTGGACTTTAAAGTTATATTCAACTGCCTAAAAACAAAACCACTAAATATGTAGTATAAACTATATAAAATCGTATGTTGGTAACATATTAGTCAATATTTTATTTTTATCAGTAGATACATTAGATTACTGGTATATCCGCTATACCTTCCACTGTAAACGAGTCTCGGTGCGTCCTTTGGAGGCAGCTTCGGCCGCGCACTACAGAGGACACGGCCTTCAAAGGACGCAGCCCTTGAATTGGGACACAGCTAGTATTGAGCGTACATGCCACGTACATAACTGAGATCGTTACTGCGCATGCGTCTGGGACGTCACCAAAACACCTCCATCCAGCTACGTCATCGTGCTACAGGCTGTTTGTATCCGCATCTCCTGTCCTGCGCCACATCGAGCCACTCCCATAATAATACCTGTCGCCATTGTAATGCACAGACTCAAATAAAAGTATTAGGCAATTATTTCCCTCACAAGTCACGAATGTCAGACCATAGGTTTTATTTAGTTATTCATTATTCATCCAAGGAGAACATGTAAAACTAGACGACCTAAAGATCAACGCCCCTTTGACGAACACAGAATCAGTTTAAAGCGAAACTGCACAGAACCCGGAAACCCGAACTTCAACTCACAGCACCAAAGCGACTGTTTCTTCTGTTCTTGGCAATTCTCTGCTAAAACAGACTCAGAATGATATATCAGGTCCTCATCAACTTTAATGACAAGAAGAATAAACCATTAGAAGTGGCGAATTCACTAGAAGAGTTTAATAAAACCACCATCAGAGAACTGAAGAGGAAATTCAAAGAAAAGGATCCTGGAGCACCTGGTAGGAGAAATATCACTTTACTCTGCACAAATAAAGCAAATACTTTATTCTATTGTGATTTTAGAACAATATGACTAAAACTGCAGAGTACTGTTCATAAACAGACTTTATCATTGTAAACAAATTCATTAATTCGAACATTCGTGTCACCATGTCTTTAATGTTTTTCTTTTATTAGATCCAGAAAACATAAGGGTGATTTTTGGGAAAGATCCACTGGAAGACCATCTTTCACTTGGGTTTTATAAAATCACACATTTATCTGTTCTTTTCTTTGTGCTGCTGATAATGCCTGATGGAGGAGGTAGGCCTGACTTATGTTATGTGCTTATACTTTATTAAATGGTTAAATTATAGCCTACCATTTGTCATAAGAGCAACAATATTCATATAGCACACAATGCCAAATTTAGAGTATAACAAACTATAGCAGAAGACAAATGCTGAAAAGAAGAGAAAGAGGATTTTAACTCTTGTGCATCAATTAAAAGTTACTTCGAGGTCTTTAGAGGCCAGAAATGTCCTCTTCAGAAAAACTGCCTAGAAGTGTGAAGTTTGGGAGCACAGACTTAAGTTTGGGGTCAAGGTTTTTGTTGAAGTAAAAACAGATTTACCCCCGGTTTCACAGACAAGGCTTAAGCTAGTCCCAGACTAAAATGCATGTTTGAGCGGTTTTAACTGAAAGAATCTTGCACTGACATATCTTAAAAGATTGTTTTGTTTCAAGATGCACACCAGTAATGTTTTTCTTCTAGGGCACGTTTATAAAAGTGACTTAAATGTCCTAATTGAACTAAGGCCTAATCCTAGCTTAGTCTAAGCCCTGTCTGTGAAACCGGGCCATAGAGGTTTAAGTTTATGAAAATTATTAACATGTATTATATATATATATATTAGGGGTACACAAATGTCACGGTTCAGTACATACCTTGGTTTTTAAGTCTCGGTTCAATTTCGCTACAGTTAGGGTAAAGAAATGCAAAACATAAAATAGCTTGTTTATTATTAACGTTTGTATTTGTAGACATCAACAGTTACATTTTTTAACACAATTTTAAATGTAATGCCTGCTCGGTATAAATAAAGAAATATATAAAAATAAAACAGAAAATCTCCAATAAACAAAATAATTCTCAATTCAACAAAATATACAATTTTGTAAAAAAAAATTTAAAAAATAATAAAATGTAAATTACCGCACAGCATTAACAATTCCAGCTTATAGCCCTCTTCATTTTCATTCAACTTTCATGTTTTTTGTCAGAAAAATTAACTTGTCTGGATTGTCTGCAGAAAGGGCAGATTTGCTGTGGAAAATACCCTCTCACTAGGTACAGAGGTAGCAGGTACAGCAAGGTAGCACTTTGCTAACATGGCAATATGTGGATATGTGGGCTCATTGGTCCTCCACCATGAAAGTGGGTTGGAATCAAGTGAAATGCAGTCCACTTTAGGTACAGAGGTAGCAAGTACAGCAAGGGTTTGAACAACTAACCCTTTATGGTTGTGTTCTGTGGTGGAGGTTTACCTAGCCTGACGTCGTCATACTCAATTCTAGTGAGAATATGAGTCTGATACTGTTGGGCTGTGATTATGGGGTGTGTTTCAACCGAACCAGGAAAGACCTCAATTGGATAGACCTACAACCAATCAGAGCAACAGAGCGACGCATAACGTTAGTTGTCAAATGTCAACAGAACAAAACTGCACTGTGTTGCCAAGCCCGCGGGTTGAAGTGACCCCAAATTATGGGATATACAGGCCCAGGGATGCGAAATTTTGCAGCCGTGCCAAAATAACACATATTTTACCCCCCAAATGCATTTCTCTTCCCACAGAACACCCGCCCCCCCCCCCCCCCCCCCCCCCCAGGAAACCAATTGGGCTTGTTTTTGGCTAGTTTTGAGTAGCGATTGGGCGAGTTTTGCTGTAACTTGGCAACCCTGTGTGCCCGCACGCTGAAATGAGTAACGTTAGAAGAAGAAGATGAGTGTAAACGATCTTTGCCGGTGTTGTAAAACAGAATGTAAGGATACACAGAGTACTGACCAACACCATCATCATTTCTGAGAGAAATAGTAAAGGTGAACGCATATACGAACAAGTTCTCCGTTTAGGATTAGAACAAATTCAACCCAAGCGCCTTTGATGACGTGATGATGACGTCACTGTTTATCATCTGTCCATCATCGTCTAAAGCCCGCCCTGATGATTTCATACCACTCAATGGTAAAATTTTGTTTTATTATTTCTTCATCTGAAATCAGGGTAGTCTCTCTTCCAACCAAAACATAGCTGAAAGAGCTACAAAAATGAGCTTGAATCAAGCATTTATTCAATAAAATCATAAATATGAATTTATCATTGAACCAAGACTTCCAAAATAGATTGGATAAATGAACAAATGATCATAACGCCTTCTACTTCCTCCTTACATCATAAATGTACATTTTCTGATTCGCATCCATCCACAATGGTCTTCCTCATCATCCCACAATATGCCCATCCGACCGATATAAATATTGTTTAATTGGACATTTGTAGATTAAACTTGAAACATCAGAGAGAGAAAATTTAAAGGCAATATATCAGAATCAGCTGATAAAACACTATCATAATATGTACAAGCATATACAGCATTGATTTGGACGTTCAGGAACTTAATAACCCAAACTACAAGTGTGAACACACCCTAATCTCGCAGTTCAAGAAACATTTTCTGGTTCTGTCATGTAAAATATTACTTTTGTGATTTATATATTGCTTTCTCTCCATATTATCAGGAAAAAATATACAATATTTAAAAAAGAACACAGGACTTTTTTATAGTGAGGTACTTACCAGTTTTGAGTTTGAGATGTTCATTATACTATCATTGTGCACATTTGAATGAGAATATTATCTTTCAAAATTTGATGTTTAGTTAAAATTACTTTCACGTATTGATGATTTGGTTAGAATACAAATACTCAAATCCACCTAAGGGTTAATCAGATGTTTAGTTCATGCAGTTAACCCATACAGTTTTAAAGTAAATGTCTAGAGAAAGGTTCATGTTTCTCATTTGGCTTCTTTAAATGAATATTTTAAATGATCGGTTTCATTGTATTATTTCACAAGAACAGCCCTTCTTCATGTCTAATGGCTGCTGCCTGTCTTCACAACTTGAAGGCTTGTTCCAATGTTTCAATGCTCTGTTTACATCTCATTCATCCTCTCCTTTTCCTTGGGATGGAAGGTGCACCTAACCCTGGAGGAACCAGAGCCCAGAGGAAAACAACATTGTTAGGTAAATAAGATACACAGTATAACCAAATTATCTACACCTTATATAATCAGTTGCACGTTAGCTTTAGTTAATGTAATAGTGAATTATATATATATATATATTAATTACAACTATTATTTTGCTGACAATTTTCATTTGCTTCCTGTTTTTCAAAGGTACATATATTGCTAGCTATAGTTTAGACCTCTGCTAAGATTATCTCACAGACTATATATGTGAAATATTTTCATTTCAGTAACTGATTAGTTAGGCAATATTTGGAGATGATTCAGTGAAATACATACCGTTTTTTGTGCTTTCGAAGGCAGTTGAGCATCCAGGTACACACATTCCTTGTAAATAGCTTTTTTTAAATTATTAAATGTGGTATTTGATATGATTATTTACTGTTATTTGGTGTCACTTATGTTAATTTGTGAAGTTAATACTCGTTAATTAAAGAATCTGCATTTACATGCTTTATAATTACCCTTGCACTCATATTTATCATCACATTATGCGTAATTGATCATTCATTGTTTCAGATTGATTTCTTATAATGCATGCAGAATGTGCCATTGATAGTCGATTTATTCTCTTTTATGGAGGAATCCCTTTTAATGTGTACAAAAAGGAAACCTTTCAGCAAGACATATCTCATGTTTATTACATTTAGAATTATTCATTTAGAAAATGCTTTCATTAATGCTCAAAATCATAAGCAATTTATCATGAGAGCCAAAAATACTGATAGTACATAAAGTTTAAAGTATAAGATGGATCAGGACACAAACTAGAGGAGAAGAGACGCAGAAGACAAGAGAAGGAGAATACAGAGAGTTTTTCAATAGGAGTAATAGGAAGTGTCAGTTTAAGGTTGTGTTTTTCAGTGCTTGTGGAAAGAAGTGTGTGTTCAGCTGTCTCTTGAATGTTGTGATTGTCTCATCAGATTGGTTTATGGGTGGAAGCTCGTCACAATGGAGAGGAGCAGAGGTTCAAGAACTCGATACGTCTCTTTCTGCAGCGACTGCATCTCTTTCAATCACTGACTGTAAGTGGCAGCAGGAAACACACACAGGAGTGTATTGAGGTGCTCTTATTTTTACATAATGCCATAGCTGTAGTTACAACTAGATCTAGTGCTTTATTGGTTATGATGTATTTACCAAATAGATATGAGGAAGTCATTTGGGCTCAGATGCTCATGAGGGTGAGTAAAGGCTTGTTCACACCGGGGCAATTGTGCGCATCATACCTGACACCTAGATGAACACTTTACAGTCTTTTTATGACTGTCATTCTCTTCAAATGCTATTGAAGTTTGAAACGTGTATAACGTTACCAATGTCATGTAACTTTACAGACGGTCCCTTAATTCGCCTGCGTTATGCCAGTCATATCAGATGCGCTGTGGTTCTGCTGTATTTTTTAAAACTATTTTCGCTGCTGAAATAGAACAAAAACAGTCAACCTCTGTATGATGAGTGAATCTCCTGCGTGCATCGCACGTTTATCTCTGCTTCGAGTGCAGATTTCAGCGTGTGAAAGCGGCGCGCGCTCTGAACAAAACTCCGCTAATTTGAACGCCACTGATTACGAGATATTGCATTCATAAACTCAATAGAAGCACGTGTAAGTGCTTATAATGCGCAACGCGATTATAACAGACGGCTTTTGAGAAGACTATAATAAGTTCAACAGCCAGAGTGGCTAGTGTGCAGCCGAAATAACGTTACACCCGCAAACGGCGGTTGTTAATGTCAAACCCTGATTATTATCCCTTAAGTGTCACCCTAGGCCTAGTCGTGTCTGAATTTGTTCGTTCGCTTCACGTTATTATTTCCCAGACGTAGGTTTGGTATTGAGGTCAAAGTCCACTTGCCTTGCGTTCGTAGTTTTGAAGTGTTCCCTCTATTACAGCGACTTTCTTCTGGCATGTTTGCAGACAGGGTGACCATCTTAGATTATGTTTCCCTCAGGACTTTTGTAAAAGCCAAAATATGACCACGCCTCAGATTTGGTCCTTTTAGAAGGCAGAACAATCCCCCGAGTGCTGTCACTGCTTTCTGCCATTTCTCCTCATTCAGAAAACAGCGCCGCGCCAGACTGACGCTGACTGGACAAGATTTACCGCGAGTTTTCACAACCGTGATAATCACACGCGGTTTTAATGATAATAAAATGTTATACGATATTACTAACCGTCACTAAATTTTATCGTGGTTTATCGTGAAACTGGTAATCGTTTCATCCCTACAAGTAACGGTGTGTTTTTCTCCCTCCCCCTGCAATCGCTCACCGTTATACATTAGTTCAGTAGTTTAATAAGTGCTCTGGTCGGCTAAGTTGGTGATCGTTGTTTCTTGAGCTAGCCTTTCTTGTTTCACGAAATGTAATCTACTGTTAAGTTTGCCATCCAATCGTCTCATAATTAAAGATACTCTCATATTAAACAATGTGTTCCCTATATTCTCTTCAGCTTTACCTTCTAGAAAAATGACAGAACAGGGTCTTCACAGGTCAGTATCAGATCAGGTCACTCATGCACCCATTGTAAGACTGCCATGTGTACCATGTTTTTCTTTTCATTTTTGGTTTGGTTTGTTTTTTGTGGATGATAACATTTATAGAAATACAATGTAGGCTTTATAAATTGTTAATTAACCTGCTCTGTGACTCACTGCAGCTTCCAATTAGGCAAATAATATCCCTTTACTTTACTATGGTATTTCTATTATGTTATCATCCTCCAAAAAAGAAAAGAAAAACATGATAGTCTTACAATGGGTGCATAAGTGACTTGATACGATGCTGACCTGTGAAGATAATTGGGGGGTTGAAGTGTGAACCATTTAGGGTTTATTTTTGCAAAATCCACATTCAAAGTAATTACAATTAATAAGTAACAAGTAATTAAAAACAATTACAGGTGAGACCACTGATGTCTCCTCATTAGCATAATGCCAACGTTAACATTTTTGATCTATAGCATTAGTTATGAAAAATTGCATCCTACACATAGAAACTATAGCCACCACAACATGCCACAGATGTGATATAAATCTGAGTGAAAAACCTATTCCCTTATCTTATATTCTATTATAAATGTATATATTATAAATCTATTATAAAGTTAATGAACATTTAACATAATAAACAGGCTACAGTAGAACGTGAGATCTACTAAAGGTGGTCATGAGTAGTTTATTTAAACGCTTATTGTTCTGTTGGTGCAGGAGGATGTTTTCTCAGACTCAGTGTTGCCATAGGAACGGCTCACATCTTATCACACATATTTTGGAGCGTTTATGGAGTTTATGGTTATTTGCGCGCCATTCATGCACAATTAAATGAACCGGGCTTCAGTCATGTTGGGCAGATCATTGGTCCGTTCCGTTCGTACGGGAACTAGTGCTTATAAAAGCTCAAAACGCGCGGTGTATAATTCATATCCTGATTCATGTTTACATTAACCATGTAAATGTAGGTGTTTTTAGGCTACTTGCTTGAATTGTATATTAATTGTACAATTGTGCATTAATTATACTATATATATTCATTAATTATAGCCTACTATGTTTTACTATATAGAGGAACAAGTTGACTTCGCCTGCTAGGGAGAGATTGCTCGTGTATTTTTCTCGTTCTCGGTCGCGCGCCACCGGTCTAAAAGAGCTCTTCTGATTGGCTGAAATTCTCTGCTCTCTGAACCGCTGCCTCACAGATGCACAAATCTCTTTTGCTCCACATCTGGCGCAGTGCATGGTGCAGAAGTGAGAGCGAGTGTCACTTGAAGGCGGAAAAACTGCGTCTGAGACTCGCAGCAGCAGATCCAGCAGTTGTAGTGATTGGATTGTGATTGTGTTAGAAAAATATCCAAGAACAGAAATACATTTGTGACCAAATATTCTACAAGTGTGCAGCTCTCATTGCATGGATTCACATATTAATGTGCGGATGTGCAGAATTTGTCTGTGACTTCACATGTTTGATACGGGTGTGTGATGCGTTCTGCCCCATATTCACTGCAGCAGCTGGAGCAGAAGTGTGTGTGTGTGTGTGTGTGTGTGTGTGTGTGTGTGTGTGTGTGTGTGTGTGTGTGTGTGTGTGTGTGTGTGTGTGTGTGTGTGTGTGTGTGTGTGTGTGTGTGTGTGTGTGTGTGTGTGTGTGTGTGTGTGTGTGTGTGTGAGTTTCTTCACGTGTGATTGGTAGAGCAGGATTTGTGCGCCTGCAGTGAAGAGTGTGTGAAGTGTAACTGTTGCGTTGTGTTTGTAAGTGAGGAAAAAATCTACAAGTTTACAACTCCTAAAATATTTTTCTCTGTGACTTCAAATGTATTGGTACACATGTGTGAATATGAACTACAGCTACACACTCCACTCTCACACGCCTGTTCAGCTGTTCTGCTCCACAAATACCTTCATAGGGAAGCGTCATTTAAAAAAAAAAAACACCTTGGGTTTGTTTTTTTGGTTTGACGCATTAAAAACCGTCCGACCAATTAGATTGCTGCTTGTGGAGCTGCTGAAGTTACAGTAAAACACGACTTGGTGGCTCTCAAGCACAAAACGCTCTTGCCGAGCACACATTGATACCTAAGAAGAACATGACAAAGAGGAAGTAAGTAGACAAAGAAGAAGATGAATGTAGAGCTGCTGATCTCTCTGGCGTCTGAACACAAAGATCTTTATGACAAACGCCACAGCGACTACAAAAACCTCCATTAGAGGGATCTGTTATGGAGAGAAATTGCAGATCAATAGGATTCAATGGTGAGTTTCCATCTGAGATCAAATCAAATCTACTGTCAGGGAGTGAATCTGCACGCTCACTCAGCGCATCGCCTGTGAAAATCACTTGGATATTAAAACCCTGGCGATAAGAGCGCTTGATAATCATCCCGGTCTGCACGAAGCTTCAATGCTGATCTGTTAAAATGAGCACCTGATTTAAAGTGTTACTGGACCATTTCAATGCATGATGGTTATTTTAAACTAAACATAGTGATCTGTTATTTTGCCGTAGATGAGTGGAGGAGAAAGCCGAGCACTCCCGGTGATATGAGGGACAGGACAGAAGGAACAGCGTATCAGATTCCAGCAGGAGCTTCAGCTGGTCCTTCAGACCCAGACCTGCAGTTTGTGCTAAATTTGCTTCCATCCCTGAAGAGAATGGATCTCAGACGCAGAGAGCACACCAAACTTAGAATGCAACAGCTCGTGTTTGAAGCAGAGTTCGATGGTGAGTTCTGTAGCCACATTGGACCAGCAGTTTGTCAAATTAATGGATAGATGAACGAAAAATAGAAATGAAATAATTTTTTCTTATATTTAATGTTTTTTAAATATACTGTACAAATGATGTCTTGATATTTTCTCATTTTCTCAAAGCCTCGGGCGCAGCAGAAGGGAGAATTCGCAGGAGTAATTCCAGTGAAAGATTTCGTCCTGACATGTAGATGCCTTGAAGAATGAGGACTTTCCCCAAGACTGGTCGACATGTGGGTCAGCTGTCCAATCATCATCAGACCCATTTATGCCACACATCCTGCTATGATTTTCACTACCAATCATCTGTCCAGCGCTGACATTCCCAGAAAGATTGTTAGCCAACTATATTCGCCTTCTCGACCTGTGGTCTATTCTTTACGGTAAAAGCATCCACTGATTTACTATATATTGATTTTATGGAAGACTGGAACACTAAGGGTCAGCGGGTTTTTGTCCAGATTTTCTGCTTTTATGAACTTGAAACATGTATTTCATGACAGACGCTCAAGCACAATTCTGATATTCATGAAGTGTGTAGAAATAGTGGCACACTTCCATTGGGAGCATGTAGTCCCTGTCCAGATCCATATACTGTATATAGTTATGTGTGTATAATGTACAGTGAGGAAAATAAGTATTTGAACACCCTGCTATTTTGCAATTTTAATGTGATGTTTGTAAATAAGCTTTATCTATATTAAATAAAGTATCTGTGCATTACTCTCAGAGATGTCTTTAACTGTGTGTCTTGTACAGTATGAGGCTGTTTAAAACACTTCACAGGAAGGGATGGAGGGATTTTCTCATTTGTCAAAGTTCTTCTAGACAATGTTTGAATCTTTGTATTTTCTTGATTTATTGCAGAAAACATTTAATGTTGTTATTTTGCAGATATGGAAATAGAAAATGTTTAATGAATGTATGTGTATTCATAAATGAACCTTTCACCTAGAAACTCCACAATCCCACAGATAGAGGAAACCGGTTAGACCTGCTGCCAGGAAATGTGGAGTGTCTGCTTTACAACAACACTAAAGCTATGAATACAGTCTCATCTGAAGTGATTCCAGCAGGAGAAGTTTCTATTTCAATACAGCTACTCTGAAATGGCATATTGTGAAAACTTAACTTGACTTAGTTATCCTTTATTTAAACAGGAGATCCCATTGAGATATTAGATCTGTTCTTCCAGGCCAGGGAGACCTGGCCAAGATCACACAAAACAATTAAAAAAGATAAAATCAAGAAAAACACTTACAAGACTCATTTAAACACTTTGTAAAAGACATTTAAAATACTCAGAGGTGGCAATATCTCTAGTTTAACTATATTTTGCAGATCATTCCAAGCCCAGGGAGCATGAAAAGAAAAAGCATGTTTTCCAAATTTCTGAGTATACCTTTGGAACTTTTAAAACAAATGTACGATAGGCATCTGGTACCATTAGTATTTGTATAAAACGTTAAAAAAATGTAAATATAAGAAGGCAATTTACCCAGTAGTGCCTTAGCAATGAACATATACATATGCAATTTCCTCCTATAGTGTAAAGATGTCCATGCCAATGATTCATAAAGTATGCAGTGATGAGTACGTGAGTTCCCTTTCGTTCAGTCACTACGACGTACGTTAGTGACTAACGAATGGGGGTTTCGCTTAGAAGCCAATTATCTTTGAGAATTCAACAGCGCCCAATGGCAGTGCCAATGCCATGGGCATGCGGAATTTGCATGCGTAACTCCGCCCCACCTCGTGGGTATATAAGGAAGTACGCTGGCAACATCGCATTATGTTTCTGCTTTGGAGCCAAGAGTATCTCTTCACTCCTTCAAGCCTGATCCTGAGTCTTCGACAAAGCTTTGAGACGAGCTGCTTTCCAGAGGCGTTGGTGTTACGGCGCGTTCCAGTGATCATCACACTGCCTGCCTGCTGATCTGCGCAGTGGTCCGTCTGACAGCTGGTGTGTGGTCGCTGGGCGCTTCGGCGTTCTCTGCGAGGCTTTCCTCTCCTAAAAGAGCTTGCACGTGACGCGTCCTTTTCAGGATGTCTCGTCCGTGTACTTCTGGGTGTGGCCGGTTGCTATCTTCTTTTGATGGGCACAAACACTGTCTGGTATGTTTGGGCTTTCAGCATGCCCAGACAGCGTTTGTGGATGAGTCATGTTCCCACTGCGGGAACATGACCATCGCGATGTTGCGGTCAAGACTCCATGACCTTCGTTCTGAAGTGAGAGTCCCCTCTACCACACCCCGATCTACTGAGTCCCAGAGGCCCAGTACTTCGGCTGGTGGTCAGGGTGACCTGACGGTTACGGTGTGGAACAAAGCCCCGACGCTCATGCCTCGGGCCACACCCCCGTCTTGCACACCACAACCCGCGAGTGTCCAGATGCAGATCGCGGGGCCTGCTCCGGCCCCCCGCGCATCTCATTTGGCGCTCCAGAGGAAGATGCGATGTCGGTCACCGCATCACAAGGTGGGCTAGAGTCCTCTGAGGATGATGACTCGGCTGTGTTGCCGCCCTCGGGCGTTCCAGCATTGCCCGAGTCGGACCCAGAGCTGACAGCCATGCTGTCTCAGGCAGCCGCGAGTCTGGGGATAGAGTGGAACCCTCCGCCCTGTCCCGAGCGCTCGCGGCTCGATGATTGGTTTTTGGGAGCCCGCGCTGACACACGTCAGTCCCCGCCCCCAATTCCTTTCTTTCCTGAGCTGCATGAGGAACTCACGCGGTCGTGGAAGTCCCCGTTGTCTTCCCGCGACCGTTCGGCGACTTCCTCCGCCTTCTCCGCCCTCGATGGGGCGGCGGCTAAAGGGTACACTGGGGTCCCCCCAGTTGAACGTTCTGTTGCGATGCAACTGTGTCCTCAGAGCGCTTCAACTTGGCGCGGCGATCCAAAGCACCCCTCCAAAGCCTGTCGATTCACATCAACCTTGGTGGCGAAATCGCACAGAGCCGCGGGGCAGGCCGCCGCTTCTTTGCATGCCATGGCGATCCTCCAGGTCTACCAGTCCAGGATCCTCAAGGACATGCACGAGGGTGGAGTTGATCCGGGGCTCTTAAATGAGCTGCGTGCCGCCACCGACCTCGCTCTCCGGGCGACGAAGGTGACCGCACGCTCCCTGGGTCAAGTGATGTCCACAAACGTGGTCCAGGAGCGTCACCTGTGGCTGAACCTGGCCGATATGCGGGACACCGAGCGAACCCGGTTCCTCGATGCCCCCATATCCCAGGCCGGCCTCTTCGGCGGGGCGGTTGAGGACTTTGCCCAACAGTTCTCAATTGCCCAGAAGCAGACTGAGGCTATAAAACACGTACTGCCCCGGCGGCCAGCTGCTGCCTCCACCCAGCCGCCGGCACAGTCGCCTCAGTCTGCTCCACGCCGAGGACGCCCTCCTAAGGCTCCCGCCCCTCCCACCCGGTCCAAGCAGCAGCCTTCACCCGGGCCGGGTCGCGGAGGAAGCCGTAGGAAGGCGTCCAAGTCCCCTCAGGCCGCCCCGCGCTCCGCTAAACGCCAGGCCAAGCGGCGCTCCTGAGACGGACGGCTCAGGGATGGGAAATTCTTTCGAGGAGATGGTAGCAGGACCACTCCTTCCCCCGGTGGAGGGCCGGGGGAGAATCCTTTGTTCAGCTGCTGGCCCATGGGTCAGCAGCCTAATTTGGTCAAAGAAAGAATTAACACTCCCATCCCTGAGCCCACAGAGTCCGGTGATGACAGTGCGCGCCACCCACGGGTCCCGCCACTCGCATCCCACTCTGTCGCCAGCCTCCTGGCAGAGCAGACCCCAGTGGAACGTGCGTCCTTCCCTGGTCTCCTCTGTCAGGACGCAGCAGTCAACCGTGCCCCCGCACCGGGACGCCCCTCAGCCTCCCATGTCCGGGCCGGTGACGCTGCATCGCTGCAAGCCCACACCGGGTACGCCTGTGCTCCGAATGACCCCGCTGGCACAGTTTCTGGGAGTCTGGCTTCAGCTTCCAGGGCTGTCTCGCTGGGTCGCGCGGACCATCAGGCACGGCTACGCGATTCAGTTCGCGCAGGCTCCTCCCTGTTTCCGGGGAGTCCGCTCCACTATGATCGGGGTCAATGCCCCCGTCATGCGAGCGGAGATTGCCACCCTACTGGCGAAGGGTGCGATCGAACCTGTCCCTCCAGCCGAGATGAACTCCGGGTTTTACAGCCCGTACTTCATCGTACCCAAAAAGACCGGTGGGCTACGGCCAATCCTGGACCTGCGCGTCTTGGACCGTTACCTTCACCGGTTTCCGTTCAAGATGTTGACAGCGAAACGCCTTTTCGAATGCGTTCGTCCAGACGATTGGTTTGCAGCGATCGACCTGAAGGACGCCTACTTCCATGTCTCCATTCTACCTCGACACAGACCGTTCCTACGGTTTGCTTTCGAGGGGCGGGCATATCAGTACGCAGTTCTACCATTCGGGCTATCTCTGTCCCCTCGCGTCTTTACGAAGATTGCCGAGGCAGCCCTTGCACCCCTTCGGCAGCACGGGGTTCGCATCCTGAATTACCTCGACGACTGGCTCATACTGGGTCACTCTCGGGAGCAGGTTTGCGGACACAGAGATCTGGTGCTCCATCACCTAGCCCGTCTGGGCCTTCGGGTCAACTGGGAGAAGAGCAAACTTTGCCCCGCGCAGAGGATCTCTTTTCTCGGTATGGATATCGACTCGGTCGCCATGTGCGCGCAGCTTTCGAGCGAGCGCGCGCAGTCTCTGCTGACTTCCCTTCGTCAACTCGAGGGCAAGAGTGCGGTTCCACTGAAACTATTTCAGAGGCTCCTGGGGCATATGGCATCTGCAGCCGCGGTGACGCCGCTCGGATTGCTTCATATGAGACCGCTTCAGCACTGGCTACGCGATCGAGTCCCGAGATGGGCATGGCGGTCTGGCACGCTCCGGGTACAAGTGACTCGGGCCTGCTTACAGACTCTCACCCCGTGGTCGAACCTCGAGTTTCTACGGACCGGAGTGTCCTTATAAAGAGTTTCCCAGCATACTGTTGTATCAACAGATGCGTCATCCACGGGTCGGGGTGCCATGTGCAATGGACAAACAGTCGCGGGCTCCTGGACAGGACCCCAGCGCCTTCTGCATGTCAATTGCCTCGAGTTACTGGCAGTACGGTTCGCCCTGCACCGCTTCCGAGCGTTGCTGAGGGGTCAACATGTACTAGTCAGGACAGACAACACGGCCGTAGTAGCGTACATCAACCACCAGGGCGGTCTACGCTCCCGCCGTATGTCTCAACTCGCCCGCCATCTCATTCTATGGAGTCAGAAGCACCTGAGGTCCCTTCGTGCTGTCCACATCCCGGGAGAGTTGAACTGTGCAGCCGACGAGCTGTCACGGATCCAGCCTCTCCCCGGAGAGTGGAGACTCCATCCCCAGACGTTTCAGCTGATATGGGAACGTTTCGGCGACGCACAGGTAGACCTGTTTGCCTCCCAGGACTCTTCCCATTGCTCCCTGTATTATTCTCTGACCGAGGGCACCCTCGGCACGGATGCACTGGCGCACAGCTGGCCGTCAGGGCTACGCAAATATGCGTTTCCCCCAGTGAGCCTTCTTGCACGGGTACTGTGCAAGATCAGGGAGGACAAGGAGCAGGTCATTTTGGTCGCCCCGTATTGGCACGGCCAGACCTGGTTCTCAGAACTTCTACTCCTTGCGACAGCCCCTCCCTGGCCTATCCCTCTGAGACCGGACCTTCTCTCTCAGAGACGGGGCACTCTTTGGCACCCGCGTCCGGCGTTCTGGAAGCTCCACGTGTGGCTTCTGGACGGGACGCGGCAGGTTTGAGTAGTCTTCCACCTGCGGTGGTCGCTACCATCACTTCCGCTAGAGCTGAGTCTACGCGACGTCTCTATGCGTTGAAGTGGAACCTCTTCGTCACATGGTGTTCTTCCCGCCAAGAAGACCCCTGGAAATGCCCGATCGGGTCTGTGCTATCGTTTCTCCAGGAGGGGGTGGAACGAAGGCTGTCTCCTTCCACCCTTAAAGTGTATGTGGCCGCAATATCTGCCTACCACGATCTCCTGGGGGACAAAAAGGTAAGTCAGCACGACCTGATCATCAGGTTCCTGAGGGGGGCGAGGAGACTGAATCCTCCTCGCTCTCCTCTCGTACCCTCTTGGGACCTCTCAGTAGTCTTAAGTGCTCTGCAGAGGCCTCCATTTGAGCCTTTGCGGTCAGCCGAGATTAAATTCTTGTCTATGAAGACGGCTCTGCTGACCGCATTGGCCTCGCTTAAGATGGTCGGGGACCTGCAAGCATTTTCGGTTGACGAAGCGTGCCTAGAGTTCGGGCCGGCTAACTCTCACGTGATCCTGAGACCCCGGCCCGGATATGTGCCCAAGGTTCCCACCACTCCGTTCCGAGATCAGGTGGTGAACCTGCAAGCGCTGCCTTTGGAGGAGGCAGACCCAGCCTTGGCATTGCTCTGTCCAGTACGCGCTCTCCGCGCCTATGTAGACAGTACGCGATGTTTCAGGACCTCAGACCAGCTCTTTGTCTGTTATGGTGGAGAGCGGAAGGGAAGCGCTCTCTCGAAACAGAGGCTGTCTCACTGGATAGTGGACACCATTGTTTTGGCTTACCAGCAGCAAGGTCGACCATGTCCCCTTGGGGTTAGGGCACACTCCACTAGGAGTGTGGCCTCTTCTTGGGCTTTAGCGCATGGCGCCTCGCTAACAGACATCTGCAGAGCTGCAGGCTGGGCGACACCAAACACATTCGCCAGATTCTACAATCTCCGAGTGGAGCCAGTGTCCAACTATGTACTCGCCCCTACGGGTGGCCGGTAGTGGGCCAGGCTCAGGTGTCTTCGCTCGCTCGCCATTCCACTCCACGGACTGGATACGTGCGATATTTTCCCTCAGGTGAGCTCCCCGAGAGCCCTGAGCTCCTCCAGCACTGCTTACGCCGACATCAGTTCAGTCTGCCCTTTCGAGCCCAGACCCTCATGTCCGGCCAGGTGCTCCGTGTGCATGGTTCCCCTCCGGCGAGCCCCACACGAGTATTCCCACCGTAAGCCTCCTCAGCGAGCAGGTGTCTTTCCTTCGGCAAGTCCCTGCCACCCCTAGGGTTAAAAATCCACCTTCGGCTGGTACCCTAGAGTTCTTCCATATGCAGCCCTTAGCGGGTCATATGTGTACTCTTAAGTCCTCCCTACGGGTAAGCATCTTGGCATTCCCTCACTGGGATATGCTTCCCAGTGTACCTTGGTATTCCTGTGATAAGTGGGAGTCCTTCGTCCGTACTAGTCTACGACAGGGTACTCTCACTTACGCAGGGCACTGGATGACGGCTGAGTGGCGTTGTTGTATTGGAACCCCCATTCGTTAGTCACTAACGTACGTCGTAGTGACTGAACGAAAGGGAACGTCTCGGTTACGTATGTAACCCTCGTTCCCTGAGGAGGGAACGGAGACGTACGTTTCCTCTGCCACGTCAGCCGTGCTGCCTGGAACGCGGAGTTCAGTCTTGGCTCCTGCAGCAGTAACATAATGCGATGTTGCCAGCGTACTTCCTTATATACCCACGAGGTGGGGCGGAGTTACGCATGCAAATTCCGCATGCCCATGGCATTGGCACTGCCATGGTGTTACATACGTAACCGAGACGTTTTCACCACTAACAAAGCGTAATGCTGCATGATGAACCGAATCCAGTTTCCTTAATAAAGATGAGGCGCATGCATATCAACAAGGTCACCATCATCAATTACCAATAAAAGGTACTCTCCACGATTTTCTTTCTAGCCTCAAAAGGAAAGCAGTTTTTTAAGCAATAAAAGAACCCCAATTTTGGTTTAGCTTCTTCAGCAGTTTATCAGTGTGTACAGTGAAAGCTTTTCATCTAACCATATTCCTAAATATTTATAGGAACTTACTCTTTCAATGGTTGTACCATCTAAAGTGGATATTACCACATCCGTTATTATTACTTATTACTTAAACAGACAAATGCGGGAATTAGCCAAATTACTTAAGCATCTGCTAAATTAATAAATGTAAATGGGACTTTAGGGGAAGTGTAATTTGTATTTATTTATTAAAAACTTCAACAGTGGTGACTTAAAAAAATATTAAAAAGTTTTAGGTTGATTATGAAATCATAATATGTCCGAACACTGCAACTCGTCAGTTTTCACTTTCTGTAGTTTTTGAGACTTCTTCTTCAGCATAACTTATTGCACATTGCGTTTGTGATATCCTCTGACTCGCCTTCATGAGCGACATTTTTCTTTATCAACAATTGCTAAATGATGGACAGCAGTTCACATTTCCTGTGATAATAAAATGAAGTAAATCTTAAATAAATGAGTGACTAAAGTGAAAGTAAAAAGTGAAACACGTAAATGAATGATCAAGTAAATCAATAAAAGAGTGGTTGGTGGTTTGGAAGACGTGGACAATGGTTTATCTATTTTGTGACATGAACTGGAGCTCAGCAACAGCTAGATTGGTAGCTACAGAACTTAAAGATCTCCCTTTTTCTAGTTCTTTCTTGCTGCATTAAAGATGAAATGGTTTAACTTGTTTTCGCGCAGCCTCTAGATGGAGCTGTTCTGCATGTTATCGGCCCACAGGGGAGAGATCTCACTCTCCGAATGAAAATACGCTTGGCTCGGCCTCGGGCATTCATAACGGAGCGATGCAGAGCAAAGCGAGTGTTTCAACTTTTCATTGAATTAATATGAAAGTTCAGCTTCCATATGCGATCTGAAAACGCGTCAGACTGGACACATGCTGTGATTGACAGCCGCGCTTACCTCACCTCAGCTCAGCTCAGCTCTTCTCTCGTGATGAATGAAATCTGACTCCTGCTGCGTTTGTCCTGTGCCTTTCGTTCGGCTCACTCACACTTCAGTTTTTAATTGTAGTGTTTATTCTCTAACTGAACAAAATGATTGTATTATTATGAAGATCAAAATGACGTTGGGGGCGGTGTAGGGAGTGGCCTCGTAGGGCAGCGAAGCAAGTGCATTCTGGGAGTTGTTGTCTTTCATCCACATGAGACAAAAATAAATTTTCTGTCTTTTCTCAGTCTAGAAGGCACCAAATTCAAAAATAATTCACATTTCTACTGCATAAATGACCCAGTTTAAACACACATTCATCTTCCCAGCGCTGAAGTAACCCTTTAAATTAAAATCTTTTATATATTTAAGTCTCACTTGAATGCTTCTTGACGAGAGGTGGTCCTTCTGTGTCACAGACTTTATTGTGATTTATCATCTGTTTTTGTATATATTTGTGATATTTCTGTGAGTTTAGATATGTTTAAGGTCTGTATTATCTGTCTTACTAAGGAGGGACTCCTATTGTGATGGGCATTATAGTCTATGGAGCGATGCGGGCAGTGAAGGGAGAGCTTTCAGATACAGTTTATTACATATGGTCTGTATATGGTCTGTATATTAGTATGAGTATTTTTGTGTAATTTGCTGTGTATGTTAATGATAATGCAACGGAGAGAGAGAGTTTGTGAATGAGACGTTAATGCACACTTCTTATGCTTTGTTCAGATCTTACAGTGATGTAGTGAAAGATGTAGATGATACAGTAGATGTTTTGGAGTGAAAAAGAACGCAATAAACCATCAGTTAAGTTTGGCCATCATTCAGACGGGGTATACGTTACATTCTGTGTCCAAAAACATCCTGGGATTCGGTTTTCACACTGACAGCTGTCATTGTAAGACATTGCAACTCTGTTTGTTTTTCCGAGTTAGCAACAGTAACTAAGGGGGGCGGGGCTTACTGATAGGTCAATTGAAGAGCACAAGTTTTTCAAGAAGCTTGTGGAAACGTGGTCTCAGCCTCAGACGTCATGCCTATGGATGCATGCATACGGCACACTTATCTGGAAACACTTCAGGAGTTTCGAAGTCGTCATCTGATTGGTTGAACTCTACAGGATATCCGTGAGACGTGTGTGTGTGTGTGTGTTCTTTAACGGTCCACCTGGAAACAAATGCCGTGACTCCAAACTCCCTCGTGGAAGAAGAACGCTGTCGCATTTACAACTGTGATAATAAGCGCTTACCGGGATCATCTAAACGCTGGATTTTCAAAAGTATGTGAAGTTCTCGGCTCTATTGTTGACTTGAAAAACCTTCATGAATGAATCATTTATAGATGCATGCCGGTCTGTTATTGCAGGGACATCGACTTTACATGTTCACGCCCCTAAACATGATGCGGAAAACAAAACGAGCTGTGATTGGTTGCATTACATGTCAGTCAAACGTCCTCTTGGGCGGGCCTTGACCAATGAAAGCTGTGATAGAGTCCAGACCTTCTGCTGTCAGTCTGAAGCTCCGCCTCCTCGAGACTAGAGGAAACCTGTCGGATCTTTGACACGCAAAGCTGATTCTTTGATCTAATATTTGATGTGTTTTTATTTTGTTTTTAATGTTGTAGATTTAAGTAGCAAATGAGAATCGCTAAAATGATTGAATATATTTTGAGACAAAGGTTCAAGGTAATTAAGGCAACAGTTTTTTAATAACAGAAGAATATGTCAAAGTATGATATTTGTGGTAAAAGGCACATGATCATAAACAGCCACTGCCTTTAACATTTGACTAATTATTTAGACCATTTAACAGAAATGAGAAACTTATAACACAAGAACAATAGAAACATGTAATAATCAGAGCAGGGAAATAGTGCAGAGGAATCTGAAGGCACAGGAACAAGTGTACAATAGGAGGATCTGAGAGAATGAGCTGGTGTGTCAGAATGAACTATGTATATGTCACATGACCATCATGAGAAATGTGTGATCACATGACATAGTTTACAGAGGAGAAGTGTGACGTGGGCAGGTTGTTTGGTACGGATGATATTGCTTTAGAAATGTAATCATATGGCATCCATATTATCTGACTACACTGGAGCATGAGTCACTTTACATTTGAAAAAGGAGTCTATAGCAAGCTCTTTCATGATCTCCCCTAGCATTGTTACACAGAGATTAGATTTAGCTGAAGCAAGTTCCTGATAAAGAGACTCATGCTGTCCCCTGCTGGACAACTGCAGAACTGCCCCTGAACTCACTGGATTTACACATTCAGTGCTCACTTACACCGGATGCTAAACATCACTCATTCATATCCTTGCTTTATATTTTTAATATCTTTTAAATTCCCTATGTATCCATTTATGTATAGTAAATGTTAATATTAGTCACCTATCTGTATATAAATAAGTGTATAAATGAATAAAATACATACAAAAACAAACCTCTATTAAAGCTGTAAGCAGGGATGAAAGGGCCCTCAAAGGGCCCGCCACCTGGAAAACAGAGCACTGTGAGCAATATGCATTTAAGCATATAGATATAGGAGGACTACATCAGTCATTTGTATTCGCAACACTTCCTGCTACCAGATGGTGGCGCTATAACTATAACTATATTTTTGCGTGTAGAGTCTTCAGGCCAGGGCATGTGAAGTATGCTTGAGTTCATCGCCATAGTAACTTATGCTCCACGGCTAGCCTGCTCCAGGGCAGGTTATGTTCTGGATTTTCAGTTTCAAAACTGAAATTGAACCAATCAGCTGTGAGCAAAGTCCTCTGATGCAATGAAGCCACTCCCCCTGTTTCTACTCCACATTAAAAGGTCACTACATAGCAAATGTTTTTAAAGACTAAAGCGCCTGGCTTTTAACAATGCTTATGTATAATAATAATAATTGTGAATGATTTAGATATATTTATGTAATTATTATACCCTTAATCGATTACACATGTATCATTTTAGTTAATCAATCATTAACCTCTTAACTGTGACCGTCCCGCTGGCGGGACGCCTGGTGCTCTTTTTTTGATCGCCTTTTTCCCCGTATCATATACTTGAGTAATTATCATAAATTAGGTATCATTCGAAAGCTTACGAACTCAAAATTCATCCTGTGAAAACCGTTTTGAAATCGGACATTGTGTTACCATGGAAATGGTACTTTAAATTCTTCTAGCAGGCTCCTCCCCTAGTGGGCGGTGTCATGTTTCATATTACAACAATTATTTTAACTACTTTATAATCAAAATCTTTTCCAATCTTGACAAAACACATATCGTCAGAAACACAAGAGTCACAAGGTTTCTTATTTGGTGACCGTTTTGTGATGGAAGTGATATTTGGACGTAAAATTTACAGGAAAATGCATCAAAAAACAATCAATGGAATGTGAATGACACCCGGTGGCTGTGTTTGGTACAGCACCTCAACAACATCTCATGGGGACTTTAATTTTTGTGATATCAACTTCAAATTTGGAACACAACTTGTTAAGACATATGGCTTTGATAAAAAATGGGAAAATAACTTGTGTCTTTTGATCAAAGTTTGCACGCCTGTAACTCATTTTGAAGATACATTAATAGATTCTAATTCTTAAAACACTTTTTACTTTTGGTTTCTTCATTTTTAAGGCCCAATAATTTCCAGAGATATAGGGATCTCAATGTGGCTCCATGAGTAAATTTGGCACACATTTTCAATGGTCACTCGTTTTCTGAACAACAAATAATGTTGAAACTAGAAATGTATCTCGTTTTTTTCTATCAACACAGTTGAACATTCCTGTCTGAGTGCCATCATTATATTCTTCCCATATTGTGCCCGTAACTCTAAAAGTATTAAATATATCTCAATATCCTTCTATATCCTCATTCTGAATAAACTTTTTTCTTTTGTAACCTTAATTTTAAAGGTTCAGTCCCATAGATATAATGTGGCTCCATGCTCAAATTATTGAATGTTTATTTTCTACACCAAGGGATATTAAATATCATCAACCTCTATTCAAAATGATAAACTTAATTTTTTTGTTGTTGTCAGGAAGATGCATAGATGGCATAAAATTTGAAAGCATAATAACTGAACGTCTTTGAAATTTCAGCCAATAAAGCAAGTGTTTAAATGACACTTAAAAATTTGACCTAAATGTTGTTGCAACCATGTATAAATAAATGAAAATGCATATTTTCAATTAAAGAGAACTTAGAGGATTAGTAGGGCTGCTTTTGGTACTTGATACTATATTGGTTATTTTGTGTTTCAATAATGAGGTTAAGAATACCCTACAAGTTACTTATCTAAAAAAAAAATCCAGAAATCACAATGTATGATTTTTTAACTATTTATTTGTGTGATACAGCTGCAAATAAGTATTTGAACACCTGAGAAAATCAATGTTAATATTTGGTACAGTAGCCTTTGTTTGCGATTCCAGAGGTCAAAGGTTTCCTGTAGTTGTTCAGCAGGTTTGCACTGCAGGAGGGATTTTGGCCCACTCCTCCACACAGATCTTCTCTAGATCAGTCAGGTTTCTGGCCTGTCGCTGAGAAACACGGAGTTTGAGCTCCTCCAAAGATTCTCTATTGGGTTTAGGTCTGGAGACTGGCTAGGCCACGCCAGAACCTTGATATGCTTCTTACAGAGCCACTCCTTGGTTATCATGGCTGTGTGCTTCGGGTCATTGTCATGTTGGAAGACCCAGCCTCGACCCATCTTCAATGCTCTAACTGAGGGAAGGAGGTTGTTCCCCAAAATCTGGCAATACATGGCCCCGGTCATCCTCTCCTTAATACAGTGCAGTCGCCCTGTCCCATGTGCATAAAAACACCCCCAAAGCATGATGCTACCCCCCCCATGCTTCACAGTAGGGATGGTGTTCTTGGGATGGTACTCATCATTCTTCTTCCTCCAAACACGTTTAGTGGAATTATGACCAAAAAGTTCTATTTTGGTCTCATCTGACCACATGACTTTCTCCCATGACTCCTCTGGATCATCCAAATGGTCATTGGCAAACTTAAGACGGGCCTTGACATGTGCTGGTTTAAGCAGGGAACCTTCCGTGCCATGCATGATTTCAAACCATGGCGTCTTAGTGTATTACCAACAGTAACCTTGGAAACGGTGGTCCCAGCTCTTTTCAGGTCATTGAGCAGCTCCTCCCGTGTAGTTCTGGGCTGATTTCTCACCTTTCTTAGGATCATTGAGACCCCACGAGGTGAGATCTTGCATGGAGCCCCAGTCCGAGGGAGATTGACAGTCATGTTTAGCTTCTTCCATTTTCTAATGATTGCTTCAATAGTGGACCTTTTTTCACCAAGCTGCTTGGCAATTTCCCCGGAGCCCTTTCCAGCCTTGTGGAGGTGTACAATTTTGTCTCTAGTGTCTTTGGACAGCTCTTTGGTCTTGGCCATGTTATTAGTTGGATTCTTACTGATTGTATGGGGTGGACAGGTGTCTTTATGCAGCTAATGACCTCAAACAGGTGCATCTAATTTAGGATAATAAATGGAGGTGGAGGTGGACATTTTAAAGGCAGACTAACAGGTCTTTGAGGGTCAGAATTCCAGCTGATAGACAGATGTTCAAATACTTATTTGCAGCTGTATCATACAAATAAATAGTTAAAAAATCATATATTGTGATTTCCGGATTTTTCTTTTTAGATTATGTCTCTCACAGTGGACATGTACCTACGATGACAATTTCAGACCCTCCATGATTTCCAAGTGGGAGAACTTGCAAAATAGCAGGGTGTTCAAATACTTATTTTCCACACTGTATATATATTTAACAACATTAATTTACAATAGTGAAAGATGACTTCCCTTTTTGATCATCTCTTCCCTCAGGGAGAGTGCATGTTTTCTTGCATGGCTGAATGTTGGACCATGTTGAACAATAATCACGTTGTTTGTATCCGGCCAAAATGATTTGCCAGAATCAAAACGCGAGCAGTGAAAGGGATTTGCCGTTAGCATGAGCCACTCGCTCTGAAGCAATGATTTGTCTCAAAGGAATGATTAATTCTCAATTTAAAGTGTACGCCTGAATACGGGACAAACTGTGAAAGCCATACGGAGCGCTTCATTGATGCCTTAAATACGGGGCGATTCCGTTGTATACGGAAGGGTTGGCAACCCTAAGCGTTGCATTTCTAGCATGTTTGGTAATTCATGGCATTAATCATATCATACAATAAATATAATTGAGTGTTACTACTGTAAATCTGTAGTAACATAAAACATAAAAACACTTTTATGATTTATTTTCACACAAAATCTGTTTGCTCCATAAATGTTACATACAGACATATATATATATATTCTGCAATCATGCAGTATGAGCAGTGAAATACACACTTCCTGAAGGTTTGCCTTTGGCCCGTAGTACCCCATATAAAGGCTTATATTAACACACATTAACACATTTAAACGCTTGTGTTTCTGGTTATATAACATGCACACATATATTTCATCTTGTGTGGTCACAATACAGACTTTTATTGACATATACATTTAATTCCAGTCTGTTATGATAGTTGATTCTGTTCTCATGCAGGATAATAATTTCAGTTTCTCTGTAAGTTCATAAGTGTGAGTTTTCTTTATTCATCACAGTCTTGTTTACATTAATGACTATATTCTAAAAGAGACCATATGGATGATATAAACACATAATCATTATATAGTTTGATTAATATACAATGTCTATCAAATATGTCACTAAATGAATATTTACTGTGTTTACTATAGTACTGGTCTCATCACCAGGCAGATCTGAATGTGATTGGCTAAAACACAGCGTTAAATGCATAATAAGCATAATAAGCATAATGCATAATAATAATCATAAACATAAGCTGAATCATATCACAGGAAGAGAAGCTATTACATTTCGACTAAATATTAGAAGGTAAAAATGCATACAATGCAGATGAATTGTTCACAATAATAACAAGCAAGAAAGTAAATATCATCAGTTTTTATGTTCATCAGGGCACATTCTGCTAATATAAGGTTTCGTTTCTTCCATCTGTACCTGAGATGTTCTTCTGCTCTGTGTTCATTTATTGATTCTTGCACTGAATCTGATTCCTGGTCAGAGCTAATAAGAACAGAAAGTTCCCAATGTTATCAATGACAGCAAAAGATCACACCACATGCACAATGATGGAATGAATATCAAATATAATGTTCATTTAGGAAAACTCTCTGAACACTCGACAGAATAAAACAGAAGAACGTCTTCACATTTAGGCTTTGCAGTAATAATATATTCATACATAGTAGTAATAATTTCCAGTAACACTTTAGTTTGGGGAACACATTCACTATTAACTCTGACTTTTGCCTCAATAAACTATAATTTACTGTGTATTAATAGTTAGTAAGGTAGTTGTTAAGTTTAGATTGGGATGTAGAATATGTGACCCTGTCTGTGAAAACCCAGCTGAAGTCATTTTTTTTGTCATTCACTGTTTTATACATGAAATCATCCTACATAATGTAAAGAACATTCTGTGAAAATACAACCTTGATATCTTTAATATTGACTGAGTAAGATCATGTCAAAAATGAGCAGAAAATCATGATTTTGAGAAATTCCAATTTTAAAATCAAGCTTATTTTTAAAATTGTAAAACATTTTAACCATTATTATTATTCTGACTATGTGCCATATACCACATTAAAGCTAAGATTCTCCCATTTTCAGTGATATAGGACACATTTATGGGAAAATTCTTAGTTTTGTAAAACAAGTCTATTTATTATAATGCGCATGTCCAAAAAGCGTAAAACATTGAAACGAATGGGGGACCACAAGAGCTTGATCCAAGTCAGTTCACTCTAATGATTTGTCGGCTATAACTTTATTAGTAAAATGAAATCTCAGTAGAAAATGCTGTTCTGTTCCTTGCACTTCGCTTGCCGCGGCCGCCCTGTCAGAGAGCGAATTCATAAACCTTCTTTCCTGTAGCTCAAACAATAGAGCAATGGCGCTAGCAACGCCAAGGTCATGGGTTCGATTCCCAGGGAAAGCAAGAACTGACAAAAATGTAAAAAAAAAATGTGTACCTTGAATGCAATGAAAGTCGCTTTGAATAAAAGCGTCTGCCAAATGCATAAATGTATAGGTTTACAAACCGAAACCAAAACATCAGACTAAAAACCAAACTATTTCGACACTGAGCAGCCATTAAACGTCTTTAAAATAAGACGGATGGAGTCAGAAAACAAATAAACTGTTCCTGAAATGTCGGCGATGACACGAAGAAATCCACACAGAAATCGGAACCCGGCTTAAGTCGCCGTTTTCTTGCCTTTCCCGACACTGATCTGATCGTTGGTCGTGCGGATTGATATTATGGTCTGTTTGCACTTTGTAGTTGTAAAAAATACGTTTCTGAACCGAATGATATAAGAATCAGGAGCTGTTTCTGCGTCGAAAGTAAACAAAGAGACGATTAAAATCAATATTACGAAGCCCACGTCCGGTATTTTTTGGTGCAAAATAATAAAACGTAGCGTCAATAAAATCATTAATTTCAGTATTTATAATATTATAAATGAAAAATTGAGTACTGCATCTCAAAGCCCTTGGTATAATCTATCATTTACAGCAATAAACACAAATGACCTGTTTTGGTCATTTTTATGACTTTGACGCTCTATATCTCATAATTAGATTATGAGACGTTAGCCGGGGTTTCACAGACGGGTCACATATGGTCATGCAGAATAAAGCATTAATATGTGCTTTACTAAAGTGTTGCTTCATTTGCTTGTAGAAAATGTTCATGCATCACATAAATATATGATACTCACTGCGTTTGTACAAGACTAGATAGGCAGACCTGTGAATAAAGATCAACTTCATAATCCATTCAAGCAACATAACTAACAATATATCAAAATCACAAATACAGTTAGAGCAAATCTCTGGTACCTGAGTGGATCATATGATGTTGAAGATCCCTCTTCTGAAGACTTTTCCACAGGAACCTTTGAAAATAGTTTTGCAGAAACTAAATTTCACTTCATCACTATCGGGTTAGGGTTTGGTTTGGGGTTATTTGCATGTAATTATGCATGTTATTAATATGGTAAGTGCATGCAATGTATATAACAATGACACTCTAAAATAAAGTGTCACCAATATTTTCACTCTCAGAAAAATATTAAATAATGTGTTTATTACTGTTCTTTATTTCATTAGACTGAGGAATCTGCAAACTTTAAGACTTTAAAAGCCTGACTGGTTACTGTGATTTTGCCAAGTAAGACTAAACATATTTAGTTGATCCCGGGAACAATATTCCTGTCTGAAAATGTGGTCCTAACCATATCCCTACCCCTTATCCGACCCCTACCCATAAGTTATCCCCAAAATCAGAGGGAAATTAACAAAAACTGATGAAACCCAAACCCTGATGTTGATAAAGGAACATGTTGCACTTGATTAAATCACATTCACCAGTTCTGACCATGTGCAAATCTTACTGATACCATAAAGTGAATCATGTCCATAACCATATTTCCATACCTGAAATACATGACTGTCATCACATCGATACCAGTTTCCATCCTCAGATTTGATGTCAGCATTGTAGTGTCCATCGTTTACTGTACCGTACAGGTTTATTATGGCATAAAGCTCATATGTGTGGGAGGAAACCTGTCAGAGAAACATCAACAAATGGATTTGACAGTCATAAATGTTTCTATCATCCAGATTTTACACACATTTTGAAGTATCGCATCAGAAATGAGTGATGGAAACGGCAAATTTCAAGAAAAAAAATCCTTTAGTTCACAAAAAGTTGTAATGCTTGCTTGAAGAGTTTACATCTGCAATTTAATTCTGACATATAGTGACCATTAAACTCACTTCATGCTGTTTTATTTACTGTTGCTTACCAATACCATCATCATCTGCTCATCTTCATGTTTGGATGAAAACCCGACAATAGAAAGAGTGGGATTTTCTATATGTGCGCAAAAAAGGAAAAGGATTCTGGACATGCACATCTTTACCCAATGGTCAACCGATATATTGCCAAGGCCAATATGTTTTGTGTTTTATTCTGTTTGAATGTACTGTTATCTATTTTTCACACTGGTTTCCTGTTTAGTCTATTACGGACACAAGCTCATGAAGGGTTTCAAGCTCCGTTTCTTGTCTATTATAAAAGGAAAGCACTATAATACTTTAACGTATATCATCAACATTCGGCAAATATGCAGGCGCTGGTCATTAATAAACCCATATTTATTGACCACTGATTACTGACACTCAATCACTGTAATATTAAATTACCTCAATAAGTGGAGGAATTGTTCCCCTGTCATTTTGGAAGTTGTTCAATTGTAGAATCAGTCTTTGTGGAAAGTCAACATTACTCTGAATCTGTAATTACAAGATGAAGAAATGTGTGAAGAAATATTTACATTAAACAATGAGAAGCTTAGACTATAAACTCACTCATTTTAGTCAACAATACAGTCAAATCTGTGCACAAATTTGAATGTCCTTTACATTTTTATTGAGTTTAAATACTCCAATTGTACATTTATTAGATCTGTCTGAATAACTCTGTACAGGTGTAAACACATCAGACTCAATGGAAAAGATACTTGCATATCCCACTGTTAGTGAACAGTTACTACAGCTCAGATCGTTCCTCATTTCATTAATGCGTGCCCTCAAAGCAGTTCCCTTAATGATCAAAAGAAAATAATGGTGAATACACAGAGATAATTCAGCTAAAACACACTGAGAAATAAAGTATGCACTTGCAATAATGCAGCAATAGAGATAAGCAGTCACAATTTTAATAAGGCTACGGACAAGGCCTTCTAAGCTATCCGGGGTTTAGGAGCTACGTTCATCATTTATATGACCCCTGATCAACGCTGTAGGAGGAGTTTGAAAAAAGGAGGTTTGCAATGAAACTAACAATGGCAGATGTGGGATCAGTGCACACTCTAAAAAAAAAAGGTTCTATATGGCACCAAAAAAGGTTCTTGGCTCGTAATCATAGGGGAACCTTTTTTAGTGCTATATAGCACCAATTTTGGTGCTTCAGTGGTTCTTCAGCGGTTCTTCAGAGGTGCTATATAGCACCTTAGTCAAAGAACCGGTGAAGAACCTCTGAAGAACCGCTGAAGAACCACTGAAGTTCCCCTATGATTACGAGCCAAGAACCTTTTTTGGTGCTATATAGAACCTTTTTTTTTTTAGAGTGTATATGACGAGGTGAGATAAAGAAGATTCGATGGGTCAAACAGGCCAAACTAATCAAAACATGACTTTTAGCCACCTCGGTCTGAAGATGCTCTGAGACAATGTTCAAAACTTCCATCCTCATACACGTCCACAATGCAAGAGGAATATTAAGAAAACAATTTAGAAAAAACAGCAATATCTACTTACCACATCTGATCCTGTAAAATAGACGCTTACTGGGAAGAGAGCTTGATGTTGTAATTTCCTTGTATTGCATGACATGCATGTACCGCTATTCTTCACTGTGACAGTAAAAATCTACAGGATGTCAAAACAAGACTTTATTAATAACCTTCAGATGCTTTAATTGCCAAGTCAAGATTGGCCAAATCCAGTGGTTTTACAGCCATATTAGTAACATCAAATAGGTAATTTTTTAGAAATAGAAAAGATAATTATCTGAATCTTACTATTTTTCATATTAGACTCTTGCTAGACATTGAATTGTTTTAATTTCTGAACAACTGGTTACAATGAAATAGCTTATGTTTAATCTCTGCCTCTCATCGTCATGTCAAGTACTCAAGGTTCTCAAACTAATTCACTAAGACTCTACAACACCATGTGTCTGCAGTCAGGCTTTAGATCAAGGGTGTCCAATCCTGCTCCTGGAGGGCCACTGTCCTGCAGAGTTTAGCTCCAACCCCAATTAAACACACCTGTACCAGCTTATCAAGGTCTTATTAGGCATTCTATAAACTTCCAGCAGGTGTGTTGAGGCAAGTTGGAGCTAAACTCTGCAGGACAGTGGACCTCCAGGACCGACTTTGGACACCCCTGCTTTAGATCTTCTGTTGGTCACATGTCTTACTGAAACTTATGTATGCACAGTTAGTTAATGCCATCCAGTAACACATTAAAGTCAAAATAAGAAATCCTTGCAAACGTTGGGCCAGAATGAACCAGAAGAAACTCAAATTCACCTCAAAGAGTTCAGGAGTCTTCGTCAGAATCAAATCTAGATATTCTGCTGCATCTTTGTGTTTATAAACTGTGTTTTATGGGAAGGAAGCATATACAAATCATATAATAAAACAGCTTAAGTTCTGTTCAGCTTAATAAAACAGAACTTAAAAAGAGGGTTTTTGAGGACCAACCGTCTGTGATGCCGAGGCTCCTTGAGATCCCGACTGTTGAAACCGGATGAGACTCGTTGTCTAGTTTGTTAAACAGTGACTTCAGCTCTTCAATGAAGTCGCCATCAGAGGAATCATGTCTTCTCTCCAGTCTAAACATTACATTACATGCTTGATGAATTTGATGCAGTCACAACAAATAAAACAAGTGAGAGTTATTTCTTTACCTCATTACAGCTTCCTTGTATTCCTGCGTCACGAAGAGGGCTTGCAGAACTGCATTCAAGTAGCTGGTCGCCCCTTGATTTATCAAGCCACAGTATTCTTAAACAAGAAACTTTTATTAGTATTTAGCTCTAGCTCATTTAAAGTTTGAAATAATGTTTCCTGTTATGAGGTTTTTAAATCAACGTTCACATGACTTAATGAGAAGATATTCAAGTAACACAAACACTTCAAGATAAGCTCGCTTGATTTCATTAATTGTTGTTCCTTTACAAAAGCTACACTCAATGCTGCATAAGCTTATGCAAATGGGGATGTCTTTGACATAACCAGCTGTGAAAATGGTGTGAAAACACGTCAGTGAAATTGACCTGGAGGTATTTATAGCCTCGGCCGGTGACGTCATTGGGCGCACCTGCTACACAAGGCTATAAATAGATGAGCTTCAGCTGGAGCCAACAGGTCTTTTTGTTTTCAGACCAACTCTGTGTTTGGTGTGTTTGCAAAGTCTCTGAAATAAATCTCTCTCTCTAAAAACTTTAAAAACTCTTTCTCTTCAAAACTCAACTCAAGATCTGTTGCCAGGAGTTAGTTTTCAACTGATAGTGTGCAGAATTTATCTCTTTCATCTCTGTTATACAAGTGAAAAGAGATCAAGCTAAAAGAATCTATATGAGTTAAAAGAAAATGAGTCCACAGAAGCGTTGTGTGCCTCCATGCTCTCGCACGATAGCGGACGTGGACACACACGATTACTGCTTTGTGTGTTTGGGGGAAGAGCACTGCATTGGAGTCAGGCGAGTGCCAGCATTGTTAGCTGTTCACATTTAAGATGCTGCACGCTCTGCGTGGCTTCTTTCAGTTCGCACCCGCATTTCAATCATGGGGCTCTAGGATGGATTTGGCTGACGAGCAGGAGATGGGTCCACGTTGTCTGCATTGGTGAGCACGAAGAGGCATCTGTGGTTGAATCTTTCAGGAATTAAAGACAAAGAAAGAGTGTTGCTGTTAGATTCTCCGGTCTCCACCACGGGCTTATTTGGTGGCAGAGTTGACTCTGTTGTTACTAAATTCAGAGAAGCAAAAAAACATGAGGAAGCGGTCACTCAGTTCCTTCCTTATCGCACTCAAGGGGAGGGGTTGTCAGCCACCCAACCTCTCCCGGGTCCTTCAAGGGAGGTTAAAAAGCAAAGTGTGGCGAGTTGCGCTCCCCCTCGTAAAGACTGGGGACCGGCTCGCCGCCCTAAGCAGTCTCCCAGGGCGGACCTCAGGACTATTATTAACCAAAAGTCCTGATGGTCTTGCGCCCAGTCTGGTGGGGGTAGCAGCATGGAAACTTATGCCAGGCATTTCTGCATGGGTGTTAAACACAGTACAGAACGGATACAGAATCCAGTTTATTTGGCGCCCTCCGTGTTTCAAGGGCATGGTCTCCACTTCCGTGAGACCGGAGTCAGCGCAAGTACTGTCACAAGAGCTACAGATTCTTCTGAGCAAAGGGGCCATAGAATATGTTCCTCTTCCAAAGAGAGAGTCAGGCTATTACAGCAGATATTTCCTGGTTCCCAAGAAGGATGGGGGGTTGCGTCCAATCTTAGATATTCTAGGCTTAAACCATTTAGTCAAAGCACTCAAGTTCAAGATGTTAACCATAAAGATGGTCTTTTAGCAAATTCAACATCGCGATTGGTTTGGCACGATTGATCTGAAGGATGCGTATATTCACATAGAAATACTGCCACAACACAGGAAGTTCCTGAGGTTCGCTTTCGGTTGTGAAGTTTACCAATTTCGGGTTCTTCCATTCGGCCTAGCCTTAGCACCCCGCACATACACAAAATGCATGGATGCAGCACTGGCTCCATTGTGACTCCAGGGCACTTGCATTTTGAATTATATCGACGATTGGCTGATACTAGTTAAATCGCGAGAGATGGCTCTTCAGCACAGAGACATTGTGCTAGCTCATCTAGTTTCTCTCGGGCTGAGACGCAAGCCAAGAAAAGCGTTCTTTCTCCTGTCCAGAGAATGACTTATTTAGGGGTGGTTTTAGGATTCGAACACGATGCGGGCACATCTGTCTCCCGCTCGAGTCGAGACCATTCTACATACCCTGAGGAAAGTCAGGCTAGGTCAAAATCTCACTATTCAACGGTGTCAAAGATTGTTAGGTTTCATGGCTTTCGGCATCCATGGTGATTCCTATGGGGCTGTTGCACATGAGACCATTCCAGTTGTGGCTTAGAGCCAAGGGGTTTCATCTTAGGGCCAACCCCAGAGGCTAATAAAAGGGACTTCCCGCGGGCTTCGTACACTAACTATGTGGCTCAGACCCCGGTTTCTTACCTTGGGTCTCACGCTAGGCGTACCTCTTCGCCTCTTATCAGACAGCGCAATGTCCCCTTTACTTCTCTCTCGGTCACCCAGCCCCGCTGGGTCTGGATGCGATGGCTCATACATGGCCCAGAATGTACCTGTACGCCTTCCCTCCAGTTGCTCTGCTCCCAGAAGTTCTAGTCAGGGTTCGCCAGCAAGGGTCTTGCCTTTTATGATAGTGCCGCGTTGGCCGAACAGAGTGTGGTTCTTGGAGATAGTGTCTCTCCTCAACGGCTCGCCTTGGGCGATTCCGGCAAGGAGGGACTTTCTGTCTCAGACGGAGGGCACAATCTTCCATCCCTGGCCCGACCTGTGGAACCTTCATGTTTGGCCCCTGAAGGGCACCAACTGAGGGACACGGGGCTTTCGCCTGCAGTTATTGAGACCATTCTAAGTGCTAGGGCTTCCTCCACTCGGAAAGTTTATGCTAATAAATGGGGTGTCTTTGAAAGGTGGTGTGCAACACATAATGTAGATTCAGCCAACTGCCAGGTTGCTTCAGTTCTGAATTTTCTGCAAGAAACGTTGTCATCAGGCACCTGCCCCTCCACTCTCAGGGTTTATGTGGCTGCTCTTTCGGCTTGCCACGCCTTGGTGGATGTGGTGCTGCTCGGGAGGCATCCTCTGCTCGCTCGCTACATTCATGGGGCTAGGCGGTTGAGGCCACCTGTTAGAACAAAGATCTCTTCATGGGACTTAGCTTTAGTCCTCGAGAGTCTGGTTGAGACCCCCTTTGAACCTTTAGAATCAGCGTCTGACAAACTTCTGACTCTAAAGATTGTTTTTCTTATGTCTATAACTTCTCTGAAAAGAATTGGGGACATGCAGGCTCTGTCTTTGCTCACATTTGGCATAGTCAGCAGGGTCAGTTTCAAGCAGAGGTGTGTGCTTCTAATTCTTGGATGTTTTATAGCTTGTTTAAAATTAGACATGTATTTTTTGTTTGTTTTTTGGTGTTTTATTTGGATGTTTTTGTGTGAGTGTTTATTTGACAGCAGCAAAGCAGCAGTGGGCAGTGATCAAGGGAAGCTTTTTGAGACTCGCGGTTTTTCAAATTTCCAGTTAGGTTTTTTTTCTTTTTTACTTGTTGCATTTTACTCATGGAGAGTGAGTTGGAAGAGCTGTGATGGCAGGTCCAGTCCCTGCAGTTGGAGAATGAGCAGTTACAGCGTCAAGCTAATTCTGCAGCAGGGCCCTCGGTTAGTGCTAGCTCTGCCTCTGACACAAATGTTCGTGTCTCTGGTATAGTGAATGCCCTCAGGCCCATAGCAGAGCGTGTCATTCTCGTCCCTGAAGAGAGACGATGTCCCATATTTAGTGGAAGTGGAGATGAGGATGTGTTTGAATGGGTGGAGGAGATAAAGAGTAATTTGCGGGCCCGAAATGTATCCGTATCCACAAGGGACTTCTCACATACCCTTTTTGCTTTGATGGAGAAGGTGGTACAATGCGCTCCAGGTGGTGTGCCCAACTCCATTACTTTACTCAGGGATCAGTTTGTAGAACATGTAAAAAAAATGGTAAATGACACCTAGCCCCAGCTGCTCCCGACGAGCTGGATGGCGCCTTGCATGGCTGACACCGCCGTCGGTGTGTGAATGGGTGAATGTGAGGCAAGATGTAAAGCGCTTTGGATGGCCATTGGTCTGTTAAAAGCTCTATATAAATGCAGTCCATTTACCATTTTAGAACATGTGACCGATAACAGTCTATGCCGTGAGCTTAATCGTTATGTCCGGCTCCATCCACAGTCTACCATTTTAGATGTAAGGTAAGAGGCAATTAGGTGGGTTGAGGAGGGATTTCGTCCTGAATTAGTTACCCTGTCCCATCTCTTGCTACTCAGTATAGAGTCCAAGGACATGAGGGCCCAACAAGAGCAACTCCACCAGCTCACTGAAGGCCTGCAGCAACTGCAGTCTCGGCATGCTTTTAGTCAGCCTAGGCGAGTTAACCCTATTATTTGCAGGCATTGTAACCAACCAGGCCATATTGCCCCGAAATTGTGTTTTGGATTTGCATAGAGCTAGTGAGCAGCAGGCATCCTTGTCACAGCGGGGTAACTCTCTGAATCCTAGTAGGCCGATGGAAAACTTCAACCCCCTGAATTGAGGAGCCACACTTCAGAAGGAGTAGCAGTTGGCTCTCAGCGCTCTGAAACTGGGGGGAACCAGGCCATTTTTTTATTATTAGTTAACTGCACTTCTGTCACTATTATTATGGGTGGGGTAGAGGTTCCTTGTTTATTGGGCACGGGGTCTATGGTGACCACCCTTTCAGAGAGATTCTTTCTCTGACATTTTGAGCCTTGGGGCAAAGAGAAGTTGCATAACTGTGGGTGGTTGCAGTTGCTTAATGGCTTAGACATACCTTATCTGGGTTATTTGGAGTTGGATTTTGTTGTTCTTGGGAAGAAAATACGGAATAAAGGGGTACTTGTGGTGAAAGATCTGTTCTATTCTTCCTTACCCGATGGGTTCCCTGGCATGAATGTTATTCAGGAGTGCTATAGGGAGTTGTTTAGTCAACATGGTCAGAATATTTTTGACCTTCCCTGTGAAAGAGACACCTGCATGGCATTCTGCCTTGCAGTATTGTAAGAAGATTTAAGAGTAGATAATCTCCTGATCCAAAAATAAGTGAAGAAGAAGCAGAAACAAGCGATATCATATGTAATCATATGTAAAATAACGTGACCATCAATATTAAACAGCATTTAAATCAAAACTATCTTATGTTACTGAATGAAATGTAGACTCAGGATGAGCTACAGGACTGTGAAGCTTTGAGGTGTTGATTGAATCGAGCTACTCAATCTGTGTTTTGATCATCGCTCTGAATCTGGATGTAGTCTTTTACAAATAACGTGATTTTCTCAGCTTTTTGCTCAAAATGTTTTTTTATTGAATTTACACACATTCAAGTGTTGATAAAAAAGAATGCATGAAGCTAGAATTAAATGTTTTTGTTGTTGTTTTTAAAGGCAGAAGGTATTTTCTGTTTTTTTATATATTGCATGTTCAGATATTCATACAAAAATCTGGGGGCCATGAAAGTTTGGCGGTGACTGGCAACTTTTTTTTTTTTTTTTAATGCTGGTGAGGAAAGAGTTAATTACCTCACACAATGAAGAAGGCCAGAGATACATTTTTTTCGCCCATGTGATTAATAAAAGCAGTTTTATTTTTTAGAATGAATCACTACTGAATTAAAAAAAAAAGACTCACCCATAACAGACCTGTTCCTACCCTGAAAGTAGCATTTGAAATAATTAACAAAATGAGGCAAATTTTATCCAAGATAAGATGTACAAAAGCTATATTTTGTGTTTGAAGAATGATCATCATACCTCTGTGGTGACGCTGATGACATCACTGTCTACGGTGTAGTTGAGTTTCCCCAGCGCTGCACATTTGATCTCATACTCAGTTTCTTCTCTCAGATCAGTCAGAGTAACTGTGAGTTCGTCCTTCATCAAAGGTTTAGATGTCCAGTCTGTCTCTTCCTTTGGTTTATACAGTAATCTGAGCTCCACTGTAGCAGGACATGATGGAGGAACCTTCAGAACCACACTCTTCTCTTTGACCTCTTCAGTGATTGGACAGGCTGGCTGTGATGGAGGAATAAAGCAAACGGCTTCATCACATTCACTTTCATACAGCAGAATGCAGGAACCAGGATTATTCTTCATTTCCTTTGAGGTCATAAGGAACATGTCTGGTTTATGGTCATTTAAATCAATCAAGTTCTTAAATATCTTCAAGTTGTTCTTCAGTGTCTTCTTGATCTCAGGAGTGAGCCAAGACTTCTGCTCTGAATCAAGGCTGTTCACATTAATTTCTTCTTTTGTTGAAGGATTCAGATAGGTGAATTGTTTATGAAGCAGAATATCTGACCAGTCCAGTGATGTGAACGTGTAACAGACCAGATTTCCAACTTCTAGATCCATCAAGACCAGATCTATGTTGACTTCTGCCTGTGCTCCAGCTTCCTTCAGCTGTCTGAGGACTGATTTAATGACATCTGACTCTCTTTCTCTCTCTTTCAGCCATTCTGCCAGGTCTCGTCCACTGAATGGAGACTCATCATGTTCTTGTAGAAGATCATTCAGGTCAGTTTCCTTCATCACGTCTCCACGGATGTTTGGCAGCAGAGAGCCGAGTTTCTTCATGAGTCTCAGTTTGTACCTGTAGCAATTTTGCTTCATTTGCAGGATTTTATCATGAAATGCATTAAAAGTTGAAGCAGGCAAATCTTTCAGAAGGTCATTGCATTTCATCTCAGTTGTATTTAAGCTCTCAATCACTGATTCGGTTTTAGTAATTAGATCCATGCTGATGTCTTTCTGAAGTTTTGAAGCTCCTGAGTGAAGTTTGTCCAGAGGATAAAGCCAAACTCTCAGAGGAACTGCCAGCTCTTTCTTTTCTCCCAGCAGGTTTGGAAGATCAGAGAAAACCTTCAACGCATCTTCAAAAGAGGTCGGGTTAGACGGTAGCTGGAAGTCGCCATAAAACGTGCATGTGAATTTTTGGACTGCGTTCTTCTGAGTGTCATCCATCTTCAGACTGATGTTTGCTTCTACTGAAATGATTTTGAGCTTATCAAGGGCCACTTTTGCTTCTCCTTCTACTGTACTTTTGTTCTCATCTGAGGAAACTTCTCTATCAAACACAAAGCAGGCGTCTGCTCCATACAGCACTGCTGTCACCACGTGTGTCGCTGTGTCATTATCAAACACCTCATGATGAACTATATTTTCAGGTGCCAAGTGATTCATGGTCAGTTCTTCAAACCTGCTGGTTGAATGATAATGTAGCGTCAGTCTCTGCTGTTTGAAAGACTTCTTGGTGTCTTTGAGATATTTGGCTGATCCTGTGACATTGATGAGTCCACCTAAAACACTCAGTTTCAGAGAGCCATCAATGTTCATTAAGTTGGATTTGTCCTCAATAGAGTCTGAAGCTGTGACATTGAAATCTGTGTTAATTTGGGGATGGACTCGTAGACTCTGCAGTAGCTTCTCTTGACCCCACAGTGTGATTCCTGGAAAAGAAGGTGTACTGTACAATCACTATTTATATTAAGTGGTAAAAGTTTGAATGTTTCCACTGAAGCAATCAGACATTTCCAGTAATTAATCTATATTGGTCTCCACTGTTAATGTGTATATAGCGCTGTATCTAAGGACATGTTCCACTAATGTCTGACAACCTGAAAGTGTGACTTTTGACTTTTTTGTCAATTGAATAACTTTTAAAAAAATGTTCCAGTGATTCTTACTGGAGGTTACATTGTTAAACCAGTGGGTGTCAACAACTGGCTGTTTTTATGAGTAAGGCAAAGTTCTGAGTGGCATGATGGACAGGTGACAGCACTAGAACAGTCCCACAAAGTCATAGCCAAAGAGCACAAGAAAATGCATGAAAAATTTAGCCGGAGACAGAATTTAAGATTCGTTTGGGTTCCTGAGGGAGTGGAGGCGGTAAGTCTGATTAGATTCATCAAAGACCTGGGCTGCATTCAGCCCCAAAAAAACATTGCAAAACATTTTTTAAACGGAAACAATGCTGCTACTCATCTAGCTACTGGAGTTCCCCAGGGCTCAGTGCTTGGACCACTTCTCTTCTCCATCTACATGCCATCACTAGGATCTGTCATTCAGAAACATGGCTTTTCCTATCATTGCTATGCCGACGACACTCAACTCTACTTCTCATTTCAACCAGATGATCCTACAGTTGGTGTTCGTATCGCTGCCTGCCTAACAGACATTTCTGCCTGGATGAAGGAACATCACCTGCAACTCAACCTTGCAAAGACAGAACTGCTTGTGGTCTCAGCCAACCCAGCACTTCATCCCAATCTCTCCATTCAGCTCGGATCATCAACCATTACTCCGTCCAGGACAGCCAGGAATCTTGGAGTTGTGATTGATGATCAGCTAAAATTCACTGACCACATTACTGCAACAACCCGGTCCTGCAGATTTGCATTATACAACATTAGGACTTAGGATTAGACCCTTCCTATCAGAGCAGGCCACTCAACTCCTGGTCTAAGCTCTTGTTCTCTCCAGACTGGACTACTGTAATGCTCTTCTAGCGGGCCATTCCGGCATGCACTATCAAACCCTTGCAACTGATCCAGAATGCAGCGGTGAGGGTGGTTTTTAACGAGCCGAAGAGAGCACACATCACGCCTCTCTTCATCAGTCTCCACTGGCTCCCAATAGCCGCTCGCATCAAATTCAAGACACTGGTGCTCGCCTTCAAAGCAACCACTGGCTCTGCACCAAGATACCTAAACTCGTGTGTTTAGACTTACACACCCTCCAGGAGCTTACTTTCTACCAGTGAACGACGCCTTGTGGTGCCATCCCAAAGAGGCATGAAATCACTCTCACGGACCTTTTCCTGGACCGCCCCCACCTGGTGGAATGACCTGCCTATCTCAATTCGAGCAGCCGAGTCTGAAGCCATTTTCAAAAAACAGCTAAAGACACATCTCTTCCAGCAGCACCTGACCAATCAAGAATAGCCCTTATCACTCTATTCATTTTCTGTTTGTCTATTTAATAAAAAATAAAAATAAATAAAAAAAGTCCTATGTGTTCTGTTGTAGATTAATTGAGACTTATTACAGCACTTGCATACTGTTGCCCTTGACTGTTCTAGTTGCTTCTATTGCACTCATTTGTAAGTCGCTTTGGATAAAAGCTTCTGCTAAATGACTACATGTAAATATAAATGCTGCGTTGAACACCCTGTTCTGATGATGCAAGAGTTGCAACTATGGCAGCTGAGAAGGCAATTCTTTGTTCTTTTTGAAGAATTTTCGGAGTCTGATGAAATCGATTTAAATACATGTTTGATACTGCAAAACACGCTCGATGTTACAGTCACTGCCCTTGCCGTCCAGAATAAAAGAGAACATCCCCATCCCATTTAATTAACTTTTTTTTTTTTAATCTCCCGGTAATCAAATCTAATTTAAATAATTTTATTAGGGCCGGGACTCGATTAAAAAAATTAATCTAATTAATTAGAGGCTTTGTAATTAATTAATCGAAATTAATCGCATATAAATATTTGACCTGAGAACAGTGAGAAGTAATTTTTTTCACATGGATTTTTAGTAAACCATTGAATAATGACTGAATACATAAGCTTAATCAACAAAATATTGTTTATTTATTTCAGTCCAGCAGACTAGTGACTTAGTTACCCTGGTCTTGAAACCAGTCATCTGGTGGAGTGTGGGTCCTTTTAACTTTACTCGGAGTCGAACTAACGTCCACGCTAACTCCTATGTGTTTTGCGTTGAGGTGATATTTGAGGCTCGATGTGGTGCGGTGATACGCAAATTCCTTGTTGCATAGCTTGCACACAACCATGCTCTTGTCGACACTTCCATCCTTTCGTTTTTTAAAACAAATTTTCCCATCCACGGGGCCAAGCAAAGCGGTCTCGTCAGCTTCTTCGTTCATGTTCACTGTGGTTTGTTGTTGTCGGAAGTCAAGAACGCTAGTTGGTGCTCCAGTATAATCGGTCCGTCGAAACTCATTAATTGAAAAACGTTCCGCGGTGCAAAAATAAGTGTTACATTTTTTAATTTTTTTTTCGTAATTCTACGCATTAATCTTAATTAACGCGTTAAAGTCCCGTAATTAATTAATCTTAATTAACGCGTTAAAGTCCCGGCCCTAAATTTTATTTCTAGTTCTTACTTTTTTAATACCTTGTATTTTCTTTAAAATTTTTATGTAATTACCATTGTGTATGAAATTCATGTTGATATGCTATATTTTACTATAAAACTCTTATGACAATCATGTCTCAAATCTGTTGCACACCGTTTCCAGGAAACATGACATTCAACGGGAAAACCGTGGCAAAACGTTGCACACCGGTTTGAGCTTTGAACGTGCCCCTGCTTTTGGAGTTATTCGGAGCCGATGACTTGGGAGATTCCAGTATGACTGTAGATCGCATGCACAGGACTCTCGTGCCAAAATCGAGGCAGGGAGCAAGGCCCCGATCAATAATTGCTCGTTTTCACTACTTTTCTGACAAGGAAAAAATCCTTAAGCCATCTAGAAATAAAGGCCGTCTCTACTAAAAAGGATCCCCAGTGCACATCAGAGTCCAGAGGTTGGCAAACTGTGCGTTCAATCCAGTGAAGGCCGAGCTGAGAGCTGCCAGGATAAACTATAGTTTGTTTTTTCCAGCCAAATGGCAATCACCATGGACATATCAGGTACACGTTCGAAAACTCTCGAGAAACTGAGAAATTTACGAAATGTAAGAAAATTCAAACCAGGTGGCTGAACTGTCCACTGCAAAAAAGGGGTGTCTAAAAACAAGATAAAAACACTAAATCTTAGGGAAAAGATACTCAAAACAAGTGAAATGATGCAGCAAGATAATTTCACTTGACAAGATTTCTTGAATTAAGATTATAGTGTAAAATTGAACACTTAAAATATAAAAGAAATTCTCTAAAATAAGAAATTCAGGTTTTTGTTATCTTGGTAAGAACGAAATAATTTGCAGTGATAAGCTGAGATGCGGTGTCTGTTAAAATGTTCAATACGCACGCAAAGACACGATAATTAAAACATTTCTTGACTCTCATAGTGACTAGTATATATTAGTCAATTTCATCAGGAAAAGAACTGTAACTTTATCACAGACTATGTTAAAGTGAAAGATTTACAGGAGTGTAAATAGTCTATAGAGCATTTTTTTCTTTATCATTTTTAGAAAGGAGCCAAGTGGAAAGTCAGATTGTTTGCTAACCTTTTTGTTGACATGATAGAAACATTTTTATTTCTAAACTTGTTCTGTTCTTTTTTGTGTACCTCTCAGTCAAAAATAAATATAAATGGAACTATTGTTCGTGGTTGTTAAAGGGGTCATAGAATGGTACATGCACTTTTACAAGTTGATTATACGGAAATGTGTGTTGGCAGTGCCTGTACACAACCATCCTATAATGATAAAAATACATCCAGTGTTTTTTTTTAATCTCCTTATATATTTTCCCCTGTCTCAAATCGAGCCGTCTGACCGTGTGACGTTACACGGTGTACGCCCCTCCTAAGATTGTTGATTGACAGCAGCGTTTCAACACAGACCCACCCTGAGCGAGCTGTCATCAGTCCACCATTGTTGATACTCTGGAACAGAATGGCGTCTAAGCGATTGTGGTGTTGTGTTGTTGTTGTGTGTAATAACGAACACAGCAGTCATTTTGATGTTCCTAAATCCGAACTGCTGAAGACCCAGTGGCTGCTGAGTTTTGTTTTAGAAGGGAATATTCCCCCCGATCAACGTCAATGTTTGCGCGAATCATTTCTCAGCAGACTGCTTTATAAACGAGCGTCAGTATAAAGCAGGTTTTGCTAATAAGCTGCTCTTGAAAAAAGGATCGTGTTCCTGCTGCACCTCAGGAAGATGTGAGTGTAACGTTTTATTAACCTTTATATTAATCTTTGCAAATCGCTTCACGATGAATGAGGCTAAAGTTTACAGGGTAAGTTACATTACGGCATGCTTTCTGTGTATGATGTTCTCAATATAATTCATAATCCCACGTGTATAATGAACAACGCGTTATGTTTGTTATTACAAACTGTGTACTCGGGTGATAAAGTTAACGTGGTAACACTACACTAAGCTTACTTTTGTACATGGTTTATAACGGTGTCTGTTACTGATTAAGAAGTAATGTAAAAAAAAAAATCTTATAACATAACATCAATCTGTCAATGAACTAACACATCAGTAAACACATAGCAACTACACTACTCTGCCAGTACAAAGATAGATCAAAGTGACATGACGTTAACCAACCATTCAGAAACGTCCTGTTCGAACTTCGATGGGTTCGTCATCTTGTTCCTAGTCCGACTCCGGTTCAAAATGATAAGGTTGCTCAGATGTTTCCTCAGAGACTCCCGTTGCCATTATTTCTCGAAAATATACCCTCAAATGTTGTCAAGGCAACACTCCACGTGTGTTGTGGTGTTGTGTCGGGTCGAACCGAACGCCCCACAGAGCAGAGGGGGCGGGGTGAGCAAAGCTCATTATCATTTAAAGTCACATGCACTGAAATGACTTGCTGAAAACTGAGCTGGTTTTGACCTGGTAAAATGAGTGTTTTCTTACAATACTAATGAGAATTTTTAATTAAAGTATATTACAAACTTTTCATTTAGACACTAAAGAATCATATTAACTTGTACAAAAATGTCATTCTATGACCCCTTTAAGAAAATCAAATTGGCACTGTGGAAGAATTTTAGAATATGTTATGCTTATTTTATTAATATGCTTATCGAACATTGTGTTTGCATGGTTTGAAATGGAATTTCTAATATATTTTAAATATTCATTACATAAGAGTAAAAGGGTGTGGGTACATGAGAGGAGGGCCGACATCCAAGGATAGAATATGATAAACAAGTCCAAGAATGTTCCCCATATGGTTGATAATACCATCATTGGCCTAGAGAGAGAACATTCTGAGAGATGAGCTATAGAAGAGAAAGGATGCCCTCCCCTCACGAGCCGCGTTTCCATTAAAGATTTGCGCAAAACTTTTGCAATATTTTCTAAATCTATTGCGAAATGACTGCGTTTCCATTAACCGATATTATGCTACTAAAACTTTTTTTCCCTCTCGTGATAAGTCATTATCCCAGCCACCGCACTAGCCATTGTTTTTTAATGGAAGGAGACGTAGACGTGTTATTCAAGCATGAATTAAAACAAAGACGTCGTTACAAAGTCCATCTCACTACAGCGGTTCTACAATCCTTTTATGAAGCGACGAGAATAGTGAGGGGATGTCTTGGAACAGCCACTAACTATCAATTAAATAAATCAAGCAATATCCAATATGCAATATTCAAAGTCCCCAGGCCCGGACGGTTTCACAACCGAGTTTTTTAAATTAGTGATCAGATCTAACCATTGCTTTTAGAGGTCTTTAATGAATCACTCGATAAAGGCTGTTTACTGCCAAAACTTTATCAGGCAAACATTTCTTTAATACATAAGATATATAAAGACCCATTAGACCCTGGTTCATATAGACCTACTGTATCAGTCTTCTTGATGTTGATAACAAAAATACTGGCCAAAACCTCGAAAAAGTTCTTCCATATGTGATATCCACAGATCAAACGGGATTCATCAGAAATCACCTCTTATTTTTTAACATTAGAAGATTATTAAATATTTACACACCAAATCCCAGTCCCACTCAGCCCAAGGTACTTATTTCTATGGATGCAGAAAAAATTATGGGATTACATTTTAGCCAATCTGGAAAATTTGGGATCTGGTAATTTGGCCCACCCCAAGCTTCTACACAAACAAACAATAATAAATCTATTTATTTTCAATTAAGTTGCTCTACGAGACAGGGTTGCCCTCTTTCATCCCTGCTGCTTGCTTTAGTAATAGAACACCTAGCAATGTCTCAACAGGCATTTACAGCCTATAGTGTAATAATGAGAGGGGGAAACTCCAACTCCTTACAATCAGTGCCAACCATTATGTAAATTTTAGATAAATTTGAAAAATATCTCAGGCTACAAGATACGTTTTTCTAAGAGTGTTAGATTTCCAATCAACCCTAAGGCCCAATTTGAAACACTTTCCTCTTCCCTTTTTAAAGTAGCAAACCCATTTAAATACCTAGGGATCACCATAACTAAATGTTTTTCTAAACTTTTTAAAGAAAATATTCTGAAGCTGTACGAATATACCCAACACATTTTTAAGAAGTGTCCAATCTCTTTATTTCTTTAGCAGGTCATATTAATATGGTCAAAATGAGTATTTTGCCCAAATATTTATACATTTTTGTATTGGATTTAAATTTTTTAATTATTGTCAAAGGTGTTGGGGAAAACCACTAGACCCAGACCCAATTGTGGCTATTTTTGGTGTCAGTAGTGACAATGTGGAGCTGTCTAAAAATCAGTGTATTGTGCTTGGAGTTGTCACACTCTTAGCACGTGGATTTTGCTCAACTGGAAACAAAAAAATCCACCTCACTGCTCTGCCCTGACTAGAGAAGTTATGCACCACCTTCAACTCGAAAATATTAGACTTTCTTTAAAAAAGATCATTTTTATGCAGTATGGAAACCCTATTTGAATTATTTTAATAAGACAACAATAATTGAACCCTAATCCCACTACTTCTTCCCCTCCCAAATTTTAAGTTGAATTTGTTCCCTATATCATTACTTGTGTTCGAATATAAATTGTTTACATGTGGAAGAATATTATTGCACACTGTATCTGCAAAGTTAATTTTGTTGACTTTTTTTGTGTGGTTACAATGTAGAAGATTTAATAAAGAGAATGTACAAAAACACGTAGAACAGAACATACAAATAATTGACAATGAACTGAACAAAAGCGGGTCTCAGGTGGAGGCGAGCGGGCAAGAAGCCATGGTGAAGCCAACAGGTTGATGGGCTGAGGTGGAGTGACAGGTGCAATAGGTCGTACTCTACCTGCTCTGAGCAGGATTTGAACCAGCATCTCTGGAGTGGGAGGTGGGTGCACTATCAAGGACGCTTATGATCGCAGCCGCTAGTGTCACTCCCTAGCGCACCTCTTGAGACCAGGGGGTTGAGGTTTACCTGCACAGCTCTTACTGATTTATCAATACATGTAAGATGTGAGCAGGGTCGAGAAGGAGCAAGAATCCAAATGCAAGCACAAGTTTATTTGAAAAACACAAATATACATATCCCAGTCCTGGAACAAGAGTACAATCCACATCAATGAATCAGGAACATTATCCTCACAAAGAACACAGGCAAAACGTGAGCAGGGAAATGAAACCAAAACACAATGAAAATAAAAAGACACAGATATGGCCCTGACTTTACCCTGACAGATGGAGACAGAGCCGAAGAGCCAATGAGACTGGGCAACACTAATGTATCAGCAGGCCAAGGCAGAGGCATAATGACGAGTGTCCGAGGTGGTGCCCGAGGACTGAGGTGTAGCCAGTGGAACTGAGAAGCAAGGTGGAGCCAGAGGGAAGGCAGAGCCTTGCAAAGCCGAAGGGTGGAGAGATGAAGCACAACTGAAGGTTCGGAAATCTGTAAATGAGGAGCGACAACTGTGGAGCCGTGACGATGAGTGGAGCCAACTGGTCGATAAGCCGAGGTGGGGAGAGTCTGAAGGGAAACAGAGGAGGTGCAGAGGAACTAGCTGTCATTGGAACAGGAGGTGGGAAAGGGAGGCTGGGCAGGACACAGGAAACTTGGAGCTGGGTGGTACCATGATCGGTGGACACCTGTGCAATAAGTCAATTCATGAAATTTCCTCACTACTAAATATTCCACGCTCAACTGTTAGTGGTATTATAACAAAGTGGAAGCGATTGGGAACAACAGCAACTCAGCCACAAAGTGAAATCACAGAGCCGGGTCAGCGCATGCTGAGGGTCACAGAAGTCGTTAACTTTCTGCAGAGTCAAGAGCTCCAGACCTCCAAACTTCTGTGGCCTTCAGATGAGCTCAAGAACAGTGTGTAGAGCTTCATGGAATGGGTTTCCATGGCCGAGCAGCTCATCCAAGCCTTACATCACCAAAGCGTGGGATGCAGTGGGGTAAAGCGCGCCGCCACTGGACTCTAGAGCAGTGGAGACGTGTTCTCTGAGTGACCAATCACGCTTCTCTGTGTGACAATCCCATGGACGAGTCTGGGTTTGGCGGCTGCCAGGAGAACGGGACTTGCCTGACTGCATTGTGCCAAGTGTAGAATTTGATGGAGGGGGGATTATGGGGTGGGGTTGTTTTTCAGGGGTTTGGCCTGGCCCCTTAGTTCCAGTGAAAGGAACTCTTAATGCTTCACCAAGACATTTTGGACAATTTCATGCTCCCAACTTTGTGGGAACAGTTTGGGGACGGCCCCTTCCTGTCCCAGCATAACTGACCAGTGCACAAAGCATCGCTCCATAAAGACATGGATGAACGAGTTTGGTGTGGAGGAACTGGACTGGCCTGCACAGAGTCCTGACCTCAACCCGATAGAACACCTTTGGGATGAATTAGAGCGGAGACTGAGAGCCAGGCCTTCTCGTCCAACATCACAAATGCGCTTCTAGAAGAATCCCCATAAACACACTCCTAAACCTTGAGGAAAGAAGAGCTGAAGCTGTTAGAGCTGCAAAGGGTGGCCGACTCCATATTAAACCCTACAGATTAAGAATGGGATGTCATTAAAGTTCATGTTCATGTAAAGCAGGGGTGGGGAACGTTGATCCTGGAGGGCAATTCTCCTGCAGAGTTCAGCTCCAACCCTGATCAAACACACCTGAAGCTAATCAAGGTCTACTAAAGTTACAGGCAGGTGAGTGTTTTTCTCAGGGTTGGAGCTAAACTCCAAGAGAGTCGCCCTCAAGGATCAATGTTCCCCACCCCTGATGTAAAGGCAGGAGTCCAAAAACTTTTGGCTATATAGTGCATGACCCTGAGAGTATGCATAAGTTTCAGGCAAACTAGATTTTTCAGTTAAAAAATATTTTTAGACTCCTAAAGCTATCAGTCATGGCATGGTTGCAAACAGGACGACAAAGTGCAGGATTTAGTCACGGCAGTCTTTCTTTATTAACAAACAAAAAGGTAAAAAATACTCTTGATTCAGGACAGGATTGAAACTACAACAGAACAACCAAATAAACCTGATGAGAACAGACAAAAAACTGCAGAAAGACAGGGTTTAAATACGCATGTCAAACTAATCAACAAAATGAACAACAGGTGCACATGACCATAGAAACCATAGAAACTACCTGAAACACAGGGAATTTAACTAAAACACGTCAAACCAACCAAAACACAAACACAGATCCCTTACAATCAGCAGAATTTGTGTCAATTCAATGGTGATTGTGTGTGTGTGTGTGTGTGTGTGTGTGTGTGTGTGTGTGTGTGTGTGTGTGTGTGTGTGTGTGTGTGTGTGTGTGTGTGTGTACCTGGTATGAGAGCATCTTTCCTGCAGTCATACAGCATCCCCAGCTGGAAGGGTCTCCCTAGAGCTGCTGTTTCAATCACATTCACTCCCACTGAATCCATACTAAACACACACAAACACAGAAGGCTGTCGGTGAACATGTCAAACTAATGACAAAAGTTCCCAGAATGTGTAACCAGTTAAATTTCTCCTAATTCAGTAAATGCCACTTTCTGTAATTCCACTCCCTGTACTGTGGTATGTTCAACTTTGACCAGCCCTGCTGTAAAGAAAGCTCCACTTGTATGTTCAGCATTTATTTTACTATCAGATGTAACATCTATACTACTGTTAGTGTGGACAAAATGACACTTTAAGTGTTATCAGCCATTCAAAAAAAAAAAAAAAAAAGAGATTTGCAACTAAAAGACATTCAAGCTACTTAAAATACTTAAGTAATGATTTTAAGTAATGTCTGATAAAGAACCAGCTGAAATTGTACCATTGCTGGAAAAAATATAGTTTAGTTTATTGATTTATAAAGCACCAAAACAACAGAGGTTGTAACCAAAGGAAAATTAAAACACTTGCTCTAAACCTTGAGGACACATGAAAAAAATGACACCATCAATTAAATGAACACTGATTATTGTAATATAATATAAATTGTTGTTTGCAGATGTATTTTTTCTCCAGTTACTTCATATGATTTCATGTAATTTGGATAATTTGATCATAAATAACATGCAGTCTTGACATCTTTATCTTTATAATCTTACAGATGAGAGGAATATATGAGCCAATGGTGTAAACTATCATTTCCAATGATTATTTTGATTTGTTGTTGGTTGGTAGCAGTAACACCGCATGATATTATTCTGATATTAATGTCTCTGATATGAAATATTTCATTTAATGTCTGTTCACTTACCTGTCTTCCTCTTCAACTCTCTCGCATCAGCTGATGTAGAACACTGTTGAATGTTTAACTTGTGTGAAAAGGTCTCACTTTTACACCTTTAACCTTTTCCGTGAGTTTCCTGTGATGTGGAAACATCAGGAACACCATCACGGTACCCGTCATGTTACATACAGGGTTCAAAGTAACATCTAAGTGGATTTATCTCCGCTTTGACCTTTTTCGAAATATATTATGATTTGATTCATCAGATGACACGTGTGTATTATGACTTTTCATTAGAAAATGAGATTTGAAAATGAATTAGATGTTTAATTAACAAATGGTATTACAATCTGCAAGGCCACATCTAGATTCCCACAACCAATGCAGGATAATCATTCACTTGAGTTGTCAAAATATTCAAGAGTTAAAAATGTTGTTATGTCCTTGAACTGTGTTCATGAGTTCTCTCTAACTGATATCAGGCCTATCTGAAAGAGTTGAGAAATGATCAACTTCTGCTGCACAAGACATTTGTCATGAGCACCTAAACACTGAATATGTAATGTCCCACTTAATACAGCGCTGTATGAACAAGAAAAAATAAGCCTATATAATTGAATTGCTGACTTTCCCTGTTAGATGTTCTGAGCATTGCACAACTTGGGGATAGGCAGAATTATCTACACACAGGTTGCAGGCAAGTTCTGCCAACAGTATTTGTATTTTTATATAGAAAGCATAGGTTCCAAAGGGTGATATTATATTCAGTATAGAGGGTTTAAATCTAAATGTCAGTCTGTTCCAAGGAGACCAAATCATCAGAGGAAGCGAGACGGTCACTGTGTGGGAGGTCAGTGATCGCAGCGGTCAAGACTGAGGGGTTCATTTGGTTTATATTTTGGAATGTCATAAAACGTTGTTTGCCTCTATAGAGTGTAACATTAGCATTGAAAGAAAGCTGTTCATGATCAGATATGGGTATTGCATCTGCAGTACAGTCCAGATGTGTAATGCCTGAATAGCACACAAGCTCCAGAGTGTGGCCTTTAGTCCACATATTGCCAAACCTGTCCAGCCTTGCGAGTGTGTTACTGGCATTGACCACATGAATGTTAAAATCACCCAGTAAAATAATATTAAGTGATGGGGTTCAGAGGTTAATACGGCACAAAATTCATCTAAAAAGGTATTGCAGTGGTGGCCGATAAATAACTTAACCACTGATAAGTACAGCAGATGATTCAAGAAGAACCATAAGTTGGTACCAAGTGTGCCTCACGAGTCCTGAAAACTGAAGCCGACGCGTCTCGATCGCCCCCAGGTGGCTGGTCCCAGTATAACTCATAAACCCGCCCCTCCATGAAATATAATGGGGCCAGAGACAAACTAAACAATCAAATTACACTTCAAATACATTTGCTCCAAAGATAGTTTCTGTCATTTTAGGCAGTTTTTATCAAACTGGTGTTAGTTCAAGTGTTCGTTTGTTAAATAAGTTTGATTTTAGTCAGTTGTTTAATGCTATAAAAACGGGGGTGGTGTTATGATTGACAGCTGTGATTGACAGCTTCTCTGAGTGAAGTAGTCACTGAGGCACTAATTTCAGGTACTTCGGGAGGAGATTGGAGCTTTAACTTTACAGTTTTTCTCAGTCGCTTTGGTACATTTCTCACATCACTATTTACATTTGCACAACGGTTAGTTCAACCTCCACAACATTTAGTCATTTGTGCACATCATAGTAGCAGTTTCTCATTCCTTCCAACACATTGCAAATGCTTTTGGACATGCATCAATTGCTCTCATACATCTCTCTGCTGTTTTATAACGTTATCACTTGCTTATGTCATGTCAGTCAAAATGAACTATACTTGAAAACAAAACAAAAAAGAATTTGGACACCGTGTGGCACACACATGATTCATACAAACGTATTCTGTTTGATTCATTCACACACTGCTGTTCTCAATCTTAAACACTTGTAAAAGTGTTTCTGAAGTGCTCTAATGTTGATCTGCACTGTAGATGCATTAACACTGAAACTGCACAAATAATGCTCTGAGATTAATGTTTTAAAGCATTGAAGAAGAACATATGAAATGATCAATATGAATCAGGCAGCGAGTCATTAATGGCTTAGTGAGTGAGTCAGTGATTCAAACGATTCGTTCAAACGGCTGGTTGACTCAGTGAATCATGATTGATTAAGAGACACAGCTGATCTGAGTTGAGCGGTTCTCTCTTCAGTGAGGTTTGATCTCTATAAGAAGATCTGGAGGAGCTCCAGCTGGAAATGTGTTTGTGTGTGAGTATCATCTGAAGAGCTGGAGAAGCAGTAAGAATCAGATTATTGATTGTGAATGTCATAATGTGCAGAAAGGAGCATCTGTGGGGCAGTAAATATATACAGCTGCTGTCTCATGATGAGGCTCTGATACGGCTTTATGGCACAAAGAAGCTGAAGAAGCCCTGATTTATTCCATCTGTTGCGATCAAGTGTTTTCAGACACACACCTCTGATCTGAACAAGACTCGTTCAAATGATTCTGTGTCCAGACTTCACACATGACGTCTGATCCAGCATCAGTGAAATATCTTCAGTAAATCTCTCTTCGGTTGCATTGACTTTCTGAGAGGCTGAACTTTCTGCTAAGAAAAGTGAATATATTTTGTTATTTTGAGGAAATATTTATGTTTAGTGATATAAAATGGAAAAGATTTCGGTCTTCTTCAACAATTTTTGTTGTCTAATAAAGTTGCTGAAGTCTATTAAAATGATACATAATTGCTACCCAGTAAATGATAAACTTGTAATAGTATTTCCCGCATGTGCTCCTCCTGTCATCAGTTTAAAGAGAAACAATTATTCATTTGTTTTGGGATAATGCTTATTGCTTAGTATTTTGTGTTGACTTTAATTTTTGTTAAAGCATTTCTTCAAACTTCTGTAGAAGCCAAAACATTTTTGGGATCTCTAAAATTAAACCCTTCTCATTTTAATTTTATAATTAATGTATTACTATTTCATGCCAAATTCGACATGCATAAGTTTGTTTTATTATCAAGAAAGATATTAATATTTAAAATTCTTTAAGGAATTGTAGAAATGTTGCATGTAAGTCTGTTATTGCGTAACACATGAGCTAGTATAATATAATAAGGGGTAATGTAACTCTCATTGTTCTTTGTTGTGTGCTTGTAATTATTTATCTTGCAATTAAAGCTAGAATTTTCATATAAAAATATAAGTGTAATTTGTTGTGCGTGATATGTTTGAAACAAGATTAAAATTGAGGTTTGTTTGTCCCAGATTTGATGCTTCTCTAAATAAATGAACTACAAGGATCGAGGGGATCCAGATCGACGTCCTGATCAAACTCTCCTGTCTGGAACTTCCTCGTGATCCCGAAGAGCTTGATCCACTGATTCAGGTGTGTTTGATTTTAGGACAGTGCAAAAGTGGATCTATAAACAAGCAGGTATTTAATGCAGGTATATACATGCAAAATATTGTTCAATTCCATAACTAATAATAGATGATGGGTGTGTCCCAATGTGAAGGTTGCGCACTTCGAAGTGCACGAAGGCCGAGCCGAGGGACATGTAGGCCTACTTTTATTATTATTCAATTAATTTGCCCCGCCAATAATTTCACGCTGCGAGGATAATAAAAGATTAGATGGATTAGTTTACTCATTGAAATGTTTTTTTTTTTTTAAAAACAACATTTAGGTTGATTATAGCCTATAATGAAGCCTATAATTAAAATAATATGTCCGAACACTGCAATAATCAGACATCAATGAAAATGAAGAGAAGCTTTGTTTAAAAGACAACTTGTTTAACACAAATGAGCAACAAGAGAAATATCAAGAAAATAAATGAAGACAGTTATACCTTTATTAAGCATATGTTGAAGTAGGATTTCTCTCTCATTGTCTCTGAAAGAACATGTGCTGAAAGCTCGTCAGTTTTTATTTCTGGATGGCAGAGTGGGGCAGTTGCCATGCCCTGGTTGATTGGCTATCACCACACTAAGCTCAATTTAAAATTGAACATTGGTCTGGGGAGTCTGATATGTATTTTCTACTGCATAATTCAAATGACTCTGTACACAATTGGATAGTCCTTCAACCAATCAGACCACAAGAGGCGTGGTCAACGGGCAACGACCCATCGCTTCTCTATCCGTCATCGTGTTAAACCTGCCAGTAGCGCTCCAGGTGGATAAGCCAGTCTGTGATTGGTTCCCGCAAAAGTGGAACAGAAGCAGTAGAAATGAATGTATGGGTTTCCAGACTGAGTTGCAGGGCGAAATCAAATCGCCAGAAGATCAGGCTGGGTTTACCCAGTCTAATACCCAAAGATATGATATCCACATTATATTCATCTGAGATGGTGGCCCAGTGGGTTAAACCATGGAACTGATATGCAGAAGGTTGCTGGTTCGATCCCAGCGGTCACCACCAGTGTGTTCTTGAGCAAGGCACTTTACTCCATGTTGCTCCAGGGGGATTGTCCCTGTAATAAGGGCACTGTAAGTCGCTTTGGATAAAAGCGTCTGCCAAATGCAGAAATGTAAATGTGTCATGGAGGTCAGCTAGTAGTCGCTGTGTGAGTAAACCTCACTCCTCTGATTGCAAGAGACGCTCTAGTGACTGACACTAGAGGTTGCAGCCTTTAGTCACTTGTTAGAGTGTCTGACTCTCATGTCGGCGGACCCGGGATCGAGTCCTGGTTGGTGTGGGCTGGTTCGAACAGGAGGGGCATTTAAGCAGGGGAAATACAAGCTCATGAAGCTGCTCGTTAGTTCTGTTGCAGCTTTGAAAAGCAACAGCATAACGCCAGACTCGACCCGAGATCAATCAATCAAAAATCAGAGCCAATCAGAAGAGCATGTGGGCGGGCTCTCTCTGCAAGCGCACTGACTGCATTTGCAATGAAATGGACAAGTACATTATCAAATTCCTAAATCTTACACCATTTTACCATGATACTGAGTGACTGAAACCATTATCATAGAATACACTTGAGTTGACAGTCTGAACATCAGAGGTTTCTTTCAGTTATGTCTACAAAGGTCACGAAAAATGATATTCAAACTCACTTTAAATTCTTTTTACATTAAATAAAGCACATAATCTGCACTTGTCTTACTTTGTATGATGTTCCAGCCACAACACAGCAGAAATAAAAACTTTTTTTGTAAAGTAGAATCGCTGTTGCGGCTGGTTATTACAAAAAACTCTGAATAACATGGAAAAGATGATTTTTCTCACGTGTTGCGTTTGGGTAGGACACAGTGAAGGCTTATAGGGCTGTTTCATTGTTTGCATTGATTTAAGTCACTCGCCTTCATGAGCGACATTTTTCTTTGCTAAATGATGGACAACAGTTCACATTTCCTGTGATAATAAAACCCAGTAAATCTTAAATAAATGAGTGAATAAAGTGAAAGTAAAAAGTGAAACACGTAAATGAATGATCAAGTAAATCAATAAAAGAGTGGTTGGTGGTTTGGAAGACGTGGACAATGGTTTATCTATTTTGTGGCATGAACTGGAGCTCAGCAACAGCTAGTTTGGTAGCTACAGAACTTAAAGATCTCCCTTTTTCTAGTTCCTTCTTGCTGCATTAAAGATGAAATGGTTTAACTTGTTTTCGCGCAGTGAGAGGGATAAACACTGAGTTTAGGGCAATCGGTTCATAGCTCTGCTTCAACTGTGCAATAACCTTACGAGGGGTTATCAATTTATGAGAAGCCAGAAATTCATCCGACTATCCGATAACAGGTGTCTAATTCAGTCCAATATAATCTGCTTTGTCATCCAAACCATCATGTCATTCTGACTTCAGTGAGTTATTCTGTTCAATTAAATGAGTTTGTTTAAATCTGATCAATTTAAATGGATTCCGGTAACACTTTACAATAAGGTTGTATTAGTTAACATTAGTTAATGCATTAGTTAACATGAACTAACCATGAACAACACCTCTGTTCACCATTAGTTAATATTTGTGAATATTAGTTAATACAAATCCAGCTGTTCATGGTTTGTTCATGCTAGTTCACAGGGCATTAACTAATGTTAGCAAGATTTTAATAATGCATTAGTAAATGTTGAAATTAACATGAACAAATATAAACAAATGCTTTATAACTGCAGTTCATTATTAGTTCATGTTAACTAATGTAGTTAACTAATGTTAACTAATGAACCTTATTGTAAAGTGTTACCTGGATTCCTATAGTGTCTCTATATCTCCAGCTATATGTGCTGTATATCAGCAGCTCTGTCTGTTTGAGGAATAAACTGAATCTGATTTGAGCTGGAAGAGAAACACTGACATCTGCTGCTGAGAAACAAACTATACAAATGTTTAATCATCTAGAAATAGTCACTGGATCATAGTTCAATGGCTTTTTGGTTCACAAAAATCTTTGCACACGTGTTTGAGCTAATGACCATTTTTGATGGACCAAAATGTTTACAGTCCTCAGGTCAAATGTGATCCTGGTGCACAAAATATTATTTCATATTTAAATAAAATTGTTATTAGTAGTAATATGCATTGCTAAGGACATCATTTGGACATCTTTAAAGGCCATTTTCTCTTTTTTTTTTTTTGCACCCTTAGGTTCCAGATTTCTAAATAGTTGTAACTCAGCCAAATATTGTCCTATCCTAACAAACCATATATTAATGGAAAGATGATGTATACATTTCAGTGGGATTTATGACTGGTTTTGTGGTCCAGGGTCACGAATATCAAATTATTTCTCCTGTCATACACACACCTCAGACTACTGCAACCAGGTCATTTTAGGGTTTTTATTATTTTACACATGCAACTGAGAAGAGAATAATGACATCTCAGGTAAAAATAAAAAAGCATAAATGACATAGAACTTATCCTGAACTGGATGTAAATGTTACTATAAAGCCTCTAGAAATATCAGAACTGAGCTGCTGAACAAGTGAGACACAAGAAAAACATTGATGTGATGAAATTAATGGACCGGGCCAGAATAGGTCAAATCCTGACCAAACACAGTAAAACTGTTCAAAAATACTTGCAATGTAATCAAGGTTAGACTAAAGTCCCTCCATCATGTATTATGTGAGAATTATGTACAGGCAGTTTTGGCAAACACCATCCATGTGTGGTAAAATACATATTTTTAAAGTCTAAAATCAAAGACAATAGTCTCAACAGTTATCACAAAAGTAATCGCATATTAGTGTAGATTTTTGAAGCACAGCACAAAACTGAAATTAACTTTACAGTGCTATACATGTTTGACATACATGTGTGGATTATATAGTAAATACGAAATCATGTGAATTTGAGCATTTATATTCTGAAAAGTTGAATTGTGATTAACTAAACTCAGTTTAGCTTTAGTGAGCACTACTCACAGTTCCTTCAGAACATGTACAAATCTAGTTTGATGTACTGAAATTAATAATTTTGATATTTTAGTAAGTGTTGGTGTTATGTCTTAACATGTTCATGGGTATGCTATATACTGGGTGATAGCTTAGTATGAAACATCCAAGTAAAGTGCAGTATAGTAAAATCAGGCTGAAAGAAAAAAAGAAAAAGATAAATCCCAATTGTTATATTTATATTTTACATGTGTGTGTTAATATTGTGGACATTTATCTCAAACGATACATTTAAAAGGTCATTTTTTTCATGTGAAACACAAATCAAGCATTAGATCATCATACACAGAGATGTACAGTAAGTTATTTCTGCATGAGATCTGGGTGTTGTCACTTTTTGTTCATGGAAAGTAAATCTGTTCTTGACATCTCTTGAGTGTTTGTTGAAACAATCACACATCAGCAGAATAATGACAGTTTCACCTTCACTCCTGAATCTCCAATGTTATTCTCACTCGGGTCCAGCTCTCTCAGATGAGATGGGTTCGATCTCAGAGCTGATCTCAGATCAGCACAACCTCTGTCATTGATATTACAAGATCTCATCCTGTGAGTGTCTGAGAAACAGATGAACCCTTTCAGTCAGAATACAGTGAGAATCACACCGACATAAAGATGTAGAGTAATTGCATTAGTTTTATCAACTATCAGTCTGTCTATGTGGTTTATTTCTTCCCATTTGGTGTTACTTTACATGTATGAATATGTACACTTATGTAAAACATTCAACAAGCACATTATCATGTACATGTGTTCAGTGGGAATCACACCCATGGCCTTAAGTGTTCATTTCAATAATCGAATACTGATGCAGGTCCATGCAGAATTTCTTAAGTCATCTAGACCTTATAGAACACTTTATTATCATAAACACACTCGAAAAAGCTGGTAACAGAGGGGACTGAATCTGAGAGCTGATCTCAGAACAGCACAGAAATAGAAAATCAGACACAATCACAAACAAGGAAATAAAGATATTGAGAGTCTGTCTGGTGATGAATGTGTCAACATGCATGGATTTGCAATATACAACGGCAGAATTAGAAACGTACCCCAGTTTCTCCAGTTTACACTGAGGATCTTCCAGTAGATCTGAAAGCTGCTTTATTCCTAAATCTGTAATGACATTCCCACTCAGGTCCAGCTCTCTCAGATGAGACGGGTTTGATCTCAGAGCTGATCTCAGATCAGCACAACCTCTGTTACTGATATAACAAGATCTCAACCTGTGAGAGTGAAAAAAACACATTAAATACTGATGTCTAGAAAGGTATAGGGGAACAAAATACTATAACTAAAGATTATAGTACTTCCAGTCTTTACTAAAAAAAATATATAAAATAAAGCCAGTGACACTCACCCCAGTTTCTCCAGTTTACACTGAGGATGTTCCAGTAGATCTGAAAGCTGCTTCACTCCTGAATCTTCAATGTAATTCTTACTCAGGTCCAGCTCTCTCAGATGATACGGGTTTGATCTCAGAGCTGAACTCAGATCAGCACAACCTCCATCACTGATATGACAAGATCTCAACCTGTGAGTGTGAAGAAAAACACATTAAATACTGATAGTGCTTCCTTTCACGTACGGCTCTGAGACACAAGGTTAAGGATTCATATGCATCTTTATTAGGGCAATCCAGAATCATAATCCATAAAACAGGCAAAGGGTCGAACACATGGCCAAACCGTCCAAACATTAAAACAAGGTCCAAGACACAGGCAAACAGAGAAATCCAGGGAGACCAGCAGATGATTGGAACCAGGATAACGCTCAGAAAAAGACACTAAACAAGACTTCACAATAAAAGACTGAGTGAGCAGGGTTTAAATAGGCAAACAAAAATGAGATATGAAGAACATGTGGCAGTAATCAGAACATGAGTCCAGGCAGTGGGTTATGGGAAGTGTGGTTCATGATGGGAAAGCAAATCAGGAAAGCAATACAGGAGACATAATGAGTGCCCTCTGGTGGTTATCCTGGGCACTCCAGCTGGTGGGTGTAAAGCCTTGTTTATACTTTATACTCCGCAATGCAAACCTCTGCTGATTGTGCGCTCCTCTCCAAACGGACAAGGTGTTTATAGGTGCGCTTGCAGTTGTACTATTGTTTAATATTAAAGCGTAATTGTTCTATAAAGCATCAGGAAACAGTGGTGAGAAGAAGTAAGATACACATGACAATGTTTACTTTAGTACACTTCACCAAAACCACACTACAAAAGAATTGAGTAAAACCCAGTAAACCTTGAGATTATTACTTGTGACATTAGAACAAAATATATGGATAAGAGAATAAATTAATGATCTCTTAAATATTTTCTAATGTGCCTAAACATTTTGCATTGTTATTAAACATGGACCTTTATTTTCATTAAAGGGCCTACTTCTCCTATTGTAGGCTCATTATGTAAATGTAAGCAACTAATTTAGACAAGAGCATATTGGGTGCTGATGTGGTGAAAGGTGCCTGTTTGGCCAGATTCACCTCAAACTCGTGTATCTTCAGATGTGGAGCTGCATGGAAAGTTACAAAATTGTCTGTGCCCACCACCACTCGAAATGGTGTCTTGCACACAACGCGCACTACCGCCCACTCTGCGATGATGTCATTTTTGCTGTGTTTTTGCTGTGCTCGTGTGGACGTGTCCAGTATAAACCAAGCTTGACAATTCCAGACTTTACTAAAACAAATATATTAAATAAAGCCAGAGACACTAACCACAGTTTCTCCAGTTTACACTGAGGATGTTCCAGTAGATCTGAAAGCATCTTCACTCCTGAATCTCCAATGCCATTCTCACTCAGGTCCAGCTCTCTCAGAGACGGGTTTGATCTCAGAGCTGAACTCAGATCAGCACAACCTCCATCTCTGATACAACAAGATCTCAACCTGTGAGTGTGAAGAAAACACATAAATTACTGATGTCTAGAAAAGTATAGGGAAAAACCTTAAACTTAAAAACAAAACAAATGAAGCCAATGACTCACTCCAGTTTCTCCAGTTTACACTGAGGATCTGCCAGTAGAGCTAAAAACTGCTTCACTCCTGAATCTCTAATGTAATTCTCACTCAGGTCCAGCTCTCTCAGATGAGACAAGATTGATCTCAGAGCTGAACTCAGAACAGCACAATATTCATCCCTGATTTGACAAGATCTCAACCTGTGAGTGTGAATAGAAGCATGTGTAAATGTCCTGTGATAAACAAATAATGATTGGTCTCTAATCTACAATATTGAGAATCAGGCAAGTTGATTTAGGTTCACCTGAAACAAACTGTTTTTCAGATTCATCATTAAACCTATTTTGGCTCTGTTGGTTGCTGACCCTTAATTTTATGAAGTACAGATAGATTTATTCACATTGTTTAAGTGCCATTTTTATTTTTTCTAGTTAATTGCTGAACACAAATTCCTTGTGCATTATATCATGCGTACACATTATATATTGTATACAACCATGTGTAAAGGTTCAAGTAAAAAAGTCATCTAATTACACAGATGAATCCTGATGATTCATGTTATCCAAGCCAAAAAAAAGTTATCAATCACAAATTTGAATAGTAAGACAAGACTGACTCTTTAATATTTCTGAAGCAATGTTTTATTAAATGTTTAAAGTTAAGTTTATTAAAAAAAATAATGATTTCCAATGTGATCTGACTGAACACCGTATGTATGTATTATTGTTGTAGTTTGCGCATCTCCTGATTTGTGTGTGGAATGTGAAGGACTCTTTATATCTAGTTAAAAATCTCCAACATTGATATCAGTGATTTATTTTGCTTTGCAAGCTACAGCAGATCAAACTATCACTCACTTAAAATCACACAGAGTGACTGAAGCCAAACTAAGTGCAGCTCTACAACCTTGACCTGTGTTAAACCATTTGCACGAGCCGCTGAAAGTGTGTCACAGTGATTCCCAATCCTGGTCCTGGAGCCCCAACACTGCACATTTTCTGTTCTATTTTATCTGACACACACATCTGAGGCCTTTGAGTCTTTACTAATGAGTTGATCATGTGCGATTGATTTGGGAGACATCTAAACTGTGCTGAGGAAACTCCAGGACCAGGATTAGGAAACGCTCTCAGAACTGCTTGCTTCTGCTGACTAACAGGTTCATTCACACACTTTAATAATATTTAAAACTCACCAGTTAATAATAAAAGTCTGCGTGTCTATAAGAATAGATTAACCCTCTGTGAGCTGATATTGGCATTCCTCAACTCACCCCAGTTTCTGAAGTTTACACTCAGAATGTTTTATTAGACCTGAAAACTGCTTCACTCGTGAATATCCAGTGTCACTCAGGTCCAGCTCTCTCAGATGAGACGGGTTTGATCTTAGAGCTGATCTCAGAACAACATAACCTTCATCACTGATATAACAAGATCTCAACCTGTGAGTGTGAAGAAAGGGAAGAAAAAAAGTGCATTTCCATGTGTCTAACAAAAAATTAACTTTCACAGAAAAGAATCTACTTGTTGAGCATAACTAACAGGTCAAATTGATCTTCATTCAAACAAATATATTAAATAAAGCCAGTGACACTCACCCCAGTTTCTCCAGTTTACACTGAGGATCTGCCAGTAGAGCTGAAAGCTGCTTCACTCCAAATTCACTAATGTTATTCTTACTCAGGTCCAGCTCTCTCAGATGACACGGGTTTGATCTCAGAGCTGAGCTCAGAATAATATATCTTCTGTCACTGATATTACAAGATCTCAACCTGTTTTAAATGAGAATAAAGAGAAAAGACAATGATAAAATCACTCAGAGAGCCAAGATATCAATTTACACACCGATATAGTATTTATGTTCAGTATTAGTGCTGGTTGGACGCTAGGTTGTGCTATGAATTTTTTTTTCTTAACAAAAATTTTAATTAAACTTAAAAAATGTATGTTTCATTTACATGCTTAAAGGATTTATTCAACCAAAGATGAAGGAAACGTACAGTGAGGTGTCAAAGTAGTGCCTGTGTGGAAAGATCAATGATGTGTCTCTACTTGTGTCCTTAAACCAAATCAGCAGTTAAATCATAAACAGCTGTTAATAAGACAAACAAAGATTAAATAAAACCATCACTTGTGTTTATTACTGATTTGTGTCCGTCTGACTTGACTTTTATTTTACCTGCAAACCGAAAACCACAGAGAGCTGCAGGTAGTGATGTCTGTCATGCACGTTTTTAAAAAATCTGACACTTGTGCTGCATTTACTGCATAAATGATATTGTTAACATATTCCTGATATTTTATTTTGCTTACAAATGCAATTTGGACGCTTCAATTGTGACCAAACTGGCTGAGTTTCACAGAAGTGTATCAAGCATTCTGTGTTAGTTCAGGTCAAGGTTATTATAGTTTTGCTTTCATAAATCAGTTTTTATTTTAATATATTTAAATTTTGCTGTAAAGTTTAGTTTTAGTTAGTTTCTTAAATTTGCTAGTTTTGTTTTAGTTTTTATTTTGTGAACACATTTCTATTAAGTTTTTATATATTTAGTTTCAGTTTTAGTTTTAATAATTATAGTTTAGCAGAGTTCCCAGAACACTTCCAGTGTAGACCAAAGCAAGATGTTTAAATTCAAGTTGAATGTTTGCACAGATTACCCTTGACTCTTGTGCAGACATCTTAACAATAATAATAAAATAATGGGCCGCGATTGAACAAAGAACCAAATAAATGCAAGCTAAAAATATAAAAGTAAAAATTCCAGACAAACTCATTCTAATTAAAGATTTAATCTTGTTAAACATGCCTATTTTAATTTTTTCAGCAGTAAAATATAACAGTGACCACTGGTACATCAAAAAAATAGCTAAAGTCATCTGACTACAGCCAATACAACCTGCTGTGAAACCTGTGTGTGTGTGTGTGTGTGTGTGTGTGTACTGGTATCCCCTACGTTGTGGGAAAATGTCTCCACATGGATATTATTATCTATAATAATATTAGTAGTAGTAAATGATTTGTTAAGAAAAAGAAAAGATAATAACAGCACTCTTCAGCCTGTCATTATCATGCAAACATAAAATCTCAAACATACAGTAGTACTTTACAGGTTTTTTGGGCTTGACGGACTTTTGCTGTTGCATCCGCGTCTCTTGTCGCGCATGAAACACCATTCTAAAAACAGTGCGCTCAAGTTAAAAGAAGTTCAACTTCTGTCTCATTATCTTGTGTCATTTACCATTTCACTGACACAAACGCGTTCGTTGTGAACAGATGCTTAGGTTGCACCATATACAGACATTTCCCTCGACAGCCACAGGTCTGATTTTCCGCCACAGTAAAGTGCTTTTGCTTATTATTGTTTTATTTCAGTTAGATTTTTAGTAACTGTTGTTGGTTTTGTTTAGTTTTAGTTTTTCATTTATTATGTTTTTTAAATTTTATTTCAGTTTACGAAAATGTTTTTTGACCAATAGTTTTAGTCTAAGTTTGAGTTTTTGTTTACTAAAATAACCTTGATTCAGGCAGGCCTCGTAGTCAAGCTGAGCTATCAGCAAATATGGCAAAACTCCAACCCTGCCCATATCAGCTGATCCGATTCCTATGCACTCAATTGACATCTCTCAAGCAGGGTGCCTTACTTAAAGGCCCACTGAAGTGCTGTGAAACGCACAGCATTATTCAGTGTGTTGACGTAATTTCCCCTGAAACGACTCCAGCTGTTAGCAGCTCCTCTTTTTTGAAACGGCCAATAGCGTTTCATTAATACCACAGGTCAACTAGAGACTTTCTGTTTCTGTCAGGTAAAGCCAGAGTTTCCTCCTAATCTCTAACCGTTTATCATCATAATCTCATCCATATTGCTTTGAAATAAAGCATTGTGTGCAGCATTTAAATGGGTCCGATATGTTTTGTTGTATGCACCGACTCGCACATGTGATCCGCTCGCTCTCGCGTCTAACGCGTCTAACAGCGGTGCATGTGAAACTAACATGAAACCAGACTTCATTCGCCTCAACTGAAAGCATATTTACACTGTCTGAATCGTTTCCTATCGCATGTATAGTGCGCTATGTGCCTGTCACCATGTAGAAAATAGTAAATGCGTGAACAGCTGACCGATTTCAGACGCAGTTTCAGGGTCTATTTATAGTGTAGGGGCAGGTGCTTCAGATTCTAAAGACCATTTGATTGGACAGAAGATTTGATGAGAAGGTGAAGTCTGTGATGATGTCATCAAAATCTGAGATTCATTTTAACGGAAGTGAGAGACTGTAAGTTTTGAATGCTTATATCTCCTAAATGCAAATGTTGTCATTGTTTTGGAACACACCAGCTTATTCCTAACATTAAGGCTAACATAATCATGATAAAAGCTAAAAAACTTCCATTTTGATTTCAGTGGGCCTTTAACCGCAGCTTCAGTCTGCCTGCATGGCTGCTTCCACTGCACACTGCTTTGATTGTGTTGCTCAGGAGCTAATTGAAAAAAGCCTATTTCGGGAGGAAAAAACACATAATTTCACAAGGATTGTGCAATCGCGGATTAGCGAGAGGAATTAACTATTAACTTAATCGCGCAAATTAGCTGCGTTGATAGTAAGCTGCCTGATTTAAGTGACTACATTAGCATCGCTGCAGTATTGACATGGACTTGCTGAAGTTATACTAAAGTGACTGCCTCAAGAACAAGTTCAGATATGATCATTCTTCACTCACCACATGAAAGAGGTGATCAAGAAGGATAACATCTAAGTCACAGCTGGCTATAATTCACTCTTCATTAATCTCTGAATGTCTCTACGAAGCTAAGCTAAGCTAAGTTCCTTTAAACGCTCACTGCTTAAAAGTGATCAAGCTATTGGCATCATGCTTGTTGTGCAGATAGCCTCAGGTCACGGTTGTCATAACACACACCAAGTTTGGTCAGCTAAAGCGTTGCAGAGATATAGCCTCACAATCATTTTGGAATGCTTTTCATCAAATTCTTTTGCCCGTTATTCGAGAACGTTTTGACAAATTAACTTGAATTCCAAAACTTTTTGTCAGAATAGTCTGAAGATGATCTGGTTCAATTTTCGTGAAAATCTGAGCAGCTGCCTAGGATGAGTTTGGAAAATTGACGGAATATGACGGAAAACAACGTCATAGGGTGCAATCAAATCATCTTGAGCCAAGGAATCAGAGGAAATTAGTGAGTGCAACTTTGGACAGGTGGTGGCACTACAGCAATTGAGTTAGAGACTGCAAATGTGCTATGGTGAGTTCAAACTATCCTCTATCTGTGTGCCAAACTTCATAATTTCCCCGCAAATGGTTCTATGGGCTGCCATAGACTTAAAAGCAGAAGAGGAAGAATAAACAGAATAATAAGAAAATAAGAATGCCAACGGATACAATAAGTACTTACACACCTTCGATGCTTGGCCCCTAATACAAATCTTAACAATTAGAATAGGGTTTCAGTGTTTCATGCTTGAATCCCTAAAACACATGGAACAGTGATAGATTGTGTTATTTTGTATTAACAAGTATGCACAAGATAACTCACCCCAGTTTCTCCAGTTTACACTGAGGATGTTCCAGTAGATCTGAAAGCTGCATCATTCCTGAATCTGTAATGTTATTCTCACTCAGGTCCAGCTCTCTCAGATGAGACGGGTTTGATCTTAGAGCTGAACTCAGAACAGCATAACCTCTGTCACTGATTTGACAAGCTCTCAACCTGTGAGTGTGAGAAATAAAATATGGTAAAATCAGAATACAATTTTGCAGAGTATATATACACTATATTGCCAAAAGTATTGGGACGCCCCAGTTCAGGTGTTGAACCCCTTCATGGCCACAGGTGTGTAACTCAAGCTCTAGACCTGCAGACGCTTCTACACACATCAGTGAGAGAATGGACCGCTCTCTGGAGCTCAGAGAACTCAAGCTCTAGACCTGCAGACGCTTCTACACACATCAGTGAGAGAATGGACCGCTCTCAGGAGCTCAGAGAACTCAAGCTCTAGACCTGCAGACGCTTCTACACACATCAGTGAGAGAATGGACCGCTCTCAGGAGCTCAGAGAACTCAAGCTCTAGACCTGCAGACGCTTCTACACACATCAGTGAGAGAATGGGCCGCTCTCAGGAGCTCAGAGAACTCAAGCTCTAGACCTGCAGACGCTTCTACACACATCAGTGAGAGAATGGACCGCTCTCAGGAGCTCAGAGAACTCAAGCTCTAGACCTGCAGACGCTTCTACACACATCAGTGAGAGAATGGGCCGCTCTCAGGAGCTCAGAGAACTCAAGCTCTAGTCCTGCAGACGCTTCTACACACATCAGAGAGAGAATGGGCCGCTCTCAGGAGCTCAGAGAACTCAAGCTCTAGACCTGCAGACGCTTCTACACACATCAGTGAGAGAATGGGCCGCTCTCAGGAGCTCAGAGAACTCAAGCTCTAGACCTGCAGACGCTTCTACACACATCAGTGAGAGAATGGGCCGCTCTCAGGAGCTCAGAGAACTCAAGCTCTAGGCCTGCAGACGCTTCTACACACATCAGTGAGAGAATGGGCCGCTCTCAGGAGCTCAGAAAACTCAAGCTCTAGACCTGCAGACGCTTCTACACACATCAGTGAGAGAATGGACCGCTCTCAGGAGCTCAGAGAACTCAAGCTCTAGACCTGCAGACGCTTCTACACACATCAGTGAGAGAATGAGCCGCTCTCAGGAGCTCAGAGAACTCAAGCTCTAGACCTGCAGACGCTTCTACACACATCAGTGAGAGAATGGGCCGCTCTCAGGAGCTCAGAGAACTCAAGCTCTAGACCTGCAGACGCTTCTACACACATCAGTGAGAGAATGGACCGCTCTCAGGAGCTCAGAGAACTCAAGCTCTAGACCTGCAGACGCTTCTACACACATCAGTGAGAGAATGAGCCGCTCTCAGGAGCTCAGAGAACTCAAGCTCTAGACCTGAAGACGCTTCTACACACATCAGTGAGAGAATGGGCCGCTCTCAGGAGCTCAGAGAACTCAAGCTCTAGACCTGCAGACGCTTCTACACACATCAGTGAGAGAATGGGCCGCTCTCAGGAGCTCAGAGAACTCAAGCTCTAGACCTGCAGACGCTTCTACACACATCAGTGAGAGAATGGGCTGCTCTCAGGAGCTCAGAGAACTCAAGCTCTAGGCCTGCAGACGCTTCTACACACATCAGTGAGAGAATGGGCCGCTCTCAGGAGCTCAGAGAACTCAAGCTCTAGACCTGCAGACGCTTCTACACACATCAGTGAGAGAATGGGCCGCTCTCAGGAGCTCAGAGAACTCAAGCTCTAGACCTGCAGACGCTTCTACACACATCAGTGAGAGAATGGGCCGCTCTCAGGAGCTCAGAGAACTCAAGCTCTAGACCTGCAGACGCTTCTACACACATCAGTGAGAGAATGAGCCGCTCTCAGGAGCTCAGAGAACTCAAGCTCTAGGCCTGCAGACGCTTCTACACACATCAGTGAGAGAATGGACCGCTCTCAGGAGCTCAGAGAACTCAAGCTCTAGGCCTGCAGACGCTTCTACACACATCAGTGAGAGAATGGACCGCTCTCAGGAGCTCAGAGAACTCAAGCTCTAGACCTGCAGACGCTTCTACACACATCAGTGAGAGAATGGGCCGCTCTCAGGAGCTCAGAGAACTCAAGCTCTAGGCCTGCAGACGCTTCTACACACATCAGTGAGAGAATGGACCGCTCTCAGGAGCTCAGAGAACTCAAGCTCTAGGCCTGCAGACGCTTCTACACACATCAGTGAGAGAATGGGCTGCTCTCAGGAGCTCAGAGAACTCAAGCGTGGGGCCATGATCGCTGGACACCTGTGCAATAAGTCCATTCGGGACATTTCCTCACTACTAAATATTCCACACCCAACTGTTAGTGGGATTATAACAAAGTGGAAGCCATTGGGAACAACAGCAACTGCGTAAAATCCCAGAGCGGGGTCAGTGCCTTCTCATCCAACATCAGTGCCTGACCTCACAAATGCGCTTCTAGAAGAATCCCCATAAACACACTCCTAAACCTTGAGGAAAGCCTTCCCAGAAGAGCTGAAGCTGTTAGAGCTGCAAAGGGTGGGTGACTCCATATTAAACCCTACGGATTGAGAATGGGATGGCATTAAAGTTCATGTGCATGTAAAGGCAGACGTCCCAAAACTTTTGGCAATATAGTCAACTAGGCATGATAGTCAATAAATCAATTAATCGCACAATAAAAAAAAAACGAGCTCGATAATTTATCCGGGCACGATCATTTCCAGCATCCATTTTTATATCCATTTTTGCAGAGCGTTACATTATATGAACACGCTCTTATACATGTAAATGCTTCTAAGCGCGACAAGACAGGAGAATACGCTGTATGTCAATGTCCTGTCTGTGTGTGTGTGTGTGTCAATGTCCTGTCTGTGTGGCTGCGTCTCATGTCAGCTAATCGAGGGACACTCTGACACACACACACACACACACACACACACACACACACACACACACACACACACACACACACACACTCGACGCACAGACAGACTCGCGTCAGTCTCCTGCTCACATCGAGTTCTCTTTTGCTCATGAACAAACAATAACAACACAGAGAGTTTTGAGTATTCTCATATTAGGAGTCTTAAATTAGTTAAATAACGTCTTAAATGAACTTAAAGAGTTGTGAGGAGATGAGATGCAGCGTGTGAGATCCACATCACGTCCATCAGCGGCCGTTCTTAAAGTGACAGGAGCACTGATGATGCCTGTCATTTAATGTTCATCAAAGAACAACGGGAACAGAGAAAAGTGTAGCTTTAATGATGATTAATCTATATTTCATTTATTATTTATGCAGTTAAGAAAGGTGTTTGATAACTATTACATTTCTGTATATGTCTAACAGGGAAGGCCACAGGTAAAAATTACATTTATTATAATGGGGTTATGTAAAGATTGTTTTAAAGGTCCCGTTCTTCGTGATCCCACTGTTCAAACTTTAGTTAGTGTGTAATGTTGCTGTTAGAGCATAAATAATACCTGTAAAATTATAAAGCTCAAAGTTTAATGCCAAGCGAGATATTTTATTTAACAGAAGTTCCCTTTCAAAGCCTACAGCGAAAGGCCGGCTTGGACTACATCCTGGTACTTCCTTCTTTAATTACGTCAGTAGAACAGTTTGTTGACTAACCTCCGCCCACAAGAATATGCGAAAAAGGGGGCGTGGTCTTGTTGCTGTCCCACGTGGAGAAGAGGAAGTGTTGCGTGGAGAAGAGGAAGTGCTGCGTTTGAGTGTGTTTGTCGCCATGTCGTCGAGACGCTGTTATTTTCCTCCCGGAGTCAAATCACCTTTGTTTGGCTTTCCCAGGGATGCTGTAGAGATCATTGAGCGCATACATCTCCCGTTAAGAGGCGTGACCTTTCCGTGCAAGTTACGTGCGCTAAGCTGCGGTCAAATCACAACACAGGAACCGTGCCACGTTCGCTAAGCTGCGGTCAAATCACAACACAGGAACCGCTGGCACAATCAGAACTCGTTACGTATTTCTGAAGGAGGGACTTCATAGAACAAGGAACTCATCAGCCGTTTTTAGGACAGTGAGAACAGCGGTGTACAGATCAGTAAATTGTGTGAAAAATACTGTTTTTTTACACGCGAAACATGAACACATGTTCTATTGCACACTGTAAACACAATCAAAGCTTCAAAAAAACACAAAGAACGGGACCTTTAAGTTCACTTAAATTAAAAGTTTTTTTTTTTCAAGCCTAATAAATGTTGAGATTGGGAGCTTTCAGTTATACTGTAATGTTGCGTCATTAATGTTTCATAGAGACATCAGTGATGCTGGCCTTCATTCATAAAAACATGACAATACAACACATATTTAAAATATGCTGTCAATAAATTGTTTCTACATTAATTTGGAGAGTAACTGAAATGATTACAATATCAAAACATTAAAAACATATTCTTTGTGATTAATTACAGAAAAAAAATTGTTTTAATCGATTCCCAGCACTACCTAAAACACAATCATCCGTTGCAGTTTTCCAGCTGTTTATTCAAGTGCATTTTTTTGTTAACAGACTGAGAGTCCACTGCTTTTTTTGTTTTGGTTGTTTTGTTCATTTATTGTGGATATTTAAAATGCTTTCCATTTTCAGTGTTAAATAGTCTTTAGAAGTAAAAGTTTATTGATCTTTGAAAAGGTGTACCTGCATTATTATGCCATTATCATTATTTTAGATGAAAATGGTTTCGGAACGACAATATTATCGTTTATCACAATAATTTCTTGGCCAATTTATCGTCCAGCAAAAATTGTTATCGTGACAGGCCTGTAGTCAACACAGCAACCTTTTAGTCAGGTTTTCACCCCCTTGGTTTTCGGATTTTCACATGATCATGCTGTCATCAATTACCTTAGTTTCATCAGACGATTGCTTTATATAATGTAAAGCTTCTGCTAAGATGCCCTTTAATGGTAGATTTCCCCCCTTAAACCAGTATATAATTTCATACTAGTATCATTCCTTATACCAATTATAACTTGTATAACTGTATACCATGGCAAGCTTAAATGACCCCAACTCACGACCACTATCCTACCACTTTTTACTCTGTTGTTTGTCACATCAAAATCTAAACAACAAAAGTATTCCTTGTGAAAAATTAATGACCAAAAACAATACTACTAACCCCAGTTTCTCCAGTTTACACTGAGGATCTTCCAGTAGATCTGACAGCTGCTTCACTCCTGAATCTCCAAGTATATTCGCACTCAGGTCCAGCTCTCTCAGATCAGACGGGTTCGATCTCAGAGATCTCAACCTGTGAGTATGAAGAAAACACATTAAATGCAAATGCCTAGAAAAGTATAAAAGAAAAATTAACAAGGACTCAGATCAGGCTGACTATGTTTTTTTTTTTTTCAGATAAAGAGTTAGTCAATAATAATCAAATGCGTAGCTAAACTATTATATAAATGACCAATAATCAATTGGCATTCTAACCTAAATTAGTTTTTTTTCCATGTACCGTGCCACCCCTAGCAGATAACCCTTCACCCGTGCCATTGGCTGCCGTCCTTGGACCTGTGGGTGGTCTTGAATATCGGCCATTTCCACCACTGCTTATATTGTCCATTGTGTTAAACATTTCAAACTGACAGGCTTTACATGGCTGATAGAACCAAATAAGAGCAATGTCTAAACACTGAATTAAAAATGTTCCTGCTGGGCTACAGTATGCAATCAATCGATTTTAAACATTTAGACAGTTAAAGGAAAGTGATTATTTTTATGCATTGCACAGCTCATATGTATTTACTCACTCATTTTCTCCAGATGTTTTGACCACTGATTTGATCTGATCCAGCTTCTGTTCTGGGTTCAGAAGCACAGTCATCATAGCTGAAAACTCAGCAGGAGAGAGTCTGAGTCCAGATTTCAGATGTGTTTTTATCTGATGGATTAGATAACGGTCACCCAGCTCTCTCAAAACATCAAACAGGAGACTGCTTTCGACTGCATTTTCTGAAGAGGAATTCATGATCATGGTTTTGATGTGTTGAATTATTTCTTGACTGGATGAAAATCTGCATCTTCTTCTCTGTGTCAGGAGGTCTTTTAAAGCTCTCTGACTGGACTCCAGTGTCAAACCCAGTAAGAAGCAGAAGAAGAGATCCATCTGTTTCTGTAGAGCGATGTTCAGGACTTTCTGGAGCGAGTTGTAGTCTGTGAAGCTCTGCTCTCCAAATTCAAGTTTTAGGCTGGAGAGATCTCTGAGATGGACTGTATTTCCTCCATTAATGACCTCAGTCACATATAAAGCTGCCAGAAACTCCTGTGTTCTGTGATTCATGAAACAGAAGAACTTGCTTTTGTCTTCAGTCACTTTTATGATTGATGAGCTTGCTTTAACATGTTCAGCACTGAGTCCATAAGGTTCATCACAGAAGAGAGAGCTGCCGTTTACCAGCAGGTCAAACGCTATTTTCCCCAGAGCTATGATGGTCTCTCTACTCTCTCGATTCGGTTCGGTCTGAGCTAACAGAAATCTGCTGTACATCTGAGTGAGAGTCTCGGGGAAATCTGAACCTGTACTGATCATTTCCTCTGGAATCACTGCGATGATTCTGCAGTAATCTGGTGAATAACACATGCTGTTGATGCGTGGTGGTGATTTCTGGATGTGATTGATGACTTTATTGGCCATAATCGGATCGCTGATGCTCTTTCTGAAATATTCCTTCTTCTGTTCATCATTAAAGCCCTGGATCTCTGTCACACGATCAATATATTCAGCAGGAATCTGATTGGCTGCTGCTGGTCTGCTGGTGATCCAGATCTGAGCGTTTGGAAGCAGATTTCCCATGATGAGGTTTGTCAGTAGATCAGAGACTGAGGCTGGTTTGTTTGGATCACTAATGCTCTTTGTGTTTTTGAACTCCAGAGGGAGTTTAAACTCATGGAGTCCATCAAAGATCAGCATAATCCTGTCAGAGTTAGGGTTCAGGTGTTCAGTGTTTTTAAAGCATTGCTGCAGAAGCTCCATGAAGCTCCACTCCTTCACCGTCTCTCTGATAATGTTCAGCTTCTGGAAAGGGATCAGTAATACATATTCAATCTCAGGGTTTGACTTCTCTTCAGCCCAGTCCAGGATGAACTTCTGCACAGTCACAGATTTTCCAATGCCAGCTTCGCCCTTCATCAAAACTGTCCTGATTTTCTGTCTTTCAAAGATGTTGTTGCTTATGATCTCTTTATTGTCACTGATGTGAGAATCCGGTTCCTCTGTGATGTGCCGCTCAATGAAGACATCGTTCAGTAGTCGTCTTTCTCCAGGTGATGTTTCTTCATTCAGATACTGAAACTCCTCCTTCAGTCTCAGTTTAAACATCTCTGATACTACAGAGACACAAAAAGTTCAGCTACTTTACACTTCACATGCTTTGCATTTATGTTTACAACAGTAACATTATATAGTTTATATTCAGAACTTTTCTCCAAGAGACTAGGGAACATAAAACACTCAACACTAAACTAGAAGTCACTTCTGTGCTACAAGAGTTTGGATAAAGACTGGAACAGATGAGAGCAGCCAACATATTTAAAGAAATGATTCATATTCAAAACTGTATGACTTTCTTCTGTGAAACAAAGAGATTTTGAAAAAGTTTTTTCCCCCATGCAATGAAAGTGGTTTGATTGTTATTTGGTTCCCAACATCTTTAAAATATCTTATTTTGTGTCCCACAGAAGAAAGTAAGTCATGCAGGTTTGGCATGGGTGAGTAATTGAGGACAGAATGATGAGGTGAACTTTCTCTTAAAGCTTTACTGACAGCATTTGTGGCATAATGTGAGGCCATATGACTTGTAGGTTTATAGTTCATGTGTCAACGTAGTGCCATAGACCTGGGGTCCGTTCTTCGTTTGTCGCTAACTCAGGATTACTTGGTTCTTCGATGCTCATCCTAGACTTGCAGTCATAGCAACAGGTCCTTAAGCTTAAACCTGCTTGCGAGCTTATTTCATGTAAACAGGATTAGATCGCATCTTGAGGTGATACTTAAAATCTGTCCCAGCAACTGCTACTTTATTACAAGAGTTAATTACTGAGCCAGGGGCAATACTAAATTTAAAAATTAATAATAATATAAAAATGTGTTTGAAAATAATATTATAATGTTGTGTAAAATGTGTATAATACTATTGACACAGCCACATGCTGTTTGAGAGATTTATTTGTGATGGAATAATTACTTATTAATTTATATATAATATAAAAAAAAATTATTTTATTGGAGGTTTACACAAGTTGTACAGTTACTCTGAGCCCTGCATTAACTTAGGTGGTGACGGATATTATGGGATGGCTTGATGCAGCGCAAGAGATGCAGATAATTCGATCTTGACCTTAAGAAAATGTAATACTGTCATGTAACAAATCTACTACAAATTAATTAAAAATTTAAATAAATTGCTAATTACAACATTGAACTAAAAATGTAAAGGGTGTACAAATACTATAAAATTGTGAACGTAAATAATTGGGAATCATGTTACAAAACATTTATCATTTATCTATAATAACTTATGTTGGTTTGGTCGTTTGGATGTTTCCTTATAAGGATCCAGAAATTTGTGGGGCTTTTTTGTGTAATTTGTCAAGTTTTTTGCCAGGTGGCTTTTTTTAATTATATGATGTCATTACATTGCTGTCTTGACGCCGGCCAATCACGGCATTGCTGATCGTGGTTTCGAGTATTGATGCATCTGCCCTCTTCAGGGAACACAAGAACGCGCAGTGATCTCAGATCATTTAATCCAGATATTTAAATCCAATCCGCAAATTCGTTTGAAGAACCAAATTAGCCAGACATCAGTTATCACGATTAACAGATCTGGGATCTGTCAAATCATCTCAGATGTATTAAGGCGAGGTATGAAGAACGGACCCCTGGTCTGTGCAAAGTGATATCCAATTTATCAAATAATGTAATGCAATCTACCAAAGTAGGAGTAAACTAACCCACTAGAATTATGTCTGTAACATAGAGGGATTTATTCACCTAGAACTAATCTCACCCCAAAAATGTTATTTTTATGAAAAAGAGGCACATACGCTGAAAAGATTTATCAGGTCCAGAGGTAATAAAAGGGAGCAAGTGATCCTCTCGTTTGATGTCAGTGCCTGCAAAACATACAAATACAACTGTTGTTATTCACAGACCACCACAATTCAACAAAGTGTTTCAAGAAAAGGAAAAGAAAAATATGACTCACCACTAATCAAACTGCCCTTTCTCTAAAGGAAACATTTTAAGATAAATAACAATCAAGATAAATTCCAGATAACTCATTCTCAAAAAATTTCTTTCTTCAGCTTATAAAGGATTATCCTACCTCTGTGGTGATTCTGATGACATCACTGTCTACGGTGTAGTTGAGTTTCCCCAGCGCTGCACATTGGATCTCATACTCAGTTTCTTCTCTCAGATCAGTCAGAGTAACTGTGAGTTCATCCTTCAGCACAGGTTTAGATCTCCAGAATGTGCCCTGCTTCAGTTTATACAGTAATCTGAGCTCCACTGTAGCAGGACATGATGGAGGAACCTTCAGAACCACACTCTTCTCTTTGACCTCTTCAGTGATTGGACAGGCTGGTTTGGATGGAGGATTAAAGCAAACAGCTTCATCACATTCACTTTCATACAGCAGAATGCAGGAACCAGGATTATTCTTCATTTCCTTTGAGGACACAATGAACTTGGCTGGTTTACGGACTTTTGAATCCATCAAGTTCTTAAATATCTTCAAGTTGTTCTTCAGTGTCTTCTGGATTTCAGGAGTGAGCCAAGACTTCTGCTCTGAATCAAGGCTGCTCTCATTTTTTCCTTTTGTTGAAGGATTCAGATTGGCCTTTTGTTGTAGAAGCAGCATGTCTGAACAGTTCAATGATGTGAACGTGTAACAGACCACATTTCCAACCTCTAGAAAGACCAGATCTATGTTGACTCCTATCTGAGCACCAGTTTCCTTCAGCTGTCTGAGCATTAGTTTAATGACATCAGACTCTCTTTCTCTCTCTTTCAGCCATTCTGCCAGGTCTCGTCCACTGAATGGAGACTCATCATGTTCTTGTAGAAGATCATGCAGGTCAGTTTCCTTCATCACGTCTCCACGGATGTTTGGCAGCAGAGAGCCGAGTTTCTTCATGAGTCTCAGTTTGTACTTGTAGCAATTTTGCTTCATTTGCAGGATTTTATCATGAAATGCAGTAAAAGTTGAAGCAGGCAAATCTTTCAGAAGGTCATTGCATTTCATCTCAGTTGTATTTAAGCTCTCAATCACTGATTCGGTTTCTAGGATTAGATCCATGCTGATGTCTTTCTGAAGTTTTAAAGCTTTAGTGTGAAGTTTGTCCAGAGGATAAAGCCAAACTCTCAGAGGAACTGCCAGCTCTTTCTTTTCTCCCAGCAGTTTTGGAAGATCAGAGAAAACCTTCAACGCATCTTCAAAAGAGGTCGGGTTAGACGGTAGCTGGAAGTCGCCATAAAACATACATGAGAATTTTTGGACTGCCTTCTTCTGAGTGTCATTCATCTTCAGATTGACATTTACATCTACTGAAATGCATTTGAGCTTCTCAAAGGCCACTTTTGCTTCTCCTTCTACGGTCTTTATCTCCTCATCTGAGGAAACTTCTCTATCAAACACAAAGCAGGCGTCTGCTCCATACAGCACTGCTGTCACCACGTGTGTCGCTGTGTCATTATCAAGCATCTCATGATGAACTATATCTGCAGGTACCAAGTGATTCATGGTCAGTTCTTCAAACCTGCTGGTTGAATGATAATGTAGTGTCAGTCTCTGCTGTTTGAAAGACTTCTTGGTGTCTTTGAGATATTTGGCTGATCCAGTGACATTGATGAGTCCACCTAAAACACTCAGTTTCAGAGAGCCGTCAATGTTCAGTAAGCTGGATTTGTCCTCAATGGAGTCTGAAGCCGTGACTTTTAAATCTGTGTTAATTTTGGGACGGACTTGTAGACTCTGCTGTAGCTTCTCTGGATCCCACAGTGTGATTCCTGCAATAGGGAAACATACACCAAACTTAACAGTTTTATTCCAATCTATATTCTGAAGTGTTTTTACTGAGATGTTTGTTCATATAAATCAATCACACTGATTTATATAACATTTTATTCCTAAAAACATGGTGAAAAACATTTTTTTTTAGTCTGCTGACAGTATTTTCTGATTTATGGAGTGATAAAAAGAGAAATTGTCCCACGTCACTTGACTGCAACCCTGTTCCCTGAAAAAGCTGGAATGAGAAAACATCTTTATTTGACCGGTTGTGAAGTATGTGTGGATAAAACGCCAAGAACGTGGAATGCACGCTCCTGAGAGACTATAAATAGATGTGAAAAAGGTGCACTTTTAGGTCACTTTGCCTAAAGAGACGTCCTGAACATGCCCCCAGTGTGGCATTGCAGTGCAGCATCTCGTTCCTGCTTTTTCAGGGAACAGGGTTGTGGTCATGTAACCCGAGACGTTGCCTATAAAGAGATACTCTCAAAGCTGTACTGATGTAGCGCTATGGGAACGAGAATACCAACGCCACTGCACTGGAAGTTTCTGGACCCCTCAAGTGCGTGGTGCGCACAAACACAAGAAAGGCCTCAGACATGAGTTTGGGATGTCGACTCAAGGATGTTTGAGCCCAGAGTAACATGAACATCCAAACTATAAAATCTGATGAATGTGTGCAGAGAGGACCATCCTGCCACATCACATACTTTTTGCAAGGGGGCACTTGGAGGATGCAACCCCCCTTTGCCCCAAAGGTGCCCCAACTCCTAGAGGTCAAGCTTGTCTTGCCAAGCAGCGTCATTTAGAGAAACTGCTTGACATCAACAACATCGACCTCTATATCCTGCCAGCTACAGAATGGAAACCCAGAAACGCTACCACCTCTCACATACCCTGACATCATCAATTGCCTGGCAACGAATAGCATGTCCTGCTAATATGGTGGCGCTTTCCTGAAATGCAATGTGGAGTGAAAACATTGTGACAAAACTCCTCATTCCCTAAAGCATCCTCACCCAGTGTGACATCATTTGCTTGGTGGCGGCCATCCCTGGGTTGACATACGCCACTGGCTTGTGAGGTGGGCTCCACAGATGAGGCGGGCGATCAGAGGGTGGCAAGCCGATATTTGCAGAGTTGCAGGGCATGCTGATAATTTTTTTACAGCAGAAACTCCAGCATTAAAACAATCTGGCAGTGAACTGTGTCTGCACGGCGAAGCAATTGGGAACAACAGAAACTCAGCCACGAAATGGTAGGCCACGTAAAATCACAGAGCGGGGTCAGCACATGCTGAGGCTCACAGTGCGCAGAAGTTGCCAGAGTCAACAGCTCCAGACCTCCAAACTTCTGTGGCCTTCAGATGAGCTCAAGAACAGTGTGTAGAGAGCTTTAAGGGATAGTTCACCCAAAAATGAAAATGATCCCATATGACATTCTTCTTTGTTGTATTTAAAAAGTCCTGGCCAATCCAAGCTTTATAATAGCAGTAATTGTTGTTCTGTTTTTGAAGTATATAAAAATGTATCTGTCCGTCATATAACATGCTCCACACGCTCTGGGGGGTTAATAAAGGCCTTCTGAAGCGAACCGATGCATTTGTGTAAAAAAAAATATCCATATTTAAAACTTTATAAAGTAAAGTTCCGGCTGATCGCCTTCCGTATTTAACTAATGGAAAAAGTGTTGAAAGTGCCTCTGCAATTCAAAATGGAATGGGTTTCCATGGCCGAGCAGCTCATCCAAGCCTTACAGCACCAAGTGCAATGCAAAGCGTGAAATGCAGTGGGGTAAAGCGAGCCGCCACTGGACTTTAGAGCAGTGGAGACATGTTCTCTGAGTGACAAATCACGCTTCTCTGTCTGACAATCCCATGGACGAGTCTGGGTTTGGCGATTGACAGGAGAACGGGACTTGCCTGACTGCATTGTGCCAAGTGTAAATTTTGTTGAAGGGGGGATTATGGGGTGGGGTTGTTTTTCAGGGGTTTGGCCTGGCCCCTTAGTTCCAGTGAAAGGAACTCTTAATGCTTCAGCAAACCAAGACATTTTGGACAATTTCATGCTCCCAACTTTGTGGGAACAGTTTGGGGACGGCCCCTTCCTGTCCCAGCATGACTGACCAGTGACCATAAAGACATGGATGACCATAAAGACATGGATGAGGAGTTTGGTGTGGAGGAACTGGACTGGCCTGCACAGAGTCCTGACCTCAACCTGATAGAACACTTTTGGGATGAATTAGAGCGGAGACTGAGAGCCAGGCCTTCTCGTCCAACATCACAAATGCGCTTCTAGAAGAATCCCCATAAACACACTCCTAACCCTTGAGGAAAGCCTTCCCAGAAGAGTTAAAGCTGTTAGAGCTGCAGGGGGGGGGGGGGGGGGGGCGACTCCATATTAAACCCTACGGATTGAGAATGGGATGTCATTAACCCCCCTGAGTCGGCCATCATGTCGGCGCGATAAACTCCCTTTTTTTCTTATCAGTTCCAAAGAGACTTAAATAACTCGGCCGATTTTTATAATTCAGGCAAGTGTAATACATGTTTATAATCTGTTAAGCTTCTATTTTTTGTGTACAGTCACAATAAAAACAAAATGTTGTGCTTTTTGCAAAATAAAGAAAACAAACATGATGCACAATCTGCAGCCTCTCTGTCAAAGACGTTCATTCAGATAGTCTTCAGAAAATGACCTGTAGCTTAGTGAACACTTATCACACAAACATCAGACATGTGTCTAAAAAAAAACGTTGAAATGTCAGGTTTTAAATAATGTAATCAAATTGAAAACAAATATTCTGTGTTAATGTAATCTGTTTGAAAAGAGAGAGATGTCAGTCGTTCGTGAGTGTCTCATTATTTGCTAATGCGGCCACACCCACGGAGCGTGCGTTCTATTGAGATTCAAATCCTACAAGATCCATGAAAGCAGAGTCAATGCCCACATCAACTCAAATAAACACATCAAGTGTAGTGCTATACTTCAGCTACATCTAGACATGGAGTTTGTCAGAAATGATTTTTACCAATTCATTAAGTTTTGTTTTGTAGAAAGGGAATTTTGTTTTGTATAAATTGTATCTAAATTTTAATCAAAGTTTTTAATATATTTGCTTCTTATTTAATAAGCAGCAAATATAGCAGACAATAGCCTTAGCGCTGACGATCATGCATTGCACACGTCTCATAAATTAACTGAAACTCGAAATGATATTTGAGTATTGTGTGTATCAGATAGTTAACAAAATCAAACGATTTAGAACATTTTTGCCATTGAAATGACTGGGAAAAAAGTGTCCCAATCAACCTGAATTCACCCAATTATCATTGAAATCATAATTGCATTGCATCATGTTGTTTTAAATCCCAAATATTTTACTTATAACATTCATCGTTACCAATTATTCAGTTATTTGTATTTACTGAATACTAAATTGTGTTTCAGTGTCAAAATATTACTTTTTTTTAGCATGGGACTTCTTTCAAAAACATTAAAAATAGTAATGTCAAATCTTTTGATAATTTAAAATATAATAGGCCTTTGTAATGTGCCTTTGTTGACTACATTCTAAATAAACTACAACAAAATATATTTATTTTGTCCTGTTGCTTTGCTCTCTGTCACATACAATGGCTCATTCATTATGTATGACATTATGTGGTTCATTATGGGTTCCTTTGTCTCTCAGGTGTGATTTTTCAGCATTATTCATGATCCTTCACGCCTCTTCGCATATGGCCTTTGTAAAGAAAAAGTATCTTACAAAATGCAAATCAATATATTGTTTTATGTGAATGAGTAGGCAAAATGATTCTCACATCAGTTTAAACCAAAAACTCTAGGCAACAACACCCATTAGTCAAAAGTCTTGTGGACACATACGTATTGTGTGTTTCGTGGCCTTGCAAGCGTCTCAATCAGCTCCCTGGTTCAGTAGTCAGGCACTGATCATGACATAACTCAATGGGCTGATCCCTGATCAGTGTCCTGACTACTGAACCAGGGAGCTGATTGAGACGCACCCAAAGCAGCAGTGATTGCAGCAGATAGCAGCTTTTCTTGCAGCTTGAGTTGTTGTATGTAATACAAATGAAGCATCTCTAGTTGATTAGTAGAGGTAAATAAGAGGCGATCTGGCGCTGAAGTGTGTTTGTGGAATCATGCAGTGCTCGTGGCGCTGTTTTCAGTATCGGTGGCTCGTACAGACGAGCGCTTCAATTGATTGCTGTTGCGGAGACTTTATTTGTTCCGTTGAAATCACAGAACCAAATGCACCCATTGTGATTTGTCCCTGTTCTTGATTTACAATCACTGATTAACATCTTTGGTTTTAATGAGAAAATAAATAAATATACACAGCGGATCTATGTATTTATTCACTAACATAAAGAATCTCTGCACTACAAAATATTGTGTTACATAGCAGATGTAAGGATTAAACTATCATCCTATCATCAGATTTATTTATTTATTGACCTGAGGGAGAGGTTCTGGCAGACCAATCACGGTGCTTGCAGTCCACGTAGAATTGACACGTTGTTAAATTTTTGGAGAGGTGCATGTCAGGGTATGTCGTAGTGTTAGACCGATATATCGGCCGGCCGATATATCGGGCCGATATTTGCGATTTTTACGTGTATCGGCCGATACAAGGCTGCTGCGTTCGCTGATATTTTTTCCCCGGCATTATTTACAGACAGACGTCCACAGGTAGCTCTGTGTTGCTGGAGACTGCAGTTCATGCCCTACCCCTCGCCCACTAGCAGTGCAGGAATCTGCTCTTCAAGACAACGATAAGTTTTAAACTTTCAAAGCATCTTTTAACTGTTTGACTTTATATTGCCATACACTTTGAAAGTGGAAACACGTTGGTCTATATGTGCTTGCAACTATAGCTAAGCAAGTTTGTGCATCCATTCAGTTTTATTCAGTGACCACCTGGCCGCGGTTTGGATGCTGTGTGTGTCTCTCCAGTGTTTCTCACACTCATAGACTAAGTCGCGGTGGTGCGCCACAGAATCAACACTGGCCGTCACATATTGCGTTTTTTGGCGGCTACCAAAGCAAATTTTTATCCTACTAAAGCCTTATTTGTTCGGTGAGTGATGAGACTGACTGTTGCGCTTCTGACAGGTCGCATGTGTTGCTTAGAGAACGAGCAGAGAGTCTCGCCGTCTTCAAACGGTCTTGCTCTCCCTTCCTCGCGCATATGAATCAAAATCAATTGAGAATTGAAACGATGGTAAAAGGTCGGAAGACCGAAGTTTCATGTAGAGCATTGGGAGATTTTTTCCTGAATTAGCGCTGGTGTTGCTCTACAAGAGATAGTACACCTAAGCATTAAATGACTAGGTTGTAAATAGTTTTAAAATTAAGTATAGTACAGTCAGTGTGCACTTTATTATGCTACTGTGTGCAATAGTGTAACTTTTTTATTTATGCTTAAATATTTATTTTCACCACTGAACTTTTTTTCTTGTTCTACCTCACCTGTTTTTACTATTTGTTAAATATTGGGGTTTTTTAGTTCAATAAATATTACTTTTTATAAATTGAGACTTCATTTTTATGATGTATTTAAGGCAGCAAAAGCAGTATTGGCTCCAAATATCGGCTCAAGAAAATCGGCAGCCCGTATCGGCCATCGGCTAAGGCTGATGAAAAAAAATCGTTATCGGCATCGGCACTAAAAAAATCCATATCGGTCTATCCCTAGTATGTCGTAGGGTACGCGCGCATCACACAGCCTAAGCCGTAGCTACGGCGTACACTCGACGTAGAAATATAAATTGGCCTTAATGGAAAGTAATTTCCTGACCTAGCCTAATATCACTCAGGGTGTTTAAGATAGACTCAAAAGGGGACAGCTGTGCCTGCATGGTGACCGAGTCCCATACAACCCCTAAATACGTTGTCCGCTGGGCAGGAGAGAGAACGCTTTTCTTGCTTAAGTCTCAACTCCAGAGATACAAGAGGAACAAGGATGATATCCGATGTCGAAGTGCAAGTGCGTCAATCTAAAATTAGTGCTGCACGATTAATCATATCGCAATCGCAATATCAAGCCTGTGCGATTATATGACGCAAAATGATGCGATTTTATGAAATAAATAAATAATAAATAAATGCATGTGTGGACAAGACAACCCATTCTCTCTGAGAGCCAATTTTATACACCACTAATAAAAAAAAGACCAGTGAGTTTCAGTTTAGGCAGTAGCACGTGTGGCGCGTATGGTCATGTCGTGACTTTTTCCGGGGTGCAGCGTGGAGAACGGGTGAAGATGGATGCCGAGCAGACGGACACTGAACTGGTGGCCAGAAAAAATGCTACCTCTGTTATATGGCGATATTTTGGCTATAAGATATCCGACACTGAGCAGAGAGAGGTACTGTGCAGAATTTGTAAAAAATAAAGTTGCTACATCACGTAGCAACACGACAAATTTATATCAGCACCTGAAACAGCACAGAGAAAAGTATGATGAACGCATGAAGGTGAAAGCCCAGATTAGTAAAGAAACAACTGAACAAAAAGAACAATCTGTTAGCCGAAAAAAACAAACTACCACAATTACAGATGTGTTTGAGAGTGTCGCGCCATATGAAAGGTCTTCACAGAGATATAGAGAAATCCCAGACTCTATAACGCACTGCTTGGCACAAGACATGATACCCATATACACCGTTAGCAAGGGGGGATTTCAGAAAATGATCCGCACACTGGACAAGAGGTAACAGCTGCCCTCGCGGAACCATTTCTCTCAAGTTGCAATCCCTGAGCTTTACAACAAATGTCGTGGCGAGGTTCAACTGGAAATGGCTATATTGATGTTCTTTTCAACAACTACCGACCTGTGGTCAAGCAGAACAACTGAAACCTATATTAGCCTAACTGTGCACTTTGTTGACGAGGAGTTTGAACTGAAAAGCTGCTGCCTGCAAACATCCTATTTCCCCGACGACCACACGGGAGAGAACATAGCCATGGGCTTGACAGAGGCATTGGCTGCATGGGACCTCCGTGAGGAGCGTCAGGTTGCCATAACAACAGACAACAGCACTAACATTGTCAAAGCGGTGGAGCTTAATCAGTGGACTAGGTTCCAGTGCTTTGGGCATAAACTTCATCTGGCCATCGGTAAAGGGTCCTGCACACTGTGCGATTTTTCTAAATCCTCTGCGAATGTTGCTTGTCAGACTGTACAAACATGATCCCCGATGTAATACATGTCACACTGTAGGATCTCAGTTGTCATTACAGTATGTCAGACTGTACGACAGTCAGACGCGAAAAACGGACGCAAGGTACAAAACTGATATTCTCGTCAATGTGTCCTTCTGGCGGAGCAGATATAGATGCAATTAGATAGACAGACAGACAGACAGACAGACAGACAGATAGATAATTAGGGAGATATATAGACGGACGGACGGATAGATAGATAGATAGATAGATAGATAGATAGATAGATAGATAGATAGATAGATAGATAGATAGATAGATAGATAGATAGATAGATAGATAGATAGATAGATAGATAGATAGATTTCTTCATCAGCTACGGAATCCTGGTGTTCATGCCTTTAGTTTTAAATACCGTATGACGTGTGTCTCAACCAATCAGAAGCTGCAACACATTACATTTGCACTGAACTATTTCCCATTTCCCCATCGATTATAACCGACATCTGGAGCTCGTCAGATGCAGTGAAATGGATGGGAATAAAATGTGTAATGACGCTCAATGGCTGATCTTGCGCTCTTGAAGATGTGGCAAATGGAAGGATTGGGAGTGAACGCATCTTCACACAGCAAGAAGACTCGCTGGCACACGAGCACACACTCTGGCGATGGAGCGCTAGACGCTTTCTTGCCTCGACTGATGTCCGACCATTTCTCTTTTATTTGGGCCGGTCCGAGGTTGAGAGGCTTCAGCATTTACGGCGTCTGCAACCTTTTGCCACTCAAGTGCCTTTGGCATTAGTAATGCCCACACTGTGCCCTCCAAACAACACTTCATCCTCTTTTCCACCTCGCCAGCGATAACTTCTACTTCACATTGAGTGAAGTTACGTTTTTTTTTATTTCCTCTCTGTGTTTGCCATGATTTGGCAATCGATGAATATTAACTTGTGGGCGTTTCACGGACTATTTATGGGCAACTATGGGCGTGACATGAAGCCGCAAAAGCTGCGCTACATTTAGAACTGATCGTGATTTATTAAGGGAAACTGCGTAGGATGTGCGCAAGGTTTTATAAATCCGAATATTTCTGTGCGTACGCACATCCTGTTTCATCCGTACGCCACTCCTGACGCAAATCCTACGCAGTTTTATAAATGAGGCCCCTGGAGCAGCAAAATTCTTTGTCCAAGGTTCTCTGTGCAGATCACAAAGTGCGACCCCTACTGCCCTCATGGCAGGATCTGGAGGTCCTGGAATCTGTCAACAAAGCACTCAGCCCACTCCAGGACTTCACGGATGCCCTGTCAGGTGAACAATATGTGAGCATATCTTATGTGAAGCCTGCTCTGCATATTTTGAATACCTCAGTGCTGGCTGAAGAGGAAGAGGACACTGGTCTGACCAAATCACTGAAATCAAAAAGATTTAACTACCTCAACGAGAAATATGAAGTCACGCAGGACCTGCTAAACATGCCCAGATCCCTAGATCCAAGGATCCGAACACAATACATCTCTGAAGAAGAGACCCAGACCTTAAAGGAACGAGTCATCTCTGAGTTGATAGTGAGTGAAAACACAGTGTTTACTTAACTGGCTACAATTCTATGCAACAGATTTCTAAAACATGTGCATTTTTTATTTGTTTCAGGAAATTCATCAGCAGCAGCCTGTAGCCCAAACAAGCAATGCAGCGATGGACAAGGATAGCCTAGATGTGGAAAATCCACCTGCTGCCAAAGCCAAGAAGAAAACTCTGGCCAGTTTCTTCAAGGAAAACACACGCACAACAACACCAACAGCATCAACCACATTTTATCCCATGGTACAATTTAGAGAAGCAGTGGCTGCTGAACTCAATGCTTACATTTATATGCCAAGTGTAGACCATGGAGAAGACCCACTGAAATGCTGGAAGCAAACTAGCACAGAAATATCTGTGCATACAAGCAACAAGCTCTGCATCAGAGAGAGCTTTTAGCACTAGAGGTAATGTTGTATCGAATCATCGCTCTTGTCTGAAATCAGACAAGGTGGATATGCTTGTTTTTTTGGCAAAGAACCTCTCAAGTGATAAGTAGAGCTTTTTAGAAAGAGGATTTGGAAGTACCAGTTTGTTGCTTTGTTTTGGTAAATTACCAACAACAGTTTAAGTGGTTTGATTGAGGTAGGGCTGTAATCTCACAGTCGATTAGTCGATACGTTCTGGCTCGACCAAAATTCTTCGCGCTGGTGTGGAACTCCGCCCAGTCGCGAGTGCTCGTGGTTCCGCGATCGGTTTTTCCCAATGCCTTTCGCTCCCGAGGTGCATGAGGAGATCACGCGGTCGCGGAAGTCCCCGTGCTTCCCGTGACCGTTTGGTGGCCTCCTCCGCCTTCTCTGCCCTTGATGGGGCCGCGGCCTAGGGTACACTGGGGCCCCCCCCACTGTTGAACACTCTGTTGCGCACTACGGGGTGCACAGAGGGCTTTGACGTGGTGTGGCTGTCCTAAGCACCCTCCCTAAGCCTGTGGGCTCGTCTACTTCGGTGGCGTGGTCCTGCAGCGCTACGGGGCAGGCCGCCGCCCCTTTGCACATGCACAAGGGTGGAGCCGACCCAGGGCTCTTCCATGAGCTGCGTGCCGCCACTGATCCCGCCCTCTGGGTGGTGAAGGTGGCCACACGCTCCCTCGGTCGGGCGATGTCCACAGCTGTGGTCCGGGAGAATTTCTTGGCCTTACCTGCTGATATGGGGGGGTTGACTGAGCCCGCCTCCTCAACTCGCCCATATCCCAGGCTGGCCTCTTCGGTGGCGCGGTTGAGAACTGCGCCCAACGGTTCTCGGCCGCCCCAGAGCAGACTGAGGCTGTAACACGTACTGCCCCGGCGGCTAGCTGCTGCACCCAGCCGCCGGCTCAGTCGCCTCAGTCCGCTCGCCGCCGAGGGCGCCCTCCCTCCTCCCGTCCGGCCCCAGCAGCAGCCTTTTCCGGGCCGTGCCGTGGAGGTGGTTACAGGTTGTCGCCCAGTACGCTCGCCAGCCTGGTTAAAACGCCGGGCTGGAGGCGGACAACCCAGAGACGGATCCCAGTTCTTTCCAGGGGATGGTAGCAGGGCCTCTCCTTCCCCCGGTGGAGGGCCGGGGGAAAATCCTTTTGCTGCTGGCCCCCCGGGCTGGCAGCACCTGGAAGGAACTGGTGCCCCATCTCTGAGGTCACAGAGACCGGTGATGGCAGTGTGGCAGATGGCAGGGGCTGTCCGCTGGGTCGCGAAGGCCATCAGGCTCGGCTATGCGATTCAGTTCGCGCAGGCTCCTCCCCGCTCTGGGGAGTTCGCTGTACCGTGATCTGTACCTACTGCGTTTTGACTGTGCGTTTGAACGAGCCCCCATTTGTTCGCTGTACCTACTGGCGAAGGGTGCAATCGAGCCTGTCCCTCCAGCCGAAATGAAGTCGGGCTTCCTTAGCCCTTACTTCATTGTACCCTAGGAAACCGGTGGGTTACGGCCAGTCCTGGACCTGCCCGTCCTGAACCGATCCCTTCACAGGCTTCCGTTAAGGATGTCGGTAGTGAACGCCTCTTCGGACGCGTTCGTCCGGTAGATTGGTTGCAGCGATCGACCTGGAGGACCCTTACTTTCATGTCTCCTTCCTCGATGCGGACCGTTCCTACGGTTTGCCTCGAGGGGCGGACATTCAGTACGCAGTCCCCCCCCATTCGGGCAGCTCTGTCCCCTCGTGACTCTACGTAGTCTATCGAGGCAGCCCTTGCGCCACTCAGGCAGCACGGGGTTCGCATCCTGAACTACTTCGATGACTGGCTCATTCTGGGTCACTCTCGTAAGCAGGTCTGCGGACACAGAGTCCAAGTGCTCCGGCACTTAGCCCGTCTGGGCCTTCAGGTCGACTGGGAGAAGAGCGACTCTGCCCCGTGCAGAGGATCTCTTTTCTCAGTATGGTTTCCGACTCGGTCGCCAGGTGCGTGCTGCTTACCAGCGAGCGCGCACGCAGTCTCTGCTGACTTGCCTCCGTCAAATCGAGGGCAAGAGTGCGGTTCCACTGAATTTTTTCAGAGGCTCCTGGGGCATATGGCATCTGCAGCCGCGGTGTCGCCGCTCGGATTGCTTCATATGAGACCGCTTCAGCATTGGCTTCGCGATCGAGTCCCGAGGTGGGCATGGCAGTCTGGCACGCTCCGGGTACAAGTGACTCGGGCCTGCCTTCAGACACTCACCCCGTGGTCGAACCTCAGTTTTTCTACGGGCCGGTGTGCCCTTAGAACGAGTTTCCAGGCATGTTGTCGTATCGACGGATGCCTCTACCACGGGTTGGGGTGCCATGTGCAATGGACAAGCAGCCGCTGGCTCCTGGAAACAGGACCCCAGCGCCTTCTGCATGTCAATTGCCTCGAGTTACTGGCAGTACGGTTCGCCCTGCACCGCCTTCGGGCGTTGCTGAGGGGTCAACATGTGCTTGTCAGGACAGACAACACGGCCGTAGTAGTGTACATCAACCACCAGGGCGGTCTACGCTCCCGCCGTATGTCTCAACTCGCCCGCCACCTCGTTTTATGGAGTCAGAAGCGCCTGAGGTCCTTCGTGCTGTCCATATTCCAGGAGCCTTGAACCGTGCAGCCGGCGAGCTCACGGTTTCAGCCACTCCCGGGAGAATGGTGACTCCATCCCCTGACGGCCAGCTGGTTGGGAACAGTTGGGACACGCAGGTAGACCTGTTTGCCTCCCATGACTCTTCCCACTGCAGCCTGTTCTTTTCCCTGACCGAGGGCATGCTCGGCACGGATGCACTGGCGCACAGCTGGCCGCGGGGCCTACGCAATATGCGTTCCCCCCAGTGAGCCTACTCGCACAGCTCCTGTGCAGGATCAGGGAGGACAAGGAGCAGGTCCTTTTGGTCGCCCCATACTGGCACGGCCGGACCTGGTTCCCCGAACTCTTACTCCTTGCGACAGCCCTCCCTTGTTTTACCTCTGAGACACTCAGAGATGGGGCACCCTATGTCACCCGTGTCCAGATTTTGGAGCCTCCTCGTGTGGCTCCTGGATGGGACGTGGCAGGTTTGAGTGGCCTGCCACCTCCGGTGGTCGCCACCATCACTTCCGCTAGGGCAGAGTCCTCTCGGCTTGCCTATGCGTTGAGGTGGAACCTCTTCGTCACCTGGTGCTCTTTCCGCCAAGAAGACCCCTGGAAATGCCCGATCGGGTCTGTGCTATCGTTCCTCCAAGAGGGGGTTGGAGCGAAGGCTGTCTCCCTCCACCTTAAAGTTTAAGTGGCCGCAATATCTGCCTACCACGATCTCTTGGGGGACAAAAAGGTAAGTCAGCACGACCTGATCATCAGGTTCCTGAGGGGCGCGAGGAGACTGAATCCTCCTCGCTCTCCTCTCGTTCCCTCTTGGGACCTCGCAGTAGTCCTAAGTGCTCTGCAGAGGCCTCCCCTTGAGCCTTTGCGGTCAGTTGATATTAAGTTCTGTCGATTAGACGGCTCTGCTGACCGCATTGGCCTCTCTTAAGAGGGTCGGGGACCTGCAGGCATTTTCGGTTGACGAAGCGTGCCTGGAATTCGGGCCGGCTACTCTCACGTGATCCTGAGACCCCGGCCTGGATATGTGCCCAAGGTTCCCACCACTCCGTTCAAAGACCAGGTGGTGAACCTGCAAGCGCTGCCTTTGGAGGAGGCAGACCCAGCCTTGGCATTGCTCTGTCCAGTACGCGCCCTTCGCGCCTATGTAGACAGCACGCAGTGTTTCAGGACCTCAGACCAGCTCTTTGTCTGTTATGGTGGAGAGCGGAAGGGAAGAGCTCTCTCAAAGCAAAGGCTGTCTCACTGGGTAGTGGACACCATTGTTTTGGCTTACCAGCAGCAAGGTCGACCATGTCCCCTTGGGGTTAGGGCACACTCCACTCGGAGTGTGGCCTCCTCTTGGGCTTAGCGCATGGCGCCTCGCTAACAGACATCTGCAGAGCTGCAGGCTGGGCGACACCGAACACATTCGCCAGATTCTACAATCTCCGAGTGGAGCCAGTGTCCGACTTGTACTCGCCCCCCTGTGGGGCCGGTAATGGGCCAGGCTCAGGTGTCTTTGCTTGCTCGCCATTCCACTCCACGGACTGGATACGTGCGATATTTTCCCTCAGGTGAGCTTCCCTGAGAGCCCTGAGTTCCTCCAGCACCGCTTACGCCAATACCTGTGTGTCTGCCCTCTCTCGAGCCCAGACCCTCGTGTCCGGCCAGGTGCCCGTGTGCATGGTTCCCCTCCGGCGACCCCCACACGAGTATTTCCACCATAAGCCTCCTCAGTGAGCAGGTGTCTTTCCCTTGGCAAGCTCCTGCCACCCTAGGGTTAAAAATTCCACCTGCGGCTGGTACCCTAGAGTTTCCATATGCAGCGGTTCATATGCTTAGCGGTTCATATGTGTTTCTTAAGTCCTCCCTGCGGGCAGGCATCTTTGCATTCCCTCACTGGGATATGCTTCCCAGTGTACCTTGGTATTCCTGTGTTAAGCGTAAGTCCTTCGTCCGTATTAGTCTTACGACAGGGAACTCACACTTGTGCAGGGCACTGGAAGACAGCTGAGTGGCGAGATTATATTGAACCCCCATTCGTTAGTCACTAACGTACGTCGTAGTGACTGAACGAAAGGGAACGTCTCGGTTACGGATGTAACCCTCGTTTCCTGAGGAGGGAACGGAGACGTACGTTCCATTGCCACTTCAGCTGTGCTACCTGGAACGCAGGAGTTCAGTCTTGGCTCCTCAAGCAGGTAACATAATGCTGTATTGCCACGTACTTCCTTATATACTCACGCGGTGAGGCGGAGTTACGTATGCAAATTCCGCATGCCCCATGGCATTGGCACGCCATTGGGCGTTTTCTCTATGCTCGAAGATGATAGGCTTCTAGGCGAAACCCCCATTCGTTAGTCACTAACGTACGTCTCCGTTCCCTCCTCAGGGAACGAGGGTTACATCCGTAACCGAGACGATTGCTAATGGGGATGTTTTCAGAGCACAGTTAACAGTCTGTCTTCAGAACACCCCCTTGTTTCCACTTCTTTTGGATTAGCCCAACCCACTGGAGAAGAGAAGTCTCTCGCTGGTCCTTTGTTTTTCATTCCCCGCTGGCTCAAACGCACAGCCATAGCGGTAAACTTGAGGAACGCCCATCAACATACACATGAGGGGAAGCGTCACAACACCACGCTTCAGTCGAGCCGCAAAAGTGGATCTGTACTGTCGGTTTTGCCGCGTTCATTTGATCAGGTGGAGAGCACTGATTGCTAATGGGGGTGTTTTCAGAGCAGCCCTGTTTCACAGCTAACAGTCTGTCTTCAGGACACCCCCTTGTTTCCACTTCTTTTGGATTAGCCCAACCCACTGGAGAAGAGAGACAGATTGAAGTACGCTAGTTTGCTGTATATTATTTATTTAATTCTGAAAGTTTTTCTGCTCTTGGTCTGGCTTGTTTAATAAATATTCCTTTTTTATTAAAGTGGACGTGCCTTTTGTGTTTAAGAGTAAAAGCTTTAAGTTAATAATCTATTCGTGTCTCAGCCGTGAAGCTGATCCTGTGTTCAGAGCGGCTGAAATGATAGTGTCTGTCAGTTATTATAATACATATGACAAAAACAATTGTCTAAATAATGTTGCATATTCCTCAAAAGTTCTTGTGATGATATCACTAGTTGACAACATAGGACTATATTTTGGGAAATCATAGGCTATGATGGTGCACGTGATGCTGTCAGAGCCGAAAGACTCGTGTGTCAGACTCACTTCAGTGCAAAATAATCAGCTCAAAAACAATTTAATATACTGCAAATAGCCTACTAGTTTATGTTTATTTATAATTAATTTAGGCAGACAACAAGGCCACCAAGTACTGCGCACAGTGTGCAGCTAATTCATTTAACGTTTTTTTTCCTAACGTCATTTTTAGTCGCAAATTTCAGGACTTCAGTCGACCAAGATTTTCTTTGGTTGATTACAGCCCTAGATTGAGTGAACCACACATTTATAGTAACAAATAAAAATATGTTTTTCAATTAATCCGCCACTGTGGTTGATATACAAGGCAAAGTCCCCCGCCACTTTGAAAAAGTACCCGCCATTGGCTGGTGGTGCCAATTTCCCACCCAGTGCGCAGCTGTCAATGGAGGGACAGAAAACTCTCAGATTTCATTAAAAAGTTCTTCATTTGTGTTCTGAATATAAACGAAAGTCTTACGGGTTTGGAACGACATGAGGGTGAGTAACTGATGACAAAATTATCATTTTTTGGGTGAACTATCCCTTTAATGTGATCAGTCGACTGGTGAAGTCGACTGATCACTTGTTCACAGTTGCATTATTTTATCCTGTCCACCTGTGTGTCGGACTTAAGATACAAGTCTAAATATTTGGTCACTTAACTCAAGGAAACAAATTATGAGTTTGATTCATTGATAATCATTAATTTTGTTTATTATATGATGCATTTATTCACCACTGCCATTTCTATAAGCTACAAAACTTTTGCTCCATGAAATTATAATTTGTCATGGCCTGTCGTAGGATGTATACAATAACTGACAGTAAGTGTGTGTGTGTGTGTGTGTGTGTGTGTGTGTGTGTGTGTGTGTGTGTGTGTGTGTGTGTGTGTACCTGGTATGAGAGCATCTTTCCTGCAGTCATACAGCATCCCCAGCTGGAAGGGTCTCCCTAGAGCCGCTGTTTCAATCACATTCACTCCCACTGAAGCCATGCTAAACACACGAACACATTATTATAAGTCACTGACTATCAGAACAAACCAAGTTTGAGCACCTTACAGAATATAAATAAAATGATTTCTATTTTCCAATTGGGGCAGTACGCTTGAAAGGACATCTTTGTACCTTAATTATCCCAAAAAGTTGTATATTAGTACCTTAAGATATGTACTGAAACTAAGGTACAAAGATGCCCTGTTTTCAAGTTTGATTTTAAGGATGCAGAATTATAGTAAACAAAAATCATAAAACTAAAATATGTAAAACATAGAAATATGTCAAGACAAACTTTGAACAAAAGGCACAAAACATTATAAAGCGTCATCAACACTTTGTGCACTATATTAAGTGTTCTGAAGCCATCCCATAGTTCAATGTGAGGTACAGATGAATATTTAAGTCAGCTTTAAACTGTGTGTGGTGTTACGAATCAACTGGGGATCATGTTATCTGGGGACGGGCGCGTGCACGCCGCCAGTTTTACCTGGATTTCCAGCAGATGTTAGACGGCAACAGATTCGTCCAATGCCATATTTCACGGTTTCACCAGTTGCACATACACTGGAATGCATAATAAAGCACTTTGTTTTGCAGTGTCTATTCCTGCGTATTTGACGCAATTTCAAAGAAGCTTAACATACTTTAGTGTCAAGCTCAGAAACCCAAGGCAGTAAAAGGAGTTAGTTGATAAGTGGGCGAGGCCATAAACAGAGGGCGTTTTCCACTGCGGTACCTGATTTGACCACGGCACAGTGTGGGTAGGGTTTAGGGGTGGGTCGGGTTAAGGTGATCGTTTTCATTGCATAGTTTATAAACACCCACAAATTTATAAACGTCCACTTTTGTTGCGCAGAGATCTCAAACCACGTCCATGTTAACATGGGGCATTCGGTTAATGGATCTTCAGACTTGTCAACTTCAACTTCAGAAGACGTGTAAGAATTTTCTTCTCAACATTACCATATTGTGTCTTCAGTGTGTTGTCGTGTTTTAAACACAAACAGATGCAGATTAAGTTATAGTAGCAGTAAGCTAGGCTACTTGAAGGAAACATGAATTGCAAAGTCTTTACATTTTTTAACAGGTTGTATTTGGTTTGCATATATAATTTTATGATGGATCTATTATATTTATATAAAACATGTCAGCTTATTTTACTCTACTGATTTTATTATTTTGTTTGTGCAACTGACACCTTTGAATCCTTTTCCCAAACATAAAGAAGCAATGCTTATTGGGTTATGAATGTAAGTATCTTATGAACTTGTTACATTTTCAACAGATTTATATAAAAAAAGAAGAAGAAGAAGAAGAAAATAAATGAATAACTTTGACTCTGCTCTGTATGACTGCTGACATTTTTTTCCTCTATCCTCTTGTTTTTGTTCCAGTTGAATGAAGCTAAGAAGTCATGATCAAATAAAACCTTGAAGAGTGAATATTGTGGTTGCATGGTTTGTATGGAATTATACAATGTGTGTGACTGTCATTGAACTCCAGGAATGTTCCTGAAGAACTTTGATCCTGTTTTTTTGACTGATCTAAAATCAGCATTTTGTATTGGCTGAAAGATCACATTGTTTCAAATGATGTTTTATTTGTACTAAATTATGAAAATAGCAAAAGATAACTGTTTAGAACAACTCTGTATCATATTCTTAGAATCAGGATCATTTAAATGAAGTGAATTTTATATTTGCTTAATATTTTCTTATTGTACATTATGCTCAGTTAGAAGCATGAGCATGAGCATGAGCATGAGCTCCTTCCTGAGATCGCTAGGATGCCCGAGGCGATGCGCTCATACCGGCCGGGCGGAAGTGCACCCAGACGGCGGCGAGATCGTAAACAAAGGCGGGGGAAGCGTGGAGGATTGCGGGCTAAGCTAACGCGTTCTCCTCATCGGCTCTCTTTACCCAGCATTTTCCTTGCTAATGTACGATCGCTAGTGAACAAAATGGAGGAGATTCGACTCAGCATCACACACAGTAAGAGACTTTTGAACTGTAACGTCCTAATCTTCACTGAAACCTGGTTAAACAGCGGAATACCAGACACCGCTATCGAGCTAGCGGGACGCCACACACTCCGGGCAGACAGAACATTAGATGGCTCCGGGAAGACAAGAGGTGGTGGATTGTGCATTTATATTAACAAAGCTTGGTGCACAAACTCTGCTATTGTTGGGAGTCATTGTTCGGCTAACCTGGAGTTTCTCATGGTTAAATGTAGACCGTTTTATCTACCGCGGGAGTTCACTTCCACCATTATAACTGCTGCTTATATTCCACCCGATGCTGATGCCAAGCTTGCTATGAAAGAACTTCACGCAGCCATCAGTAAACAACAGACTGATCACCCTGAAGCTGCGTTTATTGTTGCAGGTGACTTTAATCACTCAAACTTAAAGTCAGTGCTACCCAAGTTTCACCAGCATGTTTCCTGCCACACCAGAGGAAACAAAACCTTAGACCATGTTTACACAAACATGGCGGGAGCTTACGTTGCAACACCCCTCCCCCACCTGGGACAGTCAGACCACATCTCTTTGTTCCTCAGCCCCAAATATGCACCCCTCATCAACCGTGTGAAGCCATCAGTGAAGACAATCAAGGTGTGGCCTGCGGGGGCAGATTCCACACTCCAGGAAAGGTTTCTAAACACAGACTGGAGTATGTTTGCTTCTCAAGCCACCAGTGGCGCTCACACGGACATTGACTCCTACACCTCCTCAGTATTGGATCATATCAATACCACCATTGACAGTGTTACAACCCAGAAACAGATCACCACATACCCAAATCAGAAGCCTTGGATGAACAGGGAAGTGCGACTCCTGCTGAAGTCACGCAACACTGCCTTCAGATCAGGAGATGCACAAGCCTACAGCGCATCCAGAGCAAACCTGAAGAGGGGCATCAAAAAGGCCAAGCACTGCTACAAGCTAAAGATAGAGGGACACTTTTCCAACTCTGACCCTCGACGCATGTGGCATGGCATTCAGGCCATCAGTGATTATAAACCCACCCACTCCACCCCCGCAGCCACTGATGTCAACTTCCTGAACGAGCTAAATTACTTTTATGCTCGTTTTGAAAGAGACAACAGAGAAACTGCCACCAAGCTCAAACCCTCAGCTGACCACCCACCAATCACACTCTCCTCCACAGATGTCTGCAAGGCACTGAGCCGGATCAGCGCGCACAAGGCTGCTGGACCAGACAACATCCCTGGTCGTGTTCTCAGGGCATGTGCGGAGCAGCTCGCTGGGGTTTTTACAGACATTTTCAACCTGTCTCTCGCCCAAGCAGCTGTACCATCATGCTTTAAACGCACTTCCATTGTGCCAGTGCCGAAACACTCCAGCCCGAGGTGCCCTAATGACTACCGCCCTGTAGCACTCACACCCATCATTATGAAGTGCTTTGAGCGGCTGGTCCTGGAACACCTAAAAGACTCTATACCATCCACATTGGACTCACACCAGTTTGCCTATCGCAGCAATAGGAGCACAGAGGATGCAGTTTCCATGTGTGCTCACCCATCTGGACCATAAGAACACTTATGCACGCATGCTGTTTGTTGACTTCAGCTCAGCATTCAACACTGTCATCCCATCCAAGTTAATTGCCAAACTTGGAGACCTGGGCATCAACACTTCAATGTGTAACTGGATTTTGGACTTCCTAACTGACAGACCACAGAATGTTCGATCAGGATCCACCTGCTCCACGTCCATCACACTCAACACTGGTGTACCACAGGGCTGTGTGCTAAGTCCGTTTCTCTACTCCCTCTTCACCTCCGACTGCAAGCCTGTGTATGGAACTAATTCCATCGTCAAGTTTGCGGACGACACTACGGTGATTGGTCTCATCAGCAACAACGATGAGACTGCCTACAGGGAGGAGATCCAGCACCTGGCCACATGGTGCACTGATAATAACCTGCTCCTCAACACCACCAAAACGAAGGAGCTCATCGTGGACTTCAGGAAGGAGTCAAGAGGCACACACGACACCATCCACATCAATGGAATGGCTGTTGAGCGTGTCTCCAGTTTCAAGTTCCTGGGGATCCACATCTCGGCGGACATGTCGTGGACGACCAACACCTCCAGCCTGGTCAAGAAGGCTCACCAGCGCCTCTTCTTCCTGAGGACACTGAGGAAGAATCAGCTCTCCTCGGCTATCCTGGTGAACTTCTACCGCTGCGCAATAGAAAGCATCCTGACCAACTGTGTGGCAGTATGGTATGGGAGCTGCTCTGTTGCGGAGCGCAAGGCACTGCAGCGGGTGGTGAAAACTGCCCAGCGCATCACAGGGACTCCACTACCTGCCATCGAGCACATCCAGAGGAAACGCTGTCTGCATCGAGCTCGCAGCATCCTCAAGGACTCCTCTCACCCAGCCCACAGACTGTTTTCTCTCCTGCCCTCCGGCAGGCGTTTCAGGATCCTCCGGACCAGGACCAGCAGACTAAAGAACAGTTTTTTCCCCAGAGCTGTCTCTTTACTGAACTCAAACCACCGTTGATCCACTTCCCTCATAAACTGCAAACTCTCCTACCTCACACCTACATTCACTTTGTTATTTGCACTACCGACTGTTTATTACAATAACAACTGTTTACTTATGCATTCTGCACTACCATATCTTAACTGGAAAATGCTCATTTGCACTGTCGACTGTATTTATAGTAACCATGTTTACATTTGCATTTTGCACCGTACTTCTAACTGTAATATGCAACCACTTTCCACTGCACTTTTACACTTTCTTTCGGATAGCTCTGTCCATAATTTATTGCACTACCTTAATCCACTGCTATATTCCTCATATTAGCCTAACATATTATTGTATACCTCTATCTGTAAAATTCTGTTCAAAGTAATAGCCATCTGTATATTATATTCATAGTACATATTCACCTGTATATTCTGTTTACATTCTGTTTATAGTAATAGCCATCTGTATATTTATATTTATTCACTGTATATATTCATCTGTAAATTCAGTTCTGTTTATAGTAATAACCATCTCTCTACTTATACATATTTATATATATTCAGTACATTTTTATGCCCAGCACTTACGCAACCATTGTATATATCCTGCACTTGCTGCTATTGCACTTCTGGTTAGACCTAAACTGCATTTCGTTGCCTTGTACTTGTACTTGTGTAATGACAATAAAGTTGAATCTAATCTAATCTAATCTAATGAACTTGAATGTAGTGAATTTAATGTCTTGCATTGTAGAAAACACTTTGTATTCAGTAAATTCTCTGAGTTCACGACTCTCACTTTTCATTTGACGTATTACACACTGATCTCTCGCCATACCGCTTGTCTTACTGGTAGCAGAAACATGATGAGCTGTGCAGGATTCAAAGCCAAACTCTTTATGATGAACACATATGAATTATATGTCACATTTATGGCATGATTTCTATTTCCAGGTAAATAAATAAAGTGTTTAATACATGTTTAACAAATAAAAATAAACAATGCTGTTCCTCTGGGTTCTTTTTACAGCTTCCACTGTCTTTTGTATTAAAGTCCTATGGAAAACTTTTGAGTGGCAACCACAAATTTAATTACAGAAATAAGCAGAACATATGATATAGTGATGATGAATTATTACACATATGTGTGATATTCTAGATGGCTAATATTTACACTAACCTCTAATATTTTGTCACCTCACATATAACATGCCCCTCTTTAAAACAACAATTTAATGTTTGGGAGAGAGGCACGGTATCCATGTCAGGTACCAAAGGATTATGAGGTTAGTGATTTTGGTACTTTGTTTTTCTAATGACTCCTTGTCCCACAATCCTTCCATCTCCTGCTAGTCCTCCTGCTCTTAGTTTAACAAAGGGCCTGTCAGCCCCGATAAGCCCCACCAGTCCGTGTCTGATGGTTCTTTCCTCACCTCAGCCCACTTCTAGCCATGTCATTTACAAAACAATGGCACAAATGAACCCAGCACCAACGTTTGCTCTGCAGACACCTTCCCTGAGTCAACATATTCAGAAGAACAAGGTAAATATTAAGTGGTTTGGCTATATTTCACTGTGCCATAGCACAGGATTTTACTCTGTAACCACTGTGCTTCTTTTAGTGATACATGATATATGGGAGGGAAAGAAACAAGAAGTGTTGTGGAGCAAAATGGGCCCCTACAAATTGTACACCAAGAACCTAATGGGTCTGGCACCAGGCAAATGGTTAGAAAGTGAGGTAGGGTTAAAGATGCATTTGGATTTTTGTACGTTTACCTTTTTTGTGTTTTGGTTTCTTGTTTTAGCAATCCCTTACTTTGATTCTTTTTGTAAACAGGTTATAAATGCCTATCTTTTAAATCTTCAAAACCGATGAAATATGTCAGGATTAAAAAGGGCATATTTAATCGATTCATACCAAATGAAAGACATCTGGAAAGGAAGCCGAAAGGGCTTGAAAAAGGTTTTTGCATTTAAACAAACTCAAAAGTATTTTTGTATTGTGACAGCACTTTAAAATGCTATTGTATTGTTTGTAGCTTGATCCATCCAGTTACGATGTTCTTTTCGGGGCTGTTTGTGTCAACGACAACCACTGGACATTTATAGTAGGTAACATTCTAAACTGACAAAGTAGATGCATGAATACATGGTAATGAGACTTAAGAGTAATTACCTAATTGACAGTTCCTTTTTTTTTTTATTTTTTAGGCAATGTTCCCAAAATTGTCAAAATATATTCATATTGACCCTTTTGGTGCCAACGATTCCGCAATTTCCAAATGCAAGGAAGTTACAAGGCAAGTACTGTATGCAAAGCTTCTTAAAACGGTGATGTATCTGTTATTATAATGTATTATTGTGGCTTAATGATCAATGCACTCACAAAAACTTCTATTTCATAGATCTTTCCTTAGGATGAAAGGACTGAACATTTCAAGGTGGAGATGCCACTCAGTTGTGCATCCTACCCAGCAGGATTCCTCATCCTGTTGTCCACTTGTTTGTAAAGTAATGTATATGTATTTTTGTGTATTTTGTGTATATGTATTTTTGGATGTATTTATATGCATTTTACAGTGTCTATTGAAAACAATTAATGTATGGCATAACCGCTTATGAAGGAAGAAATAACATTTTCTTCAAAAGAGGAAGGCGTTGTTTTAATCTGCATGGAAATTGCAAAAAGGCTTTTAAGAGAAACTGGTGAGAGAATCCTAGCATTTTGATAGCCTAGAGTACCTCTTTTTTTATGTTTTTTTTTTCTGGCCATGATATGACACCCTCTACATATTATAGATGACCTTTCACAGCTCTGTCGTTCATGTGCGGCAAAACATACACAAGAAGGCCAAACTGACCAATGGGTAAGAACATTTTATACGTATTGCAAAACACACACTTCATCAACATGTTCCTTGATGTACCTTCCATGTACAACATGTACCTTCCAACATGCTTTAAACGCACTTCCATTGTGCCAGTGCCGAAACACTCCAGCCCGAGGTGCCCTAATGACTACCACCCTGTAGCACTCACACCCATCATTATGAAGTGCTTTGAGCGGCCGGTCCTGGAACACCTAAAAGACTCTATCCCATCCACATTGGACTCACACCAGTTTGCCTATCGCAGCAATAGGAGCACAGAGAATGCAGTTTCCATGTGTGCTCACCCATCTGGACCATAAGAACACTTATGCACGTCTGCTGTTTGTTGACTTCAGCTCAGCATTCAACACTGTCATCCCATCCAAGTTAATAGCCAAACTTGGAGACCTGGGCATCAACACTCCAATGTGTAACTGGATTTTGGACTTCCTAACTGACAGACCCCAGAATGTTCGATCAGGATCCACCTGCTCCACGTCCATCACACTCAACACTGGTGTCCCACAGGGCTGTGTGCTAAGCCCGTTTCTCTACTCCCTCTTCACCTCCGACTGCAAGCCTGTGTATGGAACTAATTCCATCGTCAAGTTTGCGGACGACACTACGGTGATTGGGCTCATCAGCAACAACGATGAGACTGCCTACAGGGAGGAGATCCAGCACCTGGCCACATGGTGCACTGATAATAACCTGCTCCTCAACACCACCAAAACGAAGGAGCTCATCGTGGACTTCAGGAAGGAGTCAAGAGGCACACACGACACCATCCACATCAATGGAATGGCCGTTGAGCGCGTCTCCAGTTTCAAGTTCCTGGGGATCCACATCTCGGCGGACATGTCGTGGACGACCAACACCTCCAGCCTGGTCAAGAAAGCTCACCAGCGCCTCTTCTTCCTGAGGACACTGAGGAAGAATCAGCTCTCCTCGGCTCTCCTGGTGAACTTCTACCGCTGCGCAATAGAAAGCATCCTGACCAACTGTGTGGCAGTATGGTATGGGAGCTGCTCTGTTGCGGAGCGCAAGGCACTGCAGCGGGTGGTGAAAACTGCCCAGCGCATCACAGGGACTCCACTGCCTGCCATCGAGCACATCCAGAGGAAACGCTGTCTGCACCGAGCTCGCAGCATCCTCAAGGACTCCTCTCACCCAGCCCACAGACTGTTTTCTCTCCTGCCCTCCGGCAGGCGTTTCAGGATCCTCCGGACCAGGACCAGCAGACTAAAGAACAGTTTTTTCCCCAGAGCGGTCTCTTTATTGAACTCGAACCCCCGTTGATCCACTTCCCTCATAAACTGCTAACTCTCCTACCTCACATCTGCCTTCACTTTGTTATTTGCACTACCGACTGTTTATTACAGTAACAACTGTTTACTTATGCATCTTGCACTGCCATATCTTAACTGGATTATGCTCATTTGCACTGCCGACTGTATTTATAGTACCAACTGTTTACATTTGATTTTGCACCGTACTTCTAACTGTAATATGCAACCACTTTCCACTGCACTTTACACTTTTTTTCGGATAGCTCTGTCCATACTTTATTGCACTACCTTAATCCACTGCTATATTCCTCATATTAGCCTAACATATTATTGTATACCTCTATCTGTAAAATTCTGTTTATAGTAATAGCCAGCTGTATATTATATTCATAGTACATATTCACCTGTAAATTCTGTTTATAGTAATAGCCATCTGTATATTTATTCACTGTACATATTCACCTGTAAATTCAGTTCTGGTTATAGTAATAACCATCTCTCTATTTATACATATTTATATATATTCAGTACATATTCATGTCCTGCACTTGCTGCTATTGCACTTCTGGTTAGACCTAAACTGCATTTCGTTGCCTTGTACTTGTGTAATGATAATAAAGTTGAATCTAATCTAATGTAACGTATTCTATTGTTTGTTCTTCCTCCTTTAGATTGAATGTACAGAATGTGGAAGGTGGTACCATTGGGACTGTGTGTGCAGACCTTCCACAGCTGGCAAAATACAGCTGCCCTGCATGCACGTATGCATTTGTCCTGTCTCTCTCTTTTTTTCTTTTGTTATCAAATTGTTTACCTGTTACCTAACCTGTGGCTTTTTTTACGTTCCCCCAAATAAATGTTGTGGGTAATTCACTGGATCCTACTTGTATGTAACTAATTCTAAAATTATATTTGCATAGCGATGGCTTATCACATTTCACCACTCGTTAGGAACATTTACGGAGTGTCCTTTATGCTTTAACTCTTAAAAAAATGGGCTAATGCTTGGCATGTCCTTTAACCAAAGCAATATTGCTGCTCAATTTAAATAAGGCCACAAACTATGCTTAATAAAAAAAATTTGCAAATACACACGCACTGCAAAGACCCAATGTCATTTTTTATTAAATGCAAGTCATTGGATCCGAGTTTTATCTAAACGAACGTAACAAATGTGGGCGTGGTCTGTGTCTCGAAATGAAACCACATTAAAACTTCTCTTAAACTGCGTCTGAAACATACAGCAGATCAGCGACAGAGGACAGAGCCTTAATGACGCAAACGTTTACCAATAACGTTTTAGATCTGTTTACTGGAAAATTCGCTGTGCTGAATCTGTCGCGTAAAACTAGCGGCGTGCACGCGCCCGTCCCCAGATAACACGATCCCCAGTTGATTCGTAACATGTGGCGTTCGGTTATGACAGTCAACACGATGAAAAGTGAAAGTTTTTCTGAAAGTTTCCAACATTATTGTGCAGAGTTAGCTTATCATCTATTAACATTGTCTAACAAACTCATACAGCAACTTTGACTGAAAGTAATATAAACTCGGATAATGAATAATTCTTGTCAGATTAATGTTCTCTTACCCGTCGTTCAGCTCTTCAGTGTTTCTTCTGACAGGTTATGACTCGTGAGGAAACCACACATGGATTATTTCTCTCTCATATCTCGCTTTCCGATTATTATTCGAGGGGAAATGAAGCCTTCATGTGTTTCCGTGAGTTTTCTCCGCATATCTGTGTTTTTTTTTTTTTACCAGTTTCGTCTTGTTTGCCACTATGAGGCGCCGGACTAGACAAAAGCGATTTTCATTGGATAAAAATGTATTTTCTATTCCTAATTCATGAAATATAAAGGCTGAAAACAAAAACAAAGAAAAGGTTGTTTCCTCTGATGATGAACTCGTATTCTTCACTTCATCATATTCTTATTAATCCTGATGTGGTTCTTGTTCAAGGAAGAACTGCTCAAACAAAACAAACTCCTGCACATTTTCCATTAATGACAACTTCATTCACACATATGAAATAATATGCTTTCATTTGTACCAACTATATGGGTATCCATACAAAGCATTATCCTATATTTATTTACTCGTTTAGGTTTGTTTCTGTGTGTATAAAATTAACATGTATTATTAATAAATGGATAAATAGGGAGTGTGAATGATACTAAAGAATAGTGCAATGTAAAGCAAGAATATGAATGAGTGATGTTTAGCATCCGGTGTAAGTGAGCACTGAATGTGTAAATCCAGTGAGTTCAGGGGCAGTTCTGCAGTTGTCCAGCAGGGGACAGCATCTCTTTATCAGGAACTTGCTTCAGGTAAATCTACTCTCTGTGTAACAATGCTAGGGGAGATCATGAAAGAGCTTGCTATAGACTCCTTTTTTAAAATGTAAAGTGACTCATGCTCCAGGTGTGGACACAGACCAGTCATCACTGCTACGGGATGGATCTATTTGCCTTGGTGTGACTGTGCATGAGCCAAGGCAAGCCTTTAAACAAACATAGCAGAGCGTTTCCTCACATTCAGGGCATGACATCACTTACATCCCTCATTAGTGTTCAATCAACACACCACAAGATACACAGGCGCGAGTGGCTGGACACTGAACATGAGCTGATCCCAGAGCGATCGCTGGACAGTCTCTGACCAGAGCTTGGACATCCCTCATCACCACATCGATCAGCTCGAGGTCGAGGCTCTTTCCACTCTCACACACACACTCACACTCACGCTCACGCACACACACGCACACGCACACACACACACACACACGCTCACGCACACACACACGCACGCGCACACACACGCACGCACTCACACGCACGCACACACACACACTGCCAGCAGAACTCATGGGAACTCAATAATCTAGCCTTGAGGTCATGAACGCATGAACTAACTGTTCAGCATTTGGCATTGAGAGCATGTGCCGTAATGTAGAGATATTTTACAGATGCTAGAAACGTGGCTTTCAAACGAAAGATTGGTATCAAAGAGCACACCCAGGTTCCTCACTGACCACGAGCACTGGACAGAGCAGCATCAAGTGTTAGACAGTATTCTAGGGCACTACTTGTGGAGCTTTTTTGTCCAATAATTAAAAATTCAGTTTTTTCTGAATTGAGTTTCAGGAAATTACTGGTCATCCAGTGTTTTATATCAGCTCTGCATTCTGTTAATCTTGTGAATTGGTAAGTTTCTTCAGGGCGTGAAGAAATATAGAGCTGAGTATCGTCAGCATAACAATGAAAACTAATGCCATGCTTCCTAATAATATCTCCCAGTGGTAGCATGTACAGGGTGAAGAGTAGCGGTCCTAGCACTGAGCCTTGTGGTACTCCATACTGAACATGTGATCGCTGTGACATCTCTTCATTTACTGCTACAAACTGATAACAGTAGCCACTTTCAAATCCAGACTCAACACACATCTTTCACACATCAAATCAGAACACGCACCAGCCGACTCCAGAACAGCTTCTTCCCACAAGCAATCAGACTACTTAACTCCTGATCCATCAGGATCATAACACACACTGGACAGAATATCACTCAGCACAACCCACTGTAGATACACACACATTATATACACATTTATCTATCATATAGCACCGATTGTACATTGGATCTCTACTGTGAATAATAATGTATACTGTACATTGTATATTATTATAGCTTAATGTATACTGTTTAGTGTATGTTTAGTGTATATTGTTTAAAGTATATGTATATTGTAAGTATGTGTATATTGGTTAAAGCTGTGAGAACTACACTCACATTGTGTAAATTATTTATTGTTTATTGTAGTGTATACTGTGCTGTGAGTAATTGTGTGCGCATCAGATGTGTAATCTGTTGTTGCTTAAATGTTGTACATGTCATGTCGTGACTGCTATGTTGCTCGGAACTGCACCTAAGAATTTCACCTGCTGTTGCACTTGTGCATATGGTAGAGTGACCATAAAGTGATTTGATTTTGATTTGATTTGATTTGATTTTGACATCTGTCCAGACTCAACACACATCTGTCCAGACTCAACACACATCTGTCCAGACTCAACACACATCTGTCCAGACTCAACACACATCTGTCCAGACTCAACACACATCTGTCCAGACTCAACACACATCTGTCCAGACTCAACACACATCTGTCCAGACTCAACTCACATCTGTCCAGACTCAACACACATCTGTCCAGACTCAACTCACATCTGTCCAGACTCAACTCACATCTGTCCAGACTCAACTCACATCTGTCCAGACTCAACACACATCTGTCCAGACTCAACTCACATCTGTCCAGACTCAACACACATCTGTCCAGACTCAACACACATCTGTCCAGACTCAACACACATCTGTCCAGACTCAACACACATCTGTCCAGACTCAACACACATCTGTCCAGACTCAACTCACATCTGTCCAGACTCAACTCACATCTGTCCAGACTCAACACACATCTGTCCAGACTCAACACACATCTGTCCAGACTCAACACACATCTGTCCAGACTCAACTCACATCTGTCCAGACTCAACACACATCTGTCCAGACTCAACACACATCTGTCCAGACTCAACACACATCTGTCCAGACTCAACACACATCTGTCCAGACTCAACACACATCTGTCCAGACTCAACACACATCTGTCCAGACTCAACACACATCTGTCCAGACTCAACTCACATCTGTCCAGACTCAACACACATCTGTCCAGACTCAACTCACATCTGTCCAGACTCAACTCACATCTGTCCAGACTCAACTCACATCTGTCCAGACTCAACACACATCTGTCCAGACTCAACTCACATCTGTCCAGACTCAACACACATCTGTCCAGACTCAACACACATCTGTCCAGACTCAACACACATCTGTCCAGACTCAACACACATCTGTCCAGACTCAACACACATCTGTCCAGACTCAACTCACATCTGTCCAGACTCAACTCACATCTGTCCAGACTCAACACACATCTGTCCAGACTCAACACACATCTGTCCAGACTCAACACACATCTGTCCAGACTCAACTCACATCTGTCCAGACTCAACACACATCTGTCCAGACTCAACACACATCTGTCCAGACTCAACACACATCTGTCCAGACTCAACACACATCTGTCCAGACTCAACACACATCTGTCCAGACTCAACACACATCTGTTCAGCTGTGCATTTACTGAATGAGCTGTGCTACTGTACGTCCGACTGATTGCACCTTATCTTATGCTTTGACTGAATGAGCTCTGTGCTCTGTCCGAACTGCTTGCACTTTAATTGTTTCAATTTAACCCGGTTTTTATTTTTAGTGTTAATTATACTTTTTATTTATATATTATTTCTTTATTTTTAATTTTCTTTTAATTCCTATTATAACTGTTATACTAATATATATATATATATATATATACACACACACACTCACTCTCTCACACACACACACACACACAGGGTTTTTTTTTTTGTGAAATGTGGGGACATTCCATAGGTGTAATGGTTTTTATACCGTACAAACCGTATTTTCTATCCCCCAACACACACACACACACACACACACTGCCCCTGCCCCTAAACTTAACCCTCACAGGAGACTGTGCAGTTTACTTTCTGTGAAAAAAAACTCATTCTGTGAAATATAAGCATTTTTTAAAGTGAGGACATGGGGAACGTCCTCATATTTCACCCTCTTTTTGTAATACCCATGTCATTATACACATTTGTGTCCTGATATTTCACAAAAACATGCCCACACACACACACACTCACTCACGCATACACACGCGCACACACACACACACACACACACACAGACGCATATGCATACACACGCACACACACACACACACATATACACTCACTCATGCACACACACACACACACACACAGATGCATACGCATACACACGCACACACACACACACACACACACACACACTCACTCATGCACACACACACACACGCACACACACACACATATGCATACACACGCACACACACACATATACACTCACTCATGCACACACACACACACACACACAGATGCATACGCATACACACGCACACACACACACATACACTCACTCATGCACACACACACACACACACACACACACACACACTCACTCACTCACTCACGCACACACACACACGCGCGCGCGCACACACACACACACACACACACACACACTCACTCACGCGCGCACACACACACACACACACACACACACACTCACGCACTCTAGTAGGGCTTTGACTAAGCAGGAACGGAAATATGCCACCACAAAGAATGAGCTTCCTGGTGTGGTGAATTTACTAAACATTTCAAACATTATCTGTTAGGGAGGGAGATTTTGGTGAGGACGGTTGCACAACTTTAGTGGGTTAGAGGGGCATTTAGCACATTGGGTAAAACAGCTGGCAAATTTTCAATATAAAATGATTCATAAGGGAAGCAGCATTGTCAAGGCTTCCAGGAGCGGTGGGTGGGGTTGCCAGAGAGGTGGGTGTTGTCTCCGCTGAGCCCAGTGAGCTAGTGGCTGCAGTACGGGCCCTGAGTGAGGCTGGTGGAGTCCTATGGGAGGTATGGGGGAAAGTTAAGGTGACTTGGTTAAGGCTCAACAGGGGATTTTGATATCCAGCTGCTTATTCAGTTGAAGAATGGGCCAGAAGATAGGCGTAGGGAAGCAGAGTTAAACCCTGCCCTTGCCAAGTATTTGCCAGTGTGGGATCAATTGTGGGTCCAGAATCAACGGTTTCTGCTTGCCTTGGCTGTACAGGTGGTCCTCCCTAAGAATTTGATCTTGAGGTGTTGTCTATGTTGTCTAGTATTCAAAAATTGCAAGTGAATGTGAAAGATCGCTTTTACTGGCCTGGATGGTTTGAGGACGTGGTGTAGGGAGTGCTATGACTGTGCTTCTCTTAAAGCTGGTGGTAAAGCCCCTTGAGCTCCACTTCAGATGTCTGTAGCATCCCGCCCATATGAGCGTGTAGCATTAGATATACTGGGTCCATTACCAGAGACTGCTAATAAAAACAGGTACATTTTAGTGATTGGTGACTACTTTTCGAAATGGACCGAAGCATTCCCCCTTCCTAATCAGGAGGCGCAGTCCATCGCCAAAGTGTTGGTGGAGGAGTGGGTATGCCGGTGGGGAGTGCCTCGGAGTGTGCATTCGGATGTGGTTTGTTTAAGGAGATGTGCAGATTGCTGCAAATAAATAAGTCTCTGACTTCTCCTTATCATCTCCAGTCTGATGGGCTAATAGAACGGTTTAACCGTACACTGTTATCAATGCTTTCATTGTTTGTGGATTGTCCATTTAGGTAATGCAGTGTGCGATGTGTAGTAACCACTAGAGTGCAGTGCAGTGTTATGAGTTTCACTTTTGATGGCAGTTTGTCCTAGTTGAGTGTGCATAAGACTGATGTTTATCAAATAATGCTATGTAAAAGATTGTTCTATTTTGCTGTATTAAATTATCAATAAAGATAAATGTTTCTATACCGTCTTGGTGTGATGTTCCCTCTGTTCTCCATGTGTGATTACTTGCTGTGGAAACAGCTAGGTTTGTTACAATATGAAGTAGATTCTGTCAAAATCAAGGGAGCGTGGGTCCATATAAACTTCCCTCATGCACTTCACGAAGTGGAACGCACTACAAAATGGCGGCGGGGAATCCCCGAGGGGAAGTACTTAGGGAAGTTTGCAAGTGCGTGTCTAAAAGTGGAGTAGAACGCAGCCATATTCGGACGTTGATAGTTTCACTTTTCTTCAGTGGAAGGTAGTGAAGACGCGTTGTCCATATATTGTTACGGTCTATAGTATATAAACACTTCGGTAAGGGTGATGGTGAAGATTTCCCCCCTTAGGCATACAACCGCTTAAGAGGTTTCATGCAACCGGGCCTTTTGCACTGGGGGAGGAGTTTAAGCTTGACACTTTCCCCTCTGCGTTTTTTGTCGCAGACAAACTTACATTCAATGTGTAAGATAAACAGATACAGGTATTTTATAATAGAATATTAAATTAAGTAACAATTTATTTACAGTGTCCTTGTTGCATATGTTACATGTACTTACCATAGTAATAACTGTACATTTGCATAATTACACGCAACTAACCCTCAACCAAACCCTAATCCTACCCCAACCCCATGTAAGTGCATGTTGTTAATTAATATTACTCAGCACTTAAATGTATAATTACACAGTAACAATGAAGTGTTACCTTAAATTATAGTTCAATTCAGGTTTAGTCATAAAATATAGATTTGGGCCATTCCACTGAATGAGTGACATTCTTGTAACTCATCAAAATTAACTAAATGAAACTTTATCTTTTTTCAACAGCAAATCTAATACAATAACTATTCAAAATGTGTATTGGTCAAGCTTAGGTAACTTACATTTTTACAAGGTTTCTAAGCAGAAGATGGATGCATGTTTTCTCATGTTACCAAAACTCATGGGCCATTTAATTCCTTTGTTTTCCCCTCAAGAAAGTGTTTATTTGAAAGAAATTGTTGGTTATATGTTCAAATAAGTAATATTTATGACAAAAAAAAAAAAACTCTGTATGAAGACAAGGTGTATCTTAATACATTTAAAAAAAATTTTTTTTAAAGAAGACCAAAGCCTGAAGCGTATACATTTTGTTTTAATAATTTAACTGTATAAAGTGATGGACCACACCAAACAGTGGTTTAACTTTGCATAGAACGTTGAGCTCCAGTAGCTCGTCTGTTTGATCGGACCACACGGGCCAGCCTTCGCTCCCCACGTGCATCAATGAGCCTCGGCCGCCCATGACCCTGTGGCCGGTTCTTTGGGACATTTTGAGGACAAAATGTTCACTTGCTGCCTAATATATCCCACCCACTAACTGAAGAGATAATCAGTGTTATTCAGCTGTCAGTGGTCATAATGTTATGCCTGATTGTATACACATAATATAATGTATACTCTCAGACTGTCTCCTCATAGCCATAGAAAGGGACATCCCAGTGGATCACAGTGAAGTCATAAACATCTTCAAGCACATGGCTCACAGAAGATAGTTTCAACAGCTGACCCACAAGTCCTGGTGCTTCCACTTTGAGAACTATTCAACTTTTTTGACTAAGTCTAACAATCCTTCATTCTGGGAGGTAATCTTTCCATGGATTCAGCCCGGCAAATCCGCTCATGAAGTGAGTCTATGAGAGGGAGAAAAAGATCAAGACATTAGTCACATAGAGACTCTTTCACCTAGATATTATAACATGTGTCTGTGTCTGTTCCCCGAATTAGTAAGGCAAGTTTTCAAAATGTTAAATTTATTTGATAGTTCCTTTTTTACAGGTTTTGCACTGTAAGTTGCACATATTTTGTATAGTATGTTTTCTTAATTTTAAAAGTATATATGTACATAGTATACAAAAACAAAAAACATTGAGATTAAAAATGTCAAGTATTGTGATTAAATACATGTGTACAAATTTGATTACATGCAACAGTCTGAGCATTAACTATCTGCTTCACGGATCAGGTCACCATGCAAATTCACTAAAGCTGCACATATACGCAGAATGTTATCAATCTTTGGCATTCAGATGATAGGCAGGGTTTGTGACAACACCTTGTACACTTTCAGTCTCCTAATTGCACGCTCAACATGTATCCTTACATTTGCAATCCTGCGACTGCATGTGCCTTTTTCTTAGGTCAGCTGTGTTTAGTTGGCGAAGTGAGGAATTATCAAGTTGACTGGTCTTTCACACAACAAGTCTCTAATCAAAAAACCCCTATCCACCATCACTTCATCTCCCGGTTTAAGGTTTACAAGAATACCAGAGTCACATGTGGTGAATTTGTCGCTACAGCAACCTCCATATACTGCTGATATAAACATTACTAGACCACAAGGTGCAATAGCCACTAAACATTTGATAGTGGCTGTATGATTCCGACCTTGAGTCTCGGTTTCTTGGTTTTTGTATTTCGCTTTCAGTTCATTCTAAGATACAGGTGAAATGGGGATAATGTTGCTTAAATGCCTCTGGTGTTGTGGCCCTTATTGTTTCTTCGGGGAGCCATGGTATTATTATATTTCAAAAAGAAATTATCCTGCTCACTTGACTCACTGATATACAAAATCTATTGGCTAGGTCTTCAATCAAAAGTTTTAATTTCAGCTTCATTAGCGTGAGCAAGATTTGCTGTTCAACTTCAGTATGGTATGCCACATTCGCATGGGGACGCAGAACAGCTACAGATACAGCTACAGGCCGGTGTACAGATTTGAGTCATTCATCAGAGTAAGATACTTGAACGTGTGACTGTGTTGACTGGTTTACATAAGTTACACTGTGCTGACTCTTGATATAACAATGCTCCTCGAAGATGTGGTCTTCCCAACAGAGGCAATGTTTTTAGATGTACAGCCGTGGTCATCTTTGGTTTGCATGGGACTGGGGGCAGATGTAAGACTCTCTTCGTCCATTCCAGTGTGCTCTTGGTTAACACCAGCTCCTGTAAAAAAAGACAAAGCATTATATATTATAGCATCTAACATTAGCTGGGTCATTATATGGAACAGGGTGATTTTCTATTTCAAAAAGAGTGATTTTTAATTTAGATTCTTAGAACGTTTTTAAATGTGTTAGTCAAATAATTCATAAATAAAAAATAAATGTAGTTTAGCACTAATACACTTATTGATAGCTTGTATCAAAGACCAAATGCTGACTTTTTTCTCTCCACATTTTTAAAACCAAACAGAGCATATGAACAAATACTCATAGGTATTATTTTGATAAAAAATATTGTGATTTGAGCTGTAATATGACGAACACTTAAAGATCTCGTACAGCTGATCAAATGAACAAACCACACTCTGCAGCCAAAATAGTTAGTCAATATTTAAGGGTGTGCACATTTGGGTAAACCCGTTACAAGAACAAACTCATCTTTGACTAAAGGGAAAAGAGTAAAAACAACATCTCTTTATATTAATAAAAAAAAAACTGCCTGGACGTTATAGTTGACACTCTCAAAGTGGAGCGTAAAATTGAGTTCAAGTCAGACTCATTTAAACGATTCATCATACTGAATCAAACACACAGTTTGATGCTGAATTTGGAACCGCATACTACTCTTATATATTTCTATGGCAGAAATTGTAAGAATACTGTTAGCAATAGAGCCAGAATGATTACTAAAGTAAGCGCCGATGCTAAAGAGTCATACGTAAAATTAATCAGCTTCCACTTGTGGTTGTCTGATTTTAATCAGGTAGTGAAGACAACGCAGTGTTTTCTTAACACGTAAACTTATGTTTAAGCACACATCATGAGAAATTGGTCGGCCGCTCATACTGAAAACACTGTATCTGTGTTATATTGCCGCACTTCGGTCGATTGTGCAGACCTAGTAACTTAGCATATTAGTTTTGTAAATAACGTTAATGAATAGACTCACCTTCGTCCAGAGAAGTTTGTTGTCTTCTCTTCTCTTTGGAAATGTCAAATTAGGCGCTGTGAGCCATTTTCTTTTGCCCACGTCATCGGATGGCATCCTGTGCAATTGAAATGGTTTTGGGCATCATTCCGCTCTTGTTGTTGGTTTATGGTCGTAACACTCATGTTCCAGACGTTTTTTAAGCAGCCTTTAACAGCACAAATTCTTCCAGAGCCTACACTATTCGCTATCACCAGTAACGTCGTCTCGCTGATGACAATTACTAAACGGAAGTTCAGAGCATCCTACCGGAAGTAACTCGCCTAATGTCATTAGGATATGTACCGAAAACTTTTACGTTGGCTATTATTAAACCACTTATTAAAAAAACGCAACTTGATCCTAGAATTATTCAATTACAGGCCAATCTCAAATCTACCCTTTCTGTCAATTAGAGTTACACATGATTTACTCTTATCATCCGATCGTGGCTGTATCTCTCTATTAGTGTTACTCGATCTTAGCGCTGCATTTGATACCATCGACCACAACATTCTTTTGAATAGACTCAAAAATTATGTAGGTATTAGTGGAATTGCTTTATCATGGTTTAAATCATACCTATGCGACCGTTATCAGTTTGTAGCAGTAAATGAAGAGATGTCACAGCGATCACATGTTCAGTATGGAGTACCACAAGGCTCAGTGCTAGGACCGCTGCTCTTCACCCTGTACATGCTACCACTGGGAGATATCATTAGGAAGCATGGCGTTAGTTTTCATTGTTATGCTGACGATACTCAGCTCTATATTTCTTCACGCCCTGAAGAAACTTAACAATTCACAAGATTAACGGAATGCAGAGCTGATATAAAACACTGGATGACCGGTAATTCCCTGCAACTTAATTCAGAAAAAAATGAATTTTTAATTATTGGACAAAAAAGCTCCACAAGTAGTAACCTAGAATACTGTCTAACACTTGATGGCTGCTCTGTCAAGTCCTCGTGGTCAGTGAGGAACCTGGTGAGATTTCATAATAAGAGTCCTGGTGTATTTCCAGCTGGTTTATAATTAAAAGTCACGCATTATATATTCGTTTTTGCTCACACAATAAACTGTATTTAATTTCATTCCCATTTAATTCATAGTCAGGAGGAAAGACCAGTATTTGACACATATTCAATAAAGTATCATGGTTATAATTGTTAACTAAAACCATTAAAAAAATCTTTGTTACTTGAAATTAATTAAATGTTAACTGAAATTTTAAAAAAAATAAACAAACTTATTTTAAGCTTTAGCTTAACCTGATATACTAACTTAAACAGAAATACAAAGTTATAAAAACTATATAGATGTTTTTCAAAACAAACAAAAAAGTGAATTGAGCTCTTTCGTGTATTTTTAATGTCAAAAACAAAATGATGTCAAAATGTCAGTTCAAGTGTTAGTCAGTCATGTAATGCTTAAATGCTTCATGTATTACAATTGAACTAAACTCATTAGATTTTAGGAGACTAAAACTACTGTCGATAAAATCTTATGATATTTAGTCGACTAAAACTAGACTAAAACTAAAAACAATTCAGGTGACTAAAATATGACTAAAACTAAATGGCATTTTAGTCAAAAGACTAGGACCAAATCTAAATCAGAATATGCTGTCAGAATGAACACTGGCCGGAGGGGGTGGAAGCCCAGATGCAGTTGACTTTCTCAGAGCTAATCTTGCCAAGTGGATTCCTTCACTGAAAGGCCACAACATCGAGATTGATCATGCCCATCGTTTGTATGACGGGAAGAAAAACTCAGATCGGCCGCGTACTCTCATCTTCCGGGTACTTAGATGGCATGACAGACCGGCGATCCTGAAGGGTGCTCGCCAGGCGTATCCGGTGAAATATTCACAGGACAATGTCACGCTACAATTTTTTTTCCCAGCCACAACTACCAGGAGGAAGAACTTTAATCCTGTCTTGAAGAAGATGACAGCACTCTATCTCCAGCCCTTCCTCATCTACCCGGTGGCAATTAAACTACGGCACAAGGGTGAACAGATGATGTTCCACTCTCCTCAAAAAGCGGAAGAGTTTGTGGGCTCCCTGCCCCAGAAGAAGACGTACTCAGCAGCTCTACAAAGCAATGGGAAGACAACGGCTAGCATCTCCATCTCTTCAGCCCAACGAGGTGAACCTGACTACGAGGGTCGTGGTGATTCTGCCCCGAAGAGGACGATAACAGGGTGGTCATGGACACTTGTTAATTTCTTGTTGAAATTTTGTACTCTGTATCCTATACACTGGTCCGTCGACTGGTAAGCAAGAAGAATGTTAAAGTATTTAATTATTTTTTTGTTTGTTAAGAAAAAATAAACTATTGCTTTCTCTTTCGGGCTAATAGAAAGCAGGTTCGATCACTACGTTTTTGGCTCTGTGGGCCTTTTGGGGACATATCTTGCATTGAAGTGGACTGGTCACATATCAACATTGTTTTTTTGTTTTTGCAGACCTACATTGTCGGGAATGTGCGGCCTGCTTTGGTTGTTGTACATAGTTACTTATTGTTCCTTCCTTTTGTTTTTTTCTACCTCCTGCAACAGACACAATTTACTTGCTTTTATTTATTTAGCTTTTCTTTTAAAATGATTACGCATCTAAATGGTTTAGTATCCAGAATATATAACGTTTACATATCACTTGCATTATGGCATTGCTTTTGTTTCTCTTCATGTGTGCATTGCGAACATACAATGCATGCTCTAAAAATCTTAACACTTAATGTGAATGGCCTTAATTTCCCATTAAACGTACCCTTATGTTAGAATATTTACATACACTTGAACAGATTGATTGTCCTTTAATCGTGATTGTTGATTTTATTGCTGTCGTAAATCCTGCATTGGATAAATCTCACCATGATATAACAGCCAACCCATCTTCAAAGTTATTGAATAAATTTATCTCTGAACTTAATATAATAGATCTTTGGAGAATTCAGAATGCTACAGCTAAGGACTTCATTTTTGTTTCTAATAGACATAAGACTTTCTCTAGGATAGATTATATATATCTCAGCCCATCTCTAATTTCATCTAACTCTTCCGTCTCTATATTACCAATGTTATTGTCTGACCATGCTGCATTGTTATGTAATGTTCACCTTTCCAACATGAAGACCAAGGCCCCTAGATGGCGTCTTAACAAATAATCAGACGTTCATTAATTCAATAAAAGATCATATAAGGACATTTCTCGAAATTAATGCATCTTGCGATGTAGACCCCCAAATATTGTGGGAAGTGACTAAATGTGCTATGCGAGGATTCTGTATATATTTTTCTTCTAATCTTGCCAAAGCGAAAGCCTGCCAGCTAACACAATTAGAAAACAAGATCCAACTTTTACAAAAACAAAATTTTTCTGAGCAACAAGCTACACGATTGTCCAACGTGAAAGAAGAATATGACTTGCTCTCACAATCAAAGGCAGAGTTTATTTAACATAGGACTAGGCAAAAATATTATCTTGAATCGGAGCGACCTAGCCACTTATTGGCCCTCAGGCTGAGGGAATGTGAATCAAAGGCATAAATCAGCGCAATAAAAACTTCAGATGATCAGGTCACCACAAATCCTCGGATAATCAATGACGTATTTAAAGGTTTTAATTCTGAATTGTATCTAGAATTAATCGAGTTGGTAGGGACTCTCATGCTTGACTCATTTAACTTTGCAATTGAGCATGGCACATTTCATAGAGATCAAAAAACATCTCTGATATCAGTACTTCTTAAAAAGGGGAAAGATCCGTTAGATCACTTATCCCATGCGACTTAAAGGTTTATGCTAAAGTTCTTGCCTCTCGCATGGAGAGAGTAATTCATAACTTAGTCAAAGAGGATCAAACCGGTTTTATTAAGGGGCGTCTCGCATCTGATAATATGCGTCAACTTTTTCATGTACTTGATTTTGCAGGCACTCATCCAAGCCCATGTGTGTTTTTTTCACTTGACGCAGAAAAAGCTTTTGATAGGCTAGAGTGGAACCATATGTGGGCAGTTCTGCAATGTTTTGGTTTTGGTGAACGTTACATTTCTATGATTAAGACACTTTATCACTCACCTGAGGCATCAGTCTTAACTGGTAATATTATTTCCCCACCGTTCCCTCTACAGCGTGGAATGAGGCAAGGGTGTCCATTTCTCCCCTTATTGTTTTGTTTATCCCTTGAACCACTAGCACAAGCCATTAGGAAATCTGAGGTAGCACCGATTAAGATTCATGACCATAATCATATTATTTCGTTGTATGCTGATGACATTATTTTATATTTAGATCACTTTGATAGGTCAGTAACTGGTATAATCAAGGAATTTGATCGCTTTAGTAGTTTAGATGATAAACTGGACCAAATCTGCTTTAATGCCAATTAACAATGTTAAGGTTAACTCTCATATCCCCTCATTCATTCCCATTAAAAATTATTTAATCTATTTGGGTATTACCATATATAAAAACATCCATAAGATTGCCAGAGACAATTTTAATAACATTTTAGCCAAGATTAAGAGTGATACTCAACGATGGAATAATCTTAAAGTCTCTCTTCAAGGCAGAATCTCTACAGTCAAAATGAATTTGTTACCTCGGCTTAATTTTCTTTTTTCTATGCTGCCACTTTCCCCCCCTCCAGGTTACTACAGGTTACAGCAACCTATACTGTCAGGAGGACTGGCTATGCCAAATTTTGAATTATATTACTGGTTGTTTCAAATCAAGGCTCTTCATAACTGGGTTGATCCTCAATCTAAAGTCTCATGGAGAGTAATTGAAGCTGGCAAGGTTAAACCACATAGTCTCCAAGATATTTTACTTGCTAGCACAGGAAAGAAAAATGATAAACATAAATTTGGCCCAGTTGTGGCCAATTCTATTAGGATATGGAAAGGGGTTGAACGTCTGATGGGAGGACCTTTCAAATTTTGTAGTGACACACCCCTATGGCACAGCCTACATTTTTTATGTGGAAGTCGACCATTTGTCCAGCCTTCTTGGTCTTCACTGGGCATAAACACATGCGGCGACTTGTATGATGACAAGGGACTCTGCTCACTTCAAGAACTAAGAACTAAGTTTTGTTTACCAGCATCCTCATATTTTGTCTTCTTTCAATTACGCTCGGCTCTCAAGACGTATGGAGTTTCCTGGGTATCCCCCATTTCTCCTCATCCTATGTGGGATTGGATCGCTTCACCCTCTGGTCGACCATCTGTCTCATTCATTTATAGTAAAATTAATGATCACATTGCAAAGCCTCTTTCTATTAAATCTATCTGGAATCGAGAATTATTATCGATTTAATCTGTCGACTGGGAGAGGGTGTGGTCTAATCTGATCTTAACTTCTAAAAACTTGGCTCATCATTTTATTCATTTCAAAGTCATTCATAGAGCATACATAACCCCTTACAAGAGATTCAAAATGAAACTGCAATCAACTTATAACTGCCGTATCTGTAACACTGTGACATCAGGTACTTTTCTCCACATGTTTTTGTCCAATCGTTGTCAATCTATGGACTCAAGTACATTTTGTTTTGTCCTCTCTGATACAAATTGATTACAGGTCTAATCCAGGTCTATGCCTTCTCAATAATGATTCTGACTCCTGTATGAGTTCATTACAAAAGAGAATGCTGTTTGCTGGGTTTACAGCAGCAAAGAAGACAATGATACTGAACTGGTTTGCTCTGCACATGAATGTAAAAACTTATTGGATTCATAGCCTCCTTAAAATTGTGACTTGTGAATGTACAACAGCACGAATTAACAAGGCTAAACCTAAGACCATTGATGCATGGCAATGTTTTTCCTCCAGCATATTGTAATATGTAAAGGAATGATCATGTGAAATAGCTTTATTATTATTATTTATTTATTTATTTTTCAATTGATTAATTTATTTTCTTCTTCTTCTTCTTCTTCTTATTATTATTATTATTATTATTATTATATATTTTTGTTGCCCCACTTTATATTAGGTGGCCTTAACTACTATGTACTTACATCAAAAAATAAGTACACTGTAAAAAACACAACTTGAAAAGAGTTGAAATGACTGATTTTGTTTTGTTGGTTCAGCAAAAATCCACACTGCAAAAATCTCGTACAAAAAAAAAAAAATCTTAGTATTAATTTCCCCTAGCTTTTTCTTGTTGACTCAACTTTTGTAAATAACAGTTATATGAACTGAAAATAAGTCGCCTGTGACACAAACATTTTTTTTTTGTTGACTCAACTTGACATTATTTGTTTTCTGGAGAGTTGCAACTATTCTGTAACAAATCTTTTGTAGTTGAGCCAATTCAACAATTTGTGTCTGTTGGAAACAGAAGTTCTTATTAAGAATTAACAGCTTAAGATGTAGAATTTTTTATTGAAAATGTTTGGTCACCATTATGGGGATCAGTGTTTCCTTTAGTTGGGCAGTTTGACTCATGGTGTGTTATGTGGTTTGTGGTTTTTGTAACAGTGTTTAACAAAACACTTAATTTGTTGCAAAGAAAGCCACAAACAATCTAGATTGATCTAGATAACACCATTATAAAGTGGAGTAGTTTACTACTTTATTCCTGATTGAAAGTGATTATTTATGAATAATATATTATATTCACCAACAAAAGTTTTATGCAGCAGGTCAGTCATTCTGAATGTCAATTCTGATTTTTAAATACGTTACGGGAACTTTTTTTTTTGTTGACAAAAACAGACATCAAGAATCAGCATATGAATCTCAACAATAGTGACATGTTTCATGCCACAATGCAACTTATTTTCAGTTCGTATAACTGTTATTTAGAAAAGTTGAGGTGGTGTGGGTCAGTTTAAGGTTAGAGTTAGGGACAGGTGTGGTGGTATGGGTCAGTTTAAGGGTAGAGTTAGGGACAGGTGTGGTGGTGTGGGTCAGTTTAAGGGTAGGGTTAGGGACAGGTGTGGTGGTGTGGGTAAGTTTAAGGGTAGGGTTAGGGACAGGTGTGGTGGTATGGGTCAGTTTAAGGGTAGGGTTAGGGACAGGTGTGGTGGTATGGGTCAGTTTAAGGGTAGGGTTAGGGACAGGTGTGGTGGTGTGGGTCAGTTTAAGGGTAGGGTTAGGGACAGGTGTGGTGGTATGGGTCAGTTTAAGGGTAGGGTTAGGGACAGGTGTGGTGGTGTGGGTAAGTTTAAGGGTAGGGTTAGGGACAGGTGTGGTGATATGGGTCAGTTTAAGGGTAGGGTTAGGGACAGGTGTGGTGGTGTGGGTCAGTTTAAGGGTAGGGTTAGGGACAGGTGTGGTGGTATGGGTCAGTTTAAGGGTAGGGTTAGGGACAGGTGTGGTGGTGTGGGTAAGTTTAAGGGTAGGGTTAGGGACAGGTGTGGTGATATGGGTCAGTTTAAGGGTAGGGTTAGGGACAGGTGTGGTGGTATGGGTCAGTTTAAGGGTAGGGTTAGGGACAGGTGTGGTGGTATGGGTCAGTTTAAGGGTAGGGTTAGGGACAGGTGTGGTGGTGTGGGTCAGTTTAAGGGTAGGGTTAGGGACAGGTGTGGTGGTGTGGGTCAGTTTAAGGGTAGGGTTAGGGACAGGTGTGGTGGTATGGGTCAGTTTAAGGGTAGGGTTAGGGACAGGTGTGGTGGTGTGGGTAAGTTTAAGGGTAGGGTTAGGGACAGGTGTGGTAGTATGGGTGAGTTTAAGGGTAGGGTTAGGGACAGGTGTGGTGGTGTGGGTCAGTTTAAGGATAGGGTTAGGGACAGGTGTGGTGGTATGGGTCAGTTTAAGGGTAGGGTTAGGGACAGATGTGGTGGTATGGGTCAGTTTAAGGGTAGGGTTAGGGACAGGTGTGGTGGTATGGGTCAGTTTAAGGGTAGGGTTAGGGACAGGTGTGGTGGTGTGGGTAAGTTTAAGGGTAGGGTTAGGGACAGGTGTGGTAGTATGGGTGAGTTTAAGGGTAGGGTTAGGGACAGGTGTGGTGGTGTGGGTCAGTTTAAGGGTAGGGTTAGGGACAGGTGTGGTGGTATGGGTAAGTTTAAGGGTAGGGTTAGGGACAGGTGTGGTGGTATGGGTCAGTTTAAGGGTAGGGTTAGGGACAGGTGTGGTGATATGGGTCAGTTTAAGGGTAGGGTTAGGGACAGGTGTGGTGGTGTGGGTCAGTTTAAGGGTAGGGGTAGGGACAGGTGTGGTGGTGTGGGTCAGTTTAAGGGTAGGGTTAGGGACAGGTGTGGTGGTATGGGTAAGTTTAAGGGTAGGGTTAGGGACAGGTGTGGTGGTATGGGTCAGTTTAAGGGTAGGGTTAGGGACAGGTGTGGTGGTATGGGTCAGTTTAAGGGTAGGGTTAGGGACAGGTGTGCTGGTGTGGGTCAGTTTAAGGGTAGGGTTAGGGACAGGTGTGGTGGTGTGGGTAAGTTTAAGGGTAGGGTTAGGGACAGATGTGGTGGTGTGGGTCAGTTTAAGGGTAGGGTTAGGGACAGGTGTGGTGGTGTGGGTAAGTTTAAGAGTAGGGTTAGGGACAGATGTGGTGGTGTGGGTCAGTTTAAGGGTAGGGTTAGGGACAGGTGTGCTGGTGTGGGTCAGTTTAAGGGTAGGGTTAGGGACAGGTGTGGTGATATGGGTCAGTTTAAGGGTAGGGTTAGGGACAGGTGTGGTGGTGTGGGTCAGTTTAAGGGTAGGGTTAGGGACAGGTGTGGTGGTGTGGGTAAGTTTAAGGGTAGGGTTAGGGACAGGTGTGGTGGTATGGGTCAGTTTAAGGGTAGGGTTAGGGACAGGTGTGTTGGTGTGGGTCAGTTTAAGGGTAGGGTTAGGGACAGGTGTGGTGGTGTGGGTCAGTTTAAGGGTAGGGTTAGGGACAGGTGTGGTGATATGGGTCAGTTTAAGGGTAGGGTTAGGGACAGGTGTGGTGGTATGGGTAAGTTTAAGGGTAGGGTTAGGGACAGGTGTGGTGGTGTGGGTCAGTTTAAGGGTAGGGGTAGGGACAGGTGTGGTGGTGTGGGTAAGTTTAAGGGTAGGGTTAGGGACAGATGTGGTGGTGTGGGTCAGTTTAAGGGTAGGGTTAGGGACAGATGTGGTGGTGTGGGTCAGTTTAAGGGTAGGGTTAGGGACAGGTGTGGTGATATGGGTCAGTTTAAGGGTAGGGTTAGGGACAGGTGTGGTGGTATGGGTAAGTTTAAGGGTAGGGTTAGGGACAGGTGTGGTGGTGTGGGTAAGTTTAAGGGTAGGGTTAGGGACAGGTGTGGTGGTGTGTGTCAGTTTAAGGGTAGGGTTAGGGACAGGTGTGGTGGTGTGGGTAAGTTTAAGGGTAGGGTTAGGGACAGGTGTGGTGGTGTGGGTAAGTTTAAGGGTAGGGTTAGGGACAGGTGTGGTGGTGTGGGTAAGTTTAAGGGTAGGGTTAGGGACAGGTGTGGTGGTGTGGGTAAGTTTAAGGGTAGAGTTAGGGACAGGTGTGGTGGTGTGGGTAAGTTTAAGGGTAGAGTTAGGGACAGGTGTGGTGGTGTGGGTAAGTTTAAGGGTAGGGTTAGGGACAGGTGTGGTGGTATGGGTCAGTTTAAGGGTAGGGTTAGGGACAGGTGTGGTGGTGTGGGTCAGTTTAAGGGTAGGGTTAGGGACAGGTGTGGTGGTGTGGGTCAGTTTAAGGGTAGGGTTAGGGACAGGTGTGGTGGTGTGGGTAAGTTTAAGGGTAGGGTTAGGGACAGGTGTGGTGGTATGGGTCAGTTTAAGGGTAGGGTTAGGGACAGGTGTGGTGGTGTGGGTCAGTTTAAGGGTAGGGTTAGGGACAGGTGTGGTGGTGTGGGTCAGAATAAGGGTAGGGTTAGGGACAGGTGTGGTGGTATGGGTGAGTTTAAGGGTAGGGTTTGGTGTAAGGGAATAGTCAACAGTGTAATTACAAATGTAACTACAGAAATGAATTACAGATGTAATTACATACAGGTATATTCAAAAATGTAAGTACAATGTAAAAACATGTATGTACCCAATAATAAGTGCATTGTATCAAATTATTAATTCAAATGTCAGTACATAGTAGTTAAGGCCACCTAATATAAAGTGGGTCCCTTTTTTATGTATTTTATTTTCTTTTTTTCTCTCCAGAGTGTTAAATTATTGATGACTCATCTGTTGCTCCTCCGTTCCCTGTTTTGTTTGGTTGAATGGATTTTATTTTGTTATATGTAAAATAATAAAGAGTTGATCACAAAAAAAAAAAAGAAAAAAAAAAAAACCTTCTACCATCTTAAAAATATATATCTAAATTAAGGCACATGCTCTCAATGCCAATGCTGAACAGTTAGTTAATGCGTTCATGAGCTGTAGATTATTGTAATGCTCTACTGGGTGGTTGCCCTGCTCGCTTAATAAATAAACTCCAGCTGGTCCAAAACGCAGCAGCTCCAGTTCTTACTAGAACCAGGAAGTATGACCATATTAGCCCAGTTCTGTCAACACTGCACTGGCTGCCTATTAAACATCGCATACATTTTAAAATCTTGCTTATTACTTACAAAGCACTAAATGGTTTATCTCCAGTACTTGAGCGAGCTCTTAACACATTATACTCCATCACGTCTACTGCGCTCTCTAAACTCTGGCCAGCTGATCATACCGAGAATATCCAAATCAACTGCAGGCGCTCGATCCTTTTCCTATTTAGCTCCTAAACTCTGGAACAGTCTTCCTAGCATTGTTGGGGAAGCAGACACACTCTGTCAGTTTAAATCTAGACTAAACACACATCTCTTTACTGTGGCATACACATAAAACACTTTCTCAATGAAATGATTGTTAGGCTGCATTAACTAGGTCAGCCGGAACCGGGAACACTTCCCATAACACCTGATGTACTCGTGACATCATCAGAAGAATGGCATCTACGCTAATGCTAGTCTCTCTGTTTATCCCGAGGTTTACTGCAGTCAGCCGGATCCGGGCCGTATCCAGATCAGATGCTGGACCTGCGCCCAGAGAAGACCAACACATGACCCTGAAGTGTCTGAGAGACCGTGATTAGACTCCCCCTGAAACTGCCTCATCGACACGGCATCCTCAATAAACCCGTCTCCAGCGGGATGACTCCGAATATTCCGATCTATTATGACCTCTGACCTGTAAAGCTGCCAGAATAATAATCATACACTGTTTGTTGATTGGCCAGAGGAGAACTGCCCCCCCGACTGAGCCTGGTTTCTCCCAAGGTTTATTTTCCTCCATTCTGCTCCTGATGGGGTTTTGGTTCTTGCCACTGTTGCCTCTGGCTTGGCGTGCTCAGTTGGGGACACTACATGTTCAACTAAACATCCAAATAAATCTAATTATTAAACTAAATTAACCATATAAACTAAATTACTGATCTAATGACTGATCTAAAGCCCACATCTGTTGCATTATTTTCCTGTTTAACACTGTAAAGCTGCTCAGAGACAATCTGCAGTGTTAAAAGAGCTATAGAAATAAAGCTGACTTGAGCTAACACTGTTTTTCTACCCAATTTATTTATACACAAACAAGTATTTAATTTGAATCAATGCATGTAATTAGTCAGTTTTTTTACATCCCATCTAATGTGCGTCAAGCTCTTTATCCAATCATAAAAAACAATGATAGGCTCATATCTTCTATTAAAACAATCAGTAAATGTTTATTGCATTAACTAAGCAAACCTAGTCAAATAAAAAGGAAACAAGCACTTAACCCCTCAAAATGCATATTTAAATGTGAATTCACATTAAAGATTAAGAATTGCTGTTAATATATTGTTTATTAGATCATATTGCATTTGAATATCATTTCTGATGTGCCCTGGACTAAAAGGTCTAACCATAGAATAGATCAGTGGATTTGGGTCAGGATACAATTTAATATGAATTCTATCCTCAGATCTAGAAAGACCAGCAGACCATATAATATGCTAATATAATATGCTAATATAATATGCTAATATAATATGATAATATAATATGCTAATATAATATGATATGATAATATAATATGCTAATATAATATGATAATATAATATGATATGATAATATGATATGATAATATAATATGATATGATAATATAATATGATAATATAATATGATATGATAATATAATATGATAATATAATATGCTGTTTTAGTCATAATGCTGTTTTCATAACTTTCATATTTCTGTTTTTTAGCTTATGTGGAAAGAAAACATTACATTTAACGTGAATTAGAATTAGGAAATTTGTATTATCATTTTCAAATGCATCATTTGAAGGCAAAATAGCAGAGATAAAACTATCTAAATGAGATGAGCGTGTGTAAAGCGGAGTGTAAAGTCTCACACCTGGTCCATCAGGCATCCTGAGCACCACGAGCAGGACAGAAAGATGCTGAATGTTGCACGACTGAAATGTTTGATCGTCTTCAAGCTCGTTGTTCAGAAATATTACCCTCGGTCCGTTTGAACCTGACAAGAGAACCAAAGCCAAATGTGAAGAGAACAAACTGATAAAAATGTGATTAAAACCAGCTAGGACTTCAAGAACTGATTATTTCAACTCGACAACTCGACAATAAACCATAAGAAAACATGAGGACACATTTGATATTATTTTACATTTGATTACTTTATTTATTTCTAACGATCTCTATATTTGGTGCACGGGACAGTTCCCATCGTGTGGCACTTATGGAAATATGATAATATTGTGTAATTATAATTTAAATCGGATTAATTTTCAAATTGTTTGTTATAAAACAGCATCTCAGGGAAATGTTATGGGGTTTCTAATCAAAATATGACTTTATTGATGTCATAAAGGTCCACTGTAGAGACGCCAGGAGTTAAATCATGATTATCAGGCATTCTGGAGACACAACAAGTGGACAGGGAAAGAAATTACATATCAATATTCCTATGAAATATTAGATATTATTATGAAAATCTTGCCAATTATTCCTCCCATTATTACACTTATTTCTTCATTACATGTTGCACCAAGAACACATTAATATGCAAATTAGGTGGAGTTTATAGATCATTGTATGGAATGGGAAAATCCAAGTATGGTCATCTTACCCAAATATTGCATAAAGTAAAATGGTATATCAATGCATTCCGTTATATCTTTCATAACACAGTTCAGAATCATCTTTGAACAAAGCTTGTTAAAAATTAATTGGTGAATGAAAAATAAATGCCATTGTTTTTGCCTATACATGCAATTTCATGTCATTTTATTTTTTTAAACAACTGATGTGGTGTCACTACAGATCATAACATATGCATTAAATATCATTTTTCAAAAATGTTTTTCCCCCCCAATTGTTTCTTATGCTCTAAACAATGTAATGACATGGAAAAATACTAAATTACTAAATACTTAATACTAAAACTTGGAAAACGTTTTTTTCTGGGTCCCAGGAGGATATGACAGGATAATTTATTAATATAGCCGAACTAAATGACACATTAATTAGGCTGTAATCTATGAACTAACCTGATCCAGAAGCTCTTTTCTCTGCTGCTATTAGACTGTTCAATAAAAGCTGCTCCTAGAGAACAATTAACCCACACACACTGCTATTAGTGTTCAATGCTGTGATAGTTACTGTTTTTACTATTTTACTATTTAATAATACTACCTGTGTGCAATATCACCTGTGTGAAATTCGTATATCCCTCATCTGTATTTATACATTGCGTTGTGTAGATATTTGTAAATTATAGTATGTCTTATTTGTCTATTTTTTATATATTTGTATTATTTGTATTTTATGGTTTTTATGCTGCTGTAACAAAGAAATGTCCCCACTGTGGGATGAATAAAGGTTTATTTTATCTTAATGTCTAAACAAATGTTATAATTCTGTCTGCCAAGCTCTGATAATGTATGGAATATTGTTTCCGTGTGTGTTTACTGCACCGGACCTGTGTGAAACAGCCTAACGTTACGGGACAATCATTGCGCCGGTAAATACCGGGCGATTCCGTTCCTCACGGACCCGAGAAACTCCTGCGTCCTCAAATATGAAGAGAAACAAACGTACCGTTCACGCCAGGAAACAAACCCAACGCTCTTTCCTTGAGTTCTCTAATGGTGAACTTCTCGAACTCTTCGTGTGATGACGCGACGCCTAACTCTTCAATCGCATTTGCATTAAACCTGACTCGCACCTGAAAGGCCATTCGAGCTGCAGGAACGCGACGCTTTACCGACTGACGGACGCCATTCATTCACAGCAGCTCCACTTTCATAACCGCTGCAGAACACAAGATCCAGGGGGCGGAGCTGGATCTAGATCCAGGGGGCGGAGCTGGATCTAGATCCCGCACATTTTATACACGCGAGTGACTCCAGTGAACATTCGCCGCGGGCGAATTATATCAATAATTTCATATTTCAACTAAAGATAGAGGGGATTGGATAAGAATTGCTTTGGGGAAGGGAGAATCCTGACACCAACATTCAAATCTTTGACAGATTGTGAAACAAGCCAATAGTCTACGACAGTGGTTCCCAACCACGGTCCTGGTGGACCCCCAACAGTGCACATTTTGCATGTCTCCTCAATCAAACACACCTGATTCAGGTCATCAGCTCATTAGTAGCTACTCCAAGACCTGATGTGGGTGTGTCAGACAAAGGACACATCCAAAATGTGCACTGTTGGGGGTCCACCAGGACCGTGGTTGGGAACCACTGGTCTACGAGACTGTCTAGAACAACTTGTGTTACTCCAAGCATTTAATATTGGGAAATTTCTCCCTCCATATATCAATAATATCAAATGTATCCATTAATATGTTTAATTTGGAATTGGTAGAAGCAGATTGTTTATGTGGCAGTCTATCTAGATTATTATTGGGCACAATATTAAAGTCCCCACCAATCAGAATGAAGGCATTAAGCCACAGCAGAATTTTTTCTTCTATTGCTTCAAGCAGTAATTCATTCTCATGCGAACCATCATAACCATAGATATTAATTCATATTACCACAGTATTGTTTATATCGATGACCAAAAGCAGGAAGTGTCCACTGAACGGTCCGAAGCGAGACATCCAGACATCACATGAGTTTACAGCATCAGTCCTGCTCCAGAACAAGCTCAACAAAATCTCTCTTAGAATGAAGGAAGCAGTTTGAACAAGCTTAGGGTTCATTTCAGAGCCATCGATAAAAGCACGGTGGACACTAAATGAGCTCTCTTCCCTCCTTGTGGGCCCAGGGTTCAGGTTTCACCAAATTTAAGACTTTTAAGACCTTTATGAATTACATTTAAGACCTGTATGACACAATAAAAAACCTACAAAGGAAATGCAGAATCACAAAATTACTTGCAAAGCAAATTAATTTATTCAAATTGAACAAAGTATTAGTAAACTTGCACTTCCTCAAAGCTCAATCTCAGGATTTCACTATATATATATATATATGTTAATAATGTAGTTGGTTAATAGTTTTAGAATAAATGTGAGCAGGCATTTCCTCATCTCTCAGATTCAGTATTACTCAAAATGAATAAAAACAGTGAAATGCAATCTCAGAATATTACACAAACATGTATTTAATCTGACTTTATTAACCAGTGTCTTTGCTGCTGACCTTCCATGATCCACTTCAACCGCAGTGATAAGCAAACATGACTTTAGATAAACATCACATTTGGGTTTCATTGTTTTTTTTACATTTTTTTATTGCTGGAGTTTTCTTCTCCTGCATCATATTCTTCATCAATTCAGAATGGCAGAACAATTTTTATTTATTATTTATTTTGAATGTACAGGCGTGAATGTGCATTTCTTTCAGCCTGAGGCTTCTTCATTTCACTCTTGCTGTGAAAGGGCCTTTACATTTGCCGAAAGAGAAAAATGTTTTTTGTTATTAAAAACAAACACGTAAACCCACAAAAAGTAGCGCAAAAGTAACGGTTATAATTGTTTTAATATAATATTAAACAACCATACTTTTACATAAAGTATAAAGTTTGGTAACACTTCAGTATGGGGAACACATATTCACTAATAACTACAACTTTTGTCTCAATAAACTCCTAATTTACTGCTTATTAATAGTTAGTAAGGCAGTTTTTGTAGCGTTTAAGTTTAGGGATTGTGTAGGATTAATGGATGTAGAATGAGTTCATGCAGAATAAGGCATTCATATGTGCTTTATAAGTTCTAATAAGCAGCCAATATCCTAGTAATATGCATGCTAATAAGCAACTAGTTATAGTGAGAATTGAACCCTAAAATGAAGTGTTACCTAAAGGTCATATAATATGCATAAGATATGATGATGTACAATGAATGGACACAAACACAGTAGTTTATACTTCAAATAGTTTTTATTTAAAAACAATATTAATAAATATTTGACAAATGTGTAAAAATCTGAGTATTCGACCGTATGATTTCCTTCATGTTCATGTTGTTACAAATAATATTTAGAGCATTTTTAATAACCAAAGCCTTGAACAAGTCAAACGTGTGTTTCTCTGTATGAAAACAAATGGGACATTTATAAAAGTGTTTGTGAAATAAATGTCTGATACTGTTAAAGCCCACACTGATCATCTCTATGGGCTTTAATCAGCTGGTGTTGGGCGACTCCAGCTGTGCACGCACTGGGATGTGTGGATGTTTGTATGCACTCGTCCGCAGGTTTCAAACAGGTCAAGCAAAACCGCTTCATACATGCACGGCCTGGCATGATTTTCTGTCCATCATTAGTGTTCAATCAGCACGCCACAAGATGGACAGGCACGCATGGCTGGACACGGCACATTCTGAACTGCTTTCAGAGCGAGCGTTGGACAGTCTCTCAGCGGTCCTGGTTAATGCTACATCCCTCATTTCCACAGCCATCCGCACAGGGTTCAGCTCCTTCCCACTCTCTCATACACTGCCAGCAGAACAGAAAGGGGTTTCCAGTCCTCGCGCTGCAAATGGTGCACTTCACACAGAGACTGCAAGCATTCAACCTTTCAATGAAGGTGCTACAACCAGGACACTGAACATGGACAGAGAAAACACAGAGGGTCAGAAAATCTGCCATACTTGAGCCGCCTCTAAAATCTCCATCATCTGTGACATGATCAAAACTCTTCAGCCAGTGTCAGACACAATCAACACTAAAGCCACAACATCTCTTTAAAATACTCCTCGTTCCAGACAATCACCACAACATCCATGTGTTTTTCCTCAGGACTACATTCCCGTCATCTGTTTTAAATGGGGCTTTTCTCTCTCTCTCTTTCACTGTTCTGTCAGTTCTGTCATCTATCACTTAGTTCTGTATAAAAGCTTTATTACATTATATAAATATATGCTCAGAAGGGGCTGTAGCGCAATGCAGAGCCAGAAGAACAAAAACAGCAGAAAAAGAAACAGAACATGAGGATGAACTCAAGCAATCGAAATGACACAACATTACGCACAGTTTATCTGGGCAGACATGCATTCACACAGCTGCCAAAGTTCCATAGTTCAAGTAAGAATCAACTCAAAATGAAGAATTTCTATATACAGTGAGGAAAATAAGTATTTGAACACCTGCTATTTTGCAAGTTCTCCCACTTAGAAATCATGGAGGGTCTGAAATTGTCATCGTAGGTGCATGTCCACTGTGAGAGACATAATCTAAAAAACTAAATCCAGAAATCACAATGTATGATTTTTTAACTATTTATTTGTATGATACAGCTGCAAATAAGTATTTGAACACCTTTCTATCAGCTAGAATTCTGACCCTCAAAGACCTGTTAGTCTGCCTTTAAAATGTCCACCTCCACTCCATTTATTATCCTAAATTAGATGCCCCTGTTTGAGGTCGTTAGCTGCATAAAGACACCTGTCCACCCCATACAATCAGTAAGAATCCAACTACTAACATGGCCAAGACCAAAGAGCTGTCCAAAGACACTAGAGACAAAATTGTACACCTCCACAAGGCTGGAAAGGGCTCCGGGGAAATTCACTTATAACTTTTGAAAACAAAGATCCAAATGTGGTTTCTTTATGTCATTATGTTCCTTGGTTTATGCCAATTTGCTTCAAATTTTTGTTGAAAATATGCTCAGAGGATCTGTGGCCTGAGCCACACAGCAACGACGGAACGGATTCTTGATATTCGCTGCCGTGGCCCAGGTGTGCTAAGTTTCATGTTTCTATAGCAAAGAGTTCAAAAGTTCTGACCATTAGAAAAGGGAATTTTTGGTGGTGGCGCTGTAGAGTTGGTAAGAAATTCAGGGCTTGGTCCCAAATAAACGAACAATTAATAATAATAATAATAAGAACACCAACGGATAAAATAGAGGCTTGGCCCCTAAATATCAGTTTAATAACATCCTCATCATATAATAATTATAACTCTAACCTTACCCCCAATCATTAAATTGATCATAATTAATCCTAAGGTCACAATCATGAGGCAGAAATGTGCACACCTCCCTGAAGTCGACTCTCTTCTTCACAGTGTTTCTCCCGATCGTGTCCTCGAAACTCAGCTGCTCTTCCGGCGTGAGTTTGGCCAGTTTTCTGACTTCATCATACGGCCATTCCTCCTCACACAGCGGACACCTGAACTCAGTCCTTCCCTGAAATCAGAGAGCAGCAGAGCAAGCCTTTTCACTTTTATTCAGTGCTAGGATATGAACTGATCTTCACATTGACTCACATCATCTAGCTGAGCTCTGCAGTGGTCAGTCAGAGACTGCGGATCAGTCACGTGACCGCAGGATAACACCGCTCTTAACACACTCGGCTCATCATCCAAAGGATCTGAAAGGGTTTTTCAAAATGTGCAGAAAGTTTAATAAAACAGCAGAGCCTACTCGCCTAAACACATGAAGCTGCATTTACACGGAAATAACCCATTCTCACTCCCAACATGTTTTTAGTCTTTATTGCGACTCTGTCAGTAACAGGACAAGTACAGTCACAATAATATATTTAACGCCTACTGAGTGTTCACTGTTTAGAGCTCTGAGTCCTGCGGGCGCGTCTAATGTTCACTGTTTAGAGCTCTGAGTCCTGCGGGCGCGTGTCTAATGTTCACTGTTTAGAGCACTGAGTCCTGCGGGCACGTGTCTAATGTTCACTGTTTAGAGCGCTGAGTCCTGCGGGCGTGTCTAATGTTCACTGTTTAGAGCGCTGAGTCCTGCGGGCACGTCTAATGTTCACTGTTTAGAGCGCTGAGTCCTGCGGGCGTGTCTAATGTTCACTGTTTAGAGCGCTGAGTCCTGCGGGCACGTCTAATGTTCACTGTTTAGAGCTCTGAGTCCTGCGGGCGTGTCTAATGTTCACTGTTTAGAGCGCTGAGTCCTGCGGGCGCGTCTAATGTTCACTGTTTAGAGCGCTGAGTCCTGCGGGCACGTGTCTAATGTTCACTGTTTAGAGCGCTGAGTCCTGCGGGCGTGTCTAATGTTCACTGTTTAGAGCGCTGAGTCCTGCGGGCGCGTCTAATGCTCACTGTTTAGAGCTCTGAGTCCTGCGGGCGTGTCTAATGTTCACTGTTTAGAGCTCTGAGTCCTGCGGGCGTGTCTAATGTTCACTGTTTAGAGCTCTGAGTCCTGCGGGCGCGTCTAATGTTCACTGTTTAGAGCACTGAGTCCTGCGGGCACGTGTCTAATGTTCACTGTTTAGAGCCCTGAGTCCTGCGGGCGCGTCTAATGTTCACTGTTTAGAGCGCTGAGTCCTGCGGGCGTGTCTAATGTTCACTGTTTAGAGCTCTGAGTCCTGCGGGCACGTCTAATGCTCACTGTTTAGAGCGCTGAGTCCTGCGGGCGCGTCTAATGTTCACTGTTTAGAGCGCTGAGTCCTGCGGGCGCGTGTCTAATGTTCACTGTTTAGAGCACTGAGTCCTGCGGGCGCGTCTAATGTTCACTGTTTAGAGCGCTGAGTCCTGCGGGCACGTGTCTAATGTTCACTGTTTAGAGCACTGAGTCCTGCGGGCGCGTCTAATGTTCACTGTTTAGAGCGCTGAGTCCTGCGGGCACGTGTCTAATGTTCACTGTTTAGAGCACTGAGTCCTGCGGGCGCGTCTAATGCTCACTGTTTAGAGCGCTGAGTCCTGCGGGCGCGTCTAATGTTCACTGTTTAGAGCACTGAGTCCTGCGGGCGCGTCTAATGCTCACTGTTTAGAGCGCTGAGTCCTGCGGGCACGTGTCTAATGTTCACTGTTTAGAGCACTGAGTCCTGCGGGCACGTCTAATGTTCACTGTTTAGAGCACTGAGTCCTGCGGGCGTGTCTAATGCTCACTGTTTAGAGCACTGAGTCCTGCGGGCGTGTCTAATGCTCACTGTTTAGAGCACTGAGTCCTGCGGGCGTGTCTAATGTTCACTGTTTAGAGCACTGAGTCCTGCGGGCGCGTCTAATGTTCACTGTTTAGAGCACTGAGTCCTGCGGGCGTGTCTAATGCTCACTGTTTAGAGCACTGAGTCCTGCGGGCGTGTCTAATGCTCACTGTTTAGAGCACTGAGTCCTGCGGGCGCGTCTAATGCTCACTGTTTAGAGCTCTGAGTCCTGCGGGCGCGTCTAATGCTCACTGTTTAGAGCACTGAGTCCTGCGGGCGCGTCTAATGTTCACTGTTTAGAGCACTGAGTCCTGCGGGCGTGTCTAATGTTCACTGTTTAGAGCACTGAGTCCTGCGGGCGCGTCTAATGTTCACTGTTTAGAGCACTGAGTCCTGCGGGCGCGTCTAATGCTCACTGTTTAGAGCACTGAGTCCTGCGGGCGCGTCTAATGCTCACTGTTTAGAGCACTGAGTCCTGCGGGCGTGTCTAATGTTCACTGTTTAGAGCACTGAGTCCTGCGGGCGCGTCTAATGTTCACTGTTTAGAGCACTGAGTCCTGCGGGCGTGTCTAATGTTCACTGTTTAGAGCACTGAGTCCTGCGGGCGAGTCTAATGCTCACTGTTTAGAGCACTGAGTCCTGCGGGCGCGTCTAATGCTCACTGTTTAGAGCACTGAGTCCTGCGGGCGCGTCTAATGCTCACTGTTTAGAGCACTGAGTCCTGCGGGCACGTCTAATGCTCACTGTTTAGAGCGCTGAGTCCTGCGGGCGTGTCTAATGCTCACTGTTTAGAGCGCTGAGTCCTGCGGGCGCGTCTAATGTTCACTGTTTAGAGCGCTGAGTCCTGCGGGCACGTCTAATGCTCACTGTTTAGAGCGCTGAGTCCTGCGGGCGTGTCTAATGCTCACTGTTTAGAGCGCTGAGTCCTGCGGGCGCGTCTAATGTTCACTGTTTAGAGCGCTGAGTCCTGCGGGCACGTCTAATGCTCACTGTTTAGAGCGCTGAGTCCTGCGGGCGTGTCTAATGCTCACTGTTTAGAGCACTGAGTCCTGCGGGCGTGTCTAATGTTCACTGTTTAGAGCACTGAGTCCTGCGGGCGTGTCTAATGCTCACTGTTTAGAGCGCTGAGTCCTGCGGGCACGTCTAATGCTCACTGTTTAGAGCGCTGAGTCCTGCGGGCGTGTCTAATGCTCACTGTTTAGAGCGCTGAGTCCTGCGGGCGCGTCTAATGTTCACTGTTTAGAGCGCTGAGTCCTGCGGGCACGTCTAATGCTCACTGTTTAGAGCACTGAGTCCTGCGGGCACGTCTAATGCTCACTGTTTAGAGCACTGAGTCCTGCGGGCGTGTCTAATGCTCACTGTTTAGAGCACTGAGTCCTGCGGGCGCGTCTAATGTTCACTGTTTAGAGCACTGAGTCCTGCGGGCGCGTGTCTAATGCTCACTGTTTAGAGCACTGAGTCCTGCGGGCGCGTCTAATGTTCACTGTTTAGAGCACTGAGTCCTGCGGGCGCGTCTAATGTTCACTGTTTAGAGCACTGAGTCCTGCGGGCACGTCTAATGTTCACTGTTTAGAGCGCTGAGTCCTGCGGGCGCGTCTAATGTTCACTGTTTAGAGCACTGAGTCCTGCGGGCGCGTGTCTAATGTTCACTGTTTAGAGCGCTGAGTCCTGCGGGCGCGTCTAATGTTCACTGTTTAGAGCACTGAGTCCTGCGGGCACGTCTAATGCTCACTGTTTAGAGCGCTGAGTCCTGCGGGCGTGTCTAATGCTCACTGTTTAGAGCGCTGAGTCCTGCGGGCGCGTCTAATGTTCACTGTTTAGAGCGCTGAGTCCTGCGGGCACGTCTAATGCTCACTGTTTAGAGCGCTGAGTCCTGCGGGCGTGTCTAATGCTCACTGTTTAGAGCGCTGAGTCCTGCGGGCGCGTCTAATGTTCACTGTTTAGAGCGCTGAGTCCTGCGGGCACGTCTAATGCTCACTGTTTAGAGCGCTGAGTCCTGCGGGCGTGTCTAATGCTCACTGTTTAGAGCACTGAGTCCTGCGGGCGTGTCTAATGTTCACTGTTTAGAGCACTGAGTCCTGCGGGCGTGTCTAATGCTCACTGTTTAGAGCGCTGAGTCCTGCGGGCACGTCTAATGCTCACTGTTTAGAGCGCTGAGTCCTGCGGGCGTGTCTAATGCTCACTGTTTAGAGCGCTGAGTCCTGCGGGCGCGTCTAATGTTCACTGTTTAGAGCGCTGAGTCCTGCGGGCACGTCTAATGCTCACTGTTTAGAGCACTGAGTCCTGCGGGCACGTCTAATGCTCACTGTTTAGAGCACTGAGTCCTGCGGGCGTGTCTAATGCTCACTGTTTAGAGCACTGAGTCCTGCGGGCGCGTCTAATGTTCACTGTTTAGAGCACTGAGTCCTGCGGGCGCGTGTCTAATGCTCACTGTTTAGAGCACTGAGTCCTGCGGGCGCGTCTAATGTTCACTGTTTAGAGCACTGAGTCCTGCGGGCGCGTCTAATGTTCACTGTTTAGAGCACTGAGTCCTGCGGGCACGTCTAATGTTCACTGTTTAGAGCGCTGAGTCCTGCGGGCGCGTCTAATGTTCACTGTTTAGAGCACTGAGTCCTGCGGGCGCGTGTCTAATGTTCACTGTTTAGAGCGCTGAGTCCTGCGGGCGCGTCTAATGTTCACTGTTTAGAGCACTGAGTCCTGCGGGCACGTCTAATGCTCACTGTTTAGAGCGCTGAGTCCTGCGGGCGCGTCTAATGTTCACTGTTTAGAGCACTGAGTCCTGCGGGCGCGTCTAATGTTCACTGTTTAGAGCACTGAGTCCTGCGGGCACGTCTAATGCTCACTGTTTAGAGCACTGAGTCCTGCGGGCGCGTCTAATGCTCACTGTTTAGAGCACTGAGTCCTGCGGGCGCGTCTAATGTTCACTGTTTAGAGCACTGAGTCCTGCGGGCGCGTCTAATGTTCACTGTTTAGAGCGCTGAGTCCTGCGGGCACGTCTAATGCTCACTGTTTAGAGCACTGAGTCCTGCGGGCGCGTCTAATGCTCACTGTTTAGAGCACTGAGTCCTGCGGGCGCGTCTAATGTTCACTGTTTAGAGCACTGAGTCCTGCGGGCACGTCTAATGCTCACTGTTTAGAGCACTGAGTCCTGCGGGCGCGTCTAATGTTCACTGTTTAGAGCACTGAGTCCTGCGGGCGCGTCTAATGTTCACTGTTTAGAGCACTGAGTCCTGCGGGCACGTCTAATGCTCACTGTTTAGAGCGCTGAGTCCTGCGGGCACGTCTAATGTTCACTGTTTAGAGCGCTGAGTCCTGCGGGCACGTCTAATGCTCACTGTTTAGAGCGCTGAGTCCTGCGGGCACGTGTCTAATGTTCACTGTTTAGAGCGCTGAGTCCTGCGGGCACGTCTAATGCTCACTGTTTAGAGCGCTGAGTCCTGCGGGCACGTCTAATGTTCACTGTTTAGAGCGCTGAGTCCTGCGGGCACGTCTAATGTTCACTGTTTAGAGCGCTGAGTCCTGCGGGCACGTCTAATGTTCACTGTTTAGAGCGCTGAGTCCTGCGGGCACGTCTAATGCTCACTGTTTAGAGCGCTGAGTCCTGCGGGCACGTCTAATGCTCACTGTTTAGAGCGCTGAGTCCTGCGGGCACGTCTAATGCTCACTGTTTAGAGCGCTGAGTCCTGCGGGCACGTGTCTAATGTTCACTGTTTAGAGCGCTGAGTCCTGCGGGCGCGTCTAATGCTCACTGTTTAGAGCACTGAGTCCTGCGGGCGCGTCTAATGTTCACTGTTTAGAGCACTGAGTCCTGCGGGCGAGTCTAATGTTAACTGTTTAGAGCACTGAGTCCTGCGGGCACGTCTAATGCTCACTGTTTAGAGCGCTGAGTCCTGCGGGCGCGTCTAATGTTCACTGTTTAGAGCACTGAGTCCTGCGGGCACGTCTAATGTTCACTGTTTAGAGCGCTGAGTCCTGCGGGCGCGTCTAATGTTCACTGTTTAGAGCACTGAGTCCTGCGGGCACGTCTAATGTTCACTGTTTAGAGCACTGAGTCCTGCGGGCGCGTCTAATGTTCACTGTTTAGAGCACTGAGTCCTGCGGGCACGTCTAATGCTCACTGTTTAGAGCGCTGAGTCCTGCGGGCGCGTCTAATGCTCACTGTTTAGAGCACTGAGTCCTGCGGGCGTGTCTAATGCTCACTGTTTAGAGCACTGAGTCCTGCGGGCGCGTCTAATGTTCACTGTTTAGAGCGCTGAGTCCTGCGGGCGTGTCTAATGCTCACTGTTTAGAGCGCTGAGTCCTGCGGGCACGTGTCTAATGTTCACTGTTTAGAGCGCTGAGTCCTGCGGCGTCTAATGTTCACTGTTTAGAGCACTGAGTCCTGCGGGCGCGTCTAATGTTCACTGTTTAGAGCACTGAGTCCTGCGGGCACGTCTAATGTTCACTGTTTAGAGCACTGAGTCCTGCGGGCACGTCTAATGTTCACTGTTTAGAGCACTGAGTCCTGCGGGCACGTCTAATGTTCACTGTTTAGAGCACTGAGTCCTGCGGGCGCGTCTAATGTTCACTGTTTAGAGCACTGAGTCCTGCGGGCACGTCTAATGCTCACTGTTTAGAGCGCTGAGTCCTGCGGGCGCGTCTAATGTTCACTGTTTAGAGCACTGAGTCCTGCGGGCACGTCTAATGTTCACTGTTTAGAGCGCTGAGTCCTGCGGGCACGTCTAATGTTCACTGTTTAGAGCACTGAGTCCTGCGGGCGCGTCTAATGTTCACTGTTTAGAGCACTGAGTCCTGCGGGCACGTCTAATGTTCACTGTTTAGAGCACTGAGTCCTGCGGGCGCGTCTAATGTTCACTGTTTAGAGCACTGAGTCCTGCGGGCACGTCTAATGCTCACTGTTTAGAGCGCTGAGTCCTGCGGGCGCGTCTAATGCTCACTGTTTAGAGCACTGAGTCCTGCGGGCGTGTCTAATGCTCACTGTTTAGAGCACTGAGTCCTGCGGGCACGTCTAATGTTCACTGTTTAGAGCGCTGAGTCCTGCGGGCGTGTCTAATGCTCACTGTTTAGAGCGCTGAGTCCTGCGGGCACGTGTCTAATGTTCACTGTTTAGAGCACTGAGTCCTGCGGGCACGTCTAATGTTCACTGTTTAGAGCACTGAGTCCTGCGGGCACGTCTAATGCTCACTGTTTAGAGCACTGAGTCCTGCGGGCGCGTCTAATGTTCACTGTTTAGAGCGCTGAGTCCTGCGGGCGCGTCTAATGTTCACTGTTTAGAGCACTGAGTCCTGCGGGCGCGTGTCTAATGTTCACTGTTTAGAGCGCTGAGTCCTGCGGGCGCGTGTCTAATGTTCACTGTTTAGAGCACTGAGTCCTGCGGGCGCGTCTAATGTTCACTGTTTAGAGCACTGAGTCCTGCGGGCACGTCTAATGTTCACTGTTTAGAGCGCTGAGTACCTGCGGGCGCGTCTAATGTTCACTGTTTAGAGCACTGAGTCCTGCGGGCGCGTCTAATGTTCACTGTTTAGAGCACTGAGTCCTGCGGGCGCGTCTAATGTTCACTGTTTAGAGCACTGAGTCCTGCGGGCACGTCTAATGTTCACTGTTTAGAGCACTGAGTCCTGCGGGCGCGTCTAATGTTCACTGTTTAGAGCACTGAGTCCTGCGGGCACGTCTAATGCTCACTGTTTAGAGCGCTGAGTCCTGCGGGCGCGTCTAATGCTCACTGTTTAGAGCACTGAGTCCTGCGGGCGTGTCTAATGCTCACTGTTTAGAGCACTGAGTCCTGCGGGCACGTCTAATGTTCACTGTTTAGAGCGCTGAGTCCTGCGGGCGTGTCTAATGCTCACTGTTTAGAGCGCTGAGTCCTGCGGGCACGTGTCTAATGTTCACTGTTTAGAGCACTGAGTCCTGCGGGCACGTCTAATGTTCACTGTTTAGAGCACTGAGTCCTGCGGGCACGTCTAATGCTCACTGTTTAGAGCACTGAGTCCTGCGGGCGCGTCTAATGTTCACTGTTTAGAGCGCTGAGTCCTGCGGGCGCGTCTAATGTTCACTGTTTAGAGCACTGAGTCCTGCGGGCGCGTCTAATGTTCACTGTTTAGAGCGCTGAGTCCTGCGGGCACGTCTAATGCTCACTGTTTAGAGCACTGAGTCCTGCGGGCGCGTCTAATGTTCACTGTTTAGAGCGCTGAGTCCTGCGGGCACGTCTAATGCTCACTGTTTAGAGCACTGAGTCCTGCGGGCGCGTCTAATGTTCACTGTTTAGAGCACTGAGTCCTGCGGGCGCGTCTAATGTTCACTGTTTAGAGCACTGAGTCCTGCGGGCGCGTCTAATGTTCACTGTTTAGAGCACTGAGTCCTGCGGGCGCGTCTAATGTTCACTGTTTAGAGCACTGAGTCCTGCGGGCGCGTCTAATGTTCACTGTTTAGAGCGTTGAGTCCTGCGGGCGCGTGTCTAATGTTCACTGTTTAGAGCACTGAGTCCTGCGGGCGCGTCTAATGTTCACTGTTTAGAGCGCTGAGTCCTGCGGGCGCGTCTAATGTTCACTGTTTAGAGCACTGAGTCCTGCGGGCGCGTCTAATGTTCACTGTTTAGAGCGCTGAGTCCTGCGGGCGCGTCTAATGTTCACTGTTTAGAGCACTGAGTCCTGCGGGCGCGTCTAATGTTCACTGTTTAGAGCGCTGAGTCCTGCGGGCGCGTCTAATGTTCACTGTTTAGAGCGCTGAGTCCTGCGGGCGCGTCTAATGTTCACTGTTTAGAGCACTGAGTCCTGCGGGCACGTCTAATGTTCACTGTTTAGAGCGCTGAGTCCTGCGGGCACGTCTAATGCTCACTGTTTAGAGCGCTGAGTCCTGCGGGCGCATCTAATGTTCACTGTTTAGAGCGCTGAGTCCTGCGGGCGCATCTAATGCTCACTGTTTAGAGCACTGAGTCCTGCGGGCGCGTCTAATGCTCACTGTTTAGAGCGCTGAGTCCTGCGGGCACGTCTAATGCTCACTGTTTAGAGCGCTGAGTCCTGCGGGCGCGTCTAATGCTCACTGTTTAGAGCGCTGAGTCCTGCGGGCGCATCTAATGCTCACTGTTTAGAGCACTGAGTCCTGCGGGCGCGTCTAATGCTCACTGTTTAGAGCGCTGAGTCCTGCGGGCACGTCTAATGCTCACTGTTTAGAGCGCTGAGTCCTGCGGGCGCGTCTAATGTTCACTGTTTAGAGCGCTGAGTCCTGCGGGCGCGTCTAATGTTCACTGTTTAGAGCACTGAGTCCTGCGGGCACGTCTAATGTTCACTGTTTAGAGCGCTGAGTCCTGCGGGCACGTCTAATGCTCACTGTTTAGAGCGCTGAGTCCTGCGGGCGCATCTAATGTTCACTGTTTAGAGCGCTGAGTCCTGCGGGCGCATCTAATGCTCACTGTTTAGAGCACTGAGTCCTGCGGGCGCGTCTAATGCTCACTGTTTAGAGCGCTGAGTCCTGCGGGCACGTCTAATGCTCACTGTTTAGAGCGCTGAGTCCTGCGGGCGCGTCTAATGCTCACTGTTTAGAGCGCTGAGTCCTGCGGGCGCATCTAATGCTCACTGTTTAGAGCGCTGAGTCCTGCGGGCACGTCTAATGCTCACTGTTTAGAGCGCTGAGTCCTGCGGGCGCGTCTAATGCTCACTGTTTAGAGCGCTGAGTCCTGCGGCGTCTAATGTTCACTGTTTAGAGCGCTGAGTCCTGCGGGCGCGTGTCTAATGTTCACTGTTTAGAGCACTGAGTCCTGCGGGCGCGTCTAATGTTCACTGTTTAGAGCGCTGAGTCCTGCGGGCGCGTCTAATGTTCACTGTTTAGAGCACTGAGTCCTGCGGGCGCGTCTAATGTTCACTGTTTAGAGCGCTGAGTCCTGCGGGCGCGTCTAATGTTCACTGTTTAGAGCGCTGAGTCCTGCGGGCGCGTCTAATGTTCACTGTTTAGAGCGCTGAGTCCTGCGGCGTCTAATGTTCACTGTTTAGAGCGCTGAGTCCTGCGGCGTCTAATGTTCACTGTTTAGAGCACTGAGTCCTGCGGGCGCGTGTCTAATGCTCACTGTTTAGAGCACTGAGTCCTGCGGGCACGTCTAATGTTCACTGTTTAGAGCGCTGAGTCCTGCGGGCGCGTCTAATGTTCACTGTTTAGAGCGCTGAGTCCTGCGGGCGCGTCTAATGTTCACTGTTTAGAGCACTGAGTCCTGCGGGCGCGTCTAATGTTCACTGTTTAGAGCACTGAGTCCTGCGGGCGCGTCTAATGTTCACTGTTTAGAGCGCTGAGTCCTGCGGCGTCTAATGTTCACTGTTTAGAGCGCTGAGTCCTGCGGGCGCGTCTTATGCTCACTGTTTAGAGCGCTGAGTCCTGCGGCGTCTAATGTTCACTGTTTAGAGCGCTGAGTCCTGCGGCGTCTAATGTTCACTGTTTAGAGCGCTGAGTCCTGCGGGCGCGTCTAATGCTCACTGTTTAGAGCGCTGAGTCCTGCGGGCGCGTCTAATGTTCACTGTTTAGAGCACTGAGTCCTGCGGGCGCGTCTAATGTTCACTGTTTAGAGCGCTGAGTCCTGCGGCGTCTAATGTTCACTGTTTAGAGCGCTGAGTCCTGCGGGCGCGTCTTATGCTCACTGTTTAGAGCGCTGAGTCCTGCGGCGTCTAATGTTCACTGTTTAGAGCGCTGAGTCCTGCGGGCGCGTCTAATGCTCACTGTTTAGAGCGCTGAGTCCTGCGGGCGCGTCTAATGTTCACTGTTTAGAGCGCTGAGTCTTGCGGGCACGTCTAATGCTCACTGTTTAGAGCACTGAGTCCTGCGGGCGCGTCTAATGCTCACTGTTTAGAGCGCTGAGTCCTGCGGGCGCGTCTAATGCTCACTGTTTAGAGCACTGAGTCCTGCGGGCGCGTCTAATGTTCACTGTTTAGAGCACTGAGTCCTGCGGGCGCGTCTAATGCTCACTGTTTAGAGCGCTGAGTCCTGCGGGCGCGTCTAATGCTCACTGTTTAGAGCACTGAGTCCTGCGGGCGCGTCTAATGCTCACTGTTTAGAGCGCTGAGTCCTGCGGGCGCGTCTAATGCTCACTGTTTAGAGCGCTGAGTCCTGCGGGCGCGTCTAATGTTCACTGTTTAGAGCGCTGAGTCCTGCGGGCGCGTCTAATGTTCACTGTTTAGAGCACTGAGTCCTGCGGGCGCGTCTAATGTTCACTGTTTAGAGCGCTGAGTCCTGCGGGCGCGTCTAATGTTCACTGTTTAGAGCGCTGAGTCCTGCGGGCGCGTCTAATGTTCACTGTTTAGAGCACTGAGTCCTGCGGGCACGTCTAATGTTCACTGTTTAGAGCACTGAGTCCTGCGGGCGTGTCTAATGCTCACTGTTTAGAGCACTGAGTCCTGCGGGCACGTCTAATGTTCACTGTTTAGAGCGCTGAGTCCTGCGGGCGTGTCTAATGCTCACTGTTTAGAGCGCTGAGTCCTGCGGGCACGTGTCTAATGTTCACTGTTTAGAGCACTGAGTCCTGCGGGCACGTCTAATGTTCACTGTTTAGAGCACTGAGTCCTGCGGGCACGTCTAATGCTCACTGTTTAGAGCACTGAGTCCTGCGGGCGCGTCTAATGTTCACTGTTTAGAGCGCTGAGTCCTGCGGGCGCGTCTAATGTTCACTGTTTAGAGCACTGAGTCCTGCGGGCGCGTCTAATGTTCACTGTTTAGAGCACTGAGTCCTGCGGGCACGTCTAATGCTCACTGTTTAGAGCACTGAGTCCTGCGGGCACGTCTAATGTTCACTGTTTAGAGCGCTGAGTCCTGCGGGCACGTCTAATGTTCACTGTTTAGAGCGCTGAGTCCTGCGGGCACGTCTAATGTTCACTGTTTAGAGCGCTGAGTCCTGCGGGCGCGTCTAATGTTCACTGTTTAGAGCACTGAGTCCTGCGGGCGCGTCTAATGTTCACTGTTTAGAGCGCTGAGTCCTGCGGGCGCGTCTAATGTTCACTGTTTAGAGCACTGAGTCCTGCGGGCGCGTCTAATGTTCACTGTTTAGAGCACTGAGTCCTGCGGGCACGTCTAATGCTCACTGTTTAGAGCACTGAGTCCTGCGGGCACGTCTAATGTTCACTGTTTAGAGCGCTGAGTCCTGCGGGCACGTCTAATGTTCACTGTTTAGAGCGCTGAGTCCTGCGGGCGCGTCTAATGTTCACTGTTTAGAGCACTGAGTCCTGCGGGCGCGTCTAATGTTCACTGTTTAGAGCACTGAGTCCTGCGGGCACGTCTAATGTTCACTGTTTAGAGCGCTGAGTCCTGCGGGCACGTCTAATGTTCACTGTTTAGAGCACTGAGTCCTGCGGGCGCGTCTAATGTTCACTGTTTAGAGCACTGAGTCCTGCGGGCGCGTCTAATGTTCACTGTTTAGAGCACTGAGTCCTGCGGGCACGTCTAATGTTCACTGTTTAGAGCACTGAGTCCTGCGGGCGCGTCTAATGTTCACTGTTTAGAGCACTGAGTCCTGCGGGCACGTCTAATGCTCACTGTTTAGAGCGCTGAGTCCTGCGGGCGCGTCTAATGCTCACTGTTTAGAGCACTGAGTCCTGCGGGCGTGTCTAATGCTCACTGTTTAGAGCACTGAGTCCTGCGGGCACGTCTAATGTTCACTGTTTAGAGCGCTGAGTCCTGCGGGCGTGTCTAATGCTCACTGTTTAGAGCGCTGAGTCCTGCGGGCACGTGTCTAATGTTCACTGTTTAGAGCACTGAGTCCTGCGGCGTCTAATGTTCACTGTTTAGAGCACTGAGTCCTGCGGGCGCGTGTCTAATGCTCACTGTTTAGAGCACTGAGTCCTGCGGGCACGTCTAATGTTCACTGTTTAGAGCGCTGAGTCCTGCGGGCGCGTCTAATGTTCACTGTTTAGAGCGCTGAGTCCTGCGGGCGCGTCTAATGTTCACTGTTTAGAGCACTGAGTCCTGCGGGCGCGTCTAATGTTCACTGTTTAGAGCACTGAGTCCTGCGGGCGCGTCTAATGTTCACTGTTTAGAGCGCTGAGTCCTGCGGCGTCTAATGCTCACTGTTTAGAGCGCTGAGTCCTGCGGCGTCTAATGTTCACTGTTTAGAGCGCTGAGTCCTGCGGCGTCTAATGTTCACTGTTTAGAGCGCTGAGTCCTGCGGGCGCGTCTAATGTTCACTGTTTAGAGCGCTGAGTCCTGCGGGCGCGTCTTATGCTCACTGTTTAGAGCGCTGAGTCCTGCGGCGTCTAATGTTCACTGTTTAGAGCGCTGAGTCCTGCGGGCGCGTCTAATGCTCACTGTTTAGAGCGCTGAGTCCTGCGGGCGCGTCTAATGTTCACTGTTTAGAGCGCTGAGTCCTGCGGCGTCTAATGTTCACTGTTTAGAGCGCTGAGTCCTGCGGGCGCGTCTTATGCTCACTGTTTAGAGCGCTGAGTCCTGCGGCGTCTAATGTTCACTGTTTAGAGCGCTGAGTCCTGCGGGCGCGTCTAATGTTCACTGTTTAGAGCGCTGAGTCCTGCGGCGTCTAATGTTCACTGTTTAGAGCACTGAGTCCTGCGGGCGCGTCTAATGTTCACTGTTTAGAGCGCTGAGTCCTGCGGCGTCTAATGTTCACTGTTTAGAGCGCTGAGTCCTGCGGGCGCGTCTTATGCTCACTGTTTAGAGCGCTGAGTCCTGCGGGCGCGTCTTATGCTCACTGTTTAGAGCGCTGAGTCCTGCGGCGTCTAATGTTCACTGTTTAGAGCGCTGAGTCCTGCGGCGTCTAATGTTCACTGTTTAGAGCGCTGAGTCCTGCGGGCGCGTCTAATGTTCACTGTTTAGAGCGCTGAGTCCTGCGGGCGCGTCTTATGCTCACTGTTTAGAGCGCTGAGTCCTGCGGCGTCTAATGTTCACTGTTTAGAGCGCTGAGTCCTGCGGGCGCGTCTAATGCTCACTGTTTAGAGCGCTGAGTCCTGCGGGCGCGTCTAATGTTCACTGTTTAGAGCGCTGAGTCCTGCGGCGTCTAATGTTCACTGTTTAGAGCGCTGAGTCCTGCGGGCGCGTCTTATGCTCACTGTTTAGAGCGCTGAGTCCTGCGGCGTCTAATGTTCACTGTTTAGAGCGCTGAGTCCTGCGGGCGCGTCTAATGTTCACTGTTTAGAGCGCTGAGTCCTGCGGCGTCTAATGTTCACTGTTTAGAGCACTGAGTCCTGCGGGCGCGTCTAATGTTCACTGTTTAGAGCGCTGAGTCCTGCGGCGTCTAATGTTCACTGTTTAGAGCGCTGAGTCCTGCGGGCGCGTCTAATGTTCACTGTTTAGAGCGCTGAGTCCTGCGGGCGCGTCTTATGCTCACTGTTTAGAGCGCTGAGTCCTGCGGCGTCTAATGTTCACTGTTTAGAGCGCTGAGTCCTGCGGCGTCTAATGTTCACTGTTTAGAGCGCTGAGTCCTGCGGGCGCGTCTAATGCTCACTGTTTAGAGCGCTGAGTCCTGCGGGCGCGTCTAATGTTCACTGTTTAGAGCACTGAGTCCTGCGGGCGCGTCTAATGTTCACTGTTTAGAGCGCTGAGTCCTGCGGCGTCTAATGTTCACTGTTTAGAGCGCTGAGTCCTGCGGCGTCTAATGTTCACTGTTTAGAGCGCTGAGTCCTGCGGCGTCTAATGTTCACTGTTTAGAGCGCTGAGTCCTGCGGGCGCGTCTAATGCTCACTGTTTAGAGCGCTGAGTCCTGCGGGCGCGTCTAATGTTCACTGTTTAGAGCGCTGAGTCTTGCGGGCACGTCTAATGCTCACTGTTTAGAGCACTGAGTCCTGCGGGCGCGTCTAATGCTCACTGTTTAGAGCGCTGAGTCCTGCGGGCGCGTCTAATGCTCACTGTTTAGAGCACTGAGTCCTGCGGGCGCGTCTAATGTTCACTGTTTAGAGCACTGAGTCCTGCGGGCGCGTCTAATGCTCACTGTTTAGAGCGCTGAGTCCTGCGGGCGCGTCTAATGCTCACTGTTTAGAGCACTGAGTCCTGCGGGCGCGTCTAATGCTCACTGTTTAGAGCGCTGAGTCCTGCGGGCGCGTCTAATGCTCACTGTTTAGAGCGCTGAGTCCTGCGGGCGCGTCTAATGTTCACTGTTTAGAGCGCTGAGTCCTGCGGGCGCGTCTAATGTTCACTGTTTAGAGCACTGAGTCCTGCGGGCGCGTCTAATGTTCACTGTTTAGAGCGCTGAGTCCTGCGGGCGCGTCTAATGTTCACTGTTTAGAGCACTGAGTCCTGCGGGCACGTCTAATGTTCACTGTTTAGAGCACTGAGTCCTGCGGGCGTGTCTAATGCTCACTGTTTAGAGCACTGAGTCCTGCGGGCACGTCTAATGTTCACTGTTTAGAGCGCTGAGTCCTGCGGGCACGTGTCTAATGTTCACTGTTTAGAGCACTGAGTCCTGCGGGCACGTCTAATGTTCACTGTTTAGAGCACTGAGTCCTGCGGGCACGTCTAATGCTCACTGTTTAGAGCACTGAGTCCTGCGGGCGCGTCTAATGTTCACTGTTTAGAGCGCTGAGTCCTGCGGGCGCGTCTAATGTTCACTGTTTAGAGCACTGAGTCCTGCGGGCGCGTCTAATGTTCACTGTTTAGAGCACTGAGTCCTGCGGGCACGTCTAATGTTCACTGTTTAGAGCGCTGAGTCCTGCGGGCGCGTCTAATGTTCACTGTTTAGAGCACTGAGTCCTGCGGGCGCGTCTAATGTTCACTGTTTAGAGCACTGAGTCCTGCGGGCGCGTCTAATGTTCACTGTTTAGAGCACTGAGTCCTGCGGGCACGTCTAATGTTCACTGTTTAGAGCACTGAGTCCTGCGGGCGCGTCTAATGTTCACTGTTTAGAGCACTGAGTCCTGCGGGCACGTCTAATGCTCACTGTTTAGAGCGCTGAGTCCTGCGGGCGCGTCTAATGCTCACTGTTTAGAGCGCTGAGTCCTGCGGGCGTGTCTAATGCTCACTGTTTAGAGCGCTGAGTCCTGCGGGCGTGTCTAATGCTCACTGTTTAGAGCACTGAGTCCTGCGGGCACGTCTAATGTTCACTGTTTAGAGCGCTGAGTCCTGCGGGCGTGTCTAATGCTCACTGTTTAGAGCGCTGAGTCCTGCGGGCACGTGTCTAATGTTCACTGTTTAGAGCACTGAGTCCTGCGGGCACGTCTAATGTTCACTGTTTAGAGCACTGAGTCCTGCGGGCACGTCTAATGCTCACTGTTTAGAGCACTGAGTCCTGCGGGCGCGTCTAATGTTCACTGTTTAGAGCGCTGAGTCCTGCGGGCGCGTCTAATGTTCACTGTTTAGAGCACTGAGTCCTGCGGGCGCGTCTAATGTTCACTGTTTAGAGCACTGAGTCCTGCGGGCGCGTCTAATGTTCACTGTTTAGAGCACTGAGTCCTGCGGGCGCGTCTAATGTTCACTGTTTAGAGCACTGAGTCCTGCGGGCGCGTCTAATGTTCACTGTTTAGAGCACTGAGTCCTGCGGGCGCGTCTAATGTTCACTGTTTAGAGCGTTGAGTCCTGCGGGCGCGTGTCTAATGTTCACTGTTTAGAGCACTGAGTCCTGCGGGCGCGTCTAATGTTCACTGTTTAGAGCACTGAGTCCTGCGGGCGCGTCTAATGTTCACTGTTTAGAGCGCTGAGTCCTGCGGGCGCGTCTAATGTTCACTGTTTAGAGCACTGAGTCCTGCGGGCGCGTCTAATGTTCACTGTTTAGAGCACTGAGTCCTGCGGGCGCGTCTAATGTTCACTGTTTAGAGCGTTGAGTCCTGCGGGCGCGTGTCTAATGTTCACTGTTTAGAGCACTGAGTCCTGCGGGCGCGTGTCTAATGTTCACTGTTTAGAGCGCTGAGTCCTGCGGGCGCGTCTAATGTTCACTGTTTAGAGCGTTGAGTCCTGCGGGCGCGTGTCTAATGTTCACTGTTTAGAGCGTTGAGTCCTGCGGGCGCGTGTCTAATGTTCACTGTTTAGAGCGCTGAGTCCTGCGGGCGCGTCTAATGTTCACTGTTTAGAGCACTGAGTCCTGCGGGCGCGTCTAATGTTCACTGTTTAGAGCGTTGAGTCCTGCGGGCGCGTGTCTAATGTTCACTGTTTAGAGCACTGAGTCCTGCGGGCGCGTGTCTAATGTTCACTGTTTAGAGCACTGAGTCCTGCGGGCGCGTCTAATGTTCACTGTTTAGAGCGTTGAGTCCTGCGGGCGCGTGTCTAATGTTCACTGTTTAGAGCGTTGAGTCCTGCGGGCGCGTGTCTAATGTTCACTGTTTAGAGCGCTGAGTCCTGCGGGCGCGTCTAATGTTCACTGTTTAGAGCACTGAGTCCTGCGGGCGCGTCTAATGTTCACTGTTTAGAGCGCTGAGTCCTGCGGGCGCGTCTAATGTTCACTGTTTAGAGCGCTGAGTCCTGCGGGCGCGTCTAATGTTCACTGTTTAGAGCACTGAGTCCTGCGGGCACGTCTAATGCTCACTGTTTAGAGCGCTGAGTCTTGCGGGCACGTCTAATGCTCACTGTTTAGAGCACTGAGTCCTGCGGGCACGTCTAATGTTCACTGTTTAGAGCGCTGAGTCTTGCGGGCACGTCTAATGCTCACTGTTTAGAGCGCTGAGTCCTGCGGGCGCATCTAATGTTCACTGTTTAGAGCGCTGAGTCCTGCGGGCGCATCTAATGCTCACTGTTTAGAGCACTGAGTCCTGCGGGCGCGTCTAATGTTCACTGTTTAGAGCGCTGAGTCCTGCGGGCACGTCTAATGCTCACTGTTTAGAGCGCTGAGTCCTGCGGGCGCGTGTCTAATGTTCACTGTTTAGAGCACTGAGTCCTGCGGGCGCGTCTAATGTTCACTGTTTAGAGCACTGAGTCCTGCGGGCACGTCTAATGCTCACTGTTTAGAGCACTGAGTCCTGCGGGCGCGTCTAATGTTCACTGTTTAGAGCGCTGAGTCCTGCGGGCGCGTCTAATGTTCACTGTTTAGAGCACTGAGTCCTGCGGGCGCGTCTAATGTTCACTGTTTAGAGCACTGAGTCCTGCGGGCGCGTCTAATGTTCACTGTTTAGAGCACTGAGTCCTGCGGGCGCGTCTAATGTTCACTGTTTAGAGCACTGAGTCCTGCGGGCGCGTCTAATGTTCACTGTTTAGAGCACTGAGTCCTGCGGGCGCGTCTAATGTTCACTGTTTAGAGCACTGAGTCCTGCGGGCGCGTCTAATGTTCACTGTTTAGAGCGTTGAGTCCTGCGGGCGCGTGTCTAATGTTCACTGTTTAGAGCACTGAGTCCTGCGGGCGCGTCTAATGTTCACTGTTTAGAGCACTGAGTCCTGCGGGCGCGTCTAATGTTCACTGTTTAGAGCGCTGAGTCCTGCGGGCGCGTCTAATGTTCACTGTTTAGAGCACTGAGTCCTGCGGGCGCGTCTAATGTTCACTGTTTAGAGCACTGAGTCCTGCGGGCGCGTCTAATGTTCACTGTTTAGAGCACTGAGTCCTGCGGGCGCGTCTAATGTTCACTGTTTAGAGCGTTGAGTCCTGCGGGCGCGTGTCTAATGTTCACTGTTTAGAGCACTGAGTCCTGCGGGCGCGTGTCTAATGTTCACTGTTTAGAGCGCTGAGTCCTGCGGGCGCGTCTAATGTTCACTGTTTAGAGCGTTGAGTCCTGCGGGCGCGTGTCTAATGTTCACTGTTTAGAGCGTTGAGTCCTGCGGGCGCGTGTCTAATGTTCACTGTTTAGAGCGCTGAGTCCTGCGGGCGCGTCTAATGTTCACTGTTTAGAGCACTGAGTCCTGCGGGCGCGTCTAATGTTCACTGTTTAGAGCGTTGAGTCCTGCGGGCGCGTGTCTAATGTTCACTGTTTAGAGCGCTGAGTCCTGCGGGCGCGTCTAATGTTCACTGTTTAGAGCACTGAGTCCTGCGGGCGCGTCTAATGTTCACTGTTTAGAGCGTTGAGTCCTGCGGGCGCGTGTCTAATGTTCACTGTTTAGAGCACTGAGTCCTGCGGGCGCGTGTCTAATGTTCACTGTTTAGAGCACTGAGTCCTGCGGGCGTGTCTAATGTTCACTGTTTAGAGCGTTGAGTCCTGCGGGCGCGTGTCTAATGTTCACTGTTTAGAGCGCTGAGTCCTGCGGGCGCGTCTAATGTTCACTGTTTAGAGCACTGAGTCCTGCGGGCGCGTCTAATGTTCACTGTTTAGAGCGCTGAGTCCTGCGGGCGCGTCTAATGTTCACTGTTTAGAGCGCTGAGTCCTGCGGGCGCGTCTAATGTTCACTGTTTAGAGCACTGAGTCCTGCGGGCACGTCTAATGCTCACTGTTTAGAGCGCTGAGTCTTGCGGGCACGTCTAATGCTCACTGTTTAGAGCACTGAGTCCTGCGGGCACGTCTAATGTTCACTGTTTAGAGCGCTGAGTCTTGCGGGCACGTCTAATGCTCACTGTTTAGAGCGCTGAGTCCTGCGGGCGCATCTAATGTTCACTGTTTAGAGCGCTGAGTCCTGCGGGCGCATCTAATGCTCACTGTTTAGAGCACTGAGTCCTGCGGGCGCGTCTAATGTTCACTGTTTAGAGCGCTGAGTCCTGCGGGCACGTCTAATGCTCACTGTTTAGAGCGCTGAGTCCTGCGGGCGCGTGTCTAATGTTCACTGTTTAGAGCACTGAGTCCTGCGGGCGCGTCTAATGTTCACTGTTTAGAGCGCTGAGTCCTGCGGGCGCGTCTAATGTTCACTGTTTAGAGCACTGAGTCCTGCGGGCGCGTCTAATGTTCACTGTTTAGAGCGCTGAGTCCTGCGGGCGCGTCTAATGTTCACTGTTTAGAGCGCTGAGTCCTGCGGGCGCGTCTAATGTTCACTGTTTAGAGCGCTGAGTCCTGCGGCGTCTAATGTTCACTGTTTAGAGCGCTGAGTCCTGCGGCGTCTAATGTTCACTGTTTAGAGCACTGAGTCCTGCGGGCGCGTGTCTAATGTTCACTGTTTAGAGCGCTGAGTCCTGCGGCGTCTAATGTTCACTGTTTAGAGCACTGAGTCCTGCGGGCGCGTCTAATGCTCACTGTTTAGAGCGCTGAGTCCTGCGGGCACGTCTAATGTTCACTGTTTAGAGCGCTGAGTCCTGCGGGCGCGTCTAATGCTCACTGTTTAGAGCGCTGAGTCCTGCGGGCACGTCTAATGCTCACTGTTTAGAGCGCTGAGTCCTGCGGGCGCGTCTAATGTTCACTGTTTAGAGCACTGAGTCCTGCGGGCACGTCTAATGCTCACTGTTTAGAGCGCTGAGTCCTGCGGGCACGTCTAATGTTCACTGTTTAGAGCGCTGAGTCCTGCGGGCGCGTCTAATGTTCACTGTTTAGAGCGCTGAGTCCTGCGGGCGCGTCTAATGCTCACTGTTTAGAGCGCTGAGTCCTGCGGGCGCGTCTAATGTTCACTGTTTAGAGCGCTGAGTCCTGCGGGCGCGTCTAATGTTCACTGTTTAGAGCGCTGAGTCCTGCGGGCGTGTCTAATGCTCACTGTTTAGAGCGCTGAGTCCTGCGGGCACGTCTAATGCTCACTGTTTAGAGCGCTGAGTCCTGCGGGCGCGTCTAATGCTCACTGTTTAGAGCGCTGAGTCCTGCGGCGTCTAATGTTCACTGTTTAGAGCGCTGAGTCCTGCGGGCGCGTGTCTAATGTTCACTGTTTAGAGCGCTGAGTCCTGCGGGCACGTCTAATGCTCACTGTTTAGAGCGCTGAGTCCTGCGGGCGCGTCTAATGCTCACTGTTTAGAGCGCTGAGTCCTGCGGCGTCTAATGTTCACTGTTTAGAGCGCTGAGTCCTGCGGGCGCGTCTAATGCTCACTGTTTAGAGCGCTGAGTCCTGCGGCGTCTAATGTTCACTGTTTAGAGCGCTGAGTCCTGCGGGCGCGTGTCTAATGTTCACTGTTTAGAGCACTGAGTCCTGCGGGCGCGTCTAATGTTCACTGTTTAGAGCGCTGAGTCCTGCGGGCGCGTCTAATGCTCACTGTTTAGAGCGCTGAGTCCTGCGGCGTCTAATGTTCACTGTTTAGAGCGCTGAGTCCTGCGGGCGCGTGTCTAATGTTCACTGTTTAGAGCACTGAGTCCTGCGGGCGCGTCTAATGTTCACTGTTTAGAGCGCTGAGTCCTGCGGGCGCGTCTAATGTTCACTGTTTAGAGCACTGAGTCCTGCGGGCGCGTCTAATGTTCACTGTTTAGAGCGCTGAGTCCTGCGGGCGCGTCTAATGTTCACTGTTTAGAGCGCTGAGTCCTGCGGGCGCGTCTAATGTTCACTGTTTAGAGCGCTGAGTCCTGCGGCGTCTAATGTTCACTGTTTAGAGCGCTGAGTCCTGCGGCGTCTAATGTTCACTGTTTAGAGCACTGAGTCCTGCGGGCGCGTCTAATGTTCACTGTTTAGAGCGCTGAGTCCTGCGGCGTCTAATGTTCACTGTTTAGAGCACTGAGTCCTGCGGGCGCGTGTCTAATGCTCACTGTTTAGAGCACTGAGTCCTGCGGGCACGTGTCTAATGTTCACTGTTTAGAGCACTGAGTCCTGCGGGCGCGTCTAATGTTCACTGTTTAGAGCACTGAGTCCTGCGGGCGCGTCTAATGTTCACTGTTTAGAGCACTGAGTCCTGCGGGCACGTCTAATGTTCACTGTTTAGAGCGCTGAGTCCTGCGGGCGCGTCTAATGTTCACTGTTTAGAGCACTGAGTCCTGCGGGCGCGTCTAATGTTCACTGTTTAGAGCACTGAGTCCTGCGGGCGCGTCTAATGTTCACTGTTTAGAGCGCTGAGTCCTGCGGCGTCTAATGTTCACTGTTTAGAGCGCTGAGTCCTGCGGCGTCTAATGTTCACTGTTTAGAGCGCTGAGTCCTGCGGCGTCTAATGTTCACTGTTTAGAGCGCTGAGTCCTGCGGCGTCTAATGTTCACTGTTTAGAGCGCTGAGTCCTGCGGGCGCGTCTAATGCTCACTGTTTAGAGCGCTGAGTCCTGCGGGCGCGTCTAATGTTCACTGTTTAGAGCGCTGAGTCTTGCGGGCACGTCTAATGCTCACTGTTTAGAGCACTGAGTCCTGCGGGCGCGTCTAATGCTCACTGTTTAGAGCGCTGAGTCCTGCGGGCGCGTCTAATGCTCACTGTTTAGAGCACTGAGTCCTGCGGGCGCGTCTAATGTTCACTGTTTAGAGCACTGAGTCCTGCGGGCGCGTCTAATGCTCACTGTTTAGAGCGCTGAGTCCTGCGGGCGCGTCTAATGCTCACTGTTTAGAGCACTGAGTCCTGCGGGCGCGTCTAATGCTCACTGTTTAGAGCGCTGAGTCCTGCGGGCGCGTCTAATGCTCACTGTTTAGAGCGCTGAGTCCTGCGGGCGCGTCTAATGCTCACTGTTTAGAGCGCTGAGTCCTGCGGGCGCGTCTAATGTTCACTGTTTAGAGCACTGAGTCCTGCGGGCGCGTCTAATGTTCACTGTTTAGAGCGCTGAGTCCTGCGGGCGCGTCTAATGTTCACTGTTTAGAGCGCTGAGTCCTGCGGGCGCGTCTAATGCTCACTGTTTAGAGCACTGAGTCCTGCGGGCGCGTCTAATGTTCACTGTTTAGAGCACTGAGTCCTGCGGGCGCGTCTAATGTTCACTGTTTAGAGCGCTGAGTCCTGCGGGCACGTCTAATGTTCACTGTTTAGAGCGCTGAGTCCTGCGGGCGCGTCTAATGTTCACTGTTTAGAGCGCTGAGTCCTGCGGGCGCGTCTAATGCTCACTGTTTAGAGCGCTGAGTCCTGCGGGCACGTCTAATGCTCACTGTTTAGAGCGCTGAGTCCTGCGGGCGCGTCTAATGCTCACTGTTTAGAGCGCTGAGTCCTGCGGGCGCGTCTAATGCTCACTGTTTAGAGCGCTGAGTCCTGCGGGCACGTCTAATGCTCACTGTTTAGAGCGCTGAGTCCTGCGGGCGCGTCTAATGTTCACTGTTTAGAGCTCTGAGTCCTGCGGGCGCGTCTAATGTTCACTGTTTAGAGCCCTGAGTCTTGCGGGCGCGTCTAATGTTCACTGTTTAGAGCTCTGAGTCCTGCGGGCGCGTGTCTAATGCTCACTGTTTAGAGCACTGAGTCCTGCGGGCGCGTCTAATTTTCACTGTTTAGAGCGCTGAGTCCTGCGGGCACGTCTAATGCTCACTGTTTAGAGCCCTGAGTCTTGCGGGCACGTCTAATGTTCACTGTTTAGAGCGCTGAGTCCTGCGGGCACGTCTAATGCTCACTGTTTAGAGCGCTGAGTCCTGCGGGCACGTCTAATGCTCACTGTTTAGAGCCCTGAGTCTTGCGGGCACGTCTAATGTTCACTGTTTAGAGCACTGAGTCCTGCGGGCGCGTCTAATGCTCACTGTTTAGAGCCCTGAGTCCTGCGGGCGCGTGTCTAATGCTCACTGTTTAGAGCACTGAGTCCTGCGGGCGCGTCTAATGTTCACTGTTTAGAGCCCTGAGTCTTGCGGGCGCGTCTAATGTTCACTGTTTAGAGCTCTGAGTCCTGCGGGCGCGTGTCTAATGCTCACTGTTTAGAGCACTGAGTCCTGCGGGCGCGTCTAATTTTCACTGTTTAGAGCGCTGAGTCCTGCGGGCACGTCTAATGCTCACTGTTTAGAGCCCTGAGTCTTGCGGGCACGTCTAATGTTCACTGTTTAGAGCACTGAGTCCTGCGGGCGCGTCTAATGCTCACTGTTTAGAGCCCTGAGTCTTGCGGGCACGTCTAATGTTCACTGTTTAGAGCGCTGAGTCCTGCGGGCGCGTCTAATGCTCACTGTTTAGAGCCCTGAGTCTTGCGGGCACGTCTAATGTTCACTGTTTAGAGCGCTGAGTCCTGCGGGCGCGTCTAATGTTCACTGTTTAGAGCACTGAGTCCTGCGGGCGCGTCTAATGTTCACTGTTTAGAGCGCTGAGTCCTGCGGGCGTGTCTAATGTTCACTGTTTAGAGCACTGAGTCCTGCGGGCGCGTCTAATGTTCACTGTTTAGAGCGCTGAGTCCTGCGGGCGCGTGTCTAATGTTCACTGTTTAGAGCGCTGAGTCCTGCGGGCACGTCTAATGTTCACTGTTTAGAGCACTGAGTCCTGCGGGCGCGTCTAATGTTCACTGTTTAGAGCACTGAGTCCTGCGGGCGCGTCTAATGTTCACTGTTTAGAGCGCTGAGTCCTGCGGGCGCGTCTAATGTTCACTGTTTAGAGCGCTGAGTCCTGCGGGCGTGTCTAATGTTCACTGTTTAGAGCACTGAGTCCTGCGGGCGCGTCTAATGTTCACTGTTTAGAGCGCTGAGTCCTGCGGGCGCGTGTCTAATGTTCACTGTTTAGAGCGCTGAGTCCTGCGGGCACGTCTAATGTTCACTGTTTAGAGCACTGAGTCCTGCGGGCGCGTGTCTAATGTTCACTGTTTAGAGCGCTGAGTCCTGCGGGCGCGTCTAATGCTCACTGTTTAGAGCGCTGAGTCCTGCGGGCGTGTCTAATGCTCACTGTTTAGAGCGCTGAGTCCTGCGGGCGCGTGTCTAATGTTCACTGTTTAGAGCACTGAGTCCTGCGGGCGCGTCTAATGTTCACTGTTTAGAGCGCTGAGTCCTGCGGGCGCGTGTCTAATGTTCACTGTTTAGAGCACTGAGTCCTGCGGGCGCGTCTAATGTTCACTGTTTAGAGCACTGAGTCCTGCGGGCGCGTCTAATGTTCACTGTTTAGAGCGCTGAGTCCTGCGGGCACGTCTAATGTTCACTGTTTAGAGCACTGAGTCCTGCGGGCGCGTCTAATGCTCACTGTTTAGAGCGCTGAGTCCTGCGGGCGCGTGTCTAATGTTCACTGTTTAGAGCGCTGAGTCCTGCGGGCGTGTCTAATGTTCACTGTTTAGAGCGCTGAGTCCTGCGGGCACGTCTAATGTTCACTGTTTAGAGCACTGAGTCCTGCGGGCGCGTCTAATGCTCACTGTTTAGAGCGCTGAGTCCTGCGGGCGCGTGTCTAATGTTCACTGTTTAGAGCGCTGAGTCCTGCGGGCGTGTCTAATGTTCACTGTTTAGAGCGCTGAGTCCTGCGGGCACGTCTAATGTTCACTGTTTAGAGCACTGAGTCCTGCGGGCGCGTGTCTAATGTTCACTGTTTAGAGCGCTGAGTCCTGCGGGCACGTCTAATGCTCACTGTTTAGAGCGCTGAGTCCTGCGGGCGTGTCTAATGTTCACTGTTTAGAGCGCTGAGTCCTGCGGGCACGTCTAATGTTCACTGTTTAGAGCACTGAGTCCTGCGGGCGCGTGTCTAATGTTCACTGTTTAGAGCACTGAGTCCTGCGGGCACGTGTCTAATGTTCACTGTGTAGAGCGCTGAGTCCTGCGGGCGCGTGTCTAATGTTCACTGTTTAGAGCACTGAGTCCTGCGGGCGCGTCTAATGTTCACTGTTTAGAGCGCTGAGTCCTGCGGGCACGTCTAATGTTCACTGTTTAGAGCACTGAGTCCTGCGGGCGCGTGTCTAATGTTCACTGTTTAGAGCACTGAGTCCTGCGGGCGCGTCTAATGTTCACTGTTTAGAGCGCTGAGTCCTGCGGGCACGTCTAATGTTCACTGTTTAGAGCACTGAGTCCTGCGGGCGCGTCTAATGTTCACTGTTTAGAGCTCTGAGTCCTGCGGGCACGTCTAATGCTCACTGTTTAGAGCGCTGAGTCCTGCGGGCACGTCTAATGTTCACTGTTTAGAGCGCTGAGTCCTGCGGGCACGTCTAATGCTCACTGTTTAGAGCGCTGAGTCCTGCGGGCACGTCTAATGCTCACTGTTTAGAGCGCTGAGTCCTGCGGGCGCGTCTAATGTTCACTGTTTAGAGCGCTGAGTCCTGCGGGCACGTCTAATGCTCACTGTTTAGAGCACTGAGTCCTGCGGGCGCGTCTAATGCTCACTGTTTAGAGCGCTGAGTCCTGCGGGCGCGTCTAATGTTCACTGTTTAGAGCGCTGAGTCCTGCGGGCACGTCTAATGTTCACTGTTTAGAGCGCTGAGTCCTGCGGGCACGTCTAATGCTCACTGTTTAGAGCGCTGAGTCCTGCGGGCGCGTCTAATGTTCACTGTTTAGAGCTCTGAGTCCTGCGGGCGCGTCTAATGTTCACTGTTTAGAGCGCTGAGTCCTGCGGGCACGTCTAATGCTCACTGTTTAGAGCGCTGAGTCCTGCAGGCGCGTCTAATGTTCACTGTTTAGAGCTCTGAGTCCTGCGGGCGCGTGTCTAATGCTCACTGTTTAGAGCACTGAGTCCTGCGGGCACGTGTCTAATGTTCACTGTGTAGAGCGCTGAGTCCTGCGGGCGCGTGTCTAATGTTCACTGTGTAGAGCGCTGAGTCCTGCGGGCGCGTGTCTAATGTTCACTGTTTAGAGCTCTGAGTCCTGCGGGCGCGTGTCTAATGTTCACTGTTTAGAGCGCTGAGTCCTGCGGGCACGTCTAATGCTCACTGTTTAGAGCGCTGAGTCCTGCGGGCGCGTGTCTAATGTTCACTGTTTAGAGCGCTGAGTCCTGCGGGCACGTGTCTAATGTTCACTGTGTAGAGCGCTGAGTCCTGCGGGCGCGTGTCTAATGCTCACTGTTTAGAGCGCTGAGTCCTGCGGGCACGTGTCTAATGTTCACTGTGTAGAGCGCTGAGTCCTGCGGGCGCGTGTCTAATGTTCACTGTTTAGAGCTCTGAGTCCTGCGGGCGCGTGTCTAATGTTCACTGTTTAGAGCGCTGAGTCCTGCGGGCACGTCTAATGCTCACTGTTTAGAGCGCTGAGTCCTGCGGGCGCGTGTCTAATGTTCACTGTTTAGAGCACTGAGTCCTGCGGGCGCGTGTCTAATGTTCACTGTTTAGAGCGCTGAGTCCTGCGGGCGCGTGTCTAATGTTCACTGTTTAGAGCGCTGAGTCCTGCGGGCGCGTGTCTAATGTTCACTGTTTAGAGCACTGAGTCCTGCGGGCGCGTGTCTAATGTTCACTGTTTAGAGCGCTGAGTCCTGCGGGCACGTCTAATGTTCACTGTTTAGAGCGCTGAGTCCTGCGGGCACGTCTAATGCTCACTGTTTAGAGCGCTGAGTCCTGCGGGCGCGTGTCTAATGTTCACTGTTTAGAGCGCTGAGTCCTGCGGGCACGTCTAATGTTCACTGTTTAGAGCGCTGAGTCCTGCGGGCACGTCTAATGCTCACTGTTTAGAGCGCTGAGTCCTGCGGGCGCGTCTAATGTTCACTGTTTAGAGCTCTGAGTCCTGCGGGCGCGTCTAATGTTCACTGTTTAGAGCGCTGAGTCCTGCGGGCACGTCTAATGCTCACTGTTTAGAGCGCTGAGTCCTGCAGGCGCGTCTAATGTTCACTGTTTAGAGCTCTGAGTCCTGCGGGCGCGTGTCTAATGTTCACTGTTTAGAGCGCTGAGTCCTGCGGGCACGTGTCTAATGTTCACTGTGTAGAGCGCTGAGTCCTGCGGGCGCGTGTCTAATGTTCACTGTTTAGAGCGCTGAGTCCTGCGGGCGCGTGTCTAATGTTCACTGTTTAGAGCGCTGAGTCCTGCGGGCACGTGTCTAATGTTCACTGTGTAGAGCGCTGAGTCCTGCGGGCGCGTGTCTAATGCTCACTGTTTAGAGCGCTGAGTCCTGCGGGCGCGTCTAATGTTCACTGTGTAGAGCGCTGAGTCCTGCGGGCGCGTCTAATGTTCACTGTGTAGAGCGCTGAGTCCTGCGGGCGCGTGTCTAATGCTCACTGTTTAGAGCGCTGAGTCCTGCGGGCACGTGTCTAATGTTCACTGTGTAGAGCGCTGAGTCCTGCGGGCGCGTGTCTAATGTTCACTGTTTAGAGCGCTGAGTCCTGCGGGCACGTGTCTAATGTTCACTGTTTAGAGCTCTGAGTCCTGCGGGCACGTGTCTAATGTTCACTGTTTAGAGCGCTGAGTCCTGCGGCGTCTAATGTTCACTGTTTAGAGCGCTGAGTCCTGCGGGCGCGCGTCTAATGTTCACTGTTTAGAGCGCTGAGTCCTGCGGGCGCGCGTCTAATGTTCACTGTTTAGAGCTCTGAGTCCTGCGGGCACGTGTCTAATGTTCACTGTGTAGAGCGCTGAGTCCTGCGGGCGCGCGTCTAATGCTCACTGTTTAGAGCACTGAGTCCTGCGGGCGCGCGTCTAATGCTCACTGTTTAGAGCGCTGAGTCCTGCGGGCGCGTGTCTAATGTTCACTGTTTAGAGCTCTGAGTCCTGCGGGCACGTGTCTAATGTTCACTGTTTAGAGCGCTGAGTCCTGCGGCGTCTAATGTTCACTGTTTAGAGCGCTGAGTCCTGCGGGCGCGCGTCTAATGCTCACTGTTTAGAGCGCTGAGTCCTGCGGGCGCGTGTCTAATGCTCACTGTTTAGAGCGCTGAGTCCTGCGGGCACGTGTCTAATGTTCACTGTTTAGAGCTCTGAGTCCTGCGGGCACGTGTCTAATGTTCACTGTTTAGAGCGCTGAGTCCTGCGGGCGCGCGTCTAATGTTCACTGTTTAGAGCTCTGAGTCCTGCGGGCACGTGTCTAATGTTCACTGTTTAGAGCTCTGAGTCCTGCGGGCACGTGTCTAATGTTCACTGTTTAGAGCGCTGAGTCCTGCGGCGTCTAATGTTCACTGTTTAGAGCGCTGAGTCCTGCGGGCGCGTGTCTAATGTTCACTGTTTAGAGCTCTGAGTCCTGCGGGCACGTGTCTAATGTTCACTGTTTAGAGCGCTGAGTCCTGCGGCGTCTAATGTTCACTGTTTAGAGCTCTGAGTCCTGCGGGCGCGCGTCTAATGTTCACTGTTTAGAGCGCTGAGTCCTGCGGGCACGTGTCTAATGTTCACTGTTTAGAGCGCTGAGTCCTGCGGGCGCGCGTCTAATGTTCACTGTTTAGAGCGCTGAGTCCTGCGGGCACGTGTCTAATGTTCACTGTTTAGAGCTCTGAGTCCTGCGGCGTCTAATGTTCACTGTTTAGAGCGCTGAGTCCTGCGGGCGCGCGTCTAATGTTCACTGTTTAGAGCGCTGAGTCCTGCGGGCGCGTGTCTAATGTTCACTGTTTAGAGCGCTGAGTCCTGCGGGCACGTGTCTAATGTTCACTGTTTAGAGCTCTGAGTCCTGCGGGCACGTGTCTAATGTTCACTGTTTAGAGCGCTGAGTCCTGCGGGCGCGCGTCTAATGTTCACTGTTTAGAGCTCTGAGTCCTGCAGGCGCGTCTAATGTTCACTGTTTAGAGCTCTGAGTCCTGCGGCGTCTAATGTTCACTGTTTAGAGCACTGAGTCCTGCGGGCACGTCTAATGTTCACTGTTTAGAGCACTGAGTCCTGCGGGCGTGTCTAATGTTCACTGTTTAGAGCACTGAGTCCTGCGGGCGCGTCTAATGTTCACTGTTTAGAGCGCTGAGTCCTGCGGGCGTGTCTAATGCTCACTGTTTAGAGCCCTGAGTCTTGCGGGCACGTCTAATGTTCACTGTTTAGAGCGCTGAGTCCTGCGGGCACGTCTAATGCTCACTGTTTAGAGCGCTGAGTCCTGCGGGCACGTCTAATGTTCACTGTTTAGAGCTCTGAGTCCTGCGGGCACGTCTAATGTTCACTGTTTAGAGCGCTGAGTCCTGCGGGCGCGTCTAATGTTCACTGTTTAGAGCGCTGAGTCCTGCGGGCGCGTCTAATGTTCACTGTTTAGAGCGCTGAGTCCTGCGGGCGCGTCTAATGCTCACTGTTTAGAGCGCTGAGTCCTGCGGGCACGTCTAATGCTCACTGTTTAGAGCTCTGAGTCCTGCGGGCGCGTCTAATGCTCACTGTTTAGAGCACTGAGTCCTGCAGGCGCGTCTAATGTTCACTGTTTAGAGCTCTGAGTCCTGCGGGCGCGTCTAATGTTCACTGTTTAGAGCTCTGAGTCCTGCGGGCGCGTCTAATGCTCACTGTTTAGAGCGCTGAGTCCTGCGGGCACGTCTAATGCTCACTGTTTAGAGCTCTGAGTCCTGCGGGCGCGTCTAATGCTCACTGTTTAGAGCGCTGAGTCCTGCGGGCACGTCTAATGTTCACTGTTTAGAGCACTGAGTCCTGCGGGCGCGTCTAATGTTCACTGTTTAGAGCACTGAGTCCTGCGGGCGTGTCTAATGTTCACTGTTTAGAGCTCTGAGTCCTGCGGGCACGTCTAATGTTCACTGTGTAGAGCGCTGAGTCCTGCGGGCGCGTGTCTAATGTTCACTGTTTAGAGCGCTGAGTCCTGCGGGCACGTGTCTAATGTTCACTGTTTAGAGCTCTGAGTCCTGCGGGCACGTGTCTAATGTTCACTGTTTAGAGCTCTGAGTCCTGCGGGCGCGTGTCTAATGTTCACTGTTTAGAGCGCTGAGTCCTGCGGGCGCGTCTAATGTTCACTGTTTAGAGCTCTGAGTCCTGCGGGCACGTGTCTAATGTTCACTGTTTAGAGCACTGAGTCCTGCGGGCGCGTGTCTAATGCTCACTGTTTAGAGCACTGAGTCCTGCGGGCGCGTCTAATGTTCACTGTTTAGAGCTCTGAGTCCTGCGGGCACGTGTCTAATGTTCACTGTTTAGAGCACTGAGTCCTGCGGGCACGTGTCTAATGTTCACTGTTTAGAGCTCTGAGTCCTGCGGGCACGTGTCTAATGTTCACTGTTTAGAGCTCTGAGTCCTGCGGGCGCGTGTCTAATGCTCACTGTTTAGAGCACTGAGTCCTGCGGGCACGTGTCTAATGTTCACTGTTTAGAGCACTGAGTCCTGCGGGCGCGTCTAATGTTCACTGTTTAGAGCTCTGAGTCCTGCGGGCACGTGTCTAATGTTCACTGTTTAGAGCGCTGAGTCCTGCGGGCGCGTGTCTAATGCTCACTGTGTAGAGCGCTGAGTCCTGCGGGCGCGTGTCTAATGCTCACTGTTTAGAGCGCTGAGTCCTGCGGGCACGTGTCTAATGTTCACTGTGTAGAGCGCTGAGTCCTGCGGGCGCGTGTCTAATGTTCACTGTTTAGAGCGCTGAGTCCTGCGGGCACGTGTCTAATGTTCACTGTTTAGAGCTCTGAGTCCTGCGGGCACGTGTCTAATGTTCACTGTTTAGAGCGCTGAGTCCTGCGGGCACGTCTAATGTTCACTGTTTAGAGCACTGAGTCCTGCGGGCGCGTGTCTAATGTTCACTGTTTAGAGCACTGAGTCCTGCGGGCACGTGTCTAATGTTCACTGTGTAGAGCGCTGAGTCCTGCGGGCGCGTGTCTAATGTTCACTGTTTAGAGCACTGAGTCCTGCGGGCGCGTCTAATGTTCACTGTTTAGAGCGCTGAGTCCTGCGGGCACGTCTAATGTTCACTGTTTAGAGCACTGAGTCCTGCGGGCGCGTGTCTAATGTTCACTGTTTAGAGCACTGAGTCCTGCGGGCGCGTCTAATGTTCACTGTTTAGAGCGCTGAGTCCTGCGGGCACGTCTAATGTTCACTGTTTAGAGCACTGAGTCCTGCGGGCGCGTCTAATGTTCACTGTTTAGAGCTCTGAGTCCTGCGGGCACGTCTAATGCTCACTGTTTAGAGCGCTGAGTCCTGCGGGCACGTCTAATGTTCACTGTTTAGAGCGCTGAGTCCTGCGGGCACGTCTAATGCTCACTGTTTAGAGCGCTGAGTCCTGCGGGCACGTCTAATGCTCACTGTTTAGAGCGCTGAGTCCTGCGGGCGCGTCTAATGTTCACTGTTTAGAGCGCTGAGTCCTGCGGGCACGTCTAATGCTCACTGTTTAGAGCACTGAGTCCTGCGGGCGCGTCTAATGCTCACTGTTTAGAGCGCTGAGTCCTGCGGGCGCGTCTAATGTTCACTGTTTAGAGCGCTGAGTCCTGCGGGCACGTCTAATGTTCACTGTTTAGAGCGCTGAGTCCTGCGGGCACGTCTAATGCTCACTGTTTAGAGCGCTGAGTCCTGCGGGCGCGTCTAATGTTCACTGTTTAGAGCTCTGAGTCCTGCGGGCGCGTCTAATGTTCACTGTTTAGAGCGCTGAGTCCTGCGGGCACGTCTAATGCTCACTGTTTAGAGCGCTGAGTCCTGCAGGCGCGTCTAATGTTCACTGTTTAGAGCTCTGAGTCCTGCGGGCGCGTGTCTAATGCTCACTGTTTAGAGCACTGAGTCCTGCGGGCACGTGTCTAATGTTCACTGTGTAGAGCGCTGAGTCCTGCGGGCGCGTGTCTAATGTTCACTGTGTAGAGCGCTGAGTCCTGCGGGCGCGTGTCTAATGTTCACTGTTTAGAGCTCTGAGTCCTGCGGGCGCGTGTCTAATGTTCACTGTTTAGAGCGCTGAGTCCTGCGGGCACGTCTAATGCTCACTGTTTAGAGCGCTGAGTCCTGCGGGCGCGTGTCTAATGTTCACTGTTTAGAGCGCTGAGTCCTGCGGGCACGTGTCTAATGTTCACTGTGTAGAGCGCTGAGTCCTGCGGGCGCGTGTCTAATGCTCACTGTTTAGAGCGCTGAGTCCTGCGGGCACGTGTCTAATGTTCACTGTGTAGAGCGCTGAGTCCTGCGGGCGCGTGTCTAATGCTCACTGTTTAGAGCGCTGAGTCCTGCGGGCACGTGTCTAATGCTCACTGTTTAGAGCGCTGAGTCCTGCGGGCACGTGTCTAATGTTCACTGTTTAGAGCTCTGAGTCCTGCGGGCGCGTGTCTAATGTTCACTGTTTAGAGCGCTGAGTCCTGCGGGCACGTCTAATGCTCACTGTTTAGAGCGCTGAGTCCTGCGGGCGCGTGTCTAATGTTCACTGTTTAGAGCACTGAGTCCTGCGGGCGCGTGTCTAATGCTCACTGTTTAGAGCGCTGAGTCCTGCGGGCGCGTGTCTAATGTTCACTGTTTAGAGCACTGAGTCCTGCGGGCGCGTGTCTAATGTTCACTGTTTAGAGCGCTGAGTCCTGCGGGCACGTCTAATGTTCACTGTTTAGAGCGCTGAGTCCTGCGGGCACGTCTAATGCTCACTGTTTAGAGCGCTGAGTCCTGCGGGCGCGTGTCTAATGTTCACTGTTTAGAGCGCTGAGTCCTGCGGGCACGTCTAATGTTCACTGTTTAGAGCGCTGAGTCCTGCGGGCACGTCTAATGCTCACTGTTTAGAGCGCTGAGTCCTGCGGGCGCGTCTAATGTTCACTGTTTAGAGCTCTGAGTCCTGCGGGCGCGTCTAATGTTCACTGTTTAGAGCGCTGAGTCCTGCGGGCACGTCTAATGCTCACTGTTTAGAGCGCTGAGTCCTGCAGGCGCGTCTAATGTTCACTGTTTAGAGCTCTGAGTCCTGCGGGCGCGTGTCTAATGTTCACTGTTTAGAGCGCTGAGTCCTGCGGGCACGTGTCTAATGTTCACTGTGTAGAGCGCTGAGTCCTGCGGGCGCGTGTCTAATGTTCACTGTTTAGAGCGCTGAGTCCTGCGGGCGCGTGTCTAATGTTCACTGTTTAGAGCGCTGAGTCCTGCGGGCACGTGTCTAATGTTCACTGTGTAGAGCGCTGAGTCCTGCGGGCGCGTGTCTAATGCTCACTGTTTAGAGCGCTGAGTCCTGCGGGCGCGTCTAATGTTCACTGTGTAGAGCGCTGAGTCCTGCGGGCGCGTCTAATGTTCACTGTGTAGAGCGCTGAGTCCTGCGGGCGCGTGTCTAATGCTCACTGTTTAGAGCGCTGAGTCCTGCGGGCACGTGTCTAATGTTCACTGTGTAGAGCGCTGAGTCCTGCGGGCGCGTGTCTAATGTTCACTGTTTAGAGCGCTGAGTCCTGCGGGCACGTGTCTAATGTTCACTGTTTAGAGCTCTGAGTCCTGCGGGCACGTGTCTAATGTTCACTGTTTAGAGCGCTGAGTCCTGCGGCGTCTAATGTTCACTGTTTAGAGCGCTGAGTCCTGCGGGCGCGCGTCTAATGTTCACTGTTTAGAGCGCTGAGTCCTGCGGGCGCGCGTCTAATGTTCACTGTTTAGAGCTCTGAGTCCTGCGGGCACGTGTCTAATGTTCACTGTGTAGAGCGCTGAGTCCTGCGGGCGCGCGTCTAATGCTCACTGTTTAGAGCACTGAGTCCTGCGGGCGCGCGTCTAATGCTCACTGTTTAGAGCGCTGAGTCCTGCGGGCGCGTGTCTAATGTTCACTGTTTAGAGCTCTGAGTCCTGCGGGCACGTGTCTAATGTTCACTGTTTAGAGCGCTGAGTCCTGCGGCGTCTAATGTTCACTGTTTAGAGCGCTGAGTCCTGCGGGCGCGCGTCTAATGCTCACTGTTTAGAGCGCTGAGTCCTGCGGGCGCGTGTCTAATGCTCACTGTTTAGAGCGCTGAGTCCTGCGGGCACGTGTCTAATGTTCACTGTTTAGAGCTCTGAGTCCTGCGGGCACGTGTCTAATGTTCACTGTTTAGAGCGCTGAGTCCTGCGGGCGCGCGTCTAATGTTCACTGTTTAGAGCTCTGAGTCCTGCGGGCACGTGTCTAATGTTCACTGTTTAGAGCTCTGAGTCCTGCGGGCACGTGTCTAATGTTCACTGTTTAGAGCGCTGAGTCCTGCGGCGTCTAATGTTCACTGTTTAGAGCGCTGAGTCCTGCGGGCGCGTGTCTAATGTTCACTGTTTAGAGCTCTGAGTCCTGCGGGCACGTGTCTAATGTTCACTGTTTAGAGCGCTGAGTCCTGCGGCGTCTAATGTTCACTGTTTAGAGCTCTGAGTCCTGCGGGCGCGCGTCTAATGTTCACTGTTTAGAGCGCTGAGTCCTGCGGGCACGTGTCTAATGTTCACTGTTTAGAGCGCTGAGTCCTGCGGGCGCGCGTCTAATGTTCACTGTTTAGAGCGCTGAGTCCTGCGGGCACGTGTCTAATGTTCACTGTTTAGAGCTCTGAGTCCTGCGGCGTCTAATGTTCACTGTTTAGAGCGCTGAGTCCTGCGGGCGCGCGTCTAATGTTCACTGTTTAGAGCGCTGAGTCCTGCGGGCGCGTGTCTAATGTTCACTGTTTAGAGCGCTGAGTCCTGCGGGCACGTGTCTAATGTTCACTGTTTAGAGCTCTGAGTCCTGCGGGCACGTGTCTAATGTTCACTGTTTAGAGCGCTGAGTCCTGCGGGCGCGCGTCTAATGTTCACTGTTTAGAGCTCTGAGTCCTGCAGGCGCGTCTAATGTTCACTGTTTAGAGCACTGAGTCCTGCGGGCGTGTCTAATGTTCACTGTTTAGAGCACTGAGTCCTGCGGGCGCGTCTAATGTTCACTGTTTAGAGCTCTGAGTCCTGCGGCGTCTAATGTTCACTGTTTAGAGCACTGAGTCCTGCGGGCACGTCTAATGTTCACTGTTTAGAGCACTGAGTCCTGCGGGCGTGTCTAATGTTCACTGTTTAGAGCACTGAGTCCTGCGGGCGCGTCTAATGTTCACTGTTTAGAGCGCTGAGTCCTGCGGGCGTGTCTAATGCTCACTGTTTAGAGCCCTGAGTCTTGCGGGCACGTCTAATGTTCACTGTTTAGAGCGCTGAGTCCTGCGGGCACGTCTAATGCTCACTGTTTAGAGCGCTGAGTCCTGCGGGCACGTCTAATGTTCACTGTTTAGAGCGCTGAGTCCTGCGGGCGCGTCTAATGTTCACTGTTTAGAGCGCTGAGTCCTGCGGGCGCGTCTAATGTTCACTGTTTAGAGCGCTGAGTCCTGCGGGCACGTCTAATGTTCACTGTTTAGAGCACTGAGTCCTGCGGGCGCGTCTAATGTTCACTGTTTAGAGCACTGAGTCCTGCGGGCACGTCTAATGCTCACTGTTTAGAGCGCTGAGTCCTGCGGGCACGTCTAATGTTCACTGTTTAGAGCGCTGAGTCCTGCGGGCGCGTCTAATGTTCACTGTTTAGAGCGCTGAGTCCTGCGGGCGCGTCTAATGTTCACTGTTTAGAGCGCTGAGTCCTGCGGGCGCGTCTAATGCTCACTGTTTAGAGCACTGAGTCCTGCGGGCGTGTCTAATGTTCACTGTTTAGAGCGCTGAGTCCTGCGGGCACGTCTAATGCTCACTGTTTAGAGCTCTGAGTCCTGCGGGCGCGTCTAATGCTCACTGTTTAGAGCACTGAGTCCTGCAGGCGCGTCTAATGTTCACTGTTTAGAGCTCTGAGTCCTGCGGGCGCGTCTAATGTTCACTGTTTAGAGCTCTGAGTCCTGCGGGCGCGTCTAATGCTCACTGTTTAGAGCGCTGAGTCCTGCGGGCACGTCTAATGCTCACTGTTTAGAGCTCTGAGTCCTGCGGGCGCGTCTAATGCTCACTGTTTAGAGCGCTGAGTCCTGCGGGCACGTCTAATGTTCACTGTTTAGAGCACTGAGTCCTGCGGGCGCGTCTAATGTTCACTGTTTAGAGCACTGAGTCCTGCGGGCGTGTCTAATGTTCACTGTTTAGAGCTCTGAGTCCTGCGGGCACGTCTAATGTTCACTGTGTAGAGCGCTGAGTCCTGCGGGCGCGTGTCTAATGTTCACTGTTTAGAGCGCTGAGTCCTGCGGGCACGTGTCTAATGTTCACTGTGTAGAGCGCTGAGTCCTGCGGGCACGTGTCTAATGTTCACTGTTTAGAGCTCTGAGTCCTGCGGGCACGTGTCTAATGTTCACTGTTTAGAGCTCTGAGTCCTGCGGGCGCGTGTCTAATGTTCACTGTTTAGAGCGCTGAGTCCTGCGGGCGCGTCTAATGTTCACTGTTTAGAGCTCTGAGTCCTGCGGGCACGTGTCTAATGTTCACTGTTTAGAGCACTGAGTCCTGCGGGCGCGTGTCTAATGCTCACTGTTTAGAGCACTGAGTCCTGCGGGCGCGTCTAATGTTCACTGTTTAGAGCTCTGAGTCCTGCGGGCACGTGTCTAATGTTCACTGTTTAGAGCACTGAGTCCTGCGGGCACGTGTCTAATGTTCACTGTTTAGAGCTCTGAGTCCTGCGGGCACGTGTCTAATGTTCACTGTTTAGAGCTCTGAGTCCTGCGGGCGCGTGTCTAATGCTCACTGTTTAGAGCACTGAGTCCTGCGGGCACGTGTCTAATGTTCACTGTTTAGAGCACTGAGTCCTGCGGGCGCGTCTAATGTTCACTGTTTAGAGCTCTGAGTCCTGCGGGCACGTGTCTAATGTTCACTGTTTAGAGCGCTGAGTCCTGCGGGCGCGTCTAATGTTCACTGTTTAGAGCTCTGAGTCCTGCGGGCACGTGTCTAATGTTCACTGTTTAGAGCTCTGAGTCCTGCGGGCACGTGTCTAATGTTCACTGTTTAGAGCTCTGAGTCCTGCGGGCGCGTCTAATGTTCACTGTTTAGAGCTCTGAGTCCTGCGGGCACGTGTCTAATGTTCACTGTTTAGAGCACTGAGTCCTGCGGGCGCGTCTAATGTTCACTGTTTAGAGCTCTGAGTCCTGCGGGCACGTGTCTAATGTTCACTGTTTAGAGCACTGAGTCCTGCGGGCGTGTCTAATGCTCACTGTTTAGAGCTCTGAGTCCTGCGGGCACGTCTAATGTTCACTGTTTAGAGCGCTGAGTCCTGCGGGCGCGTGTCTAATGCTCACTGTGTAGAGCGCTGAGTCCTGCGGGCGCGTGTCTAATGCTCACTGTTTAGAGCGCTGAGTCCTGCGGGCACGTGTCTAATGTTCACTGTGTAGAGCGCTGAGTCCTGCGGGCGCGTGTCTAATGTTCACTGTTTAGAGCGCTGAGTCCTGCGGGCACGTGTCTAATGTTCACTGTTTAGAGCTCTGAGTCCTGCGGGCACGTGTCTAATGTTCACTGTTTAGAGCGCTGAGTCCTGCGGGCACGTGTCTAATGTTCACTGTTTAGAGCGCTGAGTCCTGCGGGCACGTGTCTAATGTTCACTGTTTAGAGCGCTGAGTCCTGCGGCGTCTAATGTTCACTGTTTAGAGCGCTGAGTCCTGCGGGCGCGCGTCTAATGCTCACTGTTTAGAGCTCTGAGTCCTGCGGGCACGTCTAATGTTCACTGTTTAGAGCGCTGAGTCCTGCGGGCGCGTGTCTAATGCTCACTGTTTAGAGCGCTGAGTCCTGCGGGCACGTGTCTAATGTTCACTGTTTAGAGCTCTGAGTCCTGCGGGCACGTGTCTAATGTTCACTGTTTAGAGCTCTGAGTCCTGCGGGCACGTGTCTAATGTTCACTGTTTAGAGCGCTGAGTCCTGCGGCGTCTAATGTTCACTGTTTAGAGCGCTGAGTCCTGCGGGCGCGCGTCTAATGTTCACTGTTTAGAGCTCTGAGTCCTGCGGGCACGTGTCTAATGTTCACTGTTTAGAGCGCTGAGTCCTGCGGCGTCTAATGTTCACTGTTTAGAGCTCTGAGTCCTGCGGGCGCGCGTCTAATGTTCACTGTTTAGAGCGCTGAGTCCTGCGGGCACGTGTCTAATGTTCACTGTTTAGAGCGCTGAGTCCTGCGGGCGCGCGTCTAATGTTCACTGTTTAGAGCGCTGAGTCCTGCGGGCACGTGTCTAATGTTCACTGTTTAGAGCTCTGAGTCCTGCGGCGTCTAATGTTCACTGTTTAGAGCGCTGAGTCCTGCGGGCGCGCGTCTAATGTTCACTGTTTAGAGCGCTGAGTCCTGCGGGCGCGTGTCTAATGTTCACTGTTTAGAGCGCTGAGTCCTGCGGGCACGTGTCTAATGTTCACTGTTTAGAGCTCTGAGTCCTGCGGGCACGTGTCTAATGTTCACTGTTTAGAGCGCTGAGTCCTGCGGGCACGTCTAATGTTCACTGTTTAGAGCGCTGAGTCCTGCGGGCGCGCGTCTAATGTTCACTGTTTAGAGCGCTGAGTCCTGCGGGCGCGCGTCTAATGTTCACTGTTTAGAGCGCTGAGTCCTGCGGGCGCGTGTCTAATGTTCACTGTTTAGAGCGCTGAGTCCTGCGGGCGCGCGTCTAATGTTCACTGTTTAGAGCGCTGAGTCCTGCGGGCACGTGTCTAATGTTCACTGTTTAGAGCGCTGAGTCCTGCGGGCACGTGTCTAATGTTCACTGTTTAGAGCGCTGAGTCCTGCGGGCGCGTCTAATGTTCACTGTTTAGAGCTCTGAGTCCTGCAGGCGCGTCTAATGTTCACTGTTTAGAGCTCTGAGTCCTGCGGCGTCTAATGTTCACTGTTTAGAGCACTGAGTCCTGCGGGCACGTCTAATGTTCACTGTTTAGAGCGCTGAGTCCTGCGGGCGCGCGTCTAATGTTCACTGTTTAGAGCGCTGAGTCCTGCGGGCACGTGTCTAATGTTCACTGTTTAGAGCGCTGAGTCCTGCGGGCGCGTCTAATGTTCACTGTTTAGAGCTCTGAGTCCTGCAGGCGCGTCTAATGTTCACTGTTTAGAGCACTGAGTCCTGCGGGCGTGTCTAATGTTCACTGTTTAGAGCACTGAGTCCTGCGGGCGCGTCTAATGTTCACTGTTTAGAGCACTGAGTCTTGCGGGCACGTCTAATGTTCACTGTTTAGAGCGCTGAGTCCTGCGGGCACGTCTAATGCTCACTGTTTAGAGCGCTGAGTCTTGCGGGCACGTCTAATGTTCACTGTTTAGAGCGCTGAGTCCTGCGGGCACGTCTAATGCTCACTGTTTAGAGCGCTGAGTCCTGCGGGCACGTCTAATGTTCACTGTTTAGAGCGCTGAGTCCTGCGGGCGTGTCTAATGCTCACTGTTTAGAGCCCTGAGTCTTGCGGGCACGTCTAATGTTCACTGTTTAGAGCGCTGAGTCCTGCGGGCACGTCTAATGCTCACTGTTTAGAGCGCTGAGTCCTGCGGGCACGTCTAATGTTCACTGTTTAGAGCGCTGAGTCCTGCGGGCGCGTCTAATGTTCACTGTTTAGAGCGCTGAGTCCTGCGGGCGCGTCTAATGTTCACTGTTTAGAGCTCTGAGTCCTGCGGGCACGTCTAATGTTCACTGTTTAGAGCGCTGAGTCCTGCGGGCGCGTCTAATGCTCACTGTTTAGAGCGCTGAGTCCTGCGGGCACGTCTAATGCTCACTGTTTAGAGCTCTGAGTCCTGCGGGCGCGTCTAATGCTCACTGTTTAGAGCACTGAGTCCTGCAGGCGCGTCTAATGTTCACTGTTTAGAGCTCTGAGTCCTGCGGGCGCGTCTAATGTTCACTGTTTAGAGCTCTGAGTCCTGCGGGCGCGTCTAATGCTCACTGTTTAGAGCGCTGAGTCCTGCGGGCACGTCTAATGCTCACTGTTTAGAGCTCTGAGTCCTGCGGGCGCGTCTAATGCTCACTGTTTAGAGCGCTGAGTCCTGCGGGCACGTCTAATGTTCACTGTTTAGAGCACTGAGTCCTGCGGGCGCGTCTAATGTTCACTGTTTAGAGCACTGAGTCCTGCGGGCGTGTCTAATGTTCACTGTTTAGAGCTCTGAGTCCTGCGGGCACGTCTAATGTTCACTGTGTAGAGCGCTGAGTCCTGCGGGCGCGTGTCTAATGTTCACTGTTTAGAGCGCTGAGTCCTGCGGGCACGTGTCTAATGTTCACTGTGTAGAGCGCTGAGTCCTGCGGGCACGTGTCTAATGTTCACTGTTTAGAGCTCTGAGTCCTGCGGGCACGTGTCTAATGTTCACTGTTTAGAGCTCTGAGTCCTGCGGGCGCGTGTCTAATGTTCACTGTTTAGAGCTCTGAGTCCTGCGGGCACGTGTCTAATGTTCACTGTTTAGAGCGCTGAGTCCTGCGGGCGCGTGTCTAATGCTCACTGTTTAGAGCGCTGAGTCCTGCGGGCACGTGTCTAATGTTCACTGTTTAGAGCTCTGAGTCCTGCGGGCACGTGTCTAATGTTCACTGTTTAGAGCACTGAGTCCTGCGGGCGCGTGTCTAATGCTCACTGTTTAGAGCACTGAGTCCTGCGGGCGCGTCTAATGTTCACTGTTTAGAGCTCTGAGTCCTGCGGGCACGTGTCTAATGTTCACTGTTTAGAGCACTGAGTCCTGCGGGCACGTGTCTAATGTTCACTGTTTAGAGCTCTGAGTCCTGCGGGCACGTGTCTAATGTTCACTGTTTAGAGCACTGAGTCCTGCGGGCACGTGTCTAATGTTCACTGTTTAGAGCTCTGAGTCCTGCGGGCGCGTGTCTAATGCTCACTGTTTAGAGCACTGAGTCCTGCGGGCACGTGTCTAATGTTCACTGTTTAGAGCACTGAGTCCTGCGGGCGCGTCTAATGTTCACTGTTTAGAGCTCTGAGTCCTGCGGGCGCGTCTAATGTTCACTGTTTAGAGCACTGAGTCCTGCGGGCGCGTGTCTAATGTTCACTGTTTAGAGCGCTGAGTCCTGCGGGCGCGTGTCTAATGTTCACTGTTTAGAGCGCTGAGTCCTGCGGGCGCGTGTCTAATGTTCACTGTTTAGAGCACTGAGTCCTGCGGGCGCGTCTAATGTTCACTGTTTAGAGCACTGAGTCCTGCGGGCGCGTGTCTAATGTTCACTGTTTAGAGCGCTGAGTCCTGCGGGCGCGTGTCTAATGTTCACTGTGTAGAGCGCTGAGTCCTGCGGGCGCGTGTCTAATGTTCACTGTTTAGAGCGCTGAGTCCTGCGGGCGCGTGTCTAATGCTCACTGTGTAGAGCGCTGAGTCCTGCGGGCGCGTGTCTAATGTTCACTGTTTAGAGCGCTGAGTCCTGCGGGCGCGTGTCTAATGCTCACTGTGTAGAGCGCTGAGTCCTGCGGGCGCGTGTCTAATGCTCACTGTGTAGAGCGCTGAGTCCTGCGGGCGCGTGTCTAATGCTCACTGTGTAGAGCGCTGAGTCCTGCGGGCGCGTCTAATGCTCACTGTTTAGAGCGCTGAGTCCTGCGGGCGCGTGTCTAATGCTCACTGTGTAGAGCGCTGAGTCCTGCGGGCACGTGTCTAATGTTCACTGTGTAGAGCGCTGAGTCCTGCGGGCGCGTGTCTAATGTTCACTGTTTAGAGCGCTGAGTCCTGCGGGCGCGTGTCTAATGCTCACTGTGTAGAGCGCTGAGTCCTGCGGGCGCGTCTAATGCTCACTGTTTAGAGCGCTGAGTCCTGCGGGCGCGTCTAATGCTCACTGTGTAGAGCGCTGAGTCCTGCGGGCGCGTGTCTAATGTTCACTGTTTAGAGCGCTGAGTCCTGCGGGCGCATCTAATGCTCACTGTGTAGAGCGCTGAGTCCTGCGGGCGCGTGTCTAATGTTCACTGTTTAGAGCACTGAGTCCTGCGGGCGCGTGTCTAATGTTCACTGTGTAGAGCGCTGAGTCCTGCGGGCGCGTGTCTAATGTTCACTGTGTAGAGCGCTGAGTCCTGCGGGCGCGTCTAATGCTCACTGTGTAGAGCGCTGAGTCCTGCGGGCACGTGTCTAATGTTCACTGTTTAGAGCACTGAGTCCTGCGGGCGCGTCTAATGCTCACTGTTTAGAGCGCTGAGTCCTGCGGGCACGTGTCTAATGTTCACTGTTTAGAGCACTGAGTCCTGCGGGCGCGTCTAATGCTCACTGTTTAGAGCGCTGAGTCCTGCGGGCACGTGTCTAATGCTCACTGTTTAGAGCGCTGAGTCCTGCGGGCGCGTGTCTAATGTTCACTGTTTAGAGCACTGAGTCCTGCGGGCGCGTCTAATGCTCACTGTGTAGAGCGCTGAGTCCTGCGGGCACGTGTCTAATGTTCACTGTTTAGAGCACTGAGTCCTGCGGGCGCGTCTAATGCTCACTGTGTAGAGCGCTGAGTCCTGCGGGCGCGTGTCTAATGTTCACTGTTTAGAGCACTGAGTCCTGCGGGCGCGTCTAATGCTCACTGTTTAGAGCGCTGAGTCCTGCGGGCACGTGTCTAATGTTCACTGTTTAGAGCACTGAGTCCTGCGGGCACGTGTCTAATGTTCACTGTGTAGAGCGCTGAGTCCTGCGGGCGCGTGTCTAATGTTCACTGTTTAGAGCACTGAGTCCTGCGGGCGCGTCTAATGCTCACTGTTTAGAGCGCTGAGTCCTGCGGGCGCGTCTAATGTTCACTGTTTAGAGCACTGAGTCCTGCGGGCGCGTCTAATGTTCACTGTTTAGAGCGCTGAGTCTTGCGGGCACGTCTAATGCTCACTGTGTAGAGCGCTGAGTCCTGCGGGCGCGTCTAATGTTCACTGTTTAGAGCGCTGAGTCTTGCGGGCACGTCTAATGTTCACTGTTTAGAGCGCTGAGTCTTGCGGGCACGTCTAATGCTCACTGTTTAGAGCGCTGAGTCTTGCGGGCACGTCTAATGCTCACTGTTTAGAGCGCTGAGTCTTGCGGGCACGTCTAATGCTCACTGTTTAGAGCGCTGAGTCTTGCGGGCACGTCTAATGCTCACTGTTTAGAGCGCTGAGTCTTGCGGGCACGTCTAATGCTCACTGTTTAGAGCGCTGAGTCTTGCGGGCACGTCTAATGCTCACTGTTTAGAGCGCTGAGTCTTGCGGGCACGTCTAATGTTCACTGTTTAGAGCGCTGAGTCCTGCGGGCACGTCTAATGTTCACTGTTTAGAGCGCTGAGTCCTGCGGCGTCTAATGTTCACTGTTTAGAGCGCTGAGTCCTGCGGCGTCTAATGTTCACTGTTTAGAGCGCTGAGTCCTGCGGCGTCTAATGTTCACTGTTTAGAGCACTGAGTCCTGCGGGCGTGTCTAATGCTCACTGTTTAGAGCACTGAGTCCTGCGGGCGCGTCTAATGTTCACTGTTTAGAGCACTGAGTCCTGCGGGCGCGTCTAATGTTCACTGTTTAGAGCGCTGAGTCTTGCGGGCACGTCTAATGCTCACTGTTTAGAGCGCTGAGTCTTGCGGGCACGTCTAATGTTCACTGTTTAGAGCGCTGAGTCCTGCGGGCACGTCTAATGTTCACTGTTTAGAGCGCTGAGTCCTGCGGGCACGTCTAATGCTCACTGTTTAGAGCGCTGAGTCTTGCGGGCACGTCTAATGCTCACTGTTTAGAGCGCTGAGTCTTGCGGGCACGTCTAATGCTCACTGTTTAGAGCGCTGAGTCCTGCGGGCACGTCTAATGTTCACTGTTTAGAGCGCTGAGTCTTGCGGGCACGTCTAATGTTCACTGTTTAGAGCGCTGAGTCTTGCGGGCACGTCTAATGTTCACTGTTTAGAGCGCTGAGTCCTGCGGGCACGTCTAATGTTCACTGTTTAGAGCGCTGAGTCTTGCGGGCACGTCTAATGCTCACTGTTTAGAGCGCTGAGTCCTGCGGGCACGTCTAATGCTCACTGTTTAGAGCGCTGAGTCTTGCGGGCACGTCTAATGTTCACTGTTTAGAGCGCTGAGTCCTGCGGGCACGTCTAATGCTCACTGTTTAGAGCGCTGAGTCTTGCGGGCACGTCTAATGCTCACTGTTTAGAGCGCTGAGTCCTGCGGGCACGTGTCTAATTTTCACTGTTTAGAGCGCTGAGTCCTGCGGGCGCGTGTCTAATGCTCACTGTTTAGAGCGCTGAGTCCTGCGGGCGCGTGTCTAATGCTCACTGTTTAGAGCGCTGAGTCCTGCGGGCGCGTGTCTAATGTTCACTGTTTAGAGCGCTGAGTCCTGCGGGCGCGTGTCTAATGCTCACTGTTTAGAGCGCTGAGTCCTGCGGGCGCGTGTCTAATGCTCACTGTTTAGAGCGCTGAGTCCTGCGGGCGCGTGTCTAATGTTCACTGTTTAGAGCTCTGAGTCCTGCAGGCGCGTCTAATGCTCACTGTTTAGAGCGCTGAGTCCTGCGGGCGCGTGTCTAATGCTCACTGTTTAGAGCTCTGAGTCCTGCAGGCGCGTCTAATGCTCACTGTTTAGAGCGCTGAGTCCTGCGGGCGCGTGTCTAATGCTCACTGTTTAGAGCGCTGAGTCCTGCGGGCGCGTGTCTAATGCTCACTGTTTAGAGCACTGAGTCCTGCGGGCGCGTCTAATGCTCACTGTTTAGAGCACTGAGTCTTGCGGGCACGTCTAATGCTCACTGTTTAGAGCGCTGAGTCCTGCGGGCGCGTGTCTAATGCTCACTGTTTAGAGCGCTGAGTCCTGCGGGCGCGTCTAATGCTCACTGTTTAGAGCACTGAGTCTTGCGGGCACGTCTAATGCTCACTGTTTAGAGCGCTGAGTCCTGCGGGCGCGTCTAATGTTCACTGTTTAGAGCGCTGAGTCCTGCGGGCGTGTCTAATGTTCACTGTTTAGAGCGCTGAGTCTTGCGGGCACGTCTAATGCTCACTGTTTAGAGCGCTGAGTCTTGCGGGCACGTCTAATGCTCACTGTTTAGAGCGCTGAGTCCTGCGGGCACGTCTAATGCTCACTGTTTAGAGCGCTGAGTCCTGCGGGCACGTCTAATGCTCACTGTGTAGAGCGCTGAGTCCTGCGGGCACGTCTAATGCTCACTGTTTAGAGCGCTGAGTCCTGCGGGCACGTCTAATGTTCACTGTTTAGAGCGCTGAGTCCTGCGGGCACGTGTCTAATGTTCACTGTTTAGAGCGCTGAGTCCTGCGGGCACGTCTAATGTTCACTGTTTAGAGCGCTGAGTCCTGCGGGCACGTGTCTAATGTTCACTGTTTAGAGCGCTGAGTCTTGCGGGCACGTCTAATGCTCACTGTTTAGAGCGCTGAGTCCTGCGGGCACGTCTAATGCTCACTGTTTAGAGCGCTGAGTCCTGCGGGCACGTCTAATGCTCACTGTGTAGAGCGCTGAGTCCTGCGGGCACGTCTAATGCTCACTGTTTAGAGCGCTGAGTCCTGCGGGCACGTCTAATGTTCACTGTTTAGAGCGCTGAGTCCTGCGGGCACGTGTCTAATGTTCACTGTTTAGAGCGCTGAGTCCTGCGGGCACGTCTAATGTTCACTGTTTAGAGCGCTGAGTCCTGCGGGCACGTCTAATGTTCACTGTTTAGAGCGCTGAGTCTTGCGGGCACGTCTAATGCTCACTGTTTAGAGCGCTGAGTCCTGCGGGCGCGTCTAATGCTCACTGTGTAGAGCGCTGAGTCCTGCGGGCACGTGTCTAATGTTCACTGTTTAGAGCGCTGAGTCTTGCGGGCACGTCTAATGCTCACTGTTTAGAGCGCTGAGTCCTGCGGGCACGTCTAATGCTCACTGTTTAGAGCGCTGAGTCCTGCGGGCACGTCTAATGCTCACTGTGTAGAGCGCTGAGTCCTGCGGGCGCGTGTCTAATGTTCACTGTGTAGAGCGCTGAGTCCTGCGGGCGCGTCTAATGCTCACTGTGTAGAGCGCTGAGTCCTGCGGGCGCGTCTAATGTTCACTGTTTAGAGCGCTGAGTCTTGCGGGCACGTCTAATGCTCACTGTTTAGAGCGCTGAGTCTTGCGGGCACGTCTAATGCTCACTGTTTAGAGCGCTGAGTCTTGCGGGCGCGTGTCTAATGTTCACTGTTTAGAGCGCTGAGTCTTGCGGGCACGTCTAATGCTCACTGTTTAGAGCGCTGAGTCTTGCGGGCACGTCTAATGTTCACTGTTTAGAGCGCTGAGTCTTGCGGGCACGTCTAATGCTCACTGTTTAGAGCGCTGAGTCTTGCGGGCGCGTGTCTAATGTTCACTGTTTAGAGCGCTGAGTCCTGCGGGCACGTCTAATGCTCACTGTTTAGAGCGCTGAGTCCTGCGGGCACGTCTAATGCTCACTGTGTAGAGCGCTGAGTCCTGCGGGCACGTCTAATGCTCACTGTGTAGAGCGCTGAGTCCTGCGGGCACGTCTAATGCTCACTGTGTAGAGCGCTGAGTCCTGCGGGCACGTCTAATGCTCACTGTTTAGAGCGCTGAGTCCTGCGGGCACGTCTAATGTTCACTGTTTAGAGCGCTGAGTCCTGCGGGCACGTGTCTAATGTTCACTGTTTAGAGCGCTGAGTCCTGCGGGCACGTCTAATGCTCACTGTGTAGAGCGCTGAGTCCTGCGGGCACGTCTAATGTTCACTGTGTAGAGCGCTGAGTCCTGCGGGCACGTGTCTAATGTTCACTGTTTAGAGCGCTGAGTCCTGCGGGCACGTCTAATGTTCACTGTGTAGAGCGCTGAGTCCTGCGGGCACGTCTAATGCTCACTGTTTAGAGCGCTGAGTCCTGCGGGCACGTCTAATGCTCACTGTGTAGAGCGCTGAGTCCTGCGGGCACGTCTAATGCTCACTGTTTAGAGCGCTGAGTCCTGCGGGCACGTCTAATGTTCACTGTTTAGAGCGCTGAGTCCTGCGGGCACGTCTAATGTTCACTGTGTAGAGCGCTGAGTCCTGCGGGCACGTGTCTAATGTTCACTGTTTAGAGCGCTGAGTCCTGCGGGCACGTCTAATGTTCACTGTTTAGAGCGCTGAGTCCTGCGGGCACGTCTAATGCTCACTGTTTAGAGCGCTGAGTCTTGCGGGCACGTCTAATGCTCACTGTTTAGAGCGCTGAGTCCTGCGGGCGCGTCTAATGCTCACTGTGTAGAGCGCTGAGTCCTGCGGGCACGTGTCTAATGCTCACTGTTTAGAGCACTGAGTCCTGCGGGCACGTGTCTAATGTTCACTGTTTAGAGCGCTGAGTCCTGCGGGCGCGTGTCTAATGTTCACTGTGTAGAGCGCTGAGTCCTGCGGGCGCGTGTCTAATGCTCACTGTGTAGAGCGCTGAGTCCTGCGGGCACGTGTCTAATGTTCACTGTTTAGAGCGCTGAGTCCTGCGGGCGCGTGTCTAATGCTCACTGTTTAGAGCGCTGAGTCCTGCGGGCGCGTGTCTAATGCTCACTGTTTAGAGCACTGAGTCCTGCGGGCGCGTCTAATGCTCACTGTTTAGAGCACTGAGTCTTGCGGGCACGTCTAATGCTCACTGTTTAGAGCGCTGAGTCCTGCGGGCGCGTGTCTAATGCTCACTGTTTAGAGCACTGAGTCCTGCGGGCGCGTCTAATGCTCACTGTTTAGAGCACTGAGTCTTGCGGGCACGTCTAATGCTCACTGTTTAGAGCGCTGAGTCCTGCGGGCGCGTCTAATGTTCACTGTTTAGAGCGCTGAGTCCTGCGGGCACGTCTAATGTTCACTGTTTAGAGCGCTGAGTCTTGCGGGCACGTCTAATGCTCACTGTTTAGAGCGCTGAGTCTTGCGGGCACGTCTAATGCTCACTGTTTAGAGCGCTGAGTCCTGCGGGCGCGTGTCTAATGCTCACTGTTTAGAGCGCTGAGTCCTGCGGGCACGTCTAATGCTCACTGTGTAGAGCGCTGAGTCCTGCGGGCACGTCTAATGCTCACTGTTTAGAGCGCTGAGTCCTGCGGGCACGTCTAATGTTCACTGTTTAGAGCGCTGAGTCCTGCGGGCACGTGTCTAATGTTCACTGTTTAGAGCGCTGAGTCCTGCGGGCACGTCTAATGTTCACTGTTTAGAGCGCTGAGTCCTGCGGGCGCGTGTCTAATGTTCACTGTTTAGAGCGCTGAGTCTTGCGGGCACGTCTAATGTTCACTGTTTAGAGCGCTGAGTCCTGCGGGCGCGTGTCTAATGTTCACTGTTTAGAGCGCTGAGTCCTGCGGGCACGTGTCTAATGTTCACTGTTTAGAGCGCTGAGTCCTGCGGGCACGTCTAATGTTCACTGTTTAGAGCGCTGAGTCCTGCGGGCACGTCTAATGTTCACTGTTTAGAGCGCTGAGTCTTGCGGGCACGTCTAATGTTCACTGTTTAGAGCGCTGAGTCCTGCGGGCACGTGTCTAATGTTCACTGTTTAGAGCGCTGAGTCCTGCGGGCACGTCTAATGTTCACTGTTTAGAGCGCTGAGTCCTGCGGGCGCGTGTCTAATGTTCACTGTTTAGAGCGCTGAGTCTTGCGGGCACGTCTAATGTTCACTGTTTAGAGCACTGAGTCCTGCGGGCGTGTCTAATGTTCACTGTTTAGAGCGCTGAGTCCTGCGGGCGCGTGTCTAATGCTCACTGTTTAGAGCACTGAGTCCTGCGGGCACGTGTCTAATGTTCACTGTTTAGAGCGCTGAGTCCTGCGGGCACGTCTAATGCTCACTGTTTAGAGCGCTGAGTCCTGCGGGCACGTCTAATGCTCACTGTTTAGAGCGCTGAGTCCTGCGGGCACGTGTCTAATGTTCACTGTTTAGAGCGCTGAGTCCTGCGGGCACGTCTAATGTTCACTGTTTAGAGCGCTGAGTCCTGCGGGCACGTGTCTAATGTTCACTGTTTAGAGCGCTGAGTCCTGCGGGCGCGTCTAATGTTCACTGTTTAGAGCGCTGAGTCTTGCGGGCACGTCTAATGCTCACTGTTTAGAGCGCTGAGTCTTGCGGGCACGTCTAATGTTCACTGTTTAGAGCGCTGAGTCCTGCGGGCACGTCTAATGTTCACTGTTTAGAGCGCTGAGTCCTGCGGGCACGTCTAATGTTCACTGTTTAGAGCGCTGAGTCCTGCGGCGTCTAATGTTCACTGTTTAGAGCGCTGAGTCCTGCGGGCACGTCTAATGCTCACTGTTTAGAGCGCGGAGTCCTGCGGGCACGTCTAATGTTCACTGTTTAGAGCGCTGAGTCCTGCGGGCGCGTCTAATGTTCACTGTTTAGAGCGCTGAGTCTTGCGGGCACGTCTAATGCTCACTGTTTAGAGCGCTGAGTCCTGCGGGCACGTCTAATGCTCACTGTGTAGAGCGCTGAGTCCTGCGGGCACGTCTAATGTTCACTGTTTAGAGCGCTGAGTCCTGCGGGCGCGTCTAATGCTCACTGTTTAGAGCGCTGAGTCCTGCGGGCACGTGTCTAATGTTCACTGTTTAGAGCGCTGAGTCCTGCGGGCACGTCTAATGTTCACTGTTTAGAGCGCTGAGTCCTGCGGGCGCGTCTAATGCTCACTGTTTAGAGCGCTGAGTCTTGCGGGCACGTCTAATGCTCACTGTTTAGAGCGCTGAGTCCTGCGGGCGCGTCTAATGCTCACTGTGTAGAGCGCTGAGTCTTGCGGGCACGTCTAATGCTCACTGTGTAGAGCGCTGAGTCCTGCGGGCACGTCTAATGCTCACTGTGTAGAGCGCTGAGTCCTGCGGGCGCGTCTAATGCTCACTGTGTAGAGCGCTGAGTCCGCGGGTGCGGGCGGATGTATACTCAGTGTACTCGTAGTCCCCGTGCTCCCGTTTGTTTAGTCATTTTATTTGTGCAAACTTACCGATATCGCTTGGTTTTGTCACCAGTTCGATGTCTTTGTCAAACCGAGAGAATGTCTTCATGTCTTTAGACATTTGAAGCTTCAGTTCCGCGCTGTCAGTGTTCAACTCTCCGCGGACTGCACGCGAACATCGCACAATAACGGCGCGCGCCGGAACAGAGCGTTTCTATCACTGGGTGTGTCTTAATCAGCTCCCTTGTTCAGTAGGCAGGGCCCTGATCAGGGAATAAGTCAATGGACTGTCCTAGTGTGTGTGTCCTAGTGTGTGTGTCCCAGTGAGTGTGTCCCAGTGAGTGTGTGTCCCAGTGAGCGTGTCCTAGTGTGTGTGTGTCCCAGTGAGTGTGTCCTAGTGTGTGTGTGTCCCAGTGTGTGTGTCCCAGTGAGTGTGTCCTAGTGTGTGTGTGTCCCAGTGAGTGTGTCCCAGTGAGTGTGTGTCCCAGTGAGCGTGTCCTAGTGTGTGTGTGTCCCAGTGAGTGTGTCCTAGTGTGTGTGTGTCCCAGTGTGTGTGTCCCAGTGAGTGTGTCCTAGTGTGTGTGTGTCCCAGTGAGTGTGTCCCAGTGAGTGTGTGTCCCAGTGAGCGTGTCCTAGTGTGTGTGTGTCCCAGTGAGTGTGTCCCAGTGAGTGTGTGTCCCAGTGAGCATGTCCTAGTGTGTGTGTGTCCCAGTGAGTGTGTCCCAGTGAGTGTGTCCCAGTGAGTGTGTGTCCCAGTGAGCGTGTCCTAGTGTGTGTGTGTCCCAGTGAGTGTGTCCTAGTGTGTGTGTGTCCCAGTGAGTGTGTCCCAGTGAGCGTGTCCTAGTGTGTGTGTGTCCCAGTGAGTGTGTCCCGTGTCCTAGTGTGTGTGTGTCCCAGTGAGTGTGTCCCAGTGAGTGTCCTCGTGTGTGTGTGTCCCAGTGAGTGTGTCCTAGTGTGTGTGTGTCCCAGTGAGTGTGTCCCGTGTCCTAGTGTGTGTGTGTCCCAGTGAGTGTGTCCCAGTGAGTGTCCTCGTGTGTGTGTGTCCCAGTGAGTGTGTCCCAGTGTGTGTGTCCCGTGTCCTAGTGTGTGTGTGTCCCAGTGAGTGTGTCCCAGTGAGTGTCCTCGTGTGTGTGTCCCAGTGAGCGTGTCCTAGTGTGTGTCCTAATGTGTGTGTGTCCCAGTGAGTGTGTCCCAGTGTGTGAATGTTCACTGTTTAGGGCTCCTGCGGCGAATATTCACCTTTAGGGCGCCCGCGGCGAATGTTCACTGTTTAGGGCGCCTGCGGCGAATGTTCACTGTTTAGGGCGCCCGCGGCGAATGTTCACTGTTTAGGGCGCCTGCGGCGAATGTTCACTGTTTAGAGTGCACGCAGCGAATGTTCACTGTTTAGAGTGCACGCAGCGAATGTTCACTGTTTAGGGCGCCCGCAGCGAATGTTCACTGTTTAGGGCTCCTGCGGCGAATGTTCACTGTTAAGGGCGCCCGCAGCGAATGTTCACTGTTTAGGGCGCCTGCGGCGAATGTTCACTGTTTAGGGCGCCTGCGGCGAATGTTCACTGTTTAGAGTGCACGCAGCGAATGTTCACTGTTTAGAGTGCACGCAGCGAATGTTCACCGTTTAGGGCGCCTGCGGCGAATGTTCACTGTTTAGAGTGCACGCAGCGAATGTTCACTGTTTAGAGTGCACGCAGCGAATGTTCACTGTTTAGAGTGCACGCAGCGAATGTTCACTGTTTAGAGTGCACGCAGCGAATGTTCACCGTTTAGGGCGCCTGCAGCGAATGTTCACTGTTTAGAGTGCACGCAGCGAATGTTCACCGTTTAGGGCGCCTGCGGCGAATGTTCACTGTTTAGGGCTCCTGCGGCGAATGTTCACTGTTAAGGGCGCCCGCAGCGAATGTTCACTGTTTAGGGCGCCTGCGGCGAATGTTCACTGTTTAGGGCGCCTGCGGCGAATGTTCACTGTTTAGAATGCACGCAGCGAATGTTCACTGTTTAGGACGCCTGCAGCGAATGTTCACTGTTTAGAGTGCACGCAGCGAATGTTCACTGTTTAGGGCTCCTGCGGCGAATGTTCACTGTTTAGGGCGCCCGCGGCGAATGTTCACTGTTTAGGGCGCCTGCGGTGAATGTTCACTGTTTAGAGTGCACGCAGCGAATGTTCACTGTTTAGGGCGCCCGCGGCGAATGTTCACTGTTTAGAGTGCACGCAGCGAATGTTCACTGTTTAGGGCGCCCGCAGCAAATGTTCACTGTTTGGAGTGCACGCAGCGAATGTTCACTGTTTAGGGCGCCCGCGGCGAATGTTCACTGTTTAGAGTGCACGCAGCGAATGTTCACTGTTTAGGGCGCCCGCGGCGAATGTTCACTGTTTAGAGTGCACGCAGCGAATGTTCACTGTTTAGGGCGCCCGCAGCGAATGTTCACTGTTTAGAGTGCACGCGGTGAATGTTCACTGTTTAGAGTGCACGCGGCGAATGTTCACTGTTTAGAGTGCATGCAGCGAATGTTCACTGTTTAGAGCGCCCGCGGCGAATGTTCACTGTTTAGGGCGCCCGCAGCGAATGTTCACTGTTTAGGGCGCCCGCAGCGAATGTTCACTGTTTAGAGTGCACGCGGCGAATGTTCACTGTTTAGAGTGCACGCGGCGAATGTTCACTGTTTAGAGTGCACGCGGCGAATGTTCACTGTTTAGAGTGCATGCAGCGAATGTTCACTGTTTAGAGCACCCGCGGCGAAAGTTCACTATTTAGAGTGCACGCAGCGAATGTTCACTGTTTAGAGTGCACGCAGCGAATGTTCACTGTCTAGGGTGCCCGTGGCGAATGTTCACTGTTTAGGGCTCCCGCAGCGAATGTTCACTGTTTAGGGCGCCCGCGGCGAATGTTCACTGTTTAGGGCGCCCACGGCGAATGTTCACTGTTTAGGGCACCCGCGGCGAATGTTCACTGTTTAGGCTATGTGTTGCTCCAGTGACGCGTCAGCGGGTGCAGAATACGTTTATCCGTTATATTAATTCCTTGTAATTGACTATTCAGCAAGAAAGTAGTAAGGAGTTGAGAAGCGATCAAGAACAAATAAGGCGGGGCAGCCCTGGCGAACTCCTCTAAACACATTAATCCTCGGAGAAGCGCCAGATTTAAGATTCATTGAGCAGTGGCCATTTCTGTATAAAGTTCGGACAGTTTTGCAGAAGAAATCGCCAAAACCAAATTTATACAGGGATTGAAAAATAAATTGATGTTCAAGGGAATCAAAAGCTTTATAAAAATCTAAAAAAAGAATCAAACTCTCATCACTAATCAGTTCGTCATAATCTAACAAATCTAAAACAAGGTGTATATTGTTAGCGATATGCCTCTTAGGGATGAAGCCTGACTGAGTTTCATCTATTATTGTGTTTAAAACACGTTTAAGTCTTTAAGTCTCATCATCACAGTTCAACAAACAGATTATATATATATATATATATATATATATATATATATATATATATATATATATATATATATATATATATATATATATATATATATATATATATATATATAACATAAAAAATATATATATATCTATATCTATAAACTCATAATCAGATGAAATTAAAAAATAACATTATATATTTTAAATATATATATTTTATATTCAGAGAAGGAATTGTTTCTAATGGGGTAGAACTTGAACTTCATTCCATAACCCTGGAGCATCATAAGAGAAAGATGATTTTCCACGTGTGTCCTATAGGAACTGCTAATGTAGTCCCATCAGATGATCTAGTGCTAATGTTCTCTCCACACAGGCATGAAAGACTAGTGATGTCATTTGGAAGCATACCTAATAATATCTTTACAACAGATATTAACACGTGTGATTTCCTTCTTTGATAGTCTAAAATAGGTCAAATAGTTCTCTGGATAATTCGCTTTCTTTCTTTTTTTCGCCGAAAAAGAAAACCCAATCTTTGTTTTCACCACGTAATCGATCAAAAGCTGATTCCTCATATTCATAAGGATTCATAAGTTGGTAACCTTTCTATATGTAGGGCATCAATTGTAAGAGATCATAGAGCGTACAAATAATATACTTAGTTTTCTTTACATTTAACACTAATTTTAGTAAATTACACTGAAAAGTATCAAAAGAGTCCTGAAGAATTTCTTGAGATAGAGAGGATGCAGTGGAATAAATAATGATGTCAGAATAAAACTGTAACTTCGCAGATTTTATTGTTCATTACTAAAGATAGAAAACAGAAGTGGAGCCAGTACAGAGCCCTGTGGGACACCTTCTTCACTGCTAACATGAGGAGGTGTAATTATACAGAAACACAGCGAGCTCTATCAGAAAGAAACTCCACCTACATTTCTTATCCTCTGTGACAGTAAGGCATGATCCACCGAATCAAAGCTTTTATCAGATCAATAGATCAGGCTGAGAGTGCGGTCTCTTATCGAGAGCGGGTTCAATCATTAGGAACTAGTGGAGCAGGGCTAATCGGACTATGGCCCGCTCTAAATCCTGACTGAGATGATTTCAAATATTATGATTATGTAGGCATTCTTTCATTTGATCATTTACCAACGATTCAGAAGCTTTCGCTAAGACCGGTAGTTTAGAAATAGGGCTATAATTATTAAAATCAGAAGGATCAGCTGCTTTTAATAATGGCATAACCATCGCTGATTTCCAAGCTGGAGGAATTCGTTGATGGACTCAGATTAGAAATCGACGCATAGGTTCGGCTGTAAGGTCTGGAAGCCCGTTTCCGCCACTGAGTTAAAAAATAAAAAGAGTAATTGCGACTTTTTATCTCAGAATTCTGACTTTTTTTTCTCACAATTGCGAGATATAAAGTCAGAATTCAGTCGGTACACACAGTCACCTGAGGGTGGCGCTGTTCTGGGATCATATTTCATTAATAACGCATCATTAATAACATATTTCATTAATAACATTTCATTAATAACATATTTCATTAATAAAATGTCATTAATAACGCATCAGAATCGAGAATTAATAGAGTAAGGCATGGAGCTTAAACACAAAGAGCTGCTCTGGTTGAATTTGTCGCCATTTATTAAAACATATAAGATAATTTTTTACAGGATATTACTGTTTAATGAAAACTGCTCCATCTCAACCTCATATTTCTGCAGCTGAACTCACTGTACAGAACTCACCTACATCAATTATTAGTTTATATTAATATAATATATTATTATTATTATTTATTATTTAGGAGCGCAAAACTTACAACATAGGGTGAACACAGAACACAACATCAAAACACAAAAACAACAATAAAACAGCAGTAATAATAACAGCAATGAAAAATAAGCAGAAATGACAGATAATAATAGTAGTAGTGGAAGTATTTAAATAGTAATAGCATGTATAATAATAATGGCGGCAACAGTAATATCAGTCATAATAATAACAGTAATAATACCATAATGATACTAAAGATGGTGATAAGTTGTGTTGACGGAAATAGTAATATCAATAATAATAGATAACATTGATAATAATGATAACAACAACAGTAGTAGTACTCATATATCGTTTTTTTTTGTATATATATATATATATATATATATATTGGGGGGGCAATAAACATGAAATTTCTCAAGAGCAATTTTTGAAGGGGACACAAATAATACAGCCAAAATCGTACTTGTAAGGATATGTGTACCACAAAAAAAAATCATAATGTTTCTAAACTTAAAACGCATTTTTTGTCCCGTTTGCGTTTGTATTATTTACAACGCTATCGCCTTATTTGTTCTTGATCGCTTCTCAACTCCTTACTACTTTCTTGCTGAATAGTCAATTACAAGGAATTAATATAACGGATAAACGTATTCTGCACCCGCTGACAAACAGACGCCAGGTGGTCAGAATGGGCAGCAACATCTCCTCACCACTGACTCTCAACACTGGAGCCCCTCAGGGCTGTGTTCTCAGCCCACTCCTGTACTCCCTGTACACACATGACTGTGTGGCTACCCACAGCTCCAACACCATCATCAAGTTTGCTGACGATACGACGGTGGTAGGTCTCATCACTGACAATGATGAAACGGCCTACAGAGAGGAGGTGCACACTCTGACACGGTGGTGTCAGGAACACAACCTCTCCCTCAACGTCAGCAAGACCAAGGAGCTGGTGGTCGACTTCAGGAGGAATGAGAGAGAACACCGCCCCATCACCATCGATGGAGCACCGGTGGAGAGAGTCAGCAGCTTCAAGTTCCTCGGTGTCCACATCACAGAGGAACTCTCATGGTCCGTCCACTCCGAGGCCGTTGTGAAGAAGGCTCATCAGCGCCTTTTCTTCCTGCGACGGCTGAGGAGGTTTGGAATGAACCGCCACATCCTCACACGCTTCTACACCTGCACCATAGAGAGCCTGCTGACTGGCTGCATCACCACCTGGTACGGCAACAGTACCGCCCGCAGCCGCAAGGCCCTGCAAAGGGTAGTGCGCACGGCCAGCTGCATCATCGGAGGTGAGCTTCCCTCCCTCCAGGACATTTACGCCAGGCGGTGTGTGAAGAGAGCTCAGAGGATCATCAGAGACTCTAGCCACCCGAACCATGGGCTGCTCTCACTGCTGCCATCAGGCAGACGGTACCGCAGCATCAGAACACGCACCAGCCGACTCCAGAACAGCTTCTTCCCACAAGCAATCAGACTACTTAACTCCTGATCCATCAGGATCATAACACACACTGGACAGAATATCACTCCGCACAACCCACTGGAGATACACACACATTATATACACATTTATTTATCATACAGCATCTATTGCACTTTGGATTTCAATTTTTCAATCTGTGAATACTATTTTATACTATACATTGTATATTATTATTACTATTATAGCGTAATGTATATTGTTTAGTGTATGTTCAGTGTGTATTGTTTAAAGTATATGTATATTGTAAGTATGTGTATATTGTTTAAAGCTGTGAGGACTACACTCACATTGTGTAAATTATTTATTGTTTATTGTAGTGTTTACTGTGCTGTGAGTAATTGTGTGCGCATCAGATGTGTAATCTGTTGTTGCTTAAATGTTGTACATGTCATGTCGTGACTACTATGTTGCTCGGAACTGCACCTAAGAATTTCACCTGCTGTTGCACTTGTGCATATGTAGAGTGACAAATAAAGTGATTTGATTTTGATTTTGATTGATTTGACGCGTCACTGGAACAACACATAGCCTAAACAGGGCGCCCTAGACAGTGAACATTCGCCGCGGGCGCCCTAAACAGTGAACATTTGCCGCGGGCGCCCTAAACAGTGAACATTCGCCGCGTGCGCCCTAAACAGTGAACATTCGCCGCGTGCGCTCTAAACAGTGAACATTCGCCGCGGGCGCCCTAAACAGTGAACATTCGCCGCGGGCGCCCTAAACAGTGAACATTCGCCGCGGGCGCCCTAAACAGTGAACATTCGCCGCGTGCGCTCTAAACAGTGAACATTCGCCGCGGGCGCCCTAAACAGTGAACATTCGCCGCGTGCGCTCTAAACAGTGAACATTCGCCGCGGGCGCCCTAAACAGTGAACATTCGCCGCGGGAGCCCTAAACAGTGAACATGCGCCGCGGGCGCCCTAAACAGTGAACATGCGCCGCGGGCGCCCTAAACAGTGAACATGCGCCGCTGGCGCCCTAAACAGTGAACATGCGCCGCGGGCGCCCTAAACAGTGAACATGCGCCGCGTGCACTCTAAACAGTGAACATGCGCCGCGTGCACTCTAAACAGTGAACATTTGTGTGTGTGTGTGTGTGTGTGTGTGTGTGTGTGTGTGTCTCTGTGTCTCTGTGTGCGCGCGCGTGTGTGTGTGTCTCTGTATGTGTGTGTGTGTGTGTGTCTCTGTGTCTCTGTGTGTGTGTGTGTGTGTGTGTGTGTGTGTGTGTGTGTGTGTGTCTCTGTGTCTCTGTGTGTGTGTGTGTGTGTGTGTGTGTGTGTGTCTCTCTGTGTGTGTGTGTGTGTGTGTGTGTGTGTGTCTCTCTGTGTGTGTGTGTGTGTGTGTGTCTCTGTGTGTCTCTGTGTGTGTGTGTGTCTCTGTGTGTGTGTGTGTGTGTGTGTGTGTGTGTGTGTCTCTGTGTGTGTGTGTGTGTGTGTCTCTGTGTGTGTGTGTGTGTGTGTGTCTCTGTGTGTGTGTGTGTGTGTGTGTCTCTGTGTGTGTGTGTGTGTGTGTGTCTCTGTGTGTGTGTGTCTCTGTGTGTGTGTGTGTGTGTGTCTCTGTGTGTGTGTGTGTGTGTGTCTCTGTGTGTGTGTGTGTGTGTGTGTGTGTTCTCTGTGTGTGTGTGTGTGTCTCTGTGTGTGTGTGTGTGTGTGTTCTCTGTGTGTGTGTGTGTGTGTGTGTGTGTGTGTGTGTGTGTGTGTGTGTGTGTGTGTGTGTCTCTGTGTGTGTGTGTGTGTCTGTGTGTGTGTGTGTGTGTGTGTGTGTGTGTCTCTGTGTGTGTGTGTGTGTGTGTGTGTGTGTGTGTGTGTGTGTGTGTGTGTGTGTGTGTGTGTGTGTGTGTGTGTGTGTGTGTGTGTGTCTGTGTGTGTCTCTGTGTGTGTGTGTGTGTGTGTGTGTGTGTGTGTGTGTGTGTGTGTGTCTCTGTGTGTGTGTGTGTGTGTGTGTGTGTGTGTCTCTGTGTGTGTGTGTGTGTGTGTGTCTCTGTGTGTGTGTGTGTGTGTGTGTGTGTGTGTGTGTGTGTGTGTGTGTGTGTCTGTGTGTGTGTGTGTGTGTGTGTGTGTGTGTGTCTCTGTGTGTGTGTGTGTGTGTGTGTGTGTGTGTGTGTGTGTGTGTGTGTGTGTGTGTGTGTGTGTGTGTGTGTGTGTGTGTGTGTCTGTGTGTGTGTGTGTGTGTGTGTGTGTGTGTCTCTGTGTGTGTGTGTGTGTCTGTGTGTGTGTGTGTGTGTGTGTGTGTCTCTGTGTGTGTGTGTGTGTGTGTGTGTGTGTGTGTGTGTGTGTGTGTGTGTGTGTGTGTGTGTGTGTGTGTGTGTGACTTTCAAGGGGTTGGCCTCAAATGAAGACGCTGTCATCGAGATTCCGCTTTAAAAAAACATTGCAATCAAAACTTAAACCTGCACAGACTTGAACGTCATCCTCTCCAAATGTATTGATCAAAACCAAAGACATTTATTCAAATAATGCCATTTCTCCCCCAGTCATGAGCTCTCACACCACCTCACACACAGATCACACACAAAGGGTCACTTTTTCAGTTTAAAACGAGTCTGTTCGAACTAAAAGAGGAACATTTCTGTAATGTGCCTATGCTGTTCTGTTATACACACATTCGCTGGAATATTAATGCTTTTGTCCTGTCACCCATGAACATAAATACAACTAATACAACCGCTCTGGAGGACGACATTTCACTCAAAGTGCTCCACAAACAAGAATTACTTTAGATTTTGATCAGAGAAAGTGATGCCAAAAATGTGTGGCTGCATCTCTGACAGGATTTTAAACTGGAAATAACGATTGTGAAAGTGAATTGTAACGTTAATTGTCAACTAAATGATCCAGTAAAGGCCTGCAGGAGCTGCTCTACGCAGTTACACCACACAGTCAATAGATTCTTTGTTTTCTACCACTATACATTTCTATTAACTGGATATTCATGATCTTTGCAAAACAATAATCAAACTCCCATAATAACCACAATGAGGACATAATGTGGGGAAACACAACACAGGCTTTTTCAAACTGAGTCATATCACTAGTCAAGTCAAGTCAGTTTTATTTATATAGCGCTTTTAACAATGTAGATTGTTTCCAGTGTTAAACAGGAAAATAATGCAGCATAATTTTATTCAGCTGTACAGCCATTTGATGTCATCAGTTCATTTCAGTTATCATACAGTGACAGTGTGGGCTTTAGATCAGTAATTAGATCAGTAATTTGGTTTATATGGTTAATTTAGTTTATTAATTAGATTTATTTGGATGTTTAGTTGAACATGTAGTGTCCCCAACTGAGCACGCCAAGCCAGAGGCAACAGTGGCAAGAACCAAAACCCCATCAGGAGCAGAATGGAGGAAAATAAACCTACAGCCATTCAGTCTCACACACTTCAAACCTTAGCCGTGTTTCTGTTAAAACAAACACACATCTGTTACAAGAACTAAGTGTGCAATTTAAACCAGAACAGGCCAACAAAACAAACATGTGACGCCAAAGAAAGTCTAACAGCTGAACTCCTTCTGCCAAATGAAGGAATCGGGTCTCAAAGGAATTGTTTCGGTCAATGCTGAATTATTTTCCATTTCATTGTAAACATTCAAATTCCCCCTAAAAAATATTGAACACATATTTAAAACCAAAATTCCCACATTGCTACAGAAAGAAAACATAAATAAATAAATAAACCATTGAGGGTACTTTTAAAATGTCAATTTTCCCAAATGTCTTGCTTGTAAATGTGCTCTTCTTAACACTCTGCTGATGGACCTGGTCCAGGTATCATTCGTTCATTTGTTTTTGCTTTCACATATGAAAACGAAAAAACGAGAAAACAACTCCTTTTTTCGTTTTTTCAGAAAAACGAAAAAACGCAATTATGACTAGATTTTTGGTTTTCCGTTCTTGCACGGAAATCTGATCGGCACGATATGCAGTCATTGTTTTTCAAAATAAGAGTTTTCCCAACACTGTATTTGTTAGCCTGTAACATTAATAGTCTGTATGCATGCTATTTTCAGCCAATTATTTGGTTTCGCTGACTGAAAAAAAACTATTGAAATATTTACAAATGTAAATAATACATTTATTCTTGGTTTTAGATGTTTTTATTAACTTAAATTCTTATGAATAATATATTTTTTGATTATATTAGTATAATATAAATGCTTGAGTTTATGTTTGGGTCCAAACATCATGATGGAGGAGCACAAATTACACAAACATTTGAATATGCTTTCAGTTTCCTAGAACAAGTCATATGCAACATGCCTTTAGTCAAAGTTTGGTGGTAGGCTAATATTACTATAATGCAAAAAAAAAAGAAGAAACGTCTACTTTTTAACTATGAAACTAACACCGCCAGTAGGTGGCAGCACATCTCTATCTTAATGACAGAGCTGTGTACTACAGAGCCCGGCCGGTCACCTATAGGAGAAAAAAAAACAATCCGTGCCGACGGTTTTGCAATCCGTTCCCTCAGTTTATAAACCCTGATCACGATTTCTTAAACTGTTCCCTCGGTTTAACAAATCATGCCCACGGATTAATAAACCGTACCCATGAATTTCCAATCCGTACCCTCGGTTTTTAAATCCGTTCCCTCAAACTCATAATCCGTGCCACGGGTTTGTAAAAACTTTACTCACAGATTCATTTCAGAAGAACAACAGCAAACTCCCACCAATCTGTGTTATTGTGTATTATTCATCAAATGATATGAACTGCAGTGATTCTCTATAAACGGCGGCGGAATAAAACCATTTAATAAGAATTATGTGCTCAAAATCTTCTTTAACTGTAATAATCTTAGCATTTTATTATTATTGCCTAATAAACCTGCCATTGTGTATTATGACTGACTTTTAATTTCTTTGTTCCCTTTTCTTCTTCTAAATGCATGAAGCCTAAAAGCAACAATAGCTTATTTATTTTATTAAACTGTTGTATAAGATCAGAATTGCATTTGCACTCTGGGTAGAAAAGCATGTAATATTGCTTATACTGTAGCCTATATCCTGATGTAAATGTGAGGGCGTTGTCACACTGGCAGTTTAGTTGGAATAATTGGTCATGTGAAAGTTGTCATGCGGACCCGGGTGAGCTGAGCTCAGGGGAGCAGAATTCGAGGGAAGGAGCTGGTCTGAGTTTGGTTGCACAAACTGCGCTCGAGCTGTGCTGCGATTCATGTGAATGTGAAAGCAACAAGGACTCGGGTGCGCAAGAAAAGTAACCTGCGCATGCATTTTATCAGATGAAAATGTATTTAGTTCAATAAAACACATGTAATGGATGATAGTATTGATGACGTTGGATACGAGCGAGAGGGAGCCTGCGGTGTAGAACGCGCTCTGACGCGGACCACAACAAACCCAGTGTAAAAACACTGAGACTCAAACTCAAACAGGGGCATTTTTTGCTGCATATCTTGAATTGTGGACATTCTAACTAAGAAGCTCTGACATGGTTTGGTTAACGACATCTAACTAATACAGGTTTCTGGAACAACACGAGGGTGGGTTAGGTGTTTTTCTTTTCTTTTTGGGGGAACTAACCCTTTAATTTATTTTTCTGGATTATTGAAAGTCTTTTTTATTTGGCCATGTACTGAAGCTACACGTGAAGTAAAATAATTAATTATTAATAAGTTAATTTATTTATTTGAAAAGTAATGTATCTGTAATATGATCATGCTCATGCTGATGTCTGTAGCGTAAGTAGGACCCAAACATAAACTCAAGCATTTATATTATATTAATATAATCAAAAAATATATTATTCATAAGAATTTAAGTTAATAAAAACATCTAAAACCAAGAATAAATGTATTATTTACGTTTGTAAATATTTCAATAGTTTTTTTTCAGTCAGCGAAACCAAATAATTGGCTGAAAATAGCATGCATACAGACTATTAATGTTACAGGCTAACAAATACAGTGTTGGGAAAACTCTTATTTTGAAAAACAATGAATGCATATCCTTCTCACTTGTATCATTTGTAGCAAAACTGGTGGAATAAACCGACAGACATCAAAGTACCGCGAGAGCGATTCAAAAGCATTAGGAGACAATCGCTCTCGCGGTACTTTGCCGTCATGCGCAGTGCAGATGCATCAATAGCCTATTGACTTGCTGCCTGTTTTACTTCATATTTAGAGTATAATTGTTTATCTTCATTTTCAGTGCTTTAAAAACATTCATCTCATAGCAATATGTTTGCAGTTGCAGTGTTAAAGGGGTCGTGAGATGAGAAATCGCGCTCTCTTGCTTTGCTTTTGTCCAGTCCGGCGCCTCGTAGTTCACACACAGAAACTGAAAGTGAAAGTAAACAAACATATGGCAAGCCGCTTTAGCATATAAAACTATCGTTTGACTAGCCATAAATATATTTTGTATGGTCATAAATGTATTTTAATGAGTCATAATTATAATTTGACTAGTTAGAATGATATTTAGAGATACATGCAATTATAATTGCGAGATTATCATTATTGACTAATCAAAACCACATTTACGATAGGCTATCTGCAATGACGTCATATATATCTTCAATGGATGTGTCACACATCCGCCAAGGTAATAGAGATATCTCTAAATCAGACTAGTCAAAATTATATTGTAAGATTATATCTGAGTTGTACCTGCTCCTGTAGTTGAATCTGCTGTTGTGTGATTGTAAGATTTACTCACCAGAGCCAGTATATATACAATTAAGCTTTGAACTTCGTATATTTCACAGTGCACTGATGATTATACAAAATGACATCATGTTATCATTACTTTAAAATGCACACTAATTTTGTGACATTTGTAAATACTATCATTTGTGTTTACTTAAAACTTTACTTTCTAATATCATCTCATAAAATGCTTTTGTGTTTTTTTAACATAGAAACATGCATTTTCTGTAAAGTTGCTTTGAAATTATATTGTGAAAAGCATTACACAAATAAATGTATGAATTGAATTGACTTGAAAGGGCCATTGCATTGTTGGCCCATTTGGAGGCACTATATCTCAGCTGCCTTTGAGGGTGTGTTAAATGTTTCACTGGGGTCTTTTTCTCAGTACACTTGACTGTCACAATGCATAATTAGAGACATTTTTACTGTAGCGTTTTGAAGTTATGGACCCATGAATTTGACAGATAATGACAACGGTTAGAATAGCTATAGCATTGTTGGCAATAGGCGGCTCATTGTGCATTATGTGTCAGATTCAACGCTTCATTAAAAAAGAATTCTACAGTAAAAACTGCTTAAAATGTGGATTTCGTTAGAGGAGTAGCTTTACTATAATGGGCTTATGTTCCCTTTAACGCACCCTCTATGGCGACCGAGAAATCAGACAGAAAATAGGCCTGATGGCGCAATAGGCGGCTTGGTATTTTGATTGTCCCATAAAAAAACTGTAACGTCAATTAAAAAAATATTGGTAAAACCATCCCAAAATTTTTTTTTCACAAGATCAATGCGTCCTTTATTAAACCCATTTTTCATATTAAATGCACCCTTAAATTAGTCCGATTTTGTATAAATTTTTTGTATTATTAGGATTTTGTTCCGAGCGCGCTCTGGCTAACTGAAATCTGCACTCTTATCATTAACAACACAGCAGAGATGTGTGCAATGTGCATTCATTCATCATACAGAGATTGACTGTTTTTGTTCTATTTCAAAAGCGATAATAGTTTCAAACAAAGATCACAGCAGAACCACCTTGATGTAAAGTTGGCTTGATGTTGGACGTTCGCGAATTTATGGGCCGTCTCTAAAGTTATATTCAACATTATACAGTGAGGAAAATAAGTATTTGAACACCCTGCTATTTTGCAAGTTCTCCCACTTAGAAATCATGGAGGGTCTGAAATTGTCATCGTAGGTGCATGTCCACTGTGAGAGACATAATCTAAAAAAAAAATCTTGAAAAAAGAGCCAGAACCTTGATCTGCTTCTTACAGAGCCACTCCTTGGTTATCCTGGCTGTGTGCTTCGGGTCATTGTCATGTTGGAAGACCCAGCCTCGACCCATCTTCAATGCTCTAACTGAGTGAAGGAGGTTGTTCCCCAAAATCTGCCAATACATGGCCCCGGTCATCCTCTCCTTAATACAGTGCAGTCGCCCTGTCCCATGTGCAGAAAAACACCCCCAAAGCATGATGCTACCCCCCCCATGCTTCACAGTAGGGATGGTGTTCTTGGGATGGTACTCATCATTCTTCTTCCTCCAAACACGTTTAGTGGAATTATGAGCAAAAAGTTCTATTTTGGTCTCATCTGACCACATGACTTTCTCCCATGACTCCTCTGGATCATCCAAATGGTCATTGGCAAACTTAAGACGGGCCTTGACATGTGCTGGTTTAAGCAGGGGAACCTTCAGTGCCATGCATGATTTCAAACCATGGCGTCTTAGTGTATTAGCAACAGTAACCTTGGAAACGGTGGTCCAGCTCTTTTCAGGTCATTGACCAGCCTGGGTCAATGTAGTTCTGGGCTGATTTATCACCTTTCTTAGGATCATTGAGACCCCACGAGGTGAGATCTTGCATGGAGCCCCAGTCCGAGGGAGATTGACAGTCATGTTTAGCTTCTTCCATTTTCTAATGATTGCTCCAACAGTGGACCTTTTTTCCCCAAGCTGCTTGGCAATTTCCCCGGAGCCCTTTCCAGCCTTGTGGAGGTGTACAATTTTGTCTCTAGTGTCTTTGGACAGCTCTTTGGTCTTGGCCATGTTAGTAGTTGGATTCTTACTGATTGTATGGGGTGGACAGGTGTCTTTATGCAGCTAACGACCTCAAACAGGTGCATCTAATTTAGGATAATAAATGGAGTGGAGGTGGACATTTTAAAGGCAGACTAACAGGTCTTTGAGGGTCAGAATTCTAGCTGATAGACAGATGTTCAAATACTTATGTATCATACAAATAAATCGTTAAAAAATCATACATTGTGATTTCTGGATTTTCTTTATAGATTATGTCTCTCACAGTGGACATGCACCTACGATGACAATTTCAGACCCTCCATGATTTCCAAGTGGGAGAACTTACAAAATAGCAGAGTGTTCAAATACTTATTTTCCTCACTGTACATGTTTGTAACTCCAATGGAATTTGAAGAGAATGACTTACAGTCATAAAACTGACTGTAAAGTGGTCATCTTGGTGTCAGGTATGAAGCACATCTTTTAGATTTTTGATTTTTAATCAAATAAACTGTCAAATCACATGGAAATATGGATATGTGGCTATACACAAAATGCTATTTAAACATGTTATAGCTGATAGAACACTGATGAGAATATTCCTTAAGAATAAATTATATTTACACCAAGAAAATCTTTTTTTTTTTCAGCCGAGCAACTGTTAATGTTTCTAGATTAAGGAGCTTTACACACAACCTTACCAGAGCTAAATATGCACTCCAATGGAAGTCAATGGAAAAATATGTCTAGTCAAAACTAAGACTAGCACAGCCCGTGGTATTTAATGCTTATACGGCTTGCCATAATAACACAGAGGCGGGGACAGAAACTCACGGAAACACAGCAATGGCTACATTTTTTCACTCTAGAATAAACTGATGCTATAATATCCAAGCGTTGGGAAATGATCTAGATCTGCTTTACAGACGGGATTTGCTAATATGCTGATTTAAGTGATTTAAGTGATCTCCTTTTCCTAAAGAATCATAATATCGATCAAAAGGACAGCTTTAGCTCTCCTTTAGCGCTGAAGAGCACCAAAGGTGAGAGATATTCATATACAATATTTCATTTCAAAGAGAATTACATCGAAGATTCATCAAAGGAAATTAATCTGTCGAGAATCATGAACGATCCCAATTTATATTATGCTCAGTGTTAATAATTGATAGGCTAACTCTGCATAATACAGAGTTCAAAGTCCAGGGCTGGATTTCCAGATAACGTTGTCTCTTAGCGCTACGAAGACTCTAAACGTATAAACTAAAGGTATAGGCCTATATAGCAAGTTATTTATACCATTATCGTTATTAGGCTTATACTTAATTTTCCTGAACATATTCACTGGTCATAACATCTTTGTGTAGGCTATGAGTTGCGGGATCCCCCAAATGAGGTCCGGATGGTTATAGTCCGGCGTGTTCCATCACAAATTAAACCCTGGATATATATATATACACTCTAAAAAAAAAGGTTCTATATGGCATCAAAAATGGTTCTTGGCTCGTAATCATAGGGGAACCTTTTTTAGTGCTATATAGCACCAATTTTGGTGCTTCAGAGGTTCTTCACCAGTTCTTTGACTAAGGTGCTATATAGCAGCGCTACCATATACAGAACATGTTAAGATATGGTGCTATATAGCACAGCTACCATACACAGAACATGTTAAGATATGGTGCTATATAGCACCGCTACCATATACAGAACATGTTAAGATATGGTGCTATATAGCACCGCTACCATATACAGAACATGTTAAGATATGGTGCTATATAGCACCGCTACCATATACAGAACATGTTAAGATATGGTGCTATATAGCACCGCTACCATATACAGAACATGTTAAGATATGGTTCTATATAGCACCGCTACCATATACAGAACATGTTAAGATATGGCGCTATATAGCACCGCTACCATATACAGAACATGTTAAGATATGCTGCTATATAGCACCGCTACCATATACAGAACATGTTAAGATAAGGTGCTATATAGCAACGCTACCATATACAGAACATGTTAAGATATGGTGCTATATAGCAGCGCTACCATATACAGAACATGTCAAGATATGGTGCTATATAGCACCGCTACCATATACAGAACATGTTACGATATGGTGCTATATAGCAGCGCTACCATACACAGAACATGTTAAGATATGGTGCTATATAGCAGCGCTACCATACACAGAACATGTTCTGTATATGGTACTATATAGCACCGCTACCATATACAGAACATGTTAAAATATGGTGCTATATAGCAGCGCTACCATATACAGAACATGTTAAGATATGGTGCTATATAGCACCGCTACCATATACAGAACATGTTAAGATATGGTGCTATATAGCACCGCTACCATATACAGAACATGTTAAGATATGGCGCTATATAGCACCGCTACCATATACAGAACATGTTAAGATATGGGGCTATATAGCACTGCTACCATACACAGAACATGTTAAGATATGGTGCCATATAGAACCTTTTTTTTTTAGAGTGTATAGCAAGTTAATTATAACATTATCGTTATTAGGCTTATACTTAATTTTCCTGAACATATTCACTGGTCAAAACATCTTTGTGTATGAGTTGCGGGATCCCCCAAATGAGGTCCGGATGGTTATAGTCTGGCGTGTTCCATCACAAATTAAGCCCTGGGTGTATGTATATATATTAGGGGTGTGGGGTATGATGAGACGCTTATCAACTCGAGATTGGGTTCACGAGAACGAGACGAGATTTTTACATATTTTTAAGAAATCCTCAGTGATGAAATGCATGACTGGGAAAATAGTTTGCAGGTGCATTTGAAATGTTTTAACTCATCATCTTGTAATGAATGTCATTTTAGTTCTACTTGAATTATCATATGCAGTAAAAGACAACAATACTCAAGCACTGTAAATGTTTTCCAAAAAACTCAACTGACTGGCTTCTCTCCTGTCTCTTCAGACCTTATACTGTACACAAGCTTCTTCTGACCTCCTGACTGAACTCCTTCCCACAAACTGATCAATAACCAATAACCATAATAGCAGGGCCGTGCACAGGGTGGTGTCCCGGTGGCTAGAGCCCCTGCCCCTCTGCCCTCATCGGCTGAGCTGCCCCTCTTGCCCCCCTTCCCTCTCTCACGCCGAAAGTATTAAACCCCCCCCCCCCAAAAAAACGCTCTGTTCCGCTAAAAAGCCACTAAAATCCGCTCCATGTTTTCCCGCTGGCTGTGACTGTGCCCGCTCTCTGGAGACTGGAGACGCAGAATGTCGTCCCATTAAAGGATTAGTTCACTTTTAAATAAACTTTTGCTGATAATTTCCTCACCCCCATGTCATCCAAGATGTCCATGTCTTTCTTTCTGCAGTCGAAAAGAAATTCAGTTTTTTGATGAAAACAGTCCAGGATATTTCTCCATATAATGGACTTCAATGGGCTCCAAACGGCTCAAGGTCCAGATGACAGTTTCAGTGCAGCTTTAAACGACACCAGATGATGAATAAGGGTCTTATCTAGCCAAACCATCAGTTTCTGTGAGAAACCCAGCAGTATTTATGCTATTATTTTACCTCTTATCAGACGAACGTGATCATCTCTGAGCTCCGCCATAACTTCTGCTAAGTGAGGTCAAATACGAGCGTGGTCATCTTGCCGGATCCGTCCCCTCCTGTTGTTGTCGGACCTCGGAATTTACAAATTAAGTACCACAGGTACAATTTTTGCACATTTGTTTCTGAGTGTTTGCCACCTCGATTCTAATTTAGCAATTGGAAAATAGAAATAATTTTCATTTCTATTCTGTAAGGTGCACACGGCTGGGCCGGGTTTCCTGATAATGATGTATCTTAGCTCTTAAGAGCGCTCTCTATGTGCAAGGTTACGAACACTCGGCACAATTCCACGTGTGTTTCCCAAATGCTCTTCACATGAACGCGCTCTACGTGCTACTTAAGAGTCGCTGTCCATTTGCGAAGTGCTGAAATATAACCTTATATGGAATCGAGAAAGAAATGCAAATACATGTCTGGTTTTCGTGGACTTCAGCAAGTCATTGACAGATTTTTTTGTTTTGTTTTGAGTTCATCCCTATCTTTCTCAGTCTTTGTAGCATATTTCCCACGTTACTTCCTTTATACATTTTTTGTTCATTCATTTCATTTAGATGTGTATTTCTATGTATTTATTTTTAAGTTTTCGGGCCTTTTTAATGATTTATTTTATAAATTAGTTTAAACAAAAAAACGAGTGAACAAGCTTTATTAAGTTATATTATAAGGTTTTGATTGCACTTTAAATAAATTTAAAAGGTATAATCTGACCTCATAACTCTGTCTTCTTATGGGGATTACTCCAGAGCACTCGTAGATCTACGATGATTTTCTATTGCTACTTAAGTTACGATGCTTTTGGGAAACAGACCATAATATTATGATCAGTCGTGTGATCATTTTTACGAACTTCTTAGGCATACAGTGCTTTTGGGAAATGCAGCCCTGGTTTATACTGATAGTCAGTGAGTTAAATAAGTGTCAGGGTCAGTAACTGGTGTGTTTCTCTGTGTGTGTGTGTGTGTGTGTGTGTTTGTGTGTTTGTGTGTTTGTGTGTGTGTGTGTGTGTGTGTGTGTGTGTGTGTGTGTGTGTGTGTGTGTGTGTGTGTGTGTGTGTGTGTGTGTGTGTGTGTTTGTGTGTGTTTAGCATGGCTTCAGTGGGAGTGAATGTGATTGAAACAGCGGCTCTAGGGAGACCCTTCCAGCTGGGGATGCTGTATGACTGCAGGAAAGATGCTCTCATACCAGGTACACACACACACACACACACACACACAACTTACTGTCAACTTGCGCAAACGTTGTATAGCTTATAGAAATGGCAGTGGTGAATAAATACATCATATAATAAACTAAATGAATGATTATCAATAACTCAAACTTGGTCAAAATGCTGACAATTCCCAATAGCTTTTCTGCACATCATTTATTTCCTTGAGCTAAGTGACCAAATATTTAGACTCGTATATCTTAAGTCCGACACACAGGTGGACAGGATAAAATAATGCAACTGTGAACAATGAAGTGTGGATATCACCATACTACACCAGTCGACTGATCACATTAAAGGGGACATGTCTTTCCAAACCCGTAAGACTTTCGTTTTTCTTGACACAAATTAAGATCTTTTTAATAAAATCTGAGAGTTTTCTGTCCCTCCATTGACAGCTACACAACTACTGTACCAAGCCCAGAAAGGCAGTAAAGACATCATTAAAGTAATCCATGTGACTCCAGTGGCTTAACATCCATTTCATGCAGCGACGCAAGTGCTTTGTTTACATAAAAATACACAATTTACCACTTTATTTACAATTTATTCATCTCCAATAAGTGCTGCTGTTGCTGTTGCGTAAAAACACATGCGTCGTGGTGCTTCTGTGATATACAGGTGCTGGTCATATAATTAGAATATCATCAAAAAGTTGATTTATTTCACTAATTCCATTCAAAATGTGAAACTTGTATATTATATTCATTCATTACACACAGACTGATATATTTCAAATGTTTATTTCTTTTAATTTTGATGATTATAACTGACAACTAAGGAAAATCCCAAATTCAGTATCTCAGAAAATTAGAATATTACTTGAGACCAATACAAAGAAAGGATTTTTAGAAATCTTGGCCAACTGAAAAGTATGAACATGAAAGTGTGAGCATGTCCAGCACTCAATGCTTTAGCTGCGGCTGGTTTTGCCTGAATTACTGCAGTGATGCGGCGTGGCATGAGTCCATCAGTCTGTGGCTCTGCTCAGGTGTTCTGAGAGCCCAGCTCTGATAGTGGCCTTCAGCTCTTCTGCATATCACATCTTCCTCTTCACAATACCCCAGAGATGTTCTATGGAGTTAAGGTCAGGCGAGTTTATGGCCAATTAAGAGCAGGGATCCCATGGTCCTTAAACAGGCACTGGTTGCTTTGGCTCTGTGTTCAGGTGCCCAGTCCTGTTGGAAAATGAAATCTGCATCTCCATAAAGTTGGTCAGCAGCAGGAAGCATGAAGTGCTCTAAAACTTCCTGGTATACGGCTGCGTTGACCTCTGACCTCAGAAAACACAGTGGACCAACACCAGCAGATGACATGGCACCCCAAACCATCACTGACTGTGGAAACTTTACAGTGGAGCTCAAGCAGCGTGGATTGTGTGCCTCTCCTCTCTTCCTCCAGACTCTGGGACCCTGATTTACAAAGGAAATGCAACATTGACTTTCATCAGAGAACATAACTTTGGACCACTTTTTTTCCTTTTTGTCTTTAGCCGAGGCGAGACACTTCTGACGCTTCTGTTGTTCAAGAGTGTGACAGCTGAAACCCATGTCTGTCATACGTCTGTGTGTAGTGGTTCTTGAAGCACTGACTCCAGCTCCAGTCCACTCTTTGTGAATCTCCCCCACATTTTTGAATGGGTTTTGTTTCACAATCCTCTCCAGGGTGCGGTTATCCCTATTGCTTGTACACTTTTTTCTAGCACATCTTTTCCTTCCCTTCACCTCTCTTTTAATGTGCTTGGACACAGAGCTCTGTGAACAGCCAGCCTCTTTTGCAATGACCTTTTGTGTCTTGCCCTCCTTGTGCAAGGGGTCAATGGTCGTCTTTTGGACAGCTGTCAGGTCAGCAGTCTTCCCCATGATTGTGTGGCCTACAGAACTAGACTGAGAGACCATTAAAGGCCTTTGCAGGTGTTTTGAGTTCATCAGCTGATTAGAGTGTGGCACCAGGTTTCTTCAATATTCAACCTTTTCACAATATTCTAATTTTTGAATTGGATTTTCCTTAGTTGTCTGTTATAATCATCAAAATTAAAATAAATAAACATTTGAAATATATCAGTCTGTGTATAATGAATGAATATAATATACAAGTTTCACTTTTTGAATGGAATTAGTGAAATAAATAAACTTTTTGATGATATTCTAATTATATGACCAGCACCTGTATATAATGCGAGGGAACTGAGTGCTTACTATTTATTTATTTTTTATTTTTATTTTTTTATTATGATCATGTGTGTTTTCAAGCTATGATTTTATGATTCTTTATTGAAACTGCTCTACGTAATATGAAAATAACTATATTCAGCCTTTCATCCAGACCGTTTTTTACTTGTCTGGTTGGTATTTGGCTGCATTTAAGTTTGAGAAATGATTAAATACTCATCTGAGTATTTATCTGAGAAGGTAGATGCTTGTATTAATATCTTATCTGGCTGTTCTTTTCCACTCGAGGTGGTCACTTGTTCAGTGGCCAGATTACAGCTAGACTGGCCACAGGAGAAAGAGCAAGCACTCGAAGTTAAAGCAGATTTCAGTCTCTAAAAGCCAGCAGTCCCCACCAAGCCGTGCAGAATAACATTCACGCTGGTAGGCAAGGCATTTCCATGCTGGTGCTGCTCTGCACACCATGGCAGGCATACCAGGCTGACCTGCTGAAAAAAAGGATGGGATAGCTCATGTAAAAAATATATTAAATAGCTCCTTCCTGACACGCAATGCCGCAGTTCCATCCCCATCACCTCCAGTGTTTCGGGGCGTAGCATTGTCTAGTGAAATGTTAAATATTCAGTTGCAGTTCCTCAGGACACAGAATATTTAACATTCCCCCGACAGGACATTGCGTGAAAACTACTGACAAACATATCTCCTTGGGTTTTGAGAACTGTAGAAAAAGGCTACAGAATACAATTGGCACGCCATCCACCAATTTTCAACGCTGTGGTCTCTACCGAGAAACTGAACTGGGCATATTTTCTGGTACAGGAAAATTCTAACTGGGGAAAGTGTCTATAGAACATGTTCCCCAACCAGACAGACAGTCAGGTTATATCAGCCTATATTTTTTGTTTCCCAATATTTATCTGAACCGTTCTCTCAGGACAAACAAGTTCAAAATGCTGACAGTCAAAATTATTGTGTCTCGAATTCAACACAAAGATTGGTTTGTCACAATCGACCTCAAGGACGCATATTTGCACGTACAAATTCTGCCACAACACAGGAAATTCCTGAGGTTTACTTTCGGGGGTGAAGCTTATCAATATCAGGTTCTTCCATTCGGCCCAGCCTTGTCACAAAGATGCAGCTCTGGCTCTGTTGCAACACCAAGGCATCTGCATTTTGAATTACATAGACAACTGCCTCTCAAGAGCTTGCGCTTCGACATCGGAAGATGTCCTCGCTCATCTTCATATCTCTGGAGAGAGGACAATTTATTTAGCTCTCCCCCACATGTGTTGAGTCAATCTTAAACACCCCGAGCGATATTAGGCTAGGTCAGGAAATTACTTTCCATTGCTCTCAAAGACTTCTAGGTCTTATGGCAGCTGTGTCCACAGTGATAACTTTGGGCCTTTCGCACATGAGACCATTTCAGCTGTGGCTCAGAGCCAGAGGATATCATCCAAGGGCCAATCCCCCGAGGTAAATGAGGGTTAGGGCACACGCTGAGTGCTTCATGCCCTTTTTAAAATCCATGTTTATGGTAAGCGCATGCACTGAGTTCTTAGTGCACTTTCTAAAATCCATGTTTATGGTAAAGGTTACATGCTGTACACTTTCTATGTAGCTCAAAACCCGGTTCCTCGCCTTGGGTCCTACTCTAGGCATGTGTTGTCGTCGCAAGATGCTCACGACAGGCGATTCCCTCATGGGCTGGGGTGCCATCGTAGAGAGGTCATCATCTCAATTGGTGCATCAATTGCCTCTGCATTGCAGCCAAATTGATGGCTGCATTTCTTACCCTGAAGTACTTCCTCCAACATTTAAGGGGCTACCATGTCTTAGTGTGGATGGACAACACTACGATAGTCACCTACATAAATTGCCAATGTAGACAGCATTTATGCCGTCTGAACAGGCTAGCGAAGCAGGTTCTGCTTTAGACTCAGAACAAATTCCTCTCCCTCAAGGCGACCCTGGGCATTTGAATGTGGGAGCAGACTTTCTGTCTGGCTGCGACACACAGGGAATTGAAACGCCACCCTTAGGTAAGCAAACAGACCCTGACGAAGGCTTGTAAGCCGCAACGTGTAGGTGTACTTACCACCTGTTTTTATAAGATTATGCCATGATGAATTAAAGGCTTTCTTTAAAACTTTTTCTACACCATTCGAGTGCCTTGGAAATTATTTATTTATTGAGTTGAACCATGCCTTATATCCAAAGAGCACTGAGATAAGGAATTCACACCCCGTGCAGAACTTCTTTTGCATTCTCTACTTTGAAGATTTGGTAAAGACTTTACGAAGATTTCAGAGGGGGACCTTTTTGCTTCACAGGCAACCACGCAATGTCCCCTCTTTTTCTCTCTGAATCACCAACCCCCTCTGGGTCTGGATGCCATGGCCCATGTGTTTTTATTAAATTCTACCGATGGCTCTGCTCCCCGGAGTCCTGGCCAAGGGCCGTCAACACCTTGGTTGGCCTCGTTGGCCAACCAGAGTTTGGTTCTACGACCTAATACCTCTCCTTGACAGCTTGCCCTGGGTGATTTCCGAACAGGAGTGACCTTCTGTCTCAGGCACAGGGGACAATATTTCATCCCTGACGCGAGCTTTGGAACCTTCACACTTGGCCCCTGGGGGCTACCAACTGAGTGATGCTGGGTTTCCAGCTTATGTCATACAGTCTATTCCGAGAACTAGGGCCCTCTCCACAAGAAGGATCTATGCCCTTAAATGGAGTGTCTTTGAAAGGTGGTGTATTGCACTGTGTGCAGACCCAGTTCACTGCCAGATTGTTCCAGTGCTGAAGTTTCTGCAGGAAAAATGATCAGCATTCCCTGCTACTCTCAGGGTATTTTTGGCCACCATATCGGCTTGTCACACTCTGATTGATGGGGCTCAAGTTGGGAAGCACCTTCTGATCGCCCGCCTCATCTGTGCTCTAGCCTATGAGGCGCACAGTCAAGCTTCACCTCTAGGAGTTAGGGCTCATTCCAATAGGGGGTTTGTACCCTCCAAGGCTTTGGCGAGAGGTACCCCCTTGCAAAAAGTATGTGATGCGGCAGGATGGTCCTCTCCTCATACATTTATCAGATTTTATAGTTTGGATGTTCATGTTATTCCGGTCCTTGAGTCGACATCCCACATTCATGTCCGAGACCTCTCATGTTGGTGCGCATACACTATACAACCTTGAGGGGTAGCCCTGTTCCCCGAAAAAAGTGGGACCAAGATGCTGCGCTGCATTGCCACACTGGGGGCATGTTCAGGACTTCTCTTCAGGCAAAGTGATCTGAAAGCGCACATGTTTCACGTCTATTTATAGTCTCTCACGAGCGTGCATTCCAATGACGTCATTGTCAGAGGTTGTTTAAAGCCAAACGTGATTGCCACACATACTTCACAACTGGTCAAACAAAGATGTTTTCCCGTAGCGCTAAATTGTGCAACAGGGTTACAGTCAAATAACGTGAGATGATTTATCTTTCTCTCACCCCATAAATCAGAAAATACTGTCTGAACTGACTGAGAAAAAAAAAATCACCATGTTTTTAGGAATAAAATATTATATACATCAGTGTGAATGTTATATGAACAAACACCTCAGTAAAAAAATCTTCAGAATATAGATGGGAATAAAACTGTTTAGTTTGGTGTATGTTTCCCTATTGCAGGAATCACACTGTGGGATCCAGAGAAGCTACAGCAGAGTCTACAAGTCCATCCCAAAATTAACACAGATTTCAATGTCACAGCTTCAGACTCCATTGACGACAAATCCAATTTAATGAACATTGACGGCTCTCTGAAACTGAGTGTTTTAGGTGGACTCATCAACGTTACTGGAGCAGCAAAATATCTCAAAGACACCAAGAAGTCTTTCAAACAGCAGAGACTGACACTACATTATCATTCAACCTGCAGGTTTGAAGAACTGACCATGAAACACTTGGCATCTGCAGATATAGTTCATCATGAGGTGTTTGATAATGACACAGCGACACACGTGGTGACAGCAGTGCTGTATGGAGCAGACGCCTGCTTTGTGTTTGATAGAGAAGTTTCCTCAGATGAGAACAAAAGTACAGTAGAAGGAGAAGCAAAAGTGGCCTTTGAGAAGCTCAAATGCATTTCAGTAGATGTAAATGTCAATCTGAAAATGAATGACACTCAGAAGAATTCAGTCAAAAAATTCACATGCACGTTTTATGGCGACTTCCAGCTACCGTCTAACCCGACCTCTTTTGAAGATGCATTGAAGGTTTTCTCTGATCTTCCAAAACTGCTGGGAGAAAAGAAAGAGCTGGCAGTTCCTCTGAGAGTTTGGCTTTATCCTCTGGACAAACTTCACACTAAAGCTTTAAAACTTCAGAAAGACATCAGCATGGATCTAATCCTAGAAACTGAATCAGTGATTGAGAGCTTAAATACAACTGAGATGAAATGCAATGACCTTCTGAAAGATTTGCCTGCTTCAACTTTTACTGCATTTCATGATAAAATCCTGCAAATGAAGCAAAATTGCTACAGGTACAAACTGAGACTCATGAAGAAACTCGGCTCTCTGCTGCCAAACATCCGTGGAGACGTGATGAAGGAAACTGACCTGAATGATCTTCTACAAGAACATGATGAGTCTCCATTCAGTGGACGAGACCTGGCAGAATGGCTGAAAGAGAGAGAAAGAGAGTCAGACGTCATTAAACTAATCCTCAGACAGCTGAAGGATGCAGGAGCTCAGATAGGAGTCAACATAGATCTGATCTTGATGGATCTAGAGGTTGGAAATCTGGTCTGTTACACGTTCACATCATTGAACTGTTCAGATGTGCTGCTTCTACAACAAAAGGCCAATCTGAATCCTTCAACAAAAGTAAAAAATGAGAACAGCCTTGATTCAGAGCAGAAGTCTTGGCTCACTCCTGAGATCCACAAGACCACGAGGAACAACTTGAAGATATTTAAGAACTTGATGGATTCAAAAGACCGTAAACCAGCCAAGTTCATTGTGTCCTCAAAGGAAATGAAGAATAATCCTGGTTCCTGCATTCTGCTGTATGAAAGTGAATGTGATGAAGCTGTTTGCTTTATTCCTCCATCCAAACCAGCCTGTCCAATCACTGAAGAGGTCAAAGAGAAGATTGTGGTTCTGAAGGTTCCTCCATCGTGTCCTGCTACAGTGGAGCTCAGAATACTGTATAAACTGAAGCAGGGCATAATGTGGACATCTAAACCTGTGATGAAGGATCAACTCACAGTTACTCTGACTGATCTGAGAGCAGGAACTGAATATAAGATCAAATGTGCAGCGCTGGGGAAACTCAACTACACCATAGACAGTGATGTCATCAGCGTCACCACAGAGGTAGGATGATCATTCATCAGCTGAAGGAAAAAATACATGAGAATCTTTTTGAGAATGAGTAATCGGTCATTTCTAATCTTGATTGTTAATTATCTTCAAATGTTTCCTCAAGGGAGATGGCAGTTTGATTATTGGTGAGTCCGTTTTCCCTTTTTTGAAACACTTTGATGAATTGTGGTGGTCTGTGAATAACAACAGTTGTATTTGTGTGTTGCAGATACTGACATTAAAGGAGAGGGTCACTCGCTCCCTTTTACTACCTCCGGACCTCATGAATCTTTTCACCGTATGTGCCTCTTTTTCATAAAATAAAAAAAAAAAAAAATTTGTGGTGAGACTACAATTCTAGTTGAATAAACTTATGTTACAGACACAATTGCACTGGGGTAGTCTACTCCTACTTTGGTAGATTGCATTACATTAGTTGATAGATTGGATATCACTTTGCACAGACTAGGTCTATGGCACTATGTTGACACATAGCCTATGATGTTTAAGTCATGTGGCCTGACATTATGCCACAAATGCTGTCAGTAAAGCTTAAAGAGAAAGTTCACCTCATCATTCTGTCATCATTTACTCACCCATGCCAAACCTGTATGACTTACTTTCTTCTGTGGGACACAAAATAAGATACTTTGAAGAATGTTGGGAACCAAATTACATCAAACCACTTTGACTTTCATTGCATGGATTTTTTCTCTCAAAATATATTTGTTTCACAGAAGAAAGTCATACAGTTTTGAATATGAATCATTCCTTTAAATATGTTGGCTGCTTTCATCTGTTCCAGTCTTTTATCCAAACTCTTGTAGCACAGAAGTGACATCTAGTTTAGTGTTGAGTGTTTTATGTTCCCTAGTCTCTTGGAGAAAAGTTCTTAATATAAACTATATAATGTTACTGTTGTAAACATAAATGCAAAGCATGTGAAGTGAAAGTAGCTGAACCTTTTGTGTCTCTGTAGTATCAGAGACGTTTAAACTGAGACTGAAGGAGGAGTTTCAGTATCTGAATGAAGAAACATCACCTGGAGAAAGACGACTACTGAACGATGTCTTCATTGAGTGGCACATCACAGAGGAACCGGATTCTCACATCAGTGACAAAAAAGAGATCATAAGCAACAACATCTTTGAAAGTCAGAAAATCAGGACAGTTTTGATGAAGGGTGAAGCTGGCATTGGAAAATCTGTGACTGTGCAGAAGTTCATCCTGGACTGGGCTGAAGAGAAGTCAAACCCTGAGATTGAATATGTATTACTGATCCCTTTCCAGAAGCTGAACATTATCAGAGAGACGGTGAAGGAGTGTAGCTTCATGGAGCTTCTGCAGCAATGCTTTAAAAACACTGAACACCTGAACCCTAGCTCTGACAGGATCATGCTGATCTTTGATGGACTCCATGAGTTTAAACTCCCTCTGGAGTTCAAAAACACAAAGAGCATTACTGATCCAAACAAACCAGCCTCAGTCTCTGATCTACTGACAAACCTCATCATGGGAAATCTGCTTCCAAACGCTCAGATCTGGATCACCAGCAGACCAGCAGCAGCCAATCAGATTCCTGCTGAATATATTGATCGTGTGACAGAGATCCAGGGTTTTAATGATGAACAGAAGGAGGAATATTTCAGAAAGAGCATCAGTGATCCGATTATGGCCAATAAAGTCATCAGTCACATCCAGAAATCACCACCACGCATCAACAGCATGTGTTATTCACCAGATTACTGCAGAATCATCACAGCGATTCCAGAGGAAATGATCAGCACAGGTTCAGATTTCCCCAAGACTCTCACTCAGATGTACAGCAGATTTATGTTAGCTCAGACCGAACCGAATCGAGAGAGTAGAGAGACCATTATAGCTCTGGGGAAAATAGCGTTTGACCTGTTGGTAAACGGCAGCTCTCTCTTCTGTGATGAACCTTATGGACTCAGTGCTGAACGTGTTAAAGCAAGCTCATCAATCATAAAAGTGATAGATGAACAAAAAAAGTCCTTCTGTTTCATGAATCACAGAACACAGGAGTTTCTAGCAGCTTTATATGTGACTGAGATCATTAATGGAGGAAATGCAGTCCATCTCAGAGATCTCTCCAGCCTAAAACTTGAATTTGGAGAGCGGAGCTTCACACACTACAACTCGCTCGGGAAAGTCCTGAACATGGCTCTACAGAAACAGATGGATCTCTTCTTCTGCTTCTTACTAGGTTTGACCCTGGAGTCCAGTCAGAGAGCTTTAAAAGACTTCCTGACACAGAGAAGAAGCAGATCTTCATCCAGTCAAGAAATAATTCAACACATCAAAACCATGATCATGAATTCCTCTTCAGAAAATGCAGTCGAAAGCAGTCTCCTGTTTGATGTTTTGAGAGAGCTGGATGACCGTTATCTAATCCATCAGATAAAAACACGTCTGAAATCTGGACTCAGACTCTCTCCTGCTGAGTTTTCAGCTATGATGACTGTGCTTCTGAACCCAGAACAGCAGCTGGATCAGATCAAATCAGTGGTCAAAACATCTGGAGAACATGAGTGAGTAATTACATATGAGCTGTGCAATGCATAAAAATAATCACTTTCCTTTAACTGTCTAAATGTTTAAAATCGATTGATTGCATACTGTAGCCCAGCAGGAACATTTTTAATTCAGTGTTTAGACATTGCTCTTATTTGGTTCTATCAGCCATGTAAAGCCTGTCAGTTTGAAATGTTTAACACAATGGACAATATAAGCAGTGGTGGAAATGGCCGATATTCAAGACCACCCACAGGTCCAAGGATGGCAGCCAATGGCACGGGTGAAGGGTTATCTGCGTGTTTGGTCTTTCCAACGTGGCAAAGGAATTTAATTCCAATTAAACTTTTATCTGACTCCATTATATCACAACCTCAACTTTAGGTTAGAATGCCAATTGATTATTGGTCATTTATATAATAGTTTAGCTACGCATTTGATTATGCTATTGAACTCTTTATCGGAAAAAAAAAACATTGTTAGCCTGATCTGAGTCCTTGTTCATTTTTCTTTTATTCTTTTCTAGACATTTGCATTTAATGTGTTTTCTTCATACTCACAGGTTGAGATCTCTGAGATCGGACCCATCTCATCTGAGAGAGCTGGACCTAAGTGGGAATATACTTGGAGATTCAGGAGTGAAGCTGCTGCCAGATCTACTGGAAGATCCTCAGTGTAAACTGGAGAAACTGGGGTGAGTAGTATTGTTTTGGTCATTCATTTTTCACAAGGAATACTTTTGTTGTTTAGATTTTGATGTGACAAACAGAGTAAAAAGTGGTAGGATAGTGGTCGTGAGTTGGGGTCATTTAAGCTTGCCATGGTATACAGTTATACAAGTTATGCTTGGTATAAGTGATGATACTAGTATGAAATGATATACTGGTTTAAGGGGGGAAACCTACCATTAAAGGGCATCTTAGCAGAAGCTTTACATTATATAAAGCAATCGTCTGATGAAACTAAGGTAATTGATGACAGCATGATCATGTGAAAATCCGAAAACCAAGGGGGTGAAAACCTGACTAAAAGGTTGCTGTGTTGACTATAGGCCTGTCACGATAACAATTTTTGCTGGACGATAAATTGGCCAAGAAATTATTGTGATAAACGATAATATTGTCACTCTGAGACCATTTTCATCTAAAATAATGATAATGGCATAATAATGCAGGTACACCTTTTCAAAGATCAATAAACTTTTATTTCTAAAGACTATTTAACACTGAAAACGGAAAGCATTTTAAATATCCACAATAAATGAACAAAACAACCAAAACAAAAAAAGCAGTGGACTCTCAGTCTGTTAACAAAAAAATGCACTTGAATAAACAGCTGGAAAACTGCAACGGATGATTGTGTTTTAGGTAGTGCTGGGAATCGATTTTTTTTCCAAATTTTTTTTCTGTAATTAATCACGATGAATACTTTTTTAATGTTTTGATATTGTAATCATTTCAGTTACTCTCCAAATTAATGTAGAAAAAAATTATTGACAGCATATTTTAAATATGTGTTGTATTGTCATGTTTTTATGAATGAAGGCCAGCATCACTGATGTCTCTATGAAACATTAATGACGTAGCATTACAGTATAACTGAAAGCTCCCAATTTCAACATTTATTAGGCTTTAAAAAAAACAACTTTTAATTTAAGTGAACTTAAAACAATCTTTACATAACCCCATTATAATAAATGTTATTTTTTACCTGTGGCCTTCCCTGTTAGACATATACAGAAATGTAATATTTATCAAACACCTTTCTTAAGGTGTCCCGCACATCTCATTTCCTCACAACTCTTAAGTTCATTTAAGATGTTATTTAACTCATTTAAGACTCCTAATATGAGAATACTCAAAATTCTCTGTGTTGTTGTTATTGTTTGTTCATGAGCAAAAGAGAACTCGATGTGAGCAGGAGACTGACGTCTGTCTGTTTGTGCGTCGAGTGTGTGTGTGTGTGTGTGTGTGTGTCAGAGTGTCCCTCGATTAGCTGACATGAGACGCAGCCACACAGACAGGACATTGACATGCAGCGTATTCTCCTGTGTCTTGTCGCGCTTAGAAGTATTTACATGTATAAGAGCGTGTTCATATAATGTAACGCTCTGCAAAAATGGATATAAAAACGGACGCTGGAAATGATCGTGGCCGGAAAAATTATCGAGCTAATTTTTTTTTTATTGTGCGATTAATTGATTTATTGACTATCGCGACAGGCCTAGTTGACTATATTGCCAAAAGTTTTGGGACGTCTGCCTTTACATGCACATGAACTTTAATGCCATCCCATTCTCAATCCGTAGGGTTTAATATGGAGTAGCCCACCCTTTGCAGCTCTAACAGCTTCAGCTCTTATGGGAAGGCTTTCCTCAAGGTTTAGGAGTGTGTTTATAGGGATTCTTCTAGAAGCGCATTTGTGAGGTCAGGCACTGATGTTGGACGAGAAGGCACTGACCCCGCTCTGGGATTTTACGCAGTTGCTGTTGTTCCCAATGGCTTCCACTTTGTTATAATCCCACTAACAGTTGAGCGTGGAATATTTAGTAGTGAGGAAATGTCCCGAATGGACTTATTGCACAGGTGTCCAGCGATCATGGCCCCACGCTTGAGTTCTCTGAGCTCCTGAGAGCAGCCCATTCTCTCACTGATGTGTGTAGAAGCGTCTGCAGGCCTAGAGCTTGAGTTCTCTGAGCTCCTGAGAGCGGTCCATTCTCTCACTGATGTGTGTAGAAGCGTCTGCAGGTCTAGAGCTTGAGTTCTCTGAGCTCCTGAGAGCGGCTCATTCTCTCACTGATGTGTGTAGAAGCGTCTGCAGGCCTAGAGCTTGAGTTCTCTGAGCTCCTGAGAGCGGCCCATTCTCTCACTGATGTGTGTAGAAGCGTCTGCAGGTCTAGAGCTTGAGTTCTCTGAGCTCCTGAGAGCGGCCCATTCTCTCACTGATGTGTGTAGAAGCGTCTGCAGGTCTAGAGCTTGAGTTCTCTGAGCTCCAGAGAGCGGCCCATTCTCTCACTGATGTGTGTAGAAGCGTCTGCAGGTCTAGAGCTTGAGTTCTCTGAGCTCCTGAGAGTGGTCCATTCTCTCACTGATGTGTGTAGAAGCGTCTGCAGGCCTAGAGCTTGAGTTCTCTGAGCTCCTGAGAGCGGTCCATTCTCTCACTGATGTGTGTAGAAGCGTCTGCAGGACTAGAGCTTGAGTTCTCTGAGCTCCTGAGAGCGGCCCATTCTCTCACTGATGTGTGTAGAAGCGTCTGCAGGCCTAGAGCTTGAGTTCTCTGAGCTCCTGAGAGTGGTCCATTCTCTCACTGATGTGTGTAGAAGCGTCTGCAGGCCTAGAGCTTGAGTTCTCTGAGCTCCTGAGAGCGGTCCATTCTCTCACTGATGTGTGTAGAAGCGTCTGCAGGACTAGAGCTTGAGTTCTCTGAGCTCCTGAGAGCGGTCCATTCTCTCACTGATGTGTGTAGAAGCGTCTGCAGGACTAGAGCTTGAGTTCTCTGAGCTCCTGAGAGCGGCCCATTCTCTCACTGATGTGTGTAGAAGCGTCTGCAGGCCTAGAGCTTGAGTTCTCTGAGCTCCTGAGAGTGGTCCATTCTCTCACTGATGTGTGTAGAAGCGTCTGCAGGCCTAGAGCTTGAGTTCTCTGAGCTCCTGAGAGCGGCCCATTCTCTCACTGATGTGTGTAGAAGCGTCTGCAGGCCTAGAGCTTGAGTTCTCTGAGCTCCTGAGAGCGGCCCATTCTCTCACTGATGTGTGTAGAAGCGTCTGCAGGACTAGAGCTTGAGTTCTCTGAGCTCCTGAGAGCGGCCCATTCTCTCACTGATGTGTGTAGAAGCGTCTGCAGGTCTAGAGCTTGAGTTACACACCTGTGGCCATGAAGGGGTTCATCACCTGAACTGGGGCGTCCCAATACTTTTGGCAATATAGTGTATATATACTCTGCAAAATTGTATTCTGATTTTACCATATTTTATTTCTCACACTCACAGGTTGAGAGCTTGTCAAATCAGTGACAGAGGTTATGCTGTTCTGAGTTCAGCTCTAAGATCAAACCCGTCTCATCTGAGAGAGCTGGACCTGAGTGAGAATAACATTACAGATTCAGGAATGATGCAGCTTTCAGATCTACTGGAACATCCACAGTGTAAACTGGAGAAACTGGAGTGAGTTATCTTGTGCATACTTGTTAATACAAAATAACACAATCTATCACTGTTCCATGTGTTTTAGGGTTCAAGCATGAAACACTGAAACCCTATTCTAATTGTTAAGATTTTTATTAGGGGCCAAGCACCGAAGGTGTGTAAGTACTTATTGTATCCGTTGGCGTTCTTATTTTCTTCCGTTTATTCTTCCTCTTCTGCTCTTAAGTCTATGGCAGCCCATATAACCATTTGCGGGGAAATTATGAACTTTGGCACACAGATAGAGGATAGTTTGAACTCACCATAGCACATTTGCAGTCTCTAACTCAATTGCTGTAGTGCCACCACCTGTCCAAAGTTGCACTCATGATTATGCAAATAACTTTTAAATCGTAAGGGCTAATTTCCTCTGATTCCTTGGCTCAAGATGATTTGATTGCACCCTATGACGTTGTTTTCCGTCTTAAGAATTTTCCAAACTCATCCTAGGCAGCTGCTCAGATTTTCACGAAAATTGAACCAGATCATCTTCAGACTATTCTGACAAAAAGTTTTGGAATTCAAGTTAATTTGTCAAAACGTTCTCGAATAACGGGCAAAAGAATTTGATGAAAAGCATTCCAAAATGATTGTGAGGCTATATCTCTGCAACGCTTTAGCTGACCAAACTTGGTGTGTGTTATGACAACCGTGACCTGAGGCTATCTGCACAACAAGCATGATGCCAATAGCTTGATCACTTTTAAGCAGTGAGCGTTTAAAGGAACTTAGCTTAGCTTCGTAGAGACATTCAGAGATTAAGGGAGAGTGAATTATAGCCAGCTATAGATGACTTGGATGTTATCCTTCTTGATCACCTTCTTCATGCGGTGAGTGCAGATCATATCTGAACTTGTTCTTGAGGCAGTCACAGTAGTATAAGATCAGCAAGTCCATGTCAATGTTGCAGCGATGCTAACTATTTAGTAATTTCCAAATCAGACAGCTTACAATCAATGCAGCGAATTTGTGCTGTCATGTTCACGAGCTTGAATTAATCTGAGGTGAAATCCGTGATGGGAATGAATTCCTCTCGCTAATCCACGATTGCACAATCCTAGTGAAATTATGTGTTTTTTTCCTGCCGAAATAGCCTTTTTTAATTATCTCCTGAGCAGCACGATCAAAGCAGTGTGCAGTGGAAGCAGCCAAGCAGGCAGACTGAAGCTGCGGTTAAAGGAACTATGCTAAGCTATGCTAAAAGTGCAACCACCAGACCCGGAAATCGGCTGAATGGATTCAAAAACGGTAAAACTCAACTGTTTAACTCTAGAGGAGCTGGAAAATGAGCCTATTTTCAAAAATAGTGGCGTGTTCCTTTAAGTAAGGCACCCTGTTTGAGAGTTGCCAATTGAGTGCATAGGAATCGGATCAGCTGATATGGGCAGGGTTGGAGTTTTGCCATATTTGCTGAAGCTCAGCTTGACTACGAGGCCTGCCTGAATCAAGGTTATTTTAGTAAACAAAAACTAAAACTAAGACTAAAACTATTGGTCAAAAAACATTTTCGTAAACTGAAATAAAATTTAAAAAACATAATAAATGAAAAACTAAAACTAAACGAAACCAACTGAAATAAAATAATAATTAGCAAAAGCTCTTTATTGTGGCGGAAAAACAGACCTGTGGCTGTTTAGGGAAACAGCGATTAACCGCTGAGGCGATTAACCGTTGTCCTGTGAAGGACCAATACGTGAACACATCACTAGTCCTAAGCATCTGTTCACAAAGAACACGTTTGTGCCAGTGAAACGGTAAATGACACAATGTAATGAGACGCAAGTTGAACTTCTTTTAACTTGAGCGCACTGTTTTTAGAATGCTGTTTTTTAGAAAGAGTGCAACAGCAAAACAAGTCCGTCAACCATAAAAAAAACTGTAAAGTACTACTGTATGTTTGAGATTTTTTTTGCGTATGTTTGAGATTTTGTTTTCATGATGGTGACAGGCTGAAGGGTGCTGTAATTACCTTTATTTATTTATTTATTTTACAAATAATTTACTACTACTAATATTATTATGGATTATTATGGATAATAATATCCATGTGGAGACATTTCCCCACAACGTAGGGAATCTGGTACACACACACACACACACACACACACACACACACAAAATTTCATTATTTAACCACTGACTTCACATCAGGTTGTTTTAGCTGTAGTCAGATGAATAGCTGTTTTTTACTGCTGAAAAAATTAAAATAGGCATGTTTAACAAGATTTCATCTTTAATATGAATGAGTTTGTCTGGAATTTTCATCATTTTTACTTTTATATTTTTAGGTTGCATTTATTTGTTTCTTTGTTCAATCGCCGCCCATTATTTTATTATTATTGTTAAGATGTCTGCACAAGAGTTTAGTGTAATCTGTGCAAACATTCAACTTCTCTGAAATTAAAAATCTTGCTTTGGTCTACACTGGAAGTGTTCTGGGAACTCTGCTAAACTATAATTACTAAAACTAAAACTAAATATATAAAAAACTAAATAGAAATGTGTTCACAAAATCAAAACTAAACCAAAACTAGCAAAACAATTTATGAAACTAACTAAAATTAAACTGAAATTTACAGCAAAATTGAAAATGATATTAAAATAAAAACTAATTTATGAAAGCAAAACTATAATAACCTTGACCTGAACTAACGCTTGATACACTTTTGTTAACTCAGCCAGTTTGGTCACAATTAAAGCCTCCAAATTGCATTTGAAAGCTAAATAAAATATCATGAATATATGAATATTGTAAACAATATAATTTATACAGTAAATGCAGCACAATCGTCAGATTTTTTTAAAACGTACATGACAGACATCACTACCTGCAGCTCTCTGTGGTTTTTGGTTTGCAGGTTTGCAGGTTTTCAAGTCAGACAGACACAAATCAATAATAAAAACACAAGTGATGGTTTTATTTAATCTTTGTTTGTCTTATTAACAGCTGTTTATGATTTAACTGCTGATTTTGTTTAAGGACACAAGTAGAGACACATCATTGATCTTTCCACACAGACACTACTTTGACACCCGTTTCCTTCATGTATGGTTGAATAAATTCTTTAAGCATGTAAATGAAACATTATTTTTTAAAGTTTAATTAAAATGTTAGTTAAAATAAAAAATTATTATTATTCATAGCACCACCTAGCGTCCAACCAGTACTAACCCTGAACGCCGATACTATATCGGTGTGCAAATTATTATATCTTGGCTCTCTTTGTTCTCTGAGTGAGTTTGTCATTGTCTTATCACTTTATTAATTGAAAACAGGTTGAAATCTTGTCAAATCAGTGACAGAGGATATGTTGTTCTGAGTTCAGCTCTGAGATCAAACCCGTCTCATCTGAGAGAACTGGACCTGAGTAAGAATAACATTAGTGAATTGGGAGTGAAGATGCTTTCAGCTCTACTGGCAGATCCTCAGTGTAGACTGGAGAAACTGGGGTGAGTGTCACTTTCATATATTTGTTTGAATGAAGATCAATTTGACATGTTAGTTATGCTCAACAAGAAGATTCTTTTCTGTGAAAGTTCCTTTTTTGTTAGACACATGGAAATGCACATGACATTACATTTTCTTCCCTTTCTTCACACTCACAGGTTGAGATCTTGTTATATCGGCGGCAGTGGTTATGCTGATCTGAGTTCAGCTCTGAGATCAAACCTGTCTCTGAGAGAGCTGGACCTGAGTAAGAATAACTTTGCATATTCAGGAATGAAGCAGCTTTCAGCTCTACTGAAAAGTCCTCTGCGTAAACTACAGAAACTGGTGTGAGTTGAGGAATTAAGAGCCTGTCTGGTCTAGATGGAACCAACACTTTTTTTCTCTTCTTGGCTTATTTAGAGCAGGGGTCAGCAACCTGTGTCACACACACCAATATCAGCACACAGAGGGTTAATCACTGGCATATAAGTAATAGTGAGAGAACTACTGTATTCACTACTGTATTGGATGGATCATCCAAATGGTTTAACACAGATTAAGGTTGCAGAGCTGCACTTAAAGTGTGAATTGCACAAGTCTTTTTCACTTCAGTCACTCTGCGTGATTGAGATAATGACGTGATTGAGTTTGATCTGTGAGCTTTAAAGATTTTTAACTAGATATAAAGAGTCCTTCACAATCCACACACAAATCAGGAGACGCACAAACTACAACAATAATACATACGGCGGTGTTCAGTTGGGTAAAATTGGAAATGTTATTAAAATAAACTTAACTTTAAATATTTCATAAAACATTGCTTCAGAAATATTAAATAGTCAGTCTTGTGTTACTATTCAAATTTGTGATTGATAATTTTTTTTTTGCTGGGATAACATGGATCATCAAGATTTATCTGCGCAATTAGATGTTTTTTTACTTGAACCTTTACATATGGTTGAATGTGCAATGCGTATGTGTGATATAATGTAGGAGTTTGTCTTCAGCAATTAACTAGAAAAAACTAAAATATTAATGACAAAAAGGTTGCTGACCCCTAATTTCATGAAGTACAGATAGATTTATTCATGTTGTTCATTATATCAAAGCAACAATTCTCAGTGTTAATTAAAGGCCAATAATTACTTAATTCTCACTGGGCATTAACACATGCTTCACTTCACACTCACAGGTTGAGATCTTGTGAAATCTGTGAAGAAGGTTGTGCTGATCTGACTTCAGCTCTGAGATCAAACCCGTCTCTGAGAGAGCTGGACCTGAGTGAGAATTACATCAGCAATTCAGGAGTGAAGCAGTTTTCAGCTCTACTGGCAGATCCTCAGTGTAAACTAGAGAAACTGGAGTGAGAGTCGTTGGCTTCATTTGTTTTGATTAAGTTTAAGGTTTTCCCCTATACTTTTCTAGACATCAGTAATTTATGTGTTTTCTTCACACTCACAGGTTGAGATCTTGTTGTATCAGAGATGGAGGTTGTGCTGTTCTGAGTTCAGCTCTGAGATCAAACCCGTCTCTGAGAGAGCTGGACCTGAGTGAGAATAACATTGAAGATTCAGGAGTGAAGCAGCTTTCAGATCTACTGAAACATCCTCAGTGTAAACTGGAGAAATTGGGGTGAGTGTCACTAACTTTATTTGATATATTTGTTTTAGTAAAGTCTGGAATTGTCAATCTTGGTTTATACTCGACACGTCCACACGAGCGCGAAGGTGCGCGCAGCAAATCGACATCATCGCAGAGTGGGCGGTAGTGCGCGTTGATTGTGCAATACCCCATTTCGCGTGGTGGTGTTCACGGACAATTTTGTAACTTTCCATTCAGCTCCGCATCCGAAGATACACGAGTTCGAGGTGAATCTGGCCAAGCAGGCACGATTCACCACATCAGCATGCACATGTCTAAATTAGTTGCTTACATTTACAAAATGAGCCTACAATAGAAGAAATAAGCCCTTTTAATGAAAATAAAGGTCCATGTTTAATAGCAATGTTCACTAAATTAATTGAAAATATTTAGTGACATAAGAAAATATTTAATAGATCATTAATTTAGTTGTATATATGCTCTCTTATCCATATATTTATATTTTGTTCTAATGTCACAAGTAATAATCTCAAGGTTTACTGGGTTTTACTCAATTCTTTTGTAGTGTGGTTTTGGTGAAATGTACTAAAGTAAACATTGTCACGTGTACCTTACTACTTCTCACCGCTGTTTCCTGATGCTTTATAGAACAATTACTCTTTCGTTTCAAAGAATAGTAAAACAGCAAGTATAAATGCCTCGTCCGTTTGGGGAGGAGTGCGCGCAGTCAGCAGAGGCTTGCGTTGTGGAGCCAGGCCAAAGTATAAACAAGGCTTCACACCCACCAGCTGGAGTGCACAGGATAACCACCAGAGGGCACTCATTCCATCTCCGTTATTGCTTTCCCATCATGAACTACACTTTCCATTACCCACTGCCTGGACTCATGTTCTGATTACAGCCACCTGTTCTTCATATCTCATTTTTGTTTGCGTATATTTAAACCCTGCTCTCTCATTTATTGTGAAGTCTTGTTTTGGGCCACACTGCAATCTTGAGTGTTATCTTAGTTCCCTGTGTCTTGGCTTTGATAATCTTGTCTTCCTGGATTTCCCTGTTTGCCTGTGTCTTGGACCTTGTTTTTTGTTTGGAGGCATGGATGGTTTGCCCATGTTTTTTATCCTTTGCCTGTTTTATGGATCATGCCCTAATAAAGCTGCTTTGAATCCTCAACCTTGAGTTTCAGAGCAATACCATGTACAGATCCAGTAGCCGATCTAGATTTAGATCTACTATGGACCGGTCGACCAATTACTGCATATTCATCAATGTAACCTGTAGGGGTGGGGATATTTAGGCAATGTCATGTCACACCCGCCTCTTCACAACATTGCCGTCATGCCAGGATCTTCAGCCATCATGGACAACACACCAGAATATTCAGCTATCATGGATGCCACGCCAGAGTATTCAACAATCATGAATGCCACACTAGAGTATTCAGCCATCATGGATGTCACACTAGAGTATTCAGCCATCATGGACGACACACCAGAGTATTCAGCCATCATGGATGCCACACCACAGTATTCAGCCATCATGGATGCCACACCACAGTATTCAGCCATCATGGATGCTACACTAGAGTATTCAGCCATCATGGATGCCACACCAGAGTATTCAGCCATCATGGATGTCACGCCAGAGTATTCAGCCATCATGGACGACACACCAGAGTATTCAGCCATCATGGATGCCACACTAGAGTATTCAGCCATCATGGATGCTACACTAGAGTATTCAGCCATCATGGATGCCACACTAGAGTATTCAGCCATCATGGATGCTACACTAGAGTATTCAGCCATCATGGATGCCACACTAGAGTATTCAGCCATCATGGATGCTACACTAGAGTATTCAGCCATCATGGATGTCACGCCAGAGTATTCAGCCATCATGGATGCTACACTAGAGTATTCAGCCATCATGGATGCCACACTAGAGTATTCAGCCATCATGGATGCTACACTAGAGTATTCAACCATCATGGATGCCACACCAGAGTATTCAGCCATCATGGATGCCACACTAGAGTATTCAGCCATCATGGATGTCACACTAGAGTATTCAGCCATCATGGACGACACACCAGAGTTTTCAGCCATCATGGATGCCACACCAGAGTATTCAGCCATCATGGACGACACACCAGAGTATTCAGCCATCATGGACGACACACCAGAGTATTCAGCCATCATGGATGTCACACTAGAGTATTCAGCCATCATGGACGACACACCAGAGTATTCAGCCATCATGGATGCCACACCACAGTATTCAGCCATCATGGATGCCACACTAGAGTATTCAGCCATCATGGATGCTACACTAGAGTATTCAGCCATCATGGATGTCACGCCAGAGTATTCAGCCATCATGGATGCCACACTAGAGTATTCAGCCATCATGGATGCCACACCAGAGTATTCAACCATCGTGGACGACACACCAGAGTATTCAGCCATCATGGATGTCACGCCAGAGTATTCAGCCATCATGGATGCCACACTAGAGTATTCAGCCATCATGGATGCCACACTAGAGTATTCAGCCATCATGGATGCCACACCAGAGTATTCAACCATCGTGGACGACACACCAGAGTATTCAGCCATCATGGATGTCACGCCAGAGTATTCAGCCATCATGGATGTCACGCCAGAGTATTCAGCCATCATGGACGACACACCAGAGTATTCAGCCATCATGGATGTCACGCCAGAGTATTCAGCCATCATGGATGCCACACTAAAGTATTCAGCCATCATGGATGCCACACCAGAGTATTCAGCCATCATGGATGCCACACTAGAGTATTCAGCCATCATGGATGCCACACCAGAGTATTCAGCCATCATGGATGCCACACTAGAGTATTCAGCCATCATGGATGTCACACTAGAGTATTCAGCCATCATGGACGACACACCAGAGTTTTCAGCCATCATGGATGCCACACCAGAGTATTCAGCCATCATGGATGTCACACCAGAGTATTCAGCCATCATGGATGCCACACCAGAGTATTCAGCCATCATGGATGTCACACTAGAGTATTCAGCCATCATGGATGCCACGCTAGAGTATTCAACCATCATGGATGCCACACTAGAGTATTCAGCCATCATGGACGACACACCAGAGTATTCAGCCATCATGGACTTCACACCAGAGTATTCAGGCAGCATGGATGTTACACCAGAGTATTCAACCATCATGGATGCTACACTAGAGTATTCAGCCATCATGGACGACACACCAGAGTATTCAGCCATCATGGATGTCACACCAGAGTATTCAGCCATCATGGATGCCACACTAGAGTATTCAGACATCATGGACGCCACACCAGAGTCTTCAGCCATCATGGATGCCACGCCAGAGTATTCAGCCATCATGGATGCCACACTAGAGTATTCAGCCATCATGGATTCCACACCAGAGTCTTCAGCTATCATGGATGCCACGCCAGAGTATTCAGCCATCATGGACGCCACAGATGCCACGCCAGAGTATTCAGCCTTCATGGACGCCACGGATGCACACCAGAGTATTCAGCCATCATAGATGCCACACCACAGTATTCAGCCATCATGGATGCCACACTAGAGTATTCAGCCATCATGGATGTCACGCCAGAGTATTCAGCCATCATGGATGTCACGCCAGAGTATTCAGCTATCATGGATGCCACACTAGAGTATTCAGCCATCATGGATGCCACACTAGAGTATTCAGCCATCATGGATGCCACACTAGAGTCTTCAGCCATCATGGATGTCACGCCAGAGTATTCAACCATCATGGACGACACACCAGAATCTTCAGCCATCATGGATGTCACGCCAGCGTATTCAACCATCATGGATGCCACACTAGAGTATTCAACCATCATGGATGTCACGCCAGAGTCTTCAGCCATCATGGATGTCACACTAGAGTCTTCAGCCATCGTGGATGTCACGCCAGAGTATTCAGCCATCATGGATGCCACACTAGAGTCTTCAGCCATCGTGGATGTCACGCAAGAGTTTTCAGCCATCATGGATGTCACGCCCGAGTTTCCGACAGTCCTGAACGCCACACCACGCGATGCCTCCAGCCATCACGGATGCCACAGCAGATTTTCCGGCAGTCATGAATGTTGCACCTGAAGTTAATGCGGTGGTCCCTAGGCATTTGAGACTAGCTTCCAGTTCGGCAGACACACCACTAATTGGGGTGAGAGCAGCTGGCATCTCTGTGGTGGTTGCAAGTCAGGCGGTCTCAGAGGTTCTTTCTTCCACCCCAGATAGGGGATTTCATCTTTATTTTTTATTTCTTTTAATTCCTATTATAATTGTTTTATGAATATCTTAATTTCATTTCTTTGTAAAGCACTTTGAATTGCCACTGTGTATGAAATGTGCTATACAAATAAACTTGCCTTGCCTTCTGCCTCCATCAATTGTACTCCCTGTTACGGCGATGGCCATTCTGTGTGTCTGTACGCTTCTCCAGTTTCTCCAGAGGTGTCTGCGTCTGCCTTTGAACTTCCTGTTTCCTTTGACATGACTACAGAGATCATCAATGAACTCTCTGCTTGTCCTGACATGACCATGGAGGTCGTCAATGAACTTCTTGTCTGCCCTGTCAAGACCACGGAGTTTGTTCATGAACTTCCTGTTTGCCCTGACGTGACTCTGGAGGTTGTTCCCAAATTTCCTGTTTGCCTATACACAACCACAGTGGTCGTCCATGAACTTTCTGTTTGCACTGAAATGACCACAGAGGGCAACCTGGAACACCCTGCCTGCCCAGTTATGGCCACTGAGGCCACACCGGAACTTTCTGCCTGTTTTGAAAGGGCCCCTAAGGCCAACCATTATCTGTGCTCTGTGTTCCAGTTCTGCCTGATCTGCTGTGGTGGTCTTCTGCTCCGCCGTGGGGATCTTCAGACCCGTCCACCTGCTGTGGTGGATCCTATCTCACAGATGATCCCACAGTAGCTGCATGAATCTGATCTTGGCATGGATGAAAAAACATCACCTGCAGCTCAACCTGGAAAAGATTTTCCGTCTTTCCTTCAAAGACCACATTTCAAAAACATTTCGGTAATGCAGGTTTTTGCTGCACAACATTAGCAAGATCAGACCGTTCCCAACAGAGCATGCAACATTCTTGCAGGTCCTGGTCATTTCTAGGCTTGACTACTGCAATGCGCTTCTGGCTGGACTCCTATCATGTGCGATCCACACTTCAAATGATTCAGAGCCCAAAAGGACCCATGTCACACCTCTCTTCATCTCTCTGCACTGGCTACCACTCGCTGCTCGCATCAAGTTCAAGGCACTGACGCTCGCTTACAGAGCCACCACGAGCTCAGCTCCTGCATACTTTGACTCTCTCCTACGAGTCTACACCCCCACCAGAAACCTTCGCTCAGCTCGTGGCACCATCACAGAATTGTTCTGGAGAGGGATTTCATGCCTCTCTGTGATGGTGCCATGAGCTGAGCGAATTATCATTAATCATTAACCGTTCCCTGATGGTGGAATGATCACCCCCACCTCCATCTGGAATGCAGAATCACTGACAACATTCAAAAGACAGTTGAAAACTCATCTCTTCCGTGAGCACTTAACCTCATTTTAAACTTCCTCTATTCCTCAGTTGTAAGTCGTTTTGGAAAAAAGCGTCTGATAAATTAATAAATGTAAATGCTGTGGTGGTCTTCTGCTCCGCCGTGGAGATGTTCAGATATGTCCACCTGCTGTGGTGGTCTTCTGCTCTACCTTGCAGCCTGCTCTGCCATGTCCATCTGCCCAGCCTGCTTTGCCTTGGCCACTTGCACTGTCTGCTCCATCCTGGCCTCCGGGACTACCTCAGTCCCCAGTCCTGCTTCCTGTCCATGGACCTGGCCCTCTGTCCCTCCTCTGTTTCCACCTCCACTCCACCTCCCTCCTAGATTTATGTGACTGTCTTAGGAGCGTCTGGAAGTTGCTCCTTAAGGTGGGGGTATATGTTGGAGTGCCCTCCTTCCGTCTCCTGTAGTGCTTTCCCATCATAAACTACACTTCCCATAACCCACTGCTTAAACTCCTTTTCTGATTACTGCCCCCTCATTTATGTTTGCCTATTTAAACCCTGTTCACTCCTGTACGCTGTTTTTCTGAGCGTACAATTCTGAGCGTTATCCTGGTTCCCTGTCTTGTTTTTGTAAGGCCCGTGAAATTGGTCCAATCTGCCGGTTCGCCAATACACGGGGAAGGTCTCACGTGTTCTGTCCTTACTCATGCAAAGTATTCGTTGGTTAAATTTGTAATATATTAATCATATATTTACTTGTTTATTTCATCTGACTCCATACATGAAAGGTTTTAATAATATCTGTGTCTCACTAAAAGTGAGCGAATGTTTGACTATTCCTTTTAACCATTAAGTGAACAATGTCAAAATCAGTTAGAATAATCAAATGTAACAATTTATTATGTCAGGTAAATGTATCATGCCAATTTCATAATCAATTCAAAGATAATCGATACAAAACATCAAATGCTCAGGAATAAAAGAAAAGATGCAAACCCAACTTTAAGAAATACGTGAGGCTGAGAGATTTCTTTCTCTCAGCCTCACGGGCCGATCTGAAGTACAGAAAAAGGCCCCGAACTCTCTGCTGCATCTCATTAAATAGTCAGACCTCTTTCACATGGAAACATGGGCTAACAAAATAAATTTGCATTTAGTGGTCGCACGTTCATGGGGGTGGTTGACCATTTGCTTCCTTTCTAAGTCAGTTATCCATAAACTCTTAAAACCTTATTACCTTTTATTTGATCTATCTGGATATGAGATATCTGTACCACTCACTTTGAGACATTTCAAATGACACCAAAAACAAAACAGTCAATGATAAACATTCACGTTAAACCATATTCTTGTATGAGTTCTTAGTAGTTTGCGGAAGTGAGGTCTAATGGGGGAGGTCAAATGGTAATTATGCCTTTTTCTCAGACCAGGGCCTCAACCAGTATTTTCAGTCTTACATTTTTGATCTTCTGCTTGTCTCCCTGGATTTCCCTGGAAGCACTACAATTTTTAGTTATAGTTAAGTTAAAGGTTTTTCCCTGTACTTTTCTAGACATCATTATTTAATGTGCTGTTTTCTTTACACTCACAGGTTGAGATCTGGTCATATCAGTGATGGAGGTTGTGCTATTCTGAGTCCAGCTCTGAGATCAAACCCATTTCTGCGAGAGCTGGACCTGAGTAAGAATGTCATTACAGATTCAGGAATGAAGCAGCTTTCAGCTCTACTGGAAGATCCTCAGTGTAAACTGGAGAAACTGAGGTGAGTGTCACTAGCATTATTTTATATCTTGTTTTAGTAAAGACTGGAAGTACTATACTCTTTAGTTATTGTAGTTTTTTCCCTATACTTTTCTAGACATCGATATTTAATGTGTTTTCTTCACACTCACAGGTTGAGCTCTTGTTATATCAGTAACAGAGGTTGTGCTGATCTGAGTTCAGCTCTGAGATCAAACCCATCTCATCTGAGAGAGCTAGACCTGAGAGGGAATGCAATTACAGATTTAGGAATAAAGCAGCTTTCAGATCTACTGGAAGATCCTCAGTGTAAACTGGAGAAACTGGGGTACGTTTCTAAGCCTTGTTTATTGTAAATCCATGCATGTTGACACATTCTTCAACAGACAGACTCACAATATCTTTATTTCTAAAAAAAAAAAATTTATTAAGCAAGATTGTAAAAAAATCCTGTGCTTGTGCATGTGTTTGTATTTTTGTTCATGTAAACGATAAAACTGCAACCGAAATGAGTTAAAGGCATTATATTATATTTTATTGCATTATTACATTATATTACACTATTAAATTATATTAATGTCTTAAGACATAATGTTGCATGGGCCTACATCAGTATTAGATTATTCAAATGAAGAGTGATAAACACTTAAGGCCATGGGTGTGATTGCCACTGAAGTATTTAAAGCATGTAAAGTAATTGTTGTAATAAAGTATAATACAGTAACTGAATATAAACCGGACTGAACATGCATAATATGTATTTTATGCCAAATGGAAAATAATAAACCATATAGACAAACTTTATTGGATACTCTAAAGAGTCTTTATCAACTATCAATGTAATTACTGTACATCTTTATGTCTGTGTGTGATTGTCACATGGCAATCACAGTGATGATCTGATTCTCACTGTATTCTGACTGAAAGGGTTCATCTATTTCTCAGACACTCACAGGATGAGATGTAATATCAGTGACAGAGGTTGTGCTGATCTGGGATCAGCTCTGAGATCAAACCCGTCTCATCTGAGAGAGCTGGACATGAATGAGAATAACATTGGAGATTCAGGAATGAAGATGATGTGTAAATTGGAGAAACTGTGGTGGGTGTCATTATTCTGCTGATGTGTGATTGTTTTAAGAAACACTGAAGGGATGTCAAGAACAGATTTACTTTTCAACACCCAGATCTCATTTCAGCAGAAATAACTTACTGTACATCTCGGTCTGTGTATGATGATCTAATGCTTGATTAAATGTTTTAGAAAAATGTTCACAGTATTAAGACACAACATGTAAGATATAAATATAACCATTTGTGTTATATTTATATCTTACATGTTGTTGGCCAACAACATCAACAACATCCCCAAGAGGGCCAAGATCGTTGTGCGCGACGCCCCCGGGCCTTGCCACTCCAGTCTTCCCCTCTTCTCGCCAGGGGGAAGTGTGAGGCTAGAGGACGCCCCCAGGCCTTCTCTCCCCCACACTTCCCCACCTCGGAATGTTCAGACTCTTCTCCGGGTCGCCTCCGGGCCGTCCGAGTCAGGTCTGAACATTCCACCTCGCTGCCTCACCCCGGGTACGTCTGTGGTGCCGTTGGTCCCGCTTGCTCAGTCTCTGGTAGCCTGGCTAGAGCTCCCGGGTCTGTCTCGATGGCTCATCCGTACCATCAGACTCGGTTACGCGATTCAGTTTGCGCACTGGCCCCCCAAATACAAGGGCATCCTGTTCACCACAGTGCGGAGCAGCGATGCCCATGTATTGCGGGCGGAGATCGATGTCCTACTGGCGAAGGACGCGGTCGTGCCGGTTCCTCCAGCCGATATGAAGTCGGGGTTCTACAGCCCCTACTTCATTGTTCCCAAGAAAGGGGGTGGGTTACGCCAATCTTGGATCTGCGCATTTTGAATCGGGCCCTGCACAGACTTCCGTTCAAAACGTTAACGCAGAAACGCATCTTCAAATGCATCCATCCCCAAGATTGGTTTGCAGTGATCGACCTGAAGGACGCGTACTTTCATGTCTTTATCCTTCCTCGACACAGACCGTTCCTACGCTTTGCATTCGAGGGGAAGGCATATCAGTACAAAGTCTTGCCCTTCGTGCTGTCCCTGTCGCCCCGCGTCTTCACGAAAGTCGCGGAGGCAGCCATTGTTCCACTCCGAGAATGCGGCGTTCGTATTCTCAACTATCTCGACGACTGGCTTATACTCGCCCAGTCTTGAGAGCAGTTGTGCGAACACAGGGACCTGGTGATCAGCCACCTCAGCCTGTTGGGCCTTCGGGTCAACCGAGAGAAGAGCAAACTCTGTCCCACGCAGAGGATCTCTTATCTCGGTATGGAGCTGGATTCGGTCAACCGGACTGTGTGCCTCACAGAGGAACGAGTCCAGTCAGTGTTGAACTGCTTGAATACGTTCAAGAGCAGGACGGCGGTCCCACTGAAATTCTTTCAGAGGCTCCTGGGGCATATGGCATCTGCAGCCACGGTAATGCCGCTCGGATTGCTTCATATGAGACCGCTTCAACGCTGGCTACACGACTGAGTCCCGAGGTGGGCGTGGCAGAGCGGCCAGTATCGGGTCCCAGTTACCCCGTACTGTCGCCAAACCTTCAACCCTTGGTCCGACCCCTCGTTCTTACGGGCCGGAGTGCCCTTAAGACAGGTGTCCAGGCATGTTGTGGTATTCACGGGTGCCTCAGCCACGGGTTGGGGGTCTCGGGTCTGTGGACGGGGCCCCAGCTGCATTGGCATATCAATTGCCTGGAGTTAATGGCAGTACGTCTCGCGCTAAGTTGCTTCAAGAAGCCGCTTCTGCACAAACACGTACTGGTCCGCACGGACAGCACTGCGGCCGTTGTGTACATCAACTGTCAGGGTGGTCTGCGCTCCCGTCGCATGCTCCAACTCGCCCGCCACCTCCTCCTGTGGAGTCAGAAGCATCTGAGGTCACTTCGTGCCATTCACATCCCTGGTGCGCTGAACCAGACAGCTGACAAGCTCTCTCGTCAGTGTCCACTTCCGGGAGAGTGGTGACTCCACCCCCAGTCTGTCCAGCTGATATGGGACCTCTTCGGAGCCGCACAGGTGGGCCTGTTTGCCACTCCGGACTCGTCCCATTGCCAGTGGTACTATTCCCTGAACGGGGGTACCCTCGGCACAGATGCACTGGCGCACAGCTGGCCCCGGGACCTACGCAAATATGCATTTCCCCCAGTGATCCTTCTAGCACAGACTCTGTGCAAGGTCAGGGAGGACGAGGAGCAGGTCTTGCTAGTTGCGCCCTAATGGCCCAACCAGACCTGGTTCGCCGAACTCACACTCCTTGCGACAGCCCCACCCTGGCCGATTCCCCTGAGGAAGGACCTTCTTTCTCAGGGAGGGGGCACTCTATGGCACCCACGTCCAGACCTCTGGAAACTCCATGTCTGGTCCCTGGATGGGACACAGAGGTTCTTGGTGGTCTACAACAAGCAGTGGTAGACACCATCACTTCGGCTAGAGCCCCCTCTACGAGGCGCCTCTATGCTTTGAAGTGGAACCTGTTTGTTGAATGTTGTTCTTCTCGCCGCGAAGACCCCCGGAAGTGTTCGATTAATGTTGTGCTTTCTTTCCTACAAGATGGGTTGGAGCGAAGGCTGTCTCCCTCCACCCTGAAAGTGTACGTCGCAGCAATAGCGGCGTATCACGATGTAGTTGAAGGTAAATCCTTAGGGGAGCACGACTTAATCGTCAGGTTCCTCAGAGGTGCGAGGAGACAAAATCCTCCTTGTTCTATCTCGCTACCCTCTTGAGACTTAGCCCTGGTGCTCAGAGCACTTCAGGGCCCTCCTTTTGAGCCTTTGCAGTCCGTTGAGTTAAAAATCCTGTCTATGAAGATAGTACTCCTGACTGCATTGGCCTCAATCAAGAGGGTAGGGGACCTTCATGCATTTTCGGTCAACGAATCGTGCCTAGAATTCGGGCCCGGTAACTCTCACGTCATCCTGAGACCCTGGCCCGGATATGTGCCCAAGGTTCCTACCACTCCTTTTCGGGACCAGGTGGTGAACCTGCAAGCGCTGCCCCTGGAGGAGGCAGACCCAGCCCTGGCTTTATGTCCCGTCCATGCTCTTCGCGCTTACGTTGACCGGACACAAAGCTTTAGGACCTCAGAGCAGCTCTTCGTCTGTTACGGAGGCCAGCAGAAGGGAAAGGCCAAGCAGAGGTTAGCCCACTGGATAGTGGATGCTATCGTCAACCAATCGCAAGACGTGCCTTGCCTGTTCGGGTTGCGAGCACACTCCACAAGAAGTGTTACTTCCTCCTGGGCGCTGGCTCAAGGCACCTCGCTGACAGACATCTGTAGAGCTGCGGGCTGGGCGACACCTAACACGTTTGCTAGATTTTATAGCTTCTGTGTGGAACCGGTTTCTTCCTGTGTACTCGCCTCCAACGACCGGTAGACGCGAAGTACCCATTCCTGTGTCGGCTTGCTACGCCACTCCCGCCTATGGCTGGATACGTGCGTTTATCTTCTCCAGTTGTGTTCCCCAGAAATGGTGAACCCTGTCGAGCTCCTCCGTCACCCCTGCGGTGTCAGATGTTGCGGCCGTCTGACACCAGGCCTGCACCCGTTTGCTTGTGGAACGTGTGTGTTAGGCTGGGTCCATATGTAGCGGTGCCCTCACAGCGACCCCATATGTGTATTCTCCACGGTACCAGCTACCCTACTCGGCTAGCCCCGTGTCTTTCCCTTGACAGAGCCCGCTCTGTCGTCTCTGGGTGAGTTCTTTCCCCCCTGGGACCAGGTTGGATCCACCCCAGAGACTGCCATATGTTGTTACTACCCAGATAGGTTAGTCCGTATGAGTATTCTCCACCTCTCCTCCTCCAGAGGACGTGGCTCCGCAGCGTACCATCTCCCGAGACGGGCACGGTTTCCCAGCGTTATCCAATAGTCACTCTGAGTGGGTCTTGCAGAAACAGCAGTGTCGGACCTCCCTGCCTTAAGCCCTGTCTGCTGCTCCAACTGGGAGCACCCAATGTGCTTAAGCAGGGCGCTGGAAGGGCCAGCACCCTGGTGTTTTTGTAGGGATCCCAATTCGTCGGTCAGTTCCGACGTACGTCTCCGTTCCCTCCTTCAGGGAACGAGGGTTACATACATAACCGAGACGTTTCTCACTCAAGCTAAACTGAGTTTAGTTCATCACAATTCAACTTTTCAGAATATAAATGCTCAAATCCACATGATTTCATATTTACTATATAATCCACACATGTATATCAAACAAGTATTGCACTGTAAAGTTAGTTTCAGTTTTGTACTCTGCTTCAAAAATGTACACAAATACGCTTTTACTTTTGTGATGACTGTTGAGAACTGTTGTTTATGCGTCTTGATTTTAGACTTAAGAAATATGTATTTTACCACACATGGATGGTGTTTGTCAAAACTGCCTGTACATTATTTTTTTTGAAATTCTCACATGATGCATGATGGAGGGACTTTAGTCTAACATTGATTAAATTGCAAGTATTTTTGAACAGTTTTACTGTGTTTGGTCAGGGTTATAGCAATTCTGGCCTGGTCCATTAATTTTGTCACATCAATGTTTTTCTTGTGTCTCACTTTTCAGCAGCTCAGTTCTGATAATTCTAGAGGCTTTATAGTAACATCCAGGTCAGGATAAATTATGTGTAATGTGTGCTCTTTCATTTTTACCTGAGATGTCATTCTTCTCTTTTCAGTTGCATGTGTAAACTTTAAAAAAATTAAATAAAAATAATTATAATTATAATAATAAAACCCTAAAATGACCTGTTTGCATTAGTCTGAGGTGTGTGTATAATTGGATATTTGTGACCCTGGACCAAAAAAACAGTCATAAAGGGTCAATTCTTTGAAATAGAGATGTAAACATCACATGAAAGCTGAATAAATAATCTTTCGTTTGATATATGGTTTGTTAGGATAGGACAATATTTGGCTGAGATAAAATGGAATCTGAAAAAAATCTAAATATTGAGAAAGCCTCCTTTAAAGTTGTCCAAATGAAGTCCTTAGCAATGCATATTACTAATAATAATACATTTTTTGATATATTTACAGTAGGAAATTTACAAAATATCTTCATGGAACATGATCTTAATATCCAAATGGTTTTTGGTAAAAGCAAAATGGATAATTCTGACCCATACAATGTATTTGTTGGCTATTGCCTCAAATATACCCGTGAGACTTATGACTGGTTTTGTGCTCCAGGATAACATTTGACCTGAGGACTAAACATTTTGGTCCATCAAAACTGGACATTTGCTGAAACACATGTGTGCACAGATTTTTGTGAACCAAAAATCCCTTGAACTATGATCCAGTGATTATTTCTAGATGATGATTGAACAGTTGTATTGTTGGAGTCTCAGCAGCAGATGTCAGTGATTCTCTTCCAGCTCAAATCAGATTTAGTTTATTCCTCAAACCAACGGAGCTGCTGATATACAGCACATATAGCTGGAGATATAGAGACACTATAGGAATCCATTTAAATTGATCAGATTTAAACTGAAACACTGGTTTAACATTTAATTGAACAGAATAACTCTCACTGAAGTCAGAATCACATGATGGTTTGGACGATAGAGCAGATTATATTGGACTGTCCTGCTTTAAATTTCTAAAAAGATTTATCCAGGGAAAATTGTAGCTTTACTAAACTGAGCGTATATTATTTACTATTGGATTTGCAGGAAAATAGCCTTTTCTGCTGATGTGGCTTAAAATAAATTAATAAACTAAATACATGATTCAGAAGGATTGAAGCTCTTCTACAGCTTGTGTTCCCAGCAGAAACTGAAGGTCTTTTTTCATTAAGAATTTTTGACATTTTTTATAATTACCTTATTAAATGTATCTGTGTTATCCTTTATGTAAAATACTTATATTTAATTAATTCATGCTACCAGAATAATGTAGCTATAAGCTGTTACCAATACAATTTTAGAACAAAAGTTGCATTCGATTATTAATCGGGTCAGAATTAGGCACAACACCTGTTATCGGATGGTCGGATGAATTTCTGGCTTATCATAAATTGATTACCCCTCATAAGGGTATCGCACAGTTGAAGCAGAGCTATGAACCGATTGCCCTAAACTCAGTGTTTTTCCCTCTCACTGCGCCTGCGCGAAAACAAGTTAAACCATTTCATCTTTAATGCAGCAAGAAAGAACTAGAAAAAGGGAGATCTTTAAGTTCTGTAGCTACCAAACTAGCTGTTGCTGAGCTCCAGTTCATGTCGCAAAATAGATAAACCATTGTCCACGTCTTCCAAACCACCAACCACTCTTTTATTGATTTACTTGATCATTCATTTACGTGTTTCACTTTTTACTTTCACTTTATTCACTCATTTATTTAAGATTTACTTCATTTTATTATCACAGGAAATGTGAACTGTTGTCCATCATTTAGCAATTGTTGATAAAGAAAAATGTCGCTCATGAAGGCGAGTCAGTTTATATCACAAACGCTGTGTGAGAGTTATGCCGGTGAAGAAGTCTCAAACCCAGTGGCGGCATTTCCCAAAACCTAGAGTATGGCTTGAGTCCTTCTGGCCACACAACAACGACATTCCCAAATAATCACATTATATCAACAAAATGTGGACAAAAATCCACTAAAAAGAACTTAACAACAGACTTAAAATCAATGCAAACAATGAAACTGCTGCTTTTTTTTGTGATTGTTGCGGCAAAAATCCTTGATTATGCAGCACGTTTTCTTAAAAAATGCGATGGAAAATGCGGATATTTATGCAATTTTATGAGATAAAATTGCGGGAACTTGCAAAAACTGCGGTTTGATGAGAAGGAGAAAAAAATCACTACATCACAGAAAGTGCTGGAATATTTAAGTTCTCATCTTGTTTTATTGAAGACCTTAATAAACACACGGCTCAAATTTACAAAACATTGAGTCAAACAAGTTCTGTAGCTTTACAAAAGGAATATGCTACAACTTCTGAAGAAATGAATAAATAACTTCCTGTTTTACAGACATTTGAGTGCTTCCAATGCACAAAGTGCAATCTCTTAAAGGGGCAGTTCACCCAGAAATGTAAACTCTGTCATTAATGACGTCCCCTCATGTCGCTGGACACCCGTCAGACCTCCGCTCATCTTCAGACACTTTACACTGTGCACAGACAATTTTGTAACTTTCCATGCAGCTCCGCATCCGAAGATACACGAGTTTGAAGTGAATCTGGCCAGTTTTGTGAAAGTGCGCCGTATTTGAAAAAATGCGGTCCCCGCATAAATATTCGGACTTTGGCTGATTATGCATTAAATCACATAATTAAATCGCATAATCGTGTTTTTCTGGAGGGACTGCCTATAAGCCTTCACTGTGTCCTACCCAAACGCAACACGTGAGAAAAAAAATATTTTCCATGTTAATCAGAGTTTTTTGTAATAACCAGCCGCAACAGCGATTTTATTTTACAAAAAAGTTTTTATTTCTGCTGTGTTGTGGCTGGAACATCATACAAAGTAAGACAAGTGCAGATTATGTGCTTTATTAAATGTAAAAAGAATTTAAAGTGAGTTTGAATATCATTTTTCGTGACGTTTGTAGACATAACTGAAAGAAATAAAGGAAACAACTGTGTTCAGACTGTCAACTCAAGGGTATTCTATAATAATGAAATGGTTTCAGCTTGTATTTCCCCTGCTTAAATGCCCCTCCTGTTCGAACCTGCCCACACCAACCAGGACTCGAACCCGGGTCGCCGACATGAGAGTCAGACTCTAACAAGTGACTAAAGGCTGCAACCTCTAGTGTCAGTCACTAGAGCGTCTCTTGCAATCAGAGGAGTGAGGTTTACTCACACAGCGACTTCTAGCTGACCTCCATGACACCAGGGTATTAGACTGGGTAAACCCAGCCTGATCTGCTGGCGATTTGATTTCACCCCGCAACTCATGACTCCCCAGACCAATGTTTAATTTTAAATTGAGCTTAGTGTGGTGATAGCCAGACAACCAGGGTATGGCAACTGCCCCACTCTGCCATCCAGAAATAAAAACTGACGAGCTTTCAGCACATGTTCTTTCAGAGACAATGAGATAAATCATACTTCAGCATATGCTTAATAAAGGTATAACTGTCTTCATTTATTTTCTTGATATTTCTCTTGTTGCTCATTTGTGTTAAACAAGTTGTCTTTTAAACAAAGCTGATGGGACACACCCATCATCTATTATTAGTTATGGAATTGAACAATATTTTGCATTTATATACCTGCATTATATACCTGCTTGATCAAGCTCAGAACACCTGAGCAGAGCCACAGACTGATGGACTCATGCCACGCCGCATCGCTGCAGTAATTCAGGCAAAAGGAGCCGCAGCTAAAGTATTGAGTGCTGGACATGCTCATACTTTTCAGTTGGCCAAGATTTCTAAAAATCCTTTCTTTGTATTGGTCTTAAGTAATATTCTAATTTTCTGAGATACTGAATTTGGGATTTTCCTTAGTTGTCTGTTATAATCATCAAAATTCAAATAAATAAACATTTGAAATATATCAGTCTGTGTGTAATGAATGAATATAATATACAAGTTTCACTTTTTGAATGGAATTAGTGAAATAAATCAACTTTTTGATGATATTCTAATTATATGACCAGCACCTGTATATAATGCGAGGGAACTGAGTGCTTACTATTTTATTAATTTTTTTATTTTTATTTTTTACTATGATCATGTGTGTTTTCAAGCTATGATTTTATGATTCTTTGTTGAAACTGTTCTAATATGAAAATAACTATATTCAGCCTTTCATCCAGACCATTTTTTACTTGTCTGGTTGGTATTTGGCTGCATTTAAGTTTGCGGCCTTTGACACGGTCAATCATCAGATTCTTCTGTCCACCCTCTCATCACTGGGCATCACAGGGACTCCACTCCTTTAGTTTGAGTCCTATCTCACAGGTCGGCCTTTCAAGGTTGCCTGGAGAGGTGAGGAATCCCAAGAACATCCACTGACCACTGGGGTTCCCCAGGGCTCGGTGCTTGGTCCTCTCCTCTTCTCCATCTACACTACTTCATTGGGACCCATCATTCAGGCACATGGCTTCTCATACCACTGCTATTCTGATGACACTCAGCTCTACCTTTCATTTCACCCAGACGACCCCACAGTAGCTGCATGAATCTCCAGCTGTCTGGCTGACATCTCTGCATGGATGAGAAAACATCACCTGCAGCTCAACCTGGCAAAGACTCAGTTTCTCATCTTCCCCGCCAGTCCCACCATACAACATGACTTCACCATCCAGTTAGGTACATCCTTGATTTCCCCATCAAAGTCAGTCAGAAATCTTGGAGTAACATTTGATGACCAGCTGTCCTTCAGAGAACACATCTCTAAGACAGCTCGCTCATGCTGGTTTGCGCTCCACAACATCAGGAAGATTAGACCGTTCCGAACAGAGCACGCAACACAGCTTCTTGTCCAGGCCCTGGTTATTTCTAGACTTAACTACTGTAATGCACTTCTGGTTGGACTCCCCTCTTGCACGATCCAATCACTTCGAATGATCCAGAATGCAGCAGCACGTCTTGTCTTCAACGAGCCCAAAAGGACCCACGTCACACCTCTCTTCATCTCCTGCACTGGCTATCACTCGCTGCTCGCATCAAGTTTAAGGCGCTGACGCTTGCATACAGAGCCACCACACGCTCAGCTCCTGCTTACTTTGACCCCATTCTACAAACCCACACCCCAACCAGAAGCCTTCGCTCAGCAAAGGAACGACGGCTTGTGGTACCATCACAGAGGGGGAAAAAATCCCTTTCCAGAACATTTTCATTCAACGTTCCCAGCTGGTGGAACGATCTTCCCAACACCATCCGAAACGCAGAATCATTGACATCATTCAAAAGTCAACTTAAAACTCAGCTCTTCCGTGAGCACTTAACCTCATAAAAAATAAAAAATAAAAAAATAAAAAAAAACTTTTTCTCTCCTCTTTCTCTTCCTTCTTCCCTCCCTACTCTAGCCTGTGCTACACTGAGCAATGTACACAGTCTCAGGATTTCAGGCTCTTATTGCGCTCCTCGACTCTTCATGACCTATCGCTTCATGTACCCCCAAGTTGTAAGTCGCTTTGGATAAAAGCATCTGCTAAATTACAACCCCAAATCAGAAAAAGTTGGGACAGTATGGAAAACGCAAATCAATAAAAAAAGAAGTGATTTCTAAATTTACTTTGACTTGTATTTCATTGCAGACAATATGAACACAAAATATTTCATGTTTTGTCAGGTCAACTTCATGTCATTTGTAAATATGCATCCTTTCCTGTCATTCAGACCTGCAACACATTTAAAAAAAAGTTGGGACAGGAACAATTTAGGGCTAGTAATGAGGTAAAATGGTTAAATAATGATGTGATTTGAAACAGGTGATGTCAACAGGTGATTGTAATTATGATTTGGTACAAAAGCAGCATCCAAGAAAGGTCTAATCCTTTAGGAGCAAAGATGGGCCGAGGATCGCCAGTTTGCCAACAAATACGTGAGAAAATTATTGAAATATTTAAAAACAATGTTCCTCAAAGAAAGATAGGAAGAGATTTGGATATTTCACATTCAACAGTGCATAACATAATGAAAAGATTCAAGGAATCTGGAGGAATTTCAGTGCGTAAAGGACAAGGGCGCAAGCCTAAGCTGAACAACCGTGATCTCCGATCCCTCAGGCGGCACTGCATCAAGAATCGTCATTCATCTATAAGCCATATCACCACATCGGCTCAGGACTACTTTGGCAAACCTTTGTCAAGTACCACAATACGTAGTTACATCCACAAATGCCAGTTAAAACTGTACTGTGCCAAAAGGAAGCCCTATGTTAACAGTGTCCTGAAGCGCCGTCGACTTCTCTGGGCTCGGAGGCATCTGGGATGGACCATCACACAGTGGAAACGTGTACTGTGGTCAGATGAATCAGTATTTCAGGGATTTTTTGGGAGGAATGGACGCCGTGTGCTCCGGACCAAAGAAGAAAAGGATCATCCAGACTGTTACCAGCAACAAGTCCAAAAGCCAGGGTCTGTCATGGTATGGGGTTGTGTCAGTGCCCTTGGCAAAGGTAACTTGCACTTCTGTGAAGGCACCATTAATGCTGAAAAGTACATAGAGATTTTGGAGCATAATATGCTGCCTTCAAGAAGACATCTTTTCCAGGGACGTCCATGCATATTTCAACAAGACAATGCAAAACCACATTCTGCACACATTACAAAGTCCTGGCTGCGGAGGAAGAGGGTACACACACACACACTGATCAGACCTCAGTCTCTCACACACACACACACACACACACACAGGAAGAGGAAGAGGGTACGGGTACTTGACTGGCCTGCAGTCCCGACCTGTCTCCAATAGAGAATGTGTGGCAACGAAGACCCCGTACTGTTGCCCACCTTAAGACTTGTTTGCAGGAAAAATGGGACAAAATTACACCTGAAACACTTCATCACTTGGTGTCTTCAGTCCCTAAACGTCTTTTAAGTGTTGTGAAAAGGAATGGCAACATTACAAAATGGTAAATGCTTTACTGTCCCAACTTTTTTTGAAATGTGTTGCAGGTCTGAATGACAGGAAAGGATGCATATTTACAAATGACATGAAGTTGACCAGACAAAACATGAAATATTTTGTGTTCATATTGTCTGCAATGAAATACAAGTCAAAGTAAATTTAGAAATCACTTTTTTTTTTTTTTTGCGTTTTCCATACTGTCCCAACTTTTTCTGATTTGGGGTTGTACACCAAGAAAATCTATTTTTTTTCAGCCAAGCAACTGTTAATGTTTCTAGATTAAGGAGCTTTACACACAACCTTACCAGAGCTAAATATGCACATCTGATGACCTGTCATGTTATACATTTCATTACATACATTACATCTTTAAAAATGACGAATTAAAGATCTTTAATTGTATTATGACTAGTCAAACACCAGTTAAAATATCTCTTTTTACTAAAATTTTTACTAAAACAAAGTCAACTATATATTTCAACTAGTCAAAACTCATTTGAAGATATCCGAAAATATTTTCCAATGGAAAAATATGACTAGTCAAAATTGCAGAATATATATCTGGGATTGTAATTTTGACTAGTCAAAACTAATGGTGCGTTCACACCGGACACGATTGACGCAAATAAATCGCTCTATTCGCACGAAGTTGGACGCTTGAACATTTTGAGTTTGCTCGCTTCATTGGCGCGTGACATTCACTGCACAACAGACGTGGATGCGCCTCATGGGCGGGGCTTCTGCCAGCGGCTCGTCTCAGTGAGAAATGGCTGACATGGGCTGTGTTTACACGTCTTTACTGTTAAAATCTACTGTTAATGTGTGACAACGTAGTTTTAAGACTTTTTCAGTCGATAATGTAGTTGTTTAAAGCTCAAATCTGTGGTTTATTTATGTAAAGAGCGCCTACTTGTACATTTTATCTGGCTTTTTCGGAGTTCAGGGTGCTCAGCGCTCATTAACCCCGGCGAGAGCAGCCTTTCCTCGGCCAGTCCTTCAGTCGTCTGCCACTGGCTCTGGTGTCTCTGTGGTGTGTCTCAGAGCCGGCCCAAGGCATAAGCGAACTAAGCGGCTGCTTAGGGCCCCCCTGGCCACCAGAGGGCCCCCAAGAGCACAATAAATTACTCTCCGGCAAAGTTTTATGATGATTGAAATCGCGAAATGGCCTTAAACAATTATTGCAATAAATTGCAAAAAGTTTTCTAATATATGCACGGATTGATTCGGCACCATCGGCCGGACACTATTCACTTGTTAGTCAGGATTCATCCAGTCCAAAGAGCGGAAAAATCGGCGCTAAAGCGTACTCGTCAGTTGCCCGGTAACCTTTTTATGAATGGATGGATTTGAGAATGCGCTATATGGTTTAGTGCGAATATATTGTCTGACGTGCTGCATGTTTTGGAGCAGACAGCATAGCTTTTAGTTTCTCCCTTGAAATTATAAGTTGTGTGGCCTACAATTTGGAAGTTTTTATTTAGAAAATAAAAAGGTTCTTTCTACACAGTCGAATGGAATACAGAAAAATAACATTTTGTTTCCGCCAAAATAAAAACTCTGTTTAATGTTTGAAAGAAATCAACATTTCTTGTTTTTAAAATAAGTCTCTTCTTCTCACCAAGGCTGCATTTATTTGATTAAATACAGTAAAAACAGAAATATTGTGAAATAATATGATGTAAAGCAGCTGTTTTCTATGTGAATATACAGTAAAGAGTAATTTATTCCTGCATGTGATCAAAGCTGAATTTATCATCATTACTCACTCTTCAGTGTCATATGACCCTTCACAAATCATTCTGATATGATGATCTGATGCTCAACACACATCTATGATTATCAGTGTTGAACAATGTTTTTAGGATTTTTTTGAAAGCTTTCTATTTCAGAGAAATGCTGTTCTTTTGAGCCTTCTATTCATCAAAGAATCCTGGGGGAAAGTGAGCATATTCAGCAGAAGAGACTACTTAAAAAAAGTCCATATCCCAGTGTGAACTATATTGTAAGACTTACTGTAAGGCTTTGAGTATTAACGCCTGATCACTCTGATGGGTTTGCTACTGTTACAATTAAAACCTTATAAGGATAAAAACATGACAGGCAGACATGATGTAAGCAACACAACTACAACTAATACAATTTATACTGGGTTTTCAAATGATCAAGACTTGACAATAGTCAATCGAATTGGTGGCACAGAGGGCCCCAAATAAAATTCTGCTTAGGGCCCCATAAGGGCTTGGGCCGGCCCTGGTGTGTCTTGAGCTATAATTCGTCTTGTAACGGCCCATCTTTGCTCTCATGGATCTATAATTTATTCCCTGGCGAATCGTTTAGGCTGAGGGCAAAGTGAAGTTTCATTACTTGTTTATTTTTAGGCTGTTTAACTTTACGTTAGCGTTGTAGCCGACTAGCTCTGACTCTGAATGTTTGACTGAATTGTTTGCTTTATTTCATGTGTAGCTTATTATTATACTTCTGTATTATTGATCAAACATAAACTTGCATTTAACAAAAAGAGACTGGGTTGTGTTTCATGTCATTTAATGTTATCACAGTGATAATCATATTGTCTGAACCAGATATTAATATTCAGATTTTCTCCTCATTGTTGTCACTACTAGAGCAGCTCCTGATTGGTTAACGCCAAAGTTCAGATTTTTTAACTTAAGCGATCAAAACGCTCAATTCGCCTCATTCGCGCCGCAGAATGCCATTTGGCGTCACTGCATTGACTTAACATGCAAATCACTCGCGTCAATCGCGTCCGGTGTGAATGCACCATTAGTTTAGCACAGCCCGCGGTATTTAACCCCTTAACGCCCACTGTCATAAATATGCGACAAACCGTTTGACTCAATCAACCAGCCGAGATAGCGTCTGCATTCCCCCAATGCCGGTAGTGCATATTCGCTACGGACCTATGAACCTTCGACAAGCACTTGTTTCTAGTGGGATCGCAAAGTGACAGATTTATTCCCTGTTTACGCACGAGGATTACTCCGGTCGCGAAGTTATGGATATGAGTCGGGAAAGTTTGATCCTGAGGTGTATATAAGGTAAGTTGTGCTAAGATAAAAATACTCACCTGCTTATTGTGTGCTTATACACTCGACGTAATTAGATTAGATTCAACTTTATTGTCATTACACAAGTACAAGTACAAGGCAACGAAATGCAGTTTAGGTCTAACCAGAAGTGCAATAGCAGCAAGTGCAGGATATATACAATGGTTGCATAAGTGCAGGACATGGAAATGTACTGAATATATATAAATATGTATAAGTAGAGAGATGGTTATTACTATAAACAGAACTGAATTTACAGATGAATATATACAGTGAATAAATATACAGATGGCTATTACTATAAACAGAATGTACAGGTGAATATGTGCTATGAATATAATATACAGATGGCTATTACTATAAACAGAATTTTACAGATAGAGGTATACAATAATATGTTAGGCTAATATGAGGAATATAGCAGTGGATTAAGTTAGTGCAATAAATTATGGACAGAGCTATCTGAAAAAAAGTGTAAAAGTGTAGTGGAAAGTGATTGCATATTACAGTTAGAAGTACGGTGCAAAATGCAAATGTAAACATTGTTACTATAAATACAGTCGGCAGTGCAAATGAACATATTCCAGTTAAGATATGATGGTGCAGAATGCATAAGTAAACAGTTGTTACTGTAATAAACAGTCGGTAGTGCAAATAAAGTGAAGGCAGATGTGAGGTAGGAGAGTTAGCAGTTTATGAGGGAAGTGGATCAACGGTGGTTTGAGTTCAGTAAAGAGACAGCTCTGGGGAAAAAACTGTTCTTTAGTCTGCTGGTCCTGGTCCGGAGGATCCTGAAACGCCTGCCGGAGGGCAGGAGAGAAAACAGTCTGTGGGCTGGGTGAGAGGAGTCCTTGAGGATGCTGCGAGCTCGATGCAGACAGCGTTTCCTCTGGATGTGCTCGATGGCAGGTAGTGGAGTCCCTGTGATGCGCTGGGCAGTTTTCACCACCCGCTGCAGTGCCTTGCGCTCCGCAACAGAGCAGCTCCCATACCATACTGTAATGAGGTGAAATATGTGTGAAAAGTATTTTTGAAGTTATTGCAATATTTAGCTTTGTAGCATATTAGCGACAGTGGACCATAAGCCTAATGCTGACCGGTAACCAGCGCTATATAGAAATATATAAAAAAACTCTTTTCGTGACGGCTTATCAAGGTAATCCTTTGTATTTTTCTTAGTTATTTTCAATAGTCTGTATACAGACACCATGCTGGGATATGAATACAAAAGCTATTTATTTTTATGCAGATCCGAATGAAACCTTCCGTGTTTTACAGCAAGCGCGTAAAAGCGCAAACTGCATGTGCATGTGTGTGTTTGTATGTATGCGTGTGTGTGTGTGTATGTATGTATGCATGCATGCATGTGTGTCCACGTGTGCGTGAATGCGTGTGTGCGCGCGCGTGTGTGTGTGAGTGTATGCATGCATGTGTGTGTGTCCACGTGTGCGTGAATGCGTGTGTGTGCGCGCGCGTGTGTGTGTGTGTGTGTATGTATGCATGCATGTGTGTCCACGTGTGCGTGAATGCGTGTGTGTGCGCACGCGTGTGTGTGTGTGTATGTATGCATGCATGTGTGTCCACGTGTGCGTGAATGCGTGTGTGTGCGCGCACGTGTGTGTGTGAGTGTATGCATGCATGTGTGTCCACGTGTGCGTGAATGCGTGTGCGTGAATGCGTGTGTGTGTGCGCGCGCGTGTGTGTGTGTGTATGCATGCATGCATGTGTGTCCACGTGTGGGTGAATGCGTGTGTGTGCGCGCGTGTGTGTGTGTGTGTGTATGCATGCATGTGTGTCCACGTGTGCGTGAATGCGTGTGTGTGCGCGCGTGTGTGTGTGTGTGTGTATGCATGCATGTGTGTCCACGTGTGCGTGAATGCGTGTGTGTGCGCGCGTGTGTGTGTATGCATGCATGTGTGTCCACGTGTGCGTGAATGCGTGTGTGTGCGCGCGCGTGTGTGTGTGAGTGTATGCATGCATGTGTGTCCACGTGTGCGTGAATGCGTGTGTGTGCGCGCGTGTGTGTGTGTGTGTGTGTGTGTGTATGCATGCATGTGTGTCCACGTGTGCGTGAATGCGTGTGTGTGCGCGCGTGTGTGTGTGTGTGTGTGTGTGTGTGTGTATGCATGCATGTGTGTCCACGTGTGCGTGAATGCGTGTGTGTGCGCGCGTGTGTGTGTGTATGCATGCATGTGTGTCCACGTGTGCGTGAATGCGTGTGTGCGCGCGTGTGTGTGTGTGTGTATGCATGCATGTGTGTCCACGTGTGCGTGAATGCGTGTGTGTGCGCGCGCATGTGTGTGTGTGTGTGGAGGTTAACCCTGGGGCTACCCAAGAGGTGTTTCACGGCCCCAGCTCCTTAAATAGTTAAAGAGTGGAAAAGCATTGTTATGTTACATTGTTATAGTACAAAGAACTGCTTCTGTGCATTCCCTCTCATTCTTTCAGGTTTAGCAACATGCATTTGAAAACTTAATTTACAATTCAAATTAATGCAATGTTTCCTATACTAACAGTAACGTTTGTGTATATTGTGTTGGTGACATGAAAGTGGTCATAATTTTTCTTATTGAATACCTGCTGTTGCAGATTTATATAAATAAAAAAGGGTGAATAAATAAAACATAGTTTTTTTCTCTGTTATTTTACTGTGTTTTTGTTATCTTATTATTGACCATTATGCCTGCTGTTGCAAATTTGCAACACACCAAAATTTCTATTTATTTGTTGTGCAAAAGTGAAATTGATAATCTCAACATTATTTACCATCTACTAAAAGGCAAAAACACACATAAAACATTTTTTTAAATATACAGCTATATAAATTCAGGCGTTAAGGGGTTAACGCTAAAGCGGCTTGCCATAATAACACAGAGGCGGGGACAGAAACTCACAGAAACACAGCAATGGCTACATTTTTTCACTCTAGAATAAACTGATGCTATAATATCCAAGCGCTGGGAAATAATCTAGATCTGGCTTTACAGACGGTAATGCGATTTGCTAATATGCTGATTTAAAAGTGATCTCCTTTTCCTAAAGAATCATAATATCGATCAAAAGGAACAGAAGTCCAGCTTTAGCTCTCCTTTAGCGCTGAAGAGCACCACAGGTGAGAGATATTCATATACAATATTTCATTTCAAAGAGAATTACATCGAAGATTCATCAAATTAGATTCATCGGATGGTTATAGTCCGGCGTGTTCCATCACAAATTATATTAGGGGTGTGATGAGACGCTTCTCTCACGAGAACGAGACGAGATTTTTACATATTTTTCAGAAATCCTCAGTGATGAAATGCATGACTGGAAAAATAGTTTGCAGGTGCATTTGAAATGTTTTAACTCATCATCTTGTAATGAATGAGTAATCTACTTGAGTATGAATTATCATATGCAGTAAAGACAACAATACTGGAGCACTGTAAAGGTTTTCCCACAAACTGACTGGCTTCTCTCCTAACATATCCTCCTGGGACCCAGAAAAAAAAGTTTGTTTATTATATTTTTGAAAACTGATATTTAATGCATATGTTATGATGTGTCCTCTGTAGTGACACCAGTTGACATGAAATTGCATGTATAGGCAAAAACAATGGGATTTATTTTTAATTCACCAATACATTTTTAGGTTTCAGGATTTTTTTAAACAAACTTTGTTTAAAGATGATTCTGAACTGTTATGAAAGATATAACGGAATGCATTGATATACCATTTTTACTTTATGTAATATGTGGGTAAGATGACCATACTTGGATTTTCCCATTCAATACAATGTATCTATACACTGCATCTAATTTGCATATTAATGTGTTCTTGGTGCAACATGTAATGAAAAAATAAGTGTAATAATGGGAGGAATAATTGGCAAGATTTTCATAATAATATCTAATATTTCATAGGAATATTGATATGTCATTTCTTCCCCTGTTCTCTTGTTGTGTCTCCAGAATGCCTGATAATCATGATTTAGTCCTGGCGTCTCTACAGTGGACATTTATGAAATCAATAAAGTCATGTTTTGATTAGAAACCCCATAACATTTTCCTGAGATGCTGTTTTATAACAAACTATTTGAAAATTAATCCGATTTAAATTATAATTACAAACAATAAGGTTCATTAGTTAAAGCGTTAGTTCACCCAAAAATGAAAATTCTGTCAGTAATTACTCCCCCTCATGTTGTTCCAACCATGTAAGACCTTCGTTCATCTTCGGAACATAATTTAGTATATTTTTGATGAAATCTGAGAGCTGTCTCACTCCTCCATAGGCTTTCAGAGGGACTGAAACTTGATGGCCCAGAATAGTAAGTAAAAACGTCATTTAAGGAGTCCAAATGACTACAGTGGCGCTGTATTAAGTCTATCATGCGACGAAAATACTTTTTGAGCGGAAAAACAACAAAAATAACGACTTTATCCCACTATTATTGTTGTTCAATTGGGAGCGCCACGACGCATGCGTGAGAACTGAGATTACGGCGTTCTTCTTCTACTACTACTTGTTACTGGCTGCTCACTCTTTCGGAGTAGTACCGCCATCTACTGTACGAGATGATGTCCCGACATTACACAGCGCAACAAGGTCTGTTTACAAGCAGAGGAAGACGCGCGCTGTATGCAAGCTATTGAATTCGACACTGATTGTGATTTAGGTCTCGATTTAGATTTTTACAATGGTTAAAAAGTGTGCATTTCCTGGATGTAAGAATCGTGAGAAAAAGAAAGAGAACGTAAGAGTGCCTTACCAATTCTGCAAAATGAACGGCTTACCTTACACACTTTCCCAATAAATGATCGTGAGCCGCTACCATATATATATATATATGTATGGTTGGTTAAAAAAATCCAAGTCTTCATCTTCATCTACATTGAAATCAGCGGACATATTGACGAACGCACTTTTGCATACAGCGCGCGTCATCTCGTACAGTAGATGGCGGTACTACTCCGAAAGAGTGAGCAGCCAGTAACAAGTAGTAGTAGAATAAGAACGCCGTAATCTCAGTTCTCGCGCATGCGTCGTGGCGCTCCCAATTGAACAACAATAATAGTGGGATAAAGTCGTTATTTTTGTTGTTTTTCCGCTCAAAAAGTATTTTCGTCGCATGATAGACTTAATACAGAGCCACTGTAGTCATTTGGACTCCTTAAATGACGTTTTTACTTACTATTCTGGGCCATCAAGTTTCATTCCCTCTGAAAGCCTATGGAGGAGTGAGACAGCTCTCAGATTTCATCAAAAATATACTAAATTATGTTCCGAAGATGAACGAAGGTCTTACATGGTTGGAACAACATGAGGGTGAGTAATTACTGACTTTATTTTCATTTTTGGGTGAACTAACCCTTTAATATTAGTTAACTACATTAGTTAACATGAACTAATAATGAACTGCACTTATAAAGTATTTATTTATCTTTGTTAATATTAATTTCAACATTTACTAATGCATTATTAAAATCTTGTTAACATTAGTAAATGCACCGTGAACTAACATAAACAAACCATGAACAGCTGGATTTTTATTAACTAACATTAACAAAGATAAACTAATGCTGAACAGAGATGTTGTTCATGGTTAGTTCATGTTAACTAATGCATTAACTAATGTTAACTAATACAAAATACAAATGAGCACAAAAAGACAGAGCGAGAAAGAGAAAGGAAGGCTGATGCTCGCTAATACATTTGTTTTATGAATATTATCATATTTTTTAAATCTGATGTTTTAATTATAAATATGATGATCATCTCTAAGGTGGACATCTAACTTAAAATATGATATTTACTATCTGATTCTATCCATGTCATGTCAACAAATGTTCATTATTGTGCCTTTTACCCCAAATCCCATACTTTTACATAATCTTCCGTTATTGAAAAACTGTTGATTTATTTAAAAATCATTAACAAGACCCTCAAAATATAAAGAATAATTTGAGCAATTCTCATTTGCTACATAAAGTACAACATTTTGAAAAACATTAAATATGAGATCAGAGTAGCTCAAATGAACTTTTTGGAAGCATAATTACAACAACATATATTGAATTAGCACTAAAGCCAAACAATTGTATTTATAATATGATTGTAAAAGGTTTGATGATGCTCAACCACCTTAAGTGACCCTTTTTAGTTTGGGCCTCAAAAAGTCTGTGCACGGCCCTGCATACCATAATCAAAGTAGCCTACTCAATATTGAAAGTGCAAATAGATTTTTTTCCAATTTTTTCTTCAAGCATGATACAGAGCTAATAGATGGTTACAACTAGATAGCTTTATATTGGGAGATATTTTCACTAACATGTAACACACACACTCGTAACACATGCTCAATGTCTTCTCGTGATCAGTGGCAGTGCTGCGCACTATACAGTCCTTCCAGAAAAATTAGGCTTTCTTTTGTGATTGTTGCAAAAATCCTTGATTATGCGGCACGTTTTCTTAAAAAATGCCATGGAAAATGCGGGATATTTATGCAATTTTATGCGATTAAACTTGCAAAAACTGCGGTTTGATGAAAAAGAGGAAAAAAGCGAATATTTTTAATTGAATATTTAAGTTCTCATCTTGTTTTATTGAAGACCTTAATAAACACACGGCTCAATTTGGACCGATTTCAAAACAATGCATCATGAAGCTTCGAAGCGTTATGAATCAGTGAGTCGATTCAGCGGTTCAGAGTGTTATGAGTCAGTGAGTCGATTCAGCTGTTCAGAGCGTTATGAGTCAGTGAGTCGATTCAGCGGTTCAGAGCGTTATGAGTCAGTGAGTCGATTCAGCGGTTCAGAGCGTTATGAGTCAGTGAGTCGATTCAGCGGTTCAGAGCGTTATGAATCAGTGAGTCGATTCAGCGGTTCAGAGCGTTATGAATCAGTGAGTCGATTCAGCGGTTCAGAGCGTTATGAATCAGTGAGTCGATTCAGCGGTTCAGAGCGTTATGAATCAGTGAGTCGATTCAGCGGTTCAGAGCGTTATGAGTCAGTGAGTCGATTCAGCGGTTCAGAGCGTTATGAATCAGTGAGTCGATTCAGCGGTTCAGAGCGTTATGAATCAGTGAGTCGATTCAGCGGTTCAGAGCGTTATGAGTCAGTGAGTCGATTCAGCGGTTCAGAGCGTTATGAATCAGTGAGTCGATTCAGCGGTTCAGAGCGTTATGAGTCAGTGAGTCGATTCAGCGGTTCAGAGCGTTATGAGTCAGTGAGTCGATTCAGCGGTTCAGAGCGTTATGAGTCAGTGAGTCGATTCAGCGGTTCAGAGCGTTATGAATCAGTGAGTCGATTCAGCGGTTCAGAGCGTTATGAGTCAGTGAGTCGATTCAGCGGTTCAGAGTGTTATGAATCAGTGAGTCGATTCAGCGGTTCAGAGTGTTATGAGTCAGTGAGTCGATTCAGCGGTTCAGAGCGTTATGAGTCAGTGAGTCGATTCAGCGGTTCAGAGCGTTATGAGTCAGTGAGTCGATTCAGCGGTTCAGAGCGTTATGAATCAGTGAGTCGATTCAGCGGTTCGGAGCGTTATGAATCAGTGAGTCGATTCAGCGGTTTGGAGTGTTATGAGTCAGTGAGTCGATTCAGCGGTTCAGAGCGTTATGAATCAGTGAGTCGATTCAGCGGTTCAGAGCGTTATGAATCAGTGAGTCGATTCAGCGGTTCAGAGCGTTATGAGTCAGTGAGTCGATTCAGCGGTTCAGAGCGTTATGAATCAGTGAGTCGATTCAGCGGTTCTGAGCGTTATGAATCAGTGAGTCGATTCAGCGGTTCAGAGTGTTATGAATCAGTGAGTCGATTCAGCGGTTCAGAGCGTTATGAGTCAGTGAGTCGATTCAGCGGTTCAGAGCGTTATGAGTCAGTGAGTCGATTCAGCGGTTCAGAACGTTATGAATCAGTGAGTCGATTCAGCGGTTCAGAGCGTTATGAATCAGTGAGTCGATTCAGCGGTTCAGAGCGTTATGAATCAGCGAGTCGATTCAGTGGTTCAGAGCGTTATGAATCAGAGAGTCGATTCAGCGGTTCAGAGCGTTATGAGTCAGTGAGTTGATTCAGCGGTTCAGAGCGTTATGAGTCAGTGAGTCGATTCAGTGGTTCAGAGGTTCAGAGCGTTATGAGTCAGTGAGTCGATTCAGCGGTTCAGAGCGTTATGAGTCAGTGAGTCGATTCAGAGGTTCAGAGGTTCAGAGCGTTATGAGTCAGTGAGTCGATTCAGCGGTTCAGAGCGTTATGAATCAGAGAGTCGATTTACCACTTTATTTACAATTTATTCATCTCCAAAACTTCCACTTCCTGATCTCATACAGAGCAGACGTGCCTTCTATCTGCTCCCCGCTCTGCTTTGGCGCTGATCTTTTTGTCTTTTTTTCTTGACTCCCTGCTTGCTGGACTCCTGAAAATACTGAAATGGAATTAATTAACTGGTCTCTCAGCGCGATTGACAAGATTTTCTCACTGAGGAAAGGTGCTCCGGGAGAACCCACCTGCCCGGACGGGACCTTCCCCGCGGGCTACACGCGGGACGCCTGGAACAACTGGCAAGGCCTGTGCCTGGAAGTCCTGTCCGTGGAGGATGTGGAGGATTTATTCATAATTGGCATTTTGATAGCGGGGTTCCTATTTCTCGGCCTTGGGATTGCCCTGACCTATCGTAAAATTGGTAAGACAGCTGCCAGTAAATTCACCCAGCCGCTGTCTGTGGAAATTAAAGAGTGCTTCGGGGATGTGTGTGGCCGACTGAAGGTATTAGATCAAAGAGTGACACAGATTGAGGAACTGTATCGTAACATCTCAGCCCGGACTGCGGAGACGCAGGGAAGAGTGGGCTCCATCGGGGGTCAGGCTAGTGAACTGGTCTGGTCTGACCATGAAATTGGATGAAATGTCCAGGTCCATTCATGAACCGGACGCTCGCCACTGACGCTGAGGATCAGAACGGATTGATTGATTATGGTCTGGAAAATTACCGAAGATCGGCTAAATGGATTAAGATATTTTCCCTCATCCCAACGTCCAGCTTGTCCCTATCTCTCGGTTGGGAGGTCAGCTTGACAGCTGGGTCCTGCTATCTTGCTTTCGTTCCCTGTGCACGGCCATATCTCCTTTCAAGGACAAGCCACAGAACTGAACTTTGAAAACATCTTAAGTTATGGCTAACATTCTCACACAACACAGGAAGCTTCAAGACTCTTATTCGCATCACACACACCTCACCCCATCCCTGCCCCCATCCAACCGTCTGCCTCCCCTTTCCTCCTTCCTATCTCCCTTACTATTCCCAACAAAAAATCCCATCACGTGACCACGTGTACTGTGTGTACTTTGTATGTAATGTTTGCATGTATGCTTAGCAATCTGCATTTCTTTATTTCCGGAGAGCGTGTGGCGGCGCTTTAAATAGCTGCGGCTCGGAGGCTTGCTCCAAACTTCATTTCGTTGCATTGTACTTGTACATGTGTAATGACAATAAACTTGAATCTCATCTCATCCAATAATTGTTGAAGCAACAACGTCTGCTGTTGCGTAAAAACACATGCGTCGTGATGCTTCTGTGATATACAGGTGCTGGTTATATAATTAGAATATCATCAAAAAGTTGATTTATTTCACTAATTCCATTCAAAAAGTGAAACTTGTACAGGGAGTGCAGAATTAGGCAAGTTCTATTTTTTAGGATTAATTTTACAACATTAATAATTAAACAACGACCATGTTGTCAATGAACACAAAAAACTCATTAATATCAAAGCTGAATATTTTTGGAAGTGGTTTTTAGTTTTAGCTATTTTAGGGGGATATCGGTGTGTGCAGGTGACTATTACTGTGCATAATTATTAGGCAACTTAACAAAAAACAAATTTATACCCATTTCAATTATTTATTTTTACCAGTGAAACCAATATAACATCTCAACATTCACAAATATACATTTCTGACATTCAAAAACCAAACAAAAACAAATCAGTGACTAATATAGCCACCTTTCTTTGCAAGGACACTCAAAAGCCTGCCATCCATGGATTCTGTCAGTGTTTTGATCTGTTCACCATCAACATTGCGTGCAGCAGCAACCACAGCCTCCCAGACACTGTTCAGAGAGGTGTACTGTTTTCCCTCCTTGTAAATCGCACATTTGATGATGGACCACAGGTTCTCAATGGGGTTCAGATCAGGTGAACAAGGAGGCCATATCATTAGATTTTCTTCTTTTATACCCTTTCTTGCCAGCCACGCTGTGGAGTACTTGGACGCGTGTGATGGAGCATTGTCCTGCATGAAAATCATGTTTTTCTTGAAGGATGCAGACTTCTTCCTGTACCACTGCTTGAAGAAGGTGTCTTCCAGAAACTGGCAGTAGGACTGGGAGTTGAGCTTGACTCCATCCTCAACCCGAAAAGGCCCCACAAGCTCATCTTTGATGATACCAGCCCAAACCAGTACTCCACCTCCACCTTGCTGGCGTCTGAGTCGGACTGGAGCTCTCTGCCCTTTACCAATCCAGCCACGGGCCCATCCATCTGGCCCATCAAGACTCACTCTCATTTCATCAGTCCATAAAACCTTAGAAAAATCAGTCTTGAGATATTTCTTGGCCCAGTCTTGACGTTTCAGCTTGTGTGTCTTGTTCAGTGGTGGTGGACTTTCTGCCTTTCTTACCTTGGCCATGTCTCTGAGTATTGCACACCTTGTGCTTTTGGGCACTCCAGTGATGTTGCAGCTCTGAAATATGGCCAAACTGGTGGCAAGTGGCATCTTGGCAGCTGCACGCTTGACTTTTCTCAGTTCACGGGCAGTTATTTTGCGCCTTGGTTTTTCCACACGCTTCTTGCGACCCTGTTGACTATTTTGAATGAAACGCTTGATTGTTCGATGATCACGCTTCAGAAGCTTGGCTATTTTAAGACTGCTGCATCCCTCTGCAATATATCTCACTATTTTTGACTTTTCTGAGCCTGTCAAGTCCTTCTTTTGACCCATTTTGCCAAAGGAAAGGAAGTTGCCTAATAATTATGCACACCTGATATAGGGTGTTGATGTCATTAGACCACACCCCTTCTCATTACAGAGATGCACATCACCTAATATGCTTAATTGGTAGTAGGCTTTCCAGCCTATACAGCTTGGAGTAAGACAACATGCATAACGAGGATGATGTGGTCAAAATACTCATTTGCCTAATAATTCTGCACTCCCTGTATATTATATTCATTCATTACACACAGACTGATATATTTCAAATGTTTATTTCTTTTAATTTTGATGATTATAACAGACAACTAAGGAAAATCCCAAATTCAGTATCTCAGAAAATTAAAATATTTATTAAGACCAATACAAAGAAAGGATTTTTAGAAATCTTGGCCAACTGAAAAGTGTGAGCATGTCCAGCACTCAATGCTTTAGCTGCGGCTCCTTTTGCCTGAATTACTGCAGTGATGCGGCGTGGCATGAGTCCATCAGTCTGTGGCTCTGCTCAGGTGTTATGAGAGCCCAGCTCTGATAGTGGCCTTCAGCTCTTCTGCATTGTTGGGTCTGGCATATCGCATCTTCCTCTTCACAATACCCCAGAGATGTTCTATGGGCTTAAGGTCAGGCGAGTTTGCTGGCCAAATTAAAGCAGGGATCCCATGGTCCTTAAACCAGGCACTGGCTGCTTTGGCTCTGTGTGCATGTGCCCAGTCCTTTTGGAAAATGAAATCTGCATCTCCATAAAGTTGTTCAGCAGCAGGAAGCATGAAGTGCTCTAAAACTTCCTGGTATACGGCTGCATTGACCTTGGACCTCAGAAAACACAGTGGACCATCACCAGCAGATGACATGGCACCCCAAACCATCACTGACTGTGGAAACTTTACACTGGACCCTTAAGCAGCGTGGATTGTGTGCCTCTCCTCTCTTCCTCCAGACTCTGGGACCCTGATTTACAAAGGAAATGCAAAATTGACTTTCATCAGAGAACATAACTTTGGACCACTTTTTTTCCTTTTTGTCTTTAGCCCAGTTGAGACGCTTCTGACGCTTCTGTTGTTCAAGAGTGTGACAACTGAAACCCATGTCTCGCATACGTCTGTGTGTAGTGGTTCTTGAAGCACTGACTCCAGCTCCAGTCCACTCTTTGTGAATCTCCCCCACATTTTTGAATGGGTTTTGTTTCACAATCCTCTCCAGGGTGCGGTTATCCCCATTGCTTGTACACTTTTTTCTACAACATTTTTTCCTTCCCTTCACCTCTCTTTTAATGTGCTTGGACACAGAGCTCTGTGAACAGCCAGCCTCTTTTGCAATGACCTTTCGTGTCTTGCCCTCCTTGTGCAAGGTGTCAATGGTCGTCTTCTGGACAGTTGTCAGGTCAGCAGTCTTCCCTATGATTGTGTGGCCTACAGAACTCGACTGAGAGACCATTAAAGGCCTTTGCAGGTGTTTTGAGTTCATCAGCTGATTAGAGTGTGGCACCAGGTGTCTTCAATATTCAACCTTTTCACAATATTCTAATTTTTGAATTGGATTTTCCTTAGTTGTCTTTTATAATCATCAAAATTAAAATAAATAAACATTTGAAATATATCAGTCTGTGTATAATGAATGAATATAATATACAAGTTTCACTTTTTGAATGGAATTAGTGAAATAAATCAACTTTTTGACGATATTCTAATTATATGACCAGCACCTGTATATAATGCGAGGGAACTGAGTGCTTACTATTTTATGTATTTTTTTATTTTTTACTATGATCATGTGTGTTTTCAAGCTATGATTTTATGATTCTTTGTTGAAACTGCTCTTATATGAAAATAACTATATTCAGCCTTTCATGCAGACTATTTTTACTTGTCTGGTTGGTATTTGGCTGCATTTAAGTTTGAGAAATGATTAAATACTCATCTGAGTATTTATCTGAGAAGGTAGATGTTTGTATTAATATCTTATCTGGCTGTTCTTTTCCACTCGAGGTGGTCACTCGTGCAGTGGCCAGATTACAGCTAGACGGGCCACAGGAGAAAGAGCAAGCACTCGAAGTTAAAGCAGATTTCAGTCTCTAAAAGCCAGCAGTCCCCACCAAGCCGTGCAGAATAACATTCACGCTGGTAGGCAAGGCATTTCCATGCTGGTGCTGCTCTGCACACCATGGCAGACATACCAGGCTGACCTGCTGAAAAAAAGGATGGGATGGCTCATGTAAAAAATATATTAAGTAGCTCCTTCCTGACACCCTCGCAATGCCGCAGTTCCATCCCCACCCCCTCCAGTGTTTGGGGGGGGGGTTAGCAATATTTATGTTAAATATTCAGTTGCAGTTCCTCAGGACACAGGATATTTAACATTCCCCCGACAGGACATTGCATGAAAACTACTGCCAAACATATCTCCTTGGGTTTTGAGAACTGTAGAAAAAGGCTACAGAATACAATTGGCACACCATCCACCAATTTTCAACGCTGTGGTCTCTACCGAGAAACTAAAGTGGGCATATGTTCTGGTACAGGAAAATTCTAACTGGGGAAAGTGTCTATAGAACATGTTCCCCAACCAGACAGACAGTCAGGTTATATCAGGTTATATTTTTTGTTTCCCAAAATTTAACTGAACCATTCTCTCAGGACAAACAAGTTCAAAATGCTGACAGTCAAAATTATTGTGACTCGAATTCAACACAAAGATTGGTTTGTCACAATCGACCTCAAGGACGCATATTTGCATGTAGAAATTCTGCCACAACACAGGAAATTCCTGAGGTTTACTTTCGGGGGTGAAGCTTATCAACATCAGGTTCTTCCATTCGGCCCAGCCTTGACACAAAGATGCAGCTCTGGCTCTGTTGCAACACCAGGGCATCTGCATTTTGAATTACAGAGACAACTGCCTCTCAAGAGCTTGCGCTGTGACATCGGAAGATGTCCTCGCTCATCTTCATATCTCTGGGGAGAGGACAACGTATTTAGCTCTCCCCCGCATGTGTTGAGTCAATCTTAAACACCCTGAGCGATATTAGGCTAGGTCAGGAAATTACTTTCCATTGCTCTCAAAGACTTCTAGGTCTTATGGCAGCTGTGTCCACAGTGATAACTTTGGGCCTTTCGCACCATTTCCATTTCAGCTGTGGCTCAGAGCCAGGGGATATCATCCAAGGACCAATCCCCCGGGGTAAATGAGGGTTAGGGCACACGCCGAGTGCTTCATGCCCTTTTTAAAATCCATGTTTATGGTAAGCGCATGCGCTGAGTTCTTAGTGCACTTTCTAAAATCCATGTTTATGGTAAAGGTTACATGCTGTACACTTTCTATGTAACTCAAAACCAGGTTCCTCGCCTTCAAATCAAATCAAATCAAATCACTTTATTGTCACACAGCCATGTACACAAGTGCAACAGCAGGTGAAATTCTTGGTGCAGTTCCGAGCAACATAGCAGTCATGACATGACATATACAACATTTAAAGCAGCATCAGATTACACATCTGATGCGCCCACAATTACTCACAGCACAGTAAACAGTAAACACTACAATAAACAATAAATAATTTACACAATGTGAGTGTAGTTCTCACAGCTTTAACCAATATACACATACTTACAATATACATATACTTTAAACAATATACACTAAACATACATTAAACAGTATACATTAAGCTATAATAATAATAATATACAATGTACAGTTTCCATTATTATTCACAGTAGAGATCCAATGTACAATAGGTGCTATATGATAAATAATAAATGATAAATAAATGTGTATATAATGTGTGTGTATCTACAGTGGGTTGTGCTGAGTGGTATTCTGTCCAGTGTGTGTTATGATCCTGATGGGTCAAGAGTTAAGGAGTCTGATTGCTTGTGGGAAGAAGCTGTTCTGGAGTCGGCTGGTGCGTGTTCTGATGCTGCGGTACCGTCTGCCTGATGGCAGCAGTGAGAGCAGCCCATGGTTCGGGTGGCTAGAGTCTCTGATGATCCTCTGAGCTCTCTTCACACATCGCTTGGCATAAATGTCCTGGAGGGAGGGAAGCTCACCTCCGATGATGTAGCTGGCCGTGCGCACTACCCTTTGCAGGGCTTTGCGGCTGCGGGCGGTACTGTTGCCGTACCAGGTGGTGATGCAGCCAGTCAGCAGGCTCTCTATGGTGCTGCTGTAGAACCGTGTGAGGATGTGGCGGCTCATTCCAAACCTCCTCAGCCGTCGCAGAAAGAAAAGGCGCTGATGAGCCTTCTTCACAACGGCCTCGGAGTGGACGGACCATGAGAGTTCCTCCGTGATGTGGACACCGAGGAACTTGAAGCTGCTGACTCTCTCCACCGGTGCTCCATCGATGGTGATGGGGCGGTGTTCTCTCTCATTCCTCCTGAAGTCGACCACCAGCTCCTTGGTCTTGCCTTGGGTCCTACTCTAGGCATGTGTTGTCGTCGCAAGATGCTCACGACAGGCGATTCCCTCATGGGATGGGGTGCTATCGTAGAGAGGTCATCATCTCAATTGGTGCATCAATTGCCTCTGCATTGCAGCCAAATTGATGGCTGCATTTCTTACCCTGAAGTACTTCCTCCAACATTCATGTCTTAGTGTGGATGGACAACACTACGATAGTCACCTACATAAATTGCCAATGTAGACAGCATTTATGCCGTCTGAAACTGCTAGCGAAGCAGGTTCTGCTTTGGACTAGGTTTTGCTTTACATTTACATTTACATTTATGCATTTGGCAGACGCTTTTATCCAAAGCGACTTACAGTGCCCTTATTACAGGGACAATCCCCCTGGAGCAACATGGAGTAAAGTGCCTTGCTCAAGGACACACTGGTGGAGACTGCTGGGATCGAACCAGCAACCTTCTGCGTATCAGTTCAGTGGTTTAATCCACTAGACCACCATCTCCACATTTTTAACAAATTGCAGCTTTGAACAAATTCCTCTCCCTCAAGGCGATTTACAACCCTGGGCATTTGAATGTGGGAGCAGACTTTCTGTCTGGCTGCGACATACAGGGAATTGAAACGCCACCCTTAGGTAGTCAAACAGACCCTGACGAAGGCTTGTAAGCCGCAATGTGTAGGTGTACTTACCACCTGTTTTTATAAGATTAAGCCATGATGAATTAAAGGCTTTTTTTTGTAACTTTTTCTACACCATTCGAGTGCCTTGGAAATTCTTTATTTATTGAGTTGAACCATCCCTTATATCCAAAGAGCACCGAGATAAGGAATTCACACCCTGTGCAGAACTTTTTTTGCATTCTCTACTTTGAAGATTTGGTAAAGATTTTACAAAGATTTTAGAGGGGGACCTTTTTGCTTCACAGGCAACCACGCAATGTTTGAAGATGAATCATTCCTTTAAATATGTTGGCTGCTTTCATCTGTTCCATGTTGTCTTTTATCCAAACTCTTGTAGCACAGAAGTGACTTCTAGTTTAGTGTTGAGTGTTTTATGTTCCCTAGTCTCTTGGAGAAAAGTTCTTAATATAAACTATATAATGTTACTGTTGTAAACATAAATGCAAAGCATGTGAAGTGTAAAGTAGCTGAACTTTTTGTGTCTCTGTAGTATCAGAGATGTTTAAACTGAGACTGAAGGAGGAGTTTCAGTATCTGAATGAAGAAACATCATCTGGAGAAAGACGACTACTGAACGATGTCTTCATTGAGCGGCACATCACAGAGGAACCGGATTCTCACATCAGTGACAATAAAGAGATCATAAGCAACAACATCTTTGAAAGACAGAAAATCAGGACAGTTTTGATGAAGGGCGAAGCTGGCATTGGAAAATCTGTGACTGTGCAGAAGTTCATCCTGGACTGGGCTGAAGAGAAGTCAAACCCTGAGATTGAATATGTATTACTGATCCCTTTCCAGAAGCTGAACATTATCAGAGAGACGGTGAAGGAGTGGAGCTTCATGGAGCTTCTGCAGCAATGCTTTAAAAACACTGAACACCTGAACCCTAGCTCTGACAGGATCATGCTGATCTTTGATGGACTACATGAGTTTAAACTCCCTCTGGAGTTCAAAAACACAAAGAGCATTACTGATCCAAACAAACCAGCCTCAGTCTCTGATCTACTGACAAACCTCATCATGGGAAATCTGCTTCCAAACGCTCAGATCTGGATCACCAGCAGACCAGCAGCAGCCAATCAGATTCCTGCTGAATATATTGATCGTGTGACAGAGATCCAGGGCTTTAATGATGAACAGAAGAAGGAATATTTCAGAAAGAGCATCAGCGATCCGATTATGGCCAATAAAGTCATCAGTCACATCCAGAAATCACCACCACGCATCAACAGCATGTGTTATTCACCAGATTACTGCAGAATCATCGCAGCGATTCCAAAGGAGATGATCAGTACAGGTTCAGATTTCCCCAGGACTCTCACTCAGATGTACAGCAGATTTCTGTTAGCTCAGACCGAACCGAATCGAGAGAGAAGAGAAACCATTATAGCTCTGGGTGAAATAGCGTTTGACCTGTTGGTAAACGGAAGCTCTCACTTCAGTGATGAACCTTATGGACTCAGTGCTGAACGTGTTAAAGCAAGCTCATCAATCATAAAAGTGACTGAAGACAAAAGCAAGTTCTTCTGTTTCTTGAATCACAGAACACAGGAGTTTCTGGCAGCTTTATATGCGACTGAGGTCATTAATGGAGGAAATGCAGTCCATCTCAGATATCTCTCCAGCCTAAAACTTGAATTTGGAGAGCAGAGCTTCACAGACTACAACTCGCTCCAGAAAGTCCTGAACATGGCTCTACAGAAACAGATGGATCTCTTCTTCTGCTTCTTACTGGGTTTGACACTGGAGTCCAGTCAGAGAGCTTTAAAAGACCTCCTGACACAGAGAAGGAGATGCAGATTTTCATCCAGTCAAGAAATAATTCAACACATCAAAACCATGATCATGAATTCCTCTTCAGAAAATGCAGTCGAAAGCAGTCTCCTGTTTGATGCTTTGAGAGAGCTGGATGACCGTTATCTAATCCATCAGATAAAAACACATCTGAAATCTGGACTCAGACTCTCTCCTGCTGAGTTTTCAGCTATGATGACTGTGCTTCTGAACCCAGAACAGCAGCTGGATCAGACTAAATCAGTGGTCAAAACATCTGGAGAACATGAGTGAGTAAATACATACGAACTGTGCAATGCATAAAAATAAATCACTTTCCTTTAACTGTCTAAATGTTTAAAATCGATTGATTGCATACTGTAGCCCAGCAGGAACATTTTTAATTCAGTGTTTAGACATTGCTCTTATTTGGTTCTATCAGCCATGTAAAGCCTGTCAGTTTGAAATGTTTAACACAATGGACAATATAAGCAGTGGTGGAAATGGCCGATATTCAAGACCACCCACAGGTCCAAGGACGGCAGCCAATGGCACGGGTGAAGGGTTATCTGCTAGGGGTGGCACGGTACATGGAAATAAAAATAATTTAGGTTAGAATGCCAATTGATTATTGGTCATTTATATAATAGTTTAGCTACGCATTTGATTATTATTGACTAAATCTTTATCTGAAAAAAAAAACATTGTCAGCCTGATCTGAGTCCTTGTTAATTTTTCTTTTATACTTTTCTAGGCATTTGCATTTAATGTGTTTTCTTCATACTCACAGGTTGAGATCTCTGAGATCGAACCTGTCTGATCTGAGAGAGCTGGACCTGAGTGCGAATATACTTGGAGATTCAGGAGTGAAGCAGCTGTCAGATCTACTGGAAGATCCTCAGTGTAAACTGGAGAAACTGGGGTTAGTAGTATTGTTTTTGGTCATTAATTTTTCACAAGGAATACTTTTGTTGTTTAGATTTTGATGTGACAAACAACAGAGTAAAAAGTGGTAGGATAGTGGTCGTGAGTTGGGGTCATTTAAGCTTGCCATGGTATACAGTTATACAAGTTATGCTTGGTATAAGGAATGATACTAGTATGAAATTATATACTGGTTTAAGGGGGGAAATCTACCATTAAAGGGCATCTTAGCAGAAGCTTTACATTATATAAAGCAATCGTCTGATGAAACTAAGGTAATTGATGACAGCATGATCATGTGAAAATCCGAAAACCAAGGGGGTGAAAACCTGACTAAAAGGTTGCTGTGTTGATTACAGGCCTGTCACAATAACAATTTTTGCTGGACGATAAATTGGCCAAGAAATTATTGTGATAAACGATAATATTGTCACTCTGAGACCATTTTCATCTAAAATAATGATAATGGCATAATAATGCAGGTACACCTTTTCAAAGATCAATAAACTTTTATTTCTAAAGACTATTTAACACTGAAAACGGAAAGCATTTTAAATATCCACAATAAATGAACAAAACAACCAAAACAAAAAAAGCAGTGGACTCTCAGTCTGTTAACAAAAAAATGCACTTGAATAAACAGCTGGAAAACTGCAACGGATGATTGTGTTTTAGGTAGTGCTGGGAATCGATTAAAACATTTTTTTTCCTGTAATTAATCACAAAGAATATGTTTTTAATGTTTTGATATTGTAATCATTTCAGTTACTCTCCAAATTAATGTAGAAACAATTTATTGACAGCATATTTTAAATATGTGTTGTATTGTCATGTTTTTATGAATGAAGGCCAGTATCACTGATGTCTCTATGAAACATTAATGACGTAACATTACAGTATAACTGAAAGCTCCCAATTTCAACATTTATTAGGCTTTAAAAAAAAAACAACTTTTAATTTAAGTGAACTTAAAACAATCTTTACATAACCCCATTATAATAAATGTTATTTTTACCTGTGGCCTTCTCTGTTATATAATAAATAAAATAATAAATGAAATATAGATTAATCATCATTAAAGCTACACTTGTCTCTGTTCCCGTTGTTCTTTGATGAACATTAATGACATCATCATCATCAGTGCTCCTGTCACTTTAAGAACGGCCGCTGATGGACATGGTGCGGATCTCACACGCTGTCCCGCACATCTCATTTCCTCACAACTCTTTAAGTTCTTTTAAGACGTTATTTAACTAAAGACTCCTAATATGAGAATACTCAAAATTCTCTGTGTTGTTGTTATTGTTTGTTCATGAGCAAAAGAGAACTCGATGTGAGCAAGAGACTGACACCAGTCTGTTTGTGCGTCGAGTGTGTGTGTGTGAAAAATGGATATAAAAACGGACGCTGGAAATGATCGTGGCCGGAAAAATGATCAAGCTCATTTTTTTTAATTGTGCGATTAGTTGATTTATTGACTATCATGCCTAGTTGACTATATTGCCAAAAGTTTTGGGACGCAGGCCTTTACATGCACATGAACTTTAATGCCATCCCATTCTTAATCCGTAGGGTTTAATATGGAGTCGCCCACCCTTTGCAGCTCTAACAGCTTCAGCTCTTTTGGGAAGTCTTTCCTCAAGGTTTAGGAGTGTGTTTATGGGGATTCTTCTAGAAGCGCATTTGTGAGTTCAGGCACTGATGTTGGACTAGAAGGCACTGACACCGCTCTGGGATTTTACGCAGTTGCTGTTGTTCCCAATCACTTCCACTTTGTTCTAATCCCACTAACAGTTGAGCGTGGAATATTTAGTAGTTAGTTAAAGCACACAATGCTTTATTTCATGTCCCGAATGGACTTATTGCACAGGTGTCCAGCGATCACGGCCCCACGCTTGAGTTCTCTGAGCTCCTGAGAGCGGCCCATTCTCTCACTGATGTGTGTAGAAGCGTCTGCAGGCCTAGAGCTTGAGTTCTCTGAGCTCCTGAGAGCGGCCCATTCTCTCACTGATGTGTGTAGAAGCGTCTGCAGGTCTAGAGCTTGAGTTCTCTGAGCTCCTGAGAGCGGCCCATTCTCTCACTGATGTGTGTAGAAGCGTCTGCAGGTCTAGAGCTTGAGTTCTCTGAGCTCCTGAGAGCGGCCCATTCTCTCACTGATGTGTGTAGAAGCGTCTGCAGGCCTAGAGCTTGAGTTCTCTGAGCTCCTGAGAGCGGTCCATTCTCTCACTGATGTGTGTAGAAGCGTCTGCAGGTCTAGAGCTTGAGTTCTCTGAGCTCCTGAGAGCGGCCCATTCTCTCACTGATGTGTGTAGAAGCGTCTGCAGGCCTAGAGCTTGAGTTCTCTGAGCTCCTGAGAGCGGTCCATTCTCTCACTGATGTGTGTAGAAGCGTCTGCAGGACTAGAGCTTGAGTTCTCTGAGCTCCTGAGAGCGGTCCATTCTCTCACTGATGTGTGTAGAAGCGTCTGCAGGTCTAGAGCTTGAGTTCTCTGAGCTCCTGAGAGCGGCTCATTCTCTCACTGATGTGTGTAGAAGCGTCTGCAGGTCTAGAGCTTGAGTTCTCTGAGCTCCTGAGAGCGGTCCATTCTCTCACTGATGTGTGTAGAAGCGTCTGCAGGTCTAGAGCTTGAGTTCTCTGAGCTCCTGAGAGCGGTCCATTCTCTCACTGATGTGTGTAGAAGCGTCTGCAGGCCTAGAGCTTGAGTTCTCTGAGCTCCTGAGAGCGGCCCATTCTCTCACTGATGTGTGTAGAAGCGTCTGCAGGTCTAGAGCTTGAGTTCTCTGAGCTCCTGAGAGCGGTCCATTCTCTCACTGATGTGTGTAGAAGCGTCTGCAGGCCTAGAGCTTGAGTTCTCTGAGCTCCTGAGAGCGGCCCATTCTCTCACTGATGTGTGTAGAAGCGTCTGCAGGCCTAGAGCTTGAGTTCTCTGAGCTCCTGAGAGCGGCCCATTCTCTCACTGATGTGTGTAGAAGCGTCTGCAGGCCTAGAGCTTGAGTTCTCTGAGCTCCTGAGAGCGGCACATTCTCTCACTGATGTGTGTAGAAGCGTCTGCAGGGCTAGAGCTTGAGTTCTCTGAGCTCCTGAGAGCGGCACATTCTCTCACTGATGTGTGTAGAAGCGTCTGCAGGTCTAGAGCTTGAGTTCTCTGAGCTCCTGAGAGCGGCCCATTCTCTCACTGATGTGTGTAGAAGCGTCTGCAGGACTAGAGCTTGAGTTCTCTGAGCTCCTGAGAGCGGTCCATTCTCTCACTGATGTGTGTAGAAGCGTCTGCAGGGCTAGAGCTTGAGTTCTCTGAGCTCCTGAGAGCGGCACATTCTCTCACTGATGTGTGTAGAAGCGTCTGCAGGCCTAGAGCTTGAGTTCTCTGAGCTCCTGAGAGCGGCCCATTCTCTCACTAATGTGTGTAGAAGCGTCTGCAGGTCTAGAGCTTGAGTTCTCTGAGCTCCTGAGAGCGGCCCATTCTCTCACTGATGTGTGTAGAAGCGTCTGCAGGCCTAGAGCTTGAGTTCTCTGAGCTCCTGAGAGCGGCCCATTCTCTCACTGATGTGTGTAGAAGCGTCTGCAGGTCTAGAGCTTGAGTTCCCTGAGCTCCTGAGAGCGGCCTATTCTCTCACTGATGTGTGTAGAAGCGTCTGCAGGTCTAGAGCTTCAGTTCTCTGAGCTCCTGAGAGCGGCCCATTCTCTCACTGATGTGTGTAGAAGCGTCTGCAGGCCTAGAGCTTGAGTTCTCTGAGCTCCTGAGAGCGGCCCATTCTCTCACTGATGTGTGTAGAAGCGTCTGCAGGCCTAGAGCTTGAGTTCTCTGAGCTCCTGAGAGCGGCCCATTCTCTCACTGATGTGTGTAGAAGCGTCTGCAGGCCTAGAGCTTGAGTTCTCTGAGCTCCTGAGAGCGGCCCATTCTCTCACTGATGTGTGTAGAAGCGTCTGCAGGCCTAGAGCTTGAGTTCTCTGAGCTCCTGAGAGCGGCCCATTCTCTCTCTGATGTGTGTAGAAGCGTCTGCAGGTCTAGAGCTGGAGTTCTCTGAGCTCCTGAGAGCGGCCCATTCTCTCACTGATGTGTGTAGAAGCGTCTGCAGGGCTAGAGCTTGAGTTCTCTGAGCTCCTGAGAGCGGCCCATTCTCTCACTGATGTGTGTAGAAGCGTCTGCAGGCCTAGAGCTTGAGTTCTCTGAGCTCCTGAGAGCGGTCCATTCTCTCACTGATGTGTGTAGAAGCGTCTGCAGGTCTAGAGCTTGAGTTCTCTGAGCTCCTGAGAGCGGCCCATTCTCTCACTGATGTGTGTAGAAGCGTCTGCAGGTCTAGAGCTTGAGTTCTCTGAGCTCCTGAGAGCGGCCCATTCTCTCACTGATGTGCGTAGAAGCGTCTGCAGGGCTAGAGCTTGAGTTCTCTGAGCTCCTGAGAGCGGTCCATTCTCTCACTGATGTGTGTAGAAGCGTCTGCAGGTCTAGAGCTTGAGTTCTCTGAGCTCCTGAGAGCGGCCCATTCTCTCACTGATGTGTGTAGAAGCGTCTGCAGGTCTAGAGCTTGAGTTCTCTGAGCTCTTGAGAGCGGCCCATTCTCTCACTGATGTGTGTAGAAGCGTCTGCAGGTCTAGAGCTTGAGTTCTCTGAGCTCCTGAGAGCGGTCCATTCTCTCACTGATGTGTGTAGAAGCATCTGCAGGTCTAGAGCTTGAGTTCTCTGAGCTCCTGAGAGCGGCCCATTCTCTCACTGATGTGTGTAGAAGCGTCTGCAGGCCTAGAGCTTGAGTTCTCTGAGCTCCTGAGAGCGGTCCATTCTCTCACTGATGTGTGTAGAAGCGTCTGCAGGTCTAGAGCTTGAGTTCTCTGAGCTCCTGAGAGCGGCCCATTCTCTCACTGGTGTGTGTAGAAGCGTCTGCAGGTCTAGAGCTTGAGTTCTCTGAGCTCCTGAGAGCGGCCCATTCTCTCACTGATGTGCGTAGAAGCGTCTGCAGGGCTAGAGCTTGAGTTCTCTGAGCTCCTGAGAGCGGTCCATTCTCTCACTGATGTGTGTAGAAGCATCTGCAGGTCTAGAGCTTGAGTTCTCTGAGCTCCTGAGAGCGGCCCATTCTCTCACTGATGTGTGTAGAAGCGTCTGCAGGCCTAGAGCTTGAGTTCTCTGAGCTCCTGAGAGCGGCCCATTCTCTCAATGATGTGTGTAGAAGCGTCTGCAGGCCTAGAGCTGGAGTTACACACCTGTGGCCATGAAGGGGTTGAACACCTGAACTCAGTGGAGGGGCGGCTCAATACTTTTGGCAATATAGTGTATATATACTCAATGCAAAATTGTATTCTGATTTTACCATACTTTTATTTCTCACATTCACAGGTTGAGAGCTTGTAAAATCAGTGACAGAGGTTATGCTGTTCTGAGTTCAGCTCTGAGATCAAACCCGTCTCATCTGAGAGAGCTGGACCTGAGTGAGAATGACATTACAGATTCAGGAATGATGCAGCTTTCAGATCTACTGGAACATCCTCAGTGTAAACTGGAGAAACTGGGGTGAGTTATCTTGTGCATACTTGTTAATACAAAATAACACAATCTCTCACGGTTCAATGTATTTTAGAGGTTTAAGCATGAAACACTGAAACCCTATTCTAATTGTTAAGATTTGTATTAGGGGCCAAGCACCGAAGGTGTGTAGGTACTTATTGTATCCGTTGGCATTCTTATATTCTTATTATTCCGTTTATTCTTCCTTTTCTGCTCTTAAGTCTATGGCAGCCCATAGAACCATTTATGGGGAAATTATGAAGTTTGGCACACAGATAGAGGATAGTTTGAACTCACCATAGCACATTTGCAGTCTCTAACTCAATTGCTGTAGTGCCACCACCTGTCCAAAGTTGCACTCACTAATTTCCTCTGATTCCTTGGCTCAAGATGATTTGATTGCACCCTATGACGTTGTTTTCCGTCATGAGAATTTTTCTGCCATTTTGAGTTTTCCAAACTCATCTTAGGCAGCTGCTCAGATTTTCACGAAAATTGAACCAGATCATCTTCAGACTATTCTGACAAAAAGTTATGGAATTCAAGTTCATTTGTCAAAACGTTCTCGAATAATTGGCAAAATAATTTAATGAAAAGCATGCCATGCAGGCAGATTGAAGCTGCGTTTAAAGGCCTACTGAAATCAAAATGGAAGTTTTTTTAGCTTTTAGTATGATTATGTTAGCCTTAAGGTTAGGAATAAGCTGGTGTGTTCCAAAACAATGACAACATTTGCATTTAGGAGATATAAGCATTCAAAACTTACAGTCTCTCACTTCCGTTAAAATTAATTTCAGATTTTGATGACATCATCACAGACTTCACCTTCTCATCACATCTTCTGTCCAATCAAATGGTCTCTAGAATCTGAAGCACCTGCCCTTACACTATAAATAGACCCTGAAACTGCGTCTGAAATCGGTCAGCTGTTCACACATTTACTATTTTCTACATGGTGACAGGCACATAGTGCACTTTACATGCGATAGGAAACGATTCAGACAGTGTAAATATGCTTTCAGTTGAGGCGAATGAAGTCTGGTTTCATGTTAGTTTCACGTACACCGCTGCAGCACACACACACTGTCTAGAGCAGAGCCGTTAGACGCGAGAGCGAGCGGATCACATGTGCGAGTCGGCGCATACAACAAAACATATCGGACCCATTTAAATGCTGCACACAATGCTTTATTTCAAAGCGATATGGAGGAGATTATGATGATAAACGGTTAGAGATTAGGAGGAAACTCTGGCTTTACCTGACAGAAACAGAAAGACCTGTGGTATTAATGAAACGCTATTGGCTGTTTCAAAAAAGAGGAGGAGCTGCTAACAGCTGGAGTCGTTTCAGGGGAAATTACGTCAACACACTGAATAATGCTGTGCGTTTTAAAGCACTTCAGTGGGCCTTTAAGTAAGGCACCCTGCTTGAGAGATGTCAATTGAGTGCATAGGAAGCAGATCAGCTGATATGGGCAGGGTTGGAGTTTTGCCATATTTGCTGAAGCTCAGCTTGACTACGAGGCCTGTCTGAATCAAGGTTATTTTAGTAAACAAAAACTCAAACTTAGACTAAAACTAGTGGTCAAAAAACATTTTCGTAAACTGAAATAAAATTTAAAAAACATAAATGAAAAACTAAAACTAAACAAAACCAACAACAGTGGTTTTGCTAAAAATCTAACTGAAATAAAACAATAATAAGCGAAAGCTCTTTACTGTGGCGGAAAATCAGACCTGTGGCTGTTGAGGGAAATGTCTGTATATGGTACAACCTAAGCATCTGTTCACAACAAACGCGTTTGTGTCAGTGAAATGGTAAATGACACAAGATAATGAGATGCAAGTTGAACTTCTTTTAACTTGAGCGCACTGTTTTTAGAATGGTGTTTCATGCGCGACAAGAGACGCGGATGCAACAGCAAAAGTCCGTCAAGCCCAAAAAACCTGTAAAGTACTACTGTATGTTTGAGATTTTATGTTTGCATGACGATGACAGGCTGAAGGGTGCTGTAATTATCTTTTTTTTTTCTTTTTTTTTTAACAAATCATTTACTACTACTAATATTATTATAGATAATAATATCCATGTGGAGACATTTTCCCACAATGTAGGGAATACCAGTACACACACACACACACACACACACACACACACACACAGGTTTCACAGCAGGTTGTATTGGCTGTAGTCAGATGACTTTAGCTATTTTTTTGATGTACCAGTGGTCACTGTTATATTTTACTGCTGAAAAATTTTAAATAGGCATGTTTAACAAGATTAAATCTTTAATAAGAATGAGTTTGTCTGGAATTTTTACTTTTATATTTTTAGCTTGCATTTATTTGGTTCTTTGTTCAATCGCGGCCCATTATTTTATTATTATTGTTAAGATGTCTGCACAAGAGTTAAGGGTAATCTGTGCAAACATTAAACTTGAATTTAAACATCTTGCTTTGGTCTACACTGGAAGTGTTCTGGGAACTCTGCTAAACTATAATTATTAAAACTAAAACTGAAACTAAATATATAAAAACTAAATAGAAATGTGTTCACAAAATAAAAACTAAAACAAAACTAGCAAATTTAAGAAACTAACTAAAACTAAACTGAAATTTACAGCAAAATTTGAATATATTAAAATAAAAACTGATTTATGAAAGCAAAACTATAATAACCTTGACCTGAACTAACACAGAATGCTTGATACACTTTTGTGAAACTCAGCCAGTTTAGTCACAATTGAAGCGTCCAAATTGCATTTGTAAGCAAAATAAAATATCAGGAATATGTTAACAATATCATTTATGCAGTAAATGCAGCACAAGTGTCAGATTTTTTAAAAACGTGCATGACAGACATCACTACCTGCAGCTCTCTGCGGTTTTCGGTTTGCAGGTAAAATAAAAGTCAAGTCAGACGGACACAAATCAGTAATAAACACAAGTGATGGTTTTATTTAATCTTTGTTTGTCTTATTAACAGCTGTTTATGATTTAACTGCTGATTTGGTTTAAGGACACAAGTAGAGACACATCATTGATCTTTCCACACAGGCACTACTTTGACACCTCACTGCACGTTTCCTTCATCTTTGGTTGAAAAAAATCCTTTAAGCATGTAAATGAAACATACATTTTTTAAGTTTAATTAAAATTTTAGTTAAGAAAAAAAAATTCATAGCACAACCTAGCGTCCAACCAGCACTAATACTGAACATAAATACTATATCAGTGTGTAAATTGATATCTTGGCTCTCTGAGTGATTTTATCATTGTCTTTTCTCTTTATTCTCATTTAAAACAGGTTGAGAGCTTGTAATATCAGTGACAGAAGATATATTATTCTGAGCTCAGCTCTGAGATCAAACCCGTCTCATCTGAGAGAGCTGGACCTGAGTAAGAATAACATTAGTGAATTTGGAGTGAAGCAGCTTTCAGCTCTACTGGCAGATCCTCAGTGTAAACTGGAGAAACTGGGGTGAGTGTTACTGGCTTTATTTAATATATTTGTTTGAATGAAGATCAATTTGACCTGTTAGTTATGCTCAACAAGTAGATTCTTTTCTGTGAAAGTTTATTTTTTGTTAGACACATGGAAATGCACTTTTTTTCTTCCCTTTCTTCACACTCACAGGTTGAGATCTTGTTATATCAGTGATAAAGGTTATGTTGTTCTGAGATCAGCTCTAAGATCAAACCCGTCTCATCTGAGAGAGCTGGACCTGAGTGACAATGCCACTGAATATTCACGAGTGAAGCAGCTTTCAGATCTAATAAAACATTCTCAGTGTAAACTTCAGAAACTGGGGTGAGTTGAGAAATGCCAATATCAGCTCACAGAGGGTTAATCTTTTCTTATAGACACGCAGACTTTTTTTATTAACTGGTGAGTTTTAAATATTATTAAAGTGTGTGAATGAACCTGTTAGTCAGCAGAAGCAAGCAGTTCTGAGAGCGTTTCCCAATCCTGGTCCTGGAGTTTCCTCAGCACAGTTTAGATGTCTCCCAAATAAATCGCACATGATCAACTGATTAGTAAGATGTGTGTGTCAGATAAAAGAGAACAGAAAATGTGCAGTGTTGGGGCTCCAGGACCAGGATTGGGAATCACTGTGACACACTTTCAGTGGCTCGTGCAAATGGTTTAACACAGATCGAGGTTGCAGAGCTGCACTTAAAGTCTGTTTGGCTTCAGTCACTCTGTGTGATTTTTAGTGAGTGATAGTTTGATCTGCTGTAGCTTGCAAAGCAAAATAAATCACTGATATCAATGTTGGAGATTTTTAACTAGATATAAAGAGTCCTTCACATTCCACACACAAATCAGGAGACGCGCAAACTACAACAATAATACATACATACGGTGTTCAGTCAGATCACATTGGAAATCATTATTTTTTTTAATAAACTTAACTTTAAACATTTAATAAAACATTGCTTCAGAAATATTAAAGAGTCAGTCTTGTGTTACTATTCAAATTTGTGATTGATAACTTTTTTTTGGCTTGGATAACATGAATCATCAGGATTCATCTGTGTAATTAGATGACTTTTTTACTTGAACCTTTACACATGGTTGTATACAATATATAATGTGTACGCATAATATAATGCACAAGGAATTTGTGTTCCGCAATTAACTAGAAAAAATAAAAATGGCACTTAAACAATGTGAATAAATCTATCTGTACTGTAAGGGTCAGCAACCAACAGAGCCAAAATAGGTTTAATGATGAATCTGAAAAACAGTTTGTTTCAGATGAACCTAAATCAACTTGCCTGATTCTCAATATTGTAGATTAGAGCCCAATCATTATTTGTTTATCACAGGACATTTACACATGCTTCTATTCACACTCACAGGTTGAGATCTTGTCAAATCAGGGATGAATATTGTGCTGTTCTGAGTTCAGCTCTGAGATCAATCTTGTCTCATCTGAGAGAGCTGGACCTGAGTGAGAATTACATTAGAGATTCAGGAGTGAAGCAGTTTTTAGCTCTACTGGCAGATCCTCGGTGTAAACTGGAGAAACTGGAGTGAGTCATTGGCTTCATTTGTTTTGTTTTTAAGTTTAAGGTTTTTCCCTATACTTTTCTAGACATCAGTAATTTATGTGTTTTCTTCACACTCACAGGTTGAGATCTTGTTGTATCAGAGATGGAGGTTGTGCTGATCTGAGTTCAGCTCTGAGATCAAACCCGTCTCTGAGAGAGCTGGACCTGAGTGAGAATGGCATTGGAGATTCAGGAGTGAAGATGCTTTCAGATCTACTGGAACATCCTCAGTGTAAACTGGAGAAACTGTGGTTAGTGTCTCTGGCTTTATTTAATATATTTGTTTTAGTAAAGTCTGGAATTGTCAAGCTTGGTTTATACTCGACACGTCAGCACGAGCACGAAGGTGCACACAGCAAAAATGACAGAGTGGCCGCAGAGTGGGCGGTAGTGCGCGTTGTGTGTGCAAGACACCATTTCGAGTGGTGGTGGGCACAGACAATTTTGTAACTTTCCATGCAGCTCCGCATCTGAAGATACACGAGTTTGAGGTGAATCTGGCCAAGCAGGCACCTTTCACCACATCAGCACCCAGTATGCACTTGTCTAAATTAGTTGCTTACATTTACATAATGAGCTTACAATAGGAGAAGTAGGCCCTTTAATGAAAATAAAGGTCCATGTTTAATAACAATGCAAAATTAAATGAAAATGTTTAGGCACATTAGAAAATATTTAAGAGATCATTAATTTATTCTCTTATCCATATATTTTGTTCTAATGTCACAATAATCTCAAGGTTTACTGGGTTTTACTCAATTCTTTTGTAGTGTGGTTTTGGTGAAGTGTACTAAAGTAAACATTGTCATGTGTATCTTACTTCTTCTCACCACTGTTTCCTGATGCTTTATAGAACAATTACACTTTAATATTAAACAATAGTACAACTGCAAGCGCACCTATAAACACCTTGTCCGTTTGGAGAGGAGCGCACAATCAGCAGAGGTTTGCATTGCGGAGTATAAAGTATAAACAAGGCTTTACACCCACCAGCTGGAGTGCCCAGGATAACCACCAGAGGGCACTCATTATGTCTCCTGTATTGCTTTCCTGATTTGCTTTCCCATCATGAACCACACTTCCCATAACCCACTGCCTGGACTCATGTTCTGATTACTGCCACATGTTCTTCATATCTCATTTTTGTTTGCCTATTTAAACCCTGCTCACTCAGTCTTTTATTGTGAAGTCTTGTTTAGTGTCTTTTTCTGAGCGTTATCCTGGTTCCAATCATCTGCTGGTCTCCCTGGATTTCTCTGTTTGCCTGTGTCTTGGACCTTGTTTTAATGTTTGGACGGTTTGGCCATGTGTTCGACCCTTTGCCTGTTTTATGGATTATGATTCTGGATTGCCCTAATTAAGATGCATATGAATCCTTAACCTTGTGTCTCAGAGCCGTACGTGAAAGGAAGCACTATCAGTATTTAATGTGTTTTTCTTCACACTCACAGGTTGGGATCTTGTCATATCAGTGATGGAGGTTGTGCTGTTCTGAGTTCAGCTCTGAGATCAAACCCGTATCATCTGAGAGAGCTGGACCTGAGTGGGGATAACATTGGAGATTCAGGAGTGAAGCAGCTTACAGATCTACTGAAACATCCTCAGTGTAAACTGGAGAAACTGGAGTGAGTGTCACTGGCTTTATTTAATATGTTTGTTTTAGTAAAGACTGGAAATACTATAATCTTTAGTTATAGTATTTTGTTCCCCTATACCTTTCTAGACATCAGTATTTAATGTGTTTTTCACACTCACAGGTTGAGATCTTGTTATATCAGTAACAGAGGTTGTGCTGATCTGAGATCAGCTCTGAGATCAAACCCGTCTCATCTGAGAGAGCTGGACCTGAGTGGGAACGTCATTACAGATTTAGGAATAAAGCAGCTTTCAGATCTACTGGAAGATCCTCAGTGTAAACTGGAGAAACTGGGGTACGTTTCTAATTCTGCCGTCGTATATTGCAAATCCATGCATGTTGACTCGTTCCTCACCAGACAGACTCACAATATCTTTATTTCCTTGTTTGTGATTGTGTCTGATTTTCTATTTCTGTGCTGTTCTGAGATCAGCTCTCAGATTCAGTCCCCTCTGTTACCAGCTTTTTCCAGTGCGTTTATGATAATAAAGTGTTCTATAAGGTCTAGTTGACTATTACTTAACCTTTAAAGCACAATGTTGGTCTGATTTGACTATTTTAAGCTGCACTACCGAAGCTTATTTGGCAAAAAAAAAAAAAGATAAATGTATTAAGCAAGATCATAAAAACCATGTTCTTGTGCATGTAAATTTTTGTTCATGTAAAAGATAAAAATGCTACCGAAAATTAGCTAAATGCTACCGAAAATGAGCTAAAGGGATTATATTATATTTCATTGCATTATTATATAACACTATTAAATTATATTAATGTCTTAAGAAATTCTGCATGGACCTACATCAATATTAGATTATTGAAATGAACACTTAAGGCCATGGGTGTGATTCCCACTGAACACACGTACATGATAATGTGCTCGTTGAATGTTTTACATAAGTGGACATATTCATACATGTAAAGTAACACCAAATGGGAAGACATAAACCACATAGACAGACTTCCTTTGATACTCTGATAGTTGATAAAACTATTTAATGTAATTACTCTACATCTTTATGTCAGTGTGATTCTCACTGTATTCTGACTGAAAGGGTTCATCTGTTTCTCAGACACTCACAGGATGAGATCTTGAAATATCAATGACAGAGGTTGTGCTGCTCTGAGATCAGCTCTGAGATCGAACCCATCTCATCTGAGAGAGCTGGACCCGAGTGAGAATAACATTGGAGATTCAGGAGTGAAGGTGAAACTGTCATTATTCTGCTGATGTGTGATTGTTTTAACAAACACTCAAGAGATGTCAAGAACAGATTTACTTTCCATGAACAAAAAGTGACAACACCCAGATCTCATGCAGAAATAACTTGCTGTACATCTCTGTTTGTGTATGATGATCTAATGCTTGATTTGTGTTTCACATGAGAAAATTTACCTTTTAAATGTATCGTTTGAGATAAATGTTCACAATATTAACAAACACATGTAAAATATAAATATAACAACTGGGATTTATCTTTTTCTTTTTTTCTTTCAGCCTGATTTTACTATACTGCACTTTACTTGGATGTTTCATACTAAGCTATCACCCAGTATATAGCATACCCATGAGCATGTTAAGACATAACACCAACACTTACTAAAATATCAAAATGATTAATTTCAGTACATCAAACTAGATTTGGACATGTTCTGAAGGAACTGTGAGTAGTGCTCACTAAAGCTAAACTGAGTTTAGTTAATCACAATTCAACTTTTCAGAATATAAATGCTCAAATTCACATGATTTCGTGTTTACTATATAATCCTCACATGTATGTCAAACACGTATAGCACTGTAAAGTTAATTTCAGTTTTGTGCTGTGCTTCAAAAATCTACACTAATATGCGATTACTGTTGAGACTATTGTCTTTGATTTTAGACTTTAAAAATATGTATTTTACCACACATGGATGGTGTTTGCCAAAACTGCCTGTACATAATTCTCACATAATGCATGATGGAGGGACTTTAGTCTAACCTTGATTACATTGCAAGTATTTTTGAACAGTTTTACTGTGTTTGGTCAGGATTTGACCTATTCTGGCCCGGTCCATTAATTTCGTCACATCAATGTTTTTCTTGTGTCTCACTTGTTCAGCAGCTCAGTTCTGATATTTCTAGAGGCTTTATAGTAAAATTTACATCCAGGTCAGGGTAAGTTCTATGTAATGTATGCTTTTTTTATTTTTACCGGAGATGTCATTATTCTCTTCTCACTTGCATGTGTAAACTTTAAAATAATAAAAACCCTAAAATGACCTGGTTGCAGTAGTCTGAGGTGTGTGTATGACAAGAGAAATAATTTGATATTCGTGACCCTGGACCACAAAACCAGCCATAAATCCCACTGAAATGTATACATCATCTTTCCATTGATATATGGTTTGTTAGGATAGGACAATATTTGGCTGAGTTACAACTATTTAGAAATCTGGAACCTAAGGGTGCAAAAAAAAAAAAAAAAAGATTTTTTTTTTGAGAAAATGGACTTTAAAAATGATGTCCTTAGCAACGAATATTACTACTACTACTACTAATATTTTATTTAAATATTAAATAATAATATTTTGTGCTCCAGGATCACATTTGACCTGAGGATTGTAAACATTTTGGTCCATCAAAAATCTTTGCACATCTAACACGTGTGCAAAGATTTTTGTGAACCAAAAAGCCCTTGAACTATGATCCAGTGATTATTTCTAGATGATTACACATTTGTATTGTTGGAGTCTCAGCAGCAGATGTCAGTGTTTCTCTTCCAGCTCAAATCAGATTCAGTTTATTCCTCAAACAGACAGAGCTGCTGACATACAGCACATATAGCTGGAGATATAGAGACACTATAGGAATCCATTTAAATTGATCAGATTTAAACAAACTCATTTAATTGAACAGAATAACTCACTGAAGTCAGAATGACATGATGGTTTGGATGACAAAGCAGATTATATTGGACTGAATTAGGCACCTGTTATCGGATAGTCGGATGAATTTCTGGCTTATCATAAATTGATCACCCCTCGTAAGGTTATTGCACAGTTGAAGCAGAGCTATGAACCGATTGCCCTAAACTCAGTGTTTATCCCTCTCACTGCGCGAAAACAAGTTAAACCATTTCATCTTTAATGCAGCAAGAAAGAACTAGAAAAAGGGAGATCTTTAAGTTCTGTAGCTACAAAACTAGCTGCAATTCAGCAAACAGTTGCTGAGCTCCAATTCATGTCACAAAATAGATAAACCATTGTCCACGTCTTCGAAACCACCAACCACTCTTTTATTGATTTACGTGTTTCACTTTTTACTTTCACTTTATTCACTCATTTATTTAAGATTTACTTAGTTTTATTATCACAGGAAATGTGAACTGTTGTCCATCATTTAGCAAAGAAAAATGTCGCTCATGAAGGCGAGTGACTTAAATCAATGCAAAAAACGAAACAGCCCTATAAGCCTTCACTGTGTCCTACCCAAACGCAACACGTGAGAAAAAAATATATTTTCCATGTTAATCAGAGTTTTTTGTAATAACCAGCCGCAACAGCGATTCTACTTTACAAATAAAGTTTTTATTTCTGCTGTGTTGTGGCTGGAACATCATACAAAGTAAGACAAGTGCAGATTATGTGCTTTATTTAATGTAAAAAGAATTTAAAGTGAGTTTGAATATCATTTTTCGTGACCTTTGTAGACATAACTGAAAGAAACCTCTGATCTTGAAAATAAAGGAAACAACTGTGTTCAGACTGTCAACTCAAGGGTATTCTATAATAATGAAATGGTTTCAGGTTGTATTTCCCCTGCTTAAATGCCCTTCCTGTTCGAACCTGCCCACACCAACCAGGACTCGAACCCGGGTCGCCGACATGAGAGTCAGACACTCTAACAAGTGACTAAAGGCTGCAACCTCTAGTGTCAGTCACTAGAGCATCTCTTGCGATCAGAGGAGTGAGGTTTACTCACACAGCGACTTCTAGCTGACCTCCATGACACCAGGGTATTAGACTGGGTAAACCCAGCCTGATCTGCTGGCGATTTGATTTCGCCCTGCAACTCTGTCTGGAAACCCATACATTCATTTCTACTGCTTCTGTTACACTTTTGCTGGAACCAATCACAGACTGGCTTATCCACCTGGAGCGCTACTGGCAGGTTTAACACGATGACGGATAGAGAAGCGATGGGTCGTTGCCCGTTGACCACGCCTCTTGTGGTCTGATTGGTTGAAGGACTATCCAATTGTGGCATTTGAATTATGCAGTAGAAAATACATATCAGACTCCCCAGACCAATGTTCAATTTTAAATTGAGCTTAGTCTGGTGATGAAGTATTAATACACAGAATCAGAGATTAGGAAGAACATCTTTTACTAGGGATCAACGTGCTCTCTTCCTTACATCCGGTACACGCACACAGCGTATAACACCATCACGTATTACGTATCACAACAGGTGATAGCCAGACAACCAGGGTATGGCAACTGCCCCACTCTGCCATCCAGAAATAAAAACTGACGAGCTTTCAGCACATGTTCTCTCAGAGACAATGAGAGATAAATCCTACTTCCGCATAAGCTTATTAAAGGTATAACTGTCTTCATTTATTTTCTTGATATTTCTCTTGTTGCTCATTTGTGTTAAACAAGTTGTCTTTTAAACAAAGCTGCTCTTCATTTTCATCGATGTCTGATTATTGCAGTGTTCGGACATATTTTAATTATAGGCTTCATTATAGGCTATAATCAACCTAAATGTTGTTGTTTTTTTAAATAATTTTCAATGAGTAAACTAATCCATCTAATCTTTTATTATCCTCGCAGCGTGAAATTATTGCGGGGCAAATTAATTTAATAATAATAAAAGTAGGCCTACATGTCCCTCGGTTTGGCCTTCGCGCACTTCGAAGTGAGCAGCCTTCACATTGGGACACACCCATCATCTATTATTAGTTATGGAATTGAACAATATTTTGCATGTATATACCTGCATTAAATACCTGCTTGTTTATAGATCCACTTTTGCACTGTCCTAAAATCAAACACACCTGAATCAGCGGATCAAGCTCTTCGGGATCACAAGGAAGTTCCAGACAGGAGAGTTTGATCAGGACGTCGATCTGGATCCCCTCGATCCTTGTAGTTCATGGATTTAGAGAAGCATCAAATCTGGGACAAACAAACCTCACTTTTAATGTTGTTTCAAACATATCACGCACAACAAATTACACTTATATTTTTATATGAAAATTCTAGCTTTAATTGCAAGATAAATAATTACAAGCACAAAACAAAGAACAATGAGAGTTACATTACCACTTATTATATTATACTAGCTCATGTGTTACGCAATAACAGACTTACATGCAACATTTCTACAATTCCTTAAAGAATTTTAAATATCAATATCTTTCTTGAAAATAAAACAAACTTATGCATGTCGAATTTGGCATGAAATAGTAATACATTATTTATAAAATTAAAATGAGAAGGGTTTAATTTTAGAGAGATCCCAAAAATGTTTTGGCTTCTACAGAAGTTTGAAGAAATGCTTTAACAAAAATTAAAGTCAACACAGAATACTAAGCAATAAGCATTATCCCAAAACAAATGAATAATTGTTTCTCTTTAAACTGATGACAGGAGGAGCACATGGGGAAATACTATTACATTTAGCAAGTTTATCATTTACTGGGTAGCAGTTATGTATCATTTTAATGACTTCAACAACTTTATTAGACAACAAAAATTGTTGAAGAAGACCGAAATCTTTTCCATTTTATATCACTAAACATAAATATTTCCTCAAAATAACAAAATATATTCACTTTTCTTAGCAGAAAGTTCAGCCTCTCAGAAAGTCAATGCACCCAGAAGAGAGATTTACTGAAGATATTTCACTGATGCTGGATCAGATGTCATGTGTGAAGTCTGGACACAGAATCATTTGAACGAGTCTTGTTCAGATCAGAGGTGTGTGTCTGAAAACACTTGATCGCAACAGATGGAATAAATCAGGGCTTCTTCAGCTTCTTTGTGCCATAAAGCCGTATCAGAGCCTCATCATGAGACAGCCGCTGTATATATTTACTGCCCCACTGATGCTCCTTTCTGCACATTATGACATTCACAATCAATAATCTGATTCTTACTGCTTCTCCAGCTCTTCAGATGATACTCACACACAAACACATTTCCAGCTGTAGCTCCTCCAGATCTTCTTATATAAGGAGATTCGAGCTCATTGAAGAGAGAACTGCTCAACTCAGATCAGCTGTGTCTCTTAATCAATCATGATTCACTGAGTCAACCAGCCGTTTGAACGAATCGTTTGAATCACTGACTCACTCACTAAGCCATTAATGACTCGCTGCCTGATTCATATTGATCATTTCATATGTTCTTCTTCAATGCTTTAAAACATTAATCTCAGAGCATTATTTGTGCAGTTTCAGTGTTAATGCATCTACAGTGCAGATCAACATTAGAGCACTTCAGAAACACTTTTACAAGTGTTTAAGATTGAGAACAGCAGTGTGTGAATGAATCAAACAGAATACGTTTGTATGAATCATGTGTGTGCCACACGGTGTCCAAATTCTTTTTTGTTTTGTTTTCAAGTATAGTTCATTTTGACTGACATGACATAAGCAAGTGATAACGTTATAAAACAGCAGAGAGATGTATGAGAGCAATTGATGCATGTCCAAAAGCATTTGCAATGTGTTGGAAGGAATGAGAAACTGCTACTATGATGTGCACAAATGACTAAATGTTGTGGAGGTTGAACTAACCGTTGTGCAAATGTAAATAGTGATGTGAGAAATGCACCAAAGCGACTGAGAAAAACTGTAAAGTTAAAGCTCCAATCTCCTCCCGAAGTACCTGAAATTAGTGCCTCAGTGACTACTTCACTCAGAGAAGCTGTCAATCACAGCTGTCAATCATAACACCACCCCCGTTTTTATAGCATTAAACAACTGACTAAAATCAAACTTATTTAACAAACGAACACTTGAACGAACACCAGTTTGATAAAAACTGCCTAAAATGACAGAAACTATCTTTGGAGCAAATGTATTTGAAGTGTAATTTGATTGTTTAGTTTGTCTCTGGTCCCATTATATTTCATGGAGGGGCGGGTTTATGAGTTATACTGGGACCAGCCACCTGGGGGCGATCGAGACGCGTCGGCTTCAGTTTTCAGGACTCGTGAGGCACACTTGGTACCAACTTATGGTTCTTCTTGAATCATCTGCTGTACTTATCAGTGGTTAAGTTATTTATCGGCCACCACTGCAATACCTTTTTAGATGAATTTTGTGCCGTATTAACCTCTGAACCCCATCACTTAATATTATTTTACTGGGTGATTTTAACATTCATGTGGACAATGCCAGTAACACACTCACAAGGCTGGACACTTTTGGCAATATGTGGACTAAAGGCCACACTCTGGAGCATGTGTGCTATTCAGGCGTTACACATCTGGACTGTACTGCAGATGCAATACCCATATCTGATCATAAACTGCTTTCTTTCAATGCTAATGTCACACTCTATAGAGGCAAACAACGTTTTATGACATTCCATAATATAAACCAAATGAACCCCTCAGTCTTGACCGCTGCGATCACTGACCTCCAGTGACCGTCTCGCTTCCTCTGATGATTTGGTCTCCTTGGAACAGACTGACATTTAGATTTTAACCCTCTATACTGAATATAATATCACCCTTCGGAAACCTATGCTTTCTATATAAAAATACAAATACTGTTGGCAGAACTTGCCTGCAACCTGTGTGTAGATAATTCTGCCTATCCCCAAGTTGTGCAATGCGCAGAACATCCAGCCAGATAACAGGGAAAGTCAGCATTTCAAATATATAGGCTTATTTTTTCTTGTTCATACAGCGCTGTATTAAGTGGGACATTACCAACCCGATCTCATGGCAATTCGTAAATATTTTACGAGGTGGCTAATTCGTACGAATCTGTACGACCTCAGTCGTACGAATTCATACGATTTTTGCTAAATCGTACGTATTTGACGAGTTGCCAAATTCGTACGAATTTGTACGAATGACCTACCTCAAACCCCGCCCCTAAACTTAACCGTCACTGGGGATTAGACAAAACGTACAAATTCGTACGAGTGAGGTCGTACAAATTCGTACGAATTAGCCACATCGTACAGATACATACGAATTGGTCGTGAGATAGCGTTGGACATTACATATTCAGTGTTTAGGTGCTCATGACAAATGTCTTGTGCAGCAGAAGTTGATCATTTCTCAACTCTTTCAGATAGGCCTGATATCAGTTAGAGAGAACTCATGAACACAGTTCAAGGACATAACAACATTTTTAACTCTTGAATATTTTGACAACTCAAGTGAATGATTATCCTGCATTGGTTGTGGGAATCTAGATGTGGCCTTGCAGATTGTAATACCATTTGTTCATTAAACATCTAATTCATTTTCAAATCTCATTTTCTAATGAAAAGTCATAATACACATGTCATCTGATGAATCAAATCATAATATCTTTCGAAAAAGGTCAAAGCGGAGATAAATCCACTTAGATGTTACTTTGAACCCTGTATCTAACATGACGGGTACCTTGATGGTGTTCCTGATGTTTCCACATCACAGGAAACTCACGGAAAAGGTTAAAGGTGTAAAAGTGAGACCTTTTCACACAAGTTAAACATTCGACAGTGTTCTACATCAGCTGATGCGAGAGAGTTGAAGAGGAAGACAGGTAAGTGAACAGACATTATAGGAAATATTTCATATCAGAGACAGTAATATCAGAATAATATCATGCGGTGTTACTGCTACCAACCAACAACAAATCAAAATAATCATTTGAAATGATAGTTTACACCATTGGCTCATATATTCCTCTCATCTGTAAGATTATAAAGATAAAGATGTCAAGACTGCATGTTATTTATGATCAAATTATCCAAATTACATGAAATCATATGAAGTAACTGGAGAAAAAATACATCTGCAAACAACAATTTATATTATATTACAATAATCAGTGTTCATTTAATTGATGGTGTCATTTTTTTCATGTGTCCTCAAGGTTTAGAGCAAGTGTTTTAATTTTCCTTTGGTTACAACCTCTGTTGTTTTGGTGCTTTATAAATCAATAAACTAAACTATATTTTTTCCAGCAATGGTACAATTTCAGCTGGTTCTTTATCAGACATTACTTAAAATCATTACTTAAGTATTTTAAGTAGCTTGAATGTCTTTTAGTTACAAATCTCTTTTTTTTTTTTTTTTTGAATGGCTGATAACACTTAAAGTGTCATTTTGTCCACACTAACAGTAGTATAGAGGTTACATCTGATAGTAAAATAAATGCTGAACATACAAGTGGAGTTTTCTTTACAGCAGGGCTGGTCAAAGTTGAACATACCACAGTACAGGGAGTGGAATTACAGAAAGTGGCATTTACTGAATTTGGAGAAATTTAACTGGTTACACATTCTGGGAACTTTTGTCATTAGTTTGACATGTTCACCGACAGCCTTCTGTGTTTGTGTGTGTTTAGTATGGATTCAGTGGGAGTGAATGTGATTGAAACAGCAGCTCTAGGGAGACCCTTCCAGCTGGGGATGCTGTATGACTGCAGGAAAGATGCTCTCATACCAGGTACACACACACACACACACACACACACACACACACACACACACACACACACACACACACACACACACACACACACACACACCATTGAATTGACACAAATTCTGCTGATTGTAAGGGATCTGTGTTTGTGTTTTGGTGGGTTTGACGTGTTTTAGTTAAATTCCCTGTGTTTCAGGTAGTTTCTATGGTTTCTATGGTCATGTGCACCTGTTGTTCATTTTGTTGATTAGTTTGACATGCGTATTTAAACCCTGTCTTTCTGCAGTTTTTTGTCTGTTCTCATCAGGTTTATTTGGTTGTTCTGTTGTAGTTTCAATCCTGTCCTGAATCAAGAGTATTTTTTACCTTTTTGTTTGTTAATAAAGAAAGACTGCCGTGACTAAATCCTGCACTTTGTCGTCCTGTTTGCAACCATGCCATGACTGATAGCTTTAGGAGTCTAAAAATATTTTTTAACTGAAAAATCTAGTTTGCCTGAAACTTATGCATACTCTCAGGGTCATGCACTATATAGCCAAAAGTTTTTGGACTCCTGCCTTTACATCAGGGGTGGGGAACATTGATCCTTGAGGGCGACTCTCTTGAAGAGTTTAGCTCCAACCCTGAGAAAAACACTCACCTGCCTGTAACTTTAGTAGACCTTGATTAGCTTCAGGTGTGTTTGATCAGGGTTGGAGCTGAACTCTGCAGGAGAATTGCCCTCCAGGATCAACGTTCCCCACCCCTGCTTTACATGAACATGAACTTTAATGACATCCCATTCTTAATCTGTAGGGTTTAATATGGAGTCGGCCACCCTTTGCAGCTCTAACAGCTTCAGCTCTTCTTTCCTCAAGGGTTAGGAGTGTGTTTATGGGGATTCTTCTAGAAGCACATTTGTGATGTTGGACGAGAAGGCCTGGCTCTCAGTCTCCGCTCTAATTCATCCCAAAGGTGTTCTATCGGGTTGAGGTCAGGACTCTGTGCAGGCCAGTCCAGTTCCTCCACACCAAACTCGTTCATCCATGTCTTTATGGAGCGATGCTTTGTGCACTGGTCAGTTATGCTGGGACAGGAAGGGGCCGTCCCCAAACTGTTCCCACAAAGTTGGGAGCATGAAATTGTCCAAAATGTCTTGGTGAAGCATTAAGAGTTCCTTTCACTGGAACTAAGGGGCCAGGCCAAACCCCTGAAAAACAACCCCACCCCATAATCCCCCCTCCATCAAATTCTACACTTGGCACAATGCAGTCAGGCAAGTCCCGTTCTCCTGGCAGCCGCCAAACCCAGACTCGTCCATGGGATTGTCACACAGAGAAGCGTGATTGGTCACTCAGAGAACACGTCTCCACTGCTCTAGAGTCCAGTGGCGGCGCGCTTTACCCCACTGCATCCCACGCTTTGGTGATGTAAGGCTTGGATGAGCTGCTCGGCCATGGAAACCCATTCCATGAAGCTCTACACACTGTTCTTGAGCTCATCTGAAGGCCACAGAAGTTTGGAGGTCTGGAGCTCTTGACTCTGCAGAAAGTTGACGACTTCTGTGACCCTCAGCATGCGCTGACCCGGCTCTGTGATTTCACTTTGTGGCTGAGTTGCTGTTGTTCCCAATCGCTTCCACTTTGTTATAATACCACTAACAGTTGAGCGTGGAATATTTAGTAGTGAGGAAATTTCATGAATTGACTTATTGCACAGGTGTCCACCGATCATGGTACCACCCAGCTCCAAGTTTCCTGTGTCCTGCCCAGCCTCCCTTTCCCACCTCCTGTTCCAATGACAGCTAGTTCCTCTGCACCTCCTCTGTTTCCCTTCAGACTCTCCCCACCTCGGCTTATCGACCAGTTGGCTCCACTCATCGTCACGGCTCCACAGTTGTCGCTCCTCATTTACAGATTTCCGAACCTTCAGTTGTGCTTCATCTCTCCACCCTTCGGCTTTGCAAGGCTCTGCCTTCCCTCTGGCTCCACCTTGCTTCTCAGTTCCACTGGCTACACCTCAGTCCTCGGGCACCACCTCGGACACTCGTCATTATGCCTCTGCCTTGGCCTGCTGATACATTAGTGTTGCCCAGTCTCATTGGCTCTTCGGCTCTGTCTCCATCTGTCAGGGTAAAGTCAGGGCCATATCTGTGTCTTTTTATTTTCATTGTGTTTTGGTTTCATTTCCCTGCTCACGTTTTGCCTGTGTTCTTTGTGAGGATAATGTTCCTGATTCATTGATGTGGATTGTACTCTTGTTCCAGGACTGGGATATGTATATTTGTGTTTTTCAAATAAACTTGTGCTTGCATTTGGATTCTTGCTCCTTCTCGACCCTGCTCACATCTTACATGTATTGATAAATCAGTAAGAGCTGTGCAGGTAAACCTCAACCCCCTGGTCTCAAGAGGTGCGCTAGGGAGTGACACTAGCGGCTGCGATCATAAGCGTCCTTGATAGTGCACCCACCTCCCACTCCAGAGATGCTGGTTCAAATCCTGCTCAGAGCAGGTAGAGTACGACCTATTGCACCTGTCACTCCACCTCAGCCCATCAACCTGTTGGCTTCACCATGGCTTCTTGCCCGCTCGCCTCCACCTGAGACCCGCTTTTGTTCAGTTCATTGTCAATTATTTGTATGTTCTGTTCTACGTGTTTTTGTACATTCTCTTTATTAAATCTTCTACATTGTAACCACACAAAAAAAGTCAACAAAATTAACTTTGCAGATACAGTGTGCAATAATATTCTTCCACATGTAAACAATTTATATTCGAACACAAGTAATGATATAGGGAACAAATTCAACTTAAAATTTGGGAGGGGAAGAAGTAGTGGGATTAGGGTTCAATTATTGTTGTCTTATTAAAATAATTCAAATAGGGTTTCCATACTGCATAAAAATGATCTTTTTTAAAGAAAGTCTAATATTTTCGAGTTGAAGGTGGTGCATAACTTCTCTAGTCAGGGCAGAGCAGTGAGGTGGATTTTTTTGTTTCCAGTTGAGCAAAATCCACGTGCTAAGAGTGTGACAACTCCAAGCACAATACACTGATTTTTAGACAGCTCCACATTGTCACTACTGACACCAAAAATAGCCACAATTGGGTCTGGGTCTAGTGGTTTTCCCCAACACCTTTGACAATAATTAAAAAATTTAAATCCAATACAAAAATGTATAAATATTTGGGCAAAATACTCATTTTGACCATATTAATATGACCTGCTAAAGAAATAAAGAGATTGGACACTTCTTAAAAATGTGTTGGGTATATTCGTACAGCTTCAGAATATTTTCTTTAAAAAGTTTAGAAAAACATTTAGTTATGGTGATCCCTAGGTATTTAAATGGGTTTGCTACTTTAAAAAGGGAAGAGGAAAGTGTTTCAAATTGGGCCTTAGGGTTGATTGGAAATCTAACACTCTTAGAAAAACGTATCTTGTAGCCTGAGATATTTTTCAAATTTATCTAAAATTTACATAATGGTTGGCACTGATTGTAAGGAGTTGGAGTTTCCCCCTCTCATTATTACACTATAGGCTGTAAATGCCTGTTGAGACATTGCTAGGTGTTCTATTACTAAAGCAAGCAGCAGGGATGAAAGAGGGCAACCCTGTCTCGTAGAGCAACTTAATTGAAAATAAATAGATTTATTATTGTTTGTTTGTGTAGAAGCTTGGGGTGGGCCAAATTACCAGATCCCAAATTTTCCAGATTGGCTAAAATGTAATCCCATAATTTTTTCTGCATCCATAGAAATAAGTACCTTGGGCTGAGTGGGACTGGGATTTGGTGTGTAAATATTTAATAATCTTCTAATGTTAAAAAATAAGAGGTGATTTCTGATGAATCCCGTTTGATCTGTGGATATCACATATGGAAGAACTTTTTCGAGGTTTTGGCCAGTATTTTTGTTATCAACATCAAGAAGACTGATACAGTAGGTCTATATGAACCAGGGTCTAATGGGTCTTTATATATCTTATGTATTAAAGAAATGTTTGCCTGATAAAGTTTTGGCAGTAAACAGCCTTTATCGAGTGATTCATTAAAGACCTCTAAAAGCAATGGTTAGATCTGATCACTAATTTAAAAAACTCGGTTGTGAAACCGTCCGGGCCTGGGGACTTTGAATATTGCATATTGGATATTGCTTGATTTATTTAATTGATAGTTAGTGGCTGTTCCAAGACATCCCCTCACTATTCTCGTCGCTTCATAAAAGGATTGTAGAACCGCTGTAGTGAGATGGACTTTGTAACGACGTCTTTGTTTTAATTCATGCTTGAATAACACGTCTACGTCTCCTTCCATTAAAAAACAATGGCTAGTGCGGTGGCTGGGATAATGACTTATCACGAGAGGGAAAAAAAGTTTTAGTAGCATAATATCGGTTAATGGAAACGCAGTCATTTCGCAATAGATTTAGAAAATATTGCAAAAGTTTTGCGCAAATCTTTAATGGAAACGCGGCTCGTGAGGGGAGGGCATCCTTTCTCTTCTATAGCTCATCTCTCAGAATGTTCTCTCTCTAGGCCAATGATGGTATTATCAACCATATGGGGAACATTCTTGGACTTGTTTATCATATTCTATCCTTGGATGTCGGCCCTCCTCTCATGTACCCACACCCTTTTACTCTTATGTAATGAATATTTAAAATATATTAGAAATTCCATTTCAAACCATGCAAACACAATGTTCGATAAGCATATTAATAAAATAAGCATAACATATTCTAAAATTCTTCCACAGTGCCAATTTGATTTTCTTAAAGGGGTCATAGAATGACATTTTTGTACAAGTTAATATGATTCTTTAGTGTCTAAATGAAAAGTTTGTAATATACTTTAATTAAAAATTCTCATTAGTATTGTAAGAAAACACTCATTTTACCAGGTCAAAACCAGCTCAGTTTTCAGCAAGTCATTTCAGTGCATGTGACTTTAAATGATAATGAGCTTTGCTCACCCCGCCCCCTCTGCTCTGTGGGGCGTTCGGTTCGACCCGACACAACACCACAACACACGTGGAGTGTTGCCTTGACAACATTTGAGGGTATATTTTCGAGAAATAATGGCAACGGGAGTCTCTGAGGAAACATCTGAGCAACCTTATCATTTTGAACCGGAGTCGGACTAGGAACAAGATGACGAACCCATCGAAGTTCGAACAGGACGTTTCTGAATGGTTGGTTAACGTCATGTCACTTTGATCTATCTTTGTACTGGCAGAGTAGTGTAGTTGCTATGTGTTTACTGATGTGTTAGTTCATTGACAGATTGATGTTATGTTATAAGATTTTTTTTTTTACATTACTTCTTAATCAGTAACAGACACCGTTATAAACCATGTACAAAAGTAAGCTTAGTGTAGTGTTACCACGTTAACTTTATCACCCGAGTACACAGTTTGTAATAACAAACATAACGCGTTGTTCATTATAAACGTGGGATTATGAATTATATTGAGAACATCATACACAGAAAGCATGCCGTAATGTAACTTACCCTGTAAACTTTAGCCTCATTCATCGTGAAGCGATTTGCAAAGATTAATATAAAGGTTAATAAAACGTTACACTCACATCTTCCTGAGGTGCAGCAGGAACACGATCCTTTTTTCAAGAGCAGCTTATTAGCAAAACCTGCTTTATACTGACGCTCGTTTATAAAGCAGTCTGCTGAGAAATGATTCGCGCAAACATTGACGTTGATCGGGGGGAATATTCCCTTCTAAAACAAAACTCAGCAGCCACTGGGTCTTCAGCAGTTCGGATTTAGGAACATCAAAATGACTGCTGTGTTCGTTATTACACACAACAACACCACAATCGCTTAGACGCCATTCTGTTCCAGAGTATCAACAATGGCGGACTGATGACAGCTCGCTCAGGGTGGGTCTGTGTTGAAACGCTGCTGTCAATCAACAATCTTAGGAGGGGCGTACACCGTGTAACGTCACACGGTCAGACGGCTCGATTTGAGACAGGGGAAAATATATAAGGAGATTAAAAAAAAAACACTGGATGTATTTTTATCATTATAGGATGGTTGTGTACAGGCACTGCCAACACACATTTCCGTATAATCAACTTGTAAAAGTGCATGTACCATTCTATGACCCCTTTAACAACCACGAACAATAGTTCCATTTATATTTATTTTTGACTGAGAGGTACACAAAAAAGAACAGAACAAGTTTAGAAATAAAAATGTTTCTATCATGTCAACAAAAAGGTTAGCAAACAATCTGACTTTCCACTTGGCTCCTTTCTAAAAATGATAAAGAAAAAAATGCTCTATAGACTATTTACACTCCTGTAAATCTTTCACTTTAACATAGTCTGTGATAAAGTTACAGTTCTTTTCCTGATGAAATTGACTAATATATACTAGTCACTATGAGAGTCAAGAAATGTTTTAATTATCGTGTCTTTGCGTGCGTATTGAACATTTTAACAGACACCGCATCTCAGCTTATCACTGCAAATTATTTCGTTCTTACCAAGATAACAAAAACCTGAATTTCTTATTTTAGAGAATTTCTTTTATATTTTAAGTGTTCAATTTTACACTATAATCTTAATTCAAGAAATCTTGTCAAGTGAAATTATCTTGCTGCATCATTTCACTTGTTTTGAGTATCTTTTCCCTAAGATTTAGTGTTTTTATCTTGTTTTTAGACACCCCTTTTTTGCAGTGGACAGTTCAGCCACCTGGTTTGAATTTTCTTACATTTCGTAAATTTCTCAGTTTCTCGAGAGTTTTCGAACGTGTACCTGATATGTCCATGGTGATTGCCATTTGGCTGGAAAAAACAAACTATAGTTTATCCTGGCAGCTCTCAGCTCGGCCTTCACTGGATTGAACGCACAGTTTGCCAACCTCTGGACTCTGATGTGCACTGGGGATCCTTTTTAGTAGAGACGGCCTTTATTTCTAGATGGCTTAAGGATTTTTTCCTTGTCAGAAAAGTAGTGAAAACGAGCAATTATTGATCGGGGCCTTGCTCCCTGCCTCGATTTTGGCACGAGAGTCCTGTGCATGCGATCTACAGTCATACTGGAATCTCCCAAGTCATCGGCTCCGAATAACTCCAAAAGCAGGGGCACGTTCAAAGCTCAAACCGGTGTGCAACGTTTTGCCACGGTTTTCCCGTTGAATGTCATGTTTCCTGGAAACGGTGTGCAACAGATTTGAGACATGATTGTCATAAGAGTTTTATAGTAAAATATAGCATATCAACATGAATTTCATACACAATGGTAATTACATAAAAATTTTAAAGAAAATACAAGGTATTAAAAAAGTAAGAACTAGAAATAAAATTTAGGGCCGGGACTTTAACGCGTTAATTAAGATTAATTAATTACGGGACTTTAACGCGTTAATTAAGATTAATGCGTAGAATTACGAAAAAAAAATTAAAAAATGTAACACTTATTTTTGCACCGCGGAACGTTTTTCAATTAATGAGTTTCGACGGACCGATTATACTGGAGCACCAACTAGCGTTCTTGACTTCCGACAACAACAAACCACAGTGAACATGAACGAAGAAGCTGACGAGACCGCTTTGCTTGGCCCCGTGGATGGGAAAATTTGTTTTAAAAAACGAAAGGATGGAAGTGTCGACAAGAGCATGGTTGTGTGCAAGCTATGCAACAAGGAATTTGCGTATCACCGCACCACATCGAGCCTCAAATATCACCTCAACGCAAAACACATAGGAGTTAGCGTGGACGTTAGTTCGACTCCGAGTAAAGTTAAAAGGACCCACACTCCACCAGATGACTGGTTTCAAGACCAGGGTAACTAAGTCACTAGTCTGCTGGACTGAAATAAATAAACAATATTTTGTTGATTAAGCTTATGTATTCAGTCATTATTCAATGGTTTACTAAAAATCCATGTGAAAAAAATTACTTCTCACTGTTCTCAGGTCAAATATTTATATGCGATTAATTTCGATTAATTAATTACAAAGCCTCTAATTAATTAGATTAATTTTTTTAATCGAGTCCCGGCCCTAATAAAATTATTTAAATTAGATTTGATTACCGGGAGATTAAAAAAAAAAAAGTTAATTAAATGGGATGGGGATGTTCTCTTTTATTCTGGACGGCAAGGGCAGTGACTGTAACATCGAGCGTGTTTTGCAGTATCAAACATGTATTTAAATCGATTTCATCAGACTCCGAAAATTCTTCAAAAAGAACAAAGAATTGCCTTCTCAGCTGCCATAGTTGCAACTCTTGCATCATCAGAACAGGGTGTTCAACGCAGCATTTATATTTACATGTAGTCATTTAGCAGAAGCTTTTATCCAAAGCGACTTACAAATGAGTGCAATAGAAGCAACTAGAACAGTCAAGGGCAACAGTATGCAAGTGCTGTAATAAGTCTCAATTAATCTACAACAGAACACATAGGACTTTTTTTATTTATTTTTATTTTTTATTAAATAGACAAACAGAAAATGAATAGAGTGATAAGGGCTATTCTTGATTGGTCAGGTGCTGCTGGAAGAGATGTGTCTTTAGCTGTTTTTTGAAAATGGCTTCAGACTCGGCTGCTCGAATTGAGATAGGCAGGTCATTCCACCAGGTGGGGGCGGTCCAGGAAAAGGTCCGTGAGAGTGATTTCATGCCTCTTTGGGATGGCACTACAAGGCGTCGTTCACTGGTAGAAAGTAAGCTCCTGGAGGGTGTGTAAGTCTAAACACACGAGTTTAGGTATCTTGGTGCAGAGCCAGTGGTTGCTTTGAAGGCGAGCACCAGTGTCTTGAATTTGATGCGAGCGGCTATTGGGAGCCAGTGGAGACTGATGAAGAGAGGCGTGATGTGTGCTCTCTTCGGCTCGTTAAAAACCACCCTCACCGCTGCATTCTGGATCAGTTGCAAGGGTTTGATAGTGCATGCCGGAATGGCCCGCTAGAAGAGCATTACAGTAGTCCAGTCTGGAGAGAACAAGAGCTTAGACCAGGAGTTGAGTGGCCTGCTCTGATAGGAAGGGTCTAATCCTAAGTCCTAATGTTGTATAATGCAAATCTGCAGGACCGGGTTGTTGCAGTAATGTGGTCAGTGAATTTTAGCTGATCATCAATCACAACTCCAAGATTCCTGGCTGTCCTGGACGGAGTAATGGTTGATGATCCGAGCTGAATGGAGAGATTGGGATGAAGTGCTGGGTTGGCTGAGACCACAAGCAGTTCTGTCTTTGCAAGGTTGAGTTGCAGGTGATGTTCCTTCATCCAGGCAGAAATGTCTGTTAGGCAGGCAGCGATACGAACACCAACTGTAGGATCATCTGGTTGAAATGAGAAGTAGAGTTGAGTGTCGTCGGCATAGCAATGATAGGAAAAGCCATGTTTCTGAATGACAGATCCTAGTGATGGCATGTAGATGGAGAAGAGAAGTGGTCCAAGCACTGAGCCCTGGGGAACTCCAGTAGCTAGATGAGTAGCAGCATTGTTTCCGTTTAAAAAATGTTTTGCAATGTTTTTTTGGGGCTGAATGCAGCCCAGGTCTTTGATGAATCTAATCAGACTTACCGCCTCCACTCCCTCAGGAACCCAAACGAATCTTAAATTCTGTCTCCGGCTAAATTTTTCATGCATTTTCTTGTGCTCTTTGGCTATGACTTTGTGGGACTGTTCTAGTGCTGTCACCTGTCCATCATGCCACTCAGAACTTTGCCTTACTCATAAAAACAGCCAGTTGTTGACACCCACTGGTTTAACAATGTAACCTCCAGTAAGAATCACTGGAACATTTTTTTAAAAGTTATTCAATTGACAAAAAAGTCAAAAGTCACACTTTCAGGTTGTCAGACATTAGTGGAACATGTCCTTAGATACAGCGCTATATACACATTAACAGTGGAGACCAATATAGATTAATTACTGGAAATGTCTGATTGCTTCAGTGGAAACATTCAAACTTTTACCACTTAATATAAATAGTGATTGTACAGTACACCTTCTTTTCCAGGAATCACACTGTGGGGTCCAGAGAAGCTACTGCAGAGTCTACGAGTCCATCCCCAAATTAACACAGATTTCAATGTCACAGCTTCAGACTCTATTGAGGACAAATCCAACTTAATGAACATTGATGGCTCTCTGAAACTGAGTGTTTTAGGTGGACTCATCAATGTCACAGGATCAGCCAAATATCTCAAAGACACCAAGAAGTCTTTCAAACAGCAGAGACTGACGCTACATTATCATTCAACCAGCAGGTTTGAAGAACTGACCATGAATCACTTGGCACCTGAAAATATAGTTCATCATGAGGTGTTTGATAATGACACAGCGACACACGTGGTGACAGCAGTGCTGTATGGAGCAGACGCCTGCTTTGTGTTTGATAGAGAAGTTTCCTCAGATGAGAACAAAAGTACAGTAGAAGGAGAAGCAAAAGTGGCCCTTGATAAGCTCAAAATCATTTCAGTAGAAGCAAACATCAGTCTGAAGATGGATGACACTCAGAAGAACGCAGTCCAAAAATTCACATGCACGTTTTATGGCGACTTCCAGCTACCGTCTAACCCGACCTCTTTTGAAGATGCGTTGAAGGTTTTCTCTGATCTTCCAAACCTGCTGGGAGAAAAGAAAGAGCTGGCAGTTCCTCTGAGAGTTTGGCTTTATCCTCTGGACAAACTTCACTCAGGAGCTTCAAAACTTCAGAAAGACATCAGCATGGATCTAATTACTAAAACCGAATCAGTGATTGAGAGCTTAAATACAACTGAGATGAAATGCAATGACCTTCTGAAAGATTTGCCTGCTTCAACTTTTAATGCATTTCATGATAAAATCCTGCAAATGAAGCAAAATTGCTACAGGTACAAACTGAGACTCATGAAGAAACTCGGCTCTCTGCTGCCAAACATCCGTGGAGACGTGATGAAGGAAACTGACCTGAATGATCTTCTACAAGAACATGATGAGTCTCCATTCAGTGGACGAGACCTGGCAGAATGGCTGAAAGAGAGAGAAAGAGAGTCAGATGTCATTAAATCAGTCCTCAGACAGCTGAAGGAAGCTGGAGCACAGGCAGAAGTCAACATAGATCTGGTCTTGATGGATCTAGAAGTTGGAAATCTGGTCTGTTACACGTTCACATCACTGGACTGGTCAGATATTCTGCTTCATAAACAATTCACCTATCTGAATCCTTCAACAAAAGAAGAAATTAATGAGAACAGTCCTGATTCAGAGCAAAAGTCTTGGCTCACTCCTGAGATCAAGAAGACACTGAAGAACAACTTGAAGATATTTAAGAACTTGATTGATTTAAATGACCATAAACCAGACATGTTCCTTATGACCTCAAAGGAAATGAAGAATAATCCTGGTTCCTGCATTCTGCTGTATGAAAGTGAATGTGATGAAGCCGTTTGCTTTATTCCTCCATCACAGCCAGCCTGTCCAATCACTGAAGAGGTCAAAGAGAAGAGTGTGGTTCTGAAGGTTCCTCCATCATGTCCTGCTACAGTGGAGCTCAGATTACTGTATAAACCAAAGGAAGAGACAGACTGGACATCTAAACCTTTGATGAAGGACGAACTCACAGTTACTCTGACTGATCTGAGAGAAGAAACTGAGTATGAGATCAAATGTGCAGCGCTGGGGAAACTCAACTACACCGTAGACAGTGATGTCATCAGCGTCACCACAGAGGTATGATGATCATTCTTCAAACACAAAATATAGCTTTTGTACATCTTATCTTGGATATAATTTGCCTCATTTTGTTAATTATTTCAAATGCTACTTTCAGGGTAGGAACAGGTCTGTTATGGGTGAGTCTTTTTTTTTTAATTCAGTAGTGATTCATTCTAAAAAATAAAACTGCTTTTATTAATCACATGGGCGAAAAAAATGTATCTCTGGCCTTCTTCATTGTGTGAGGTAATTAACTCTTTCCTCACCAGCATTAAAAAAAAAAAAAAAAGTTGCCAGTCACCGCCAAACTTTCATGGCCCCCAGATTTTTGTATGAATATCTGAACATGCAATATATAAAAAAACAGAAAATACCTTCTGCCTTTAAAAACAACAACAAAAACATTTAATTCTAGCTTCATGCATTCTTTTTTATCAACACTTGAATGTGTGTAAATTCAATAAAAAAACATTTTGAGCAAAAAGCTGAGAAAATCACGTTATTTGTAAAAGACTACATCCAGATTCAGAGCGATGATCAAAACACAGATTGAGTAGCTCGATTCAATCAACACCTCAAAGCTTCACAGTCCTGTAGCTCATCCTGAGTCTACATTTCATTCAGTAACATAAGATAGTTTTGATTTAAATGCTGTTTATTATTGATGGTCACGTTATTTTACATATGATTACATATGATATCGCTTGTTTCTGCTTCTTCTTCACTTATTTTTGGATCAGGAGATTATCTACTCTTAAATCTTCTTACAATACTGCAAGGCAGAATGCCATGCAGGTGTCTCTTTCACAGGGAAGGTCAAAAATATTCTGACCATGTTGACTAAACAACTCCCTATAGCACTCCTGAATAACATTCATGCCAGGGAACCCATCGGGTAAGGAAGAATAGAACAGATCTTTCACCACAAGTACCCCTTTATTCCGTATTTTCTTCCCAAGAACAACAAAATCCAACTCCAAATAACCCAGATAAGGTATGTCTAAGCCATTAAGCAACTGCAACCACCCACAGTTATGCAACTTCTCTTTGCCCCAAGGCTCAAAATGTCAGAGAAAGAATCTCTCTGAAAGGGTGGTCACCATAGACCCCGTGCCCAATAAACAAGGAACCTCTACCCCACCCATAATAATAGTGACAGAAGTGCAGTTAACTAATAATAAAAAAATGGCCTGGTTCCCCCCAGTTTCAGAGCGCTGAGAGCCAACTGCTACTCCTTCTGAAGTGTGGCTCCTCAATTCAGGGGGTTGAAGTTTTCCATCGGCCTACTAGGATTCAGAGAGTTACCCCGCTGTGACAAGGATGCCTGCTGCTCACTAGCTCTATGCAAATCCAAAACACAATTTCGGGGCAATATGGCCTGGTTGGTTACAATGCCTGCAAATAATAGGGTTAACTCGCCTAGGCTGACTAAAAGCATGCCGAGACTGCAGTTGCTGCAGGCCTTCAGTGAGCTGGTGGAGTTGCTCTTGTTGGGCCCTCATGTCCTTGGACTCTATACTGAGTAGCAAGAGATGGGACAGGGTAACTAATTCAGGACGAAATCCCTCCTCAACCCACCTAATTGCCTCTTACCTTACATCTAAAATGGTAGACTGTGGATGGAGCCGGACATAACGATTAAGCTCACGGCATAGACTGTTATCGGTCACATGTTCTACAAACTGATCCCTGAGTAAAGTAATGGAGTTGGGCACACCACCTGGAGCGCATTGTACCACCTTCTCCATCAAAGCAAAAAGGGTATGTGAGAAGTCCCTTGTGGATACGGATACATTTCGGGCCCGCAAATTACTCTTTATCTCCTCCACCCATTCAAACACATCCTCATCTCCACTTCCACTAAATATGGGACATCGTCTCTCTTCAGGGACGAGAATGACACGCTCTGCTATGGGCCTGAGGGCATTCACTATACCAGAGACACGAACATTTGTGTCAGAGGCAGAGCTAGCACTAACCGAGGGCCCTGCTGCAGAATTAGCTTGACGCTGTAACTGCTCATTCTCCAACTGCAGGGACTGGACCTGCCATCACAGCTCTTCCAACTCACTCTCCATGAGTAAAATGCAACAAGTAAAAAAGAAAAAAAACCTAACTGGAAATTTGAAAAACCGCGAGTCTCAAAAAGCTTCCCTTGATCACTGCCCACTGCTGCTTTGCTGCTGTCAAATAAACACTCACACAAAAACATCCAAATAAAACACCAAAAAACAAACAAAAAATACATGTCTAATTTTAAACAAGCTATAAAACATCCAAGAATTAGAAGCACACACCTCTGCTTGAAACTGACCCTGCTGACTATGCCAAATGTGAGCAAAGACAGAGCCTGCATGTCCCCAATTCTTTTCAGAGAAGTTATAGACATAAGAAAAACAATCTTTAGAGTCAGAAGTTTGTCAGACGCTGATTCTAAAGGTTCAAAGGGGGTCTCAACCAGACTCTCGAGGACTAAAGCTAAGTCCCATGAAGAGATCTTTGTTCTAACAGGTGGCCTCAACCGCCTAGCCCCATGAATGTAGCGAGCGAGCAGAGGATGCCTCCCGAGCAGCACCACATCCACCAAGGCGTGGCAAGCCGAAAGAGCAGCCACATAAACCCTGAGAGTGGAGGGGCAGGTGCCTGATGACAACGTTTCTTGCAGAAAATTCAGAACTGAAGCAACCTGGCAGTTGGCTGAATCTACATTATGTGTTGCACACCACCTTTCAAAGACACCCCATTTATTAGCATAAACTTTCCGAGTGGAGGAAGCCCTAGCACTTAGAATGGTCTCAATAACTGCAGGCGAAAGCCCCGTGTCCCTCAGTTGGTGCCCTTCAGGGGCCAAACATGAAGGTTCCACAGGTCGGGCCAGGGATGGAAGATTGTGCCCTCCGTCTGAGACAGAAAGTCCCTCCTTGCCGGAATCGCCCAAGGCGAGCCGTTGAGGAGAGACACTATCTCCAAGAACCACACTCTGTTCGGCCAACGCGGCACTATCATAAAAGGCAAGACCCTTGCTGGCGAACCCTGACTAGAACTTCTGGGAGCAGAGCAACTGGAGGGAAGGCGTACAGGTACATTCTGGGCCATGTATGAGCCATCGCATCCAGACCCAGCGGGGCTGGGTGACCGAGAGAGAAGTAAAGGGGACATTGCGCTGTCTGATAAGAGGCGAAGAGGTACGCCTAGCGTGAGACCCAAGGTAAGAAACCGGGGTCTGAGCCACATAGTTAGTGTACGAAGCCCGCGGGAAGTCCCTTTTATTAGCCTCTGGGGTTGGCCCTAAGATGAAACCCCTTGGCTCTAAGCCACAACTGGAATGGTCTCATGTGCAACAGCCCCATAGGAATCACCATGGATGCCGAAAGCCATGAAACCTAACAATCTTTGACACCGTTGAATAGTGAGATTTTGACCTAGCCTGACTTTCCTCAGGGTATGTAAAATGGTCTCGACTCGAGCGGGAGACAGATGTGCCCGCATCGTGTTCGAATCCTAAAACCACCCCTAAATAAGTCATTCTCTGGACAGGAGAAAGAACGCTTTTCTTGGCTTGCGTCTCAGCCCGAGAGAAACTAGATGAGCTAGCACAATGTCTCTGTGCTGAAGAGCCATCTCTCGCGATTTAACTAGTATCAGCCAATCGTCGATATAATTCAAAATGCAAGTGCCCTGGAGTCACAATGGAGCCAGTGCTGCATCCATGCATTTTGTGTATGTGCGGGGTGCTAAGGCTAGGCCGAATGGAAGAACCCGAAATTGGTAAACTTCACAACCGAAAGCGAACCTCAGGAACTTCCTGTGTTGTGGCAGTATTTCTATGTGAATATACGCATCCTTCAGATCAATCGTGCCAAACCAATCGCGATGTTGAATTTGCTAAAAGACCATCTTTATGGTTAACATCTTGAACTTGAGTGCTTTGACTAAATGGTTTAAGCCTAGAATATCTAAGATTGGACGCAACCCCCCATCCTTCTTGGGAACCAGGAAATATCTGCTGTAATAGCCTGACTCTCTCTTTGGAAGAGGAACATATTCTATGGCCCCTTTGCTCAGAAGAATCTGTAGCTCTTGTGACAGTACTTGCGCTGACTCCGGTCTCACGGAAGTGGAGACCATGCCCTTGAAACACGGAGGGCGCCAAATAAACTGGATTCTGTATCCGTTCTGTACTGTGTTTAACACCCATGCAGAAATGCCTGGCATAAGTTTCCATGCTGCTACCCCCACCAGACTGGGCGCAAGACCATCAGGACTTTTGGTTAATAATAGTCCTGAGGTCCGCCCTGGGAGACTGCTTAGGGCGGCGAGCCGGTCCCCAGTCTTTACGAGGGGGAGCGCAACTCGCCACACTTTGCTTTTTAACCTCCCTTGAAGGACCCGGGAGAGGTTGGGTGGCTGACAACCCCTCCCCTTGAGTGCGATAAGGAAGGAACTGAGTGACCGCTTCCTCATGTTTTTTTGCTTCTCTGAATTTAGTAACAACAGAGTCAACTCTGCCACCAAATAAGCCCGTGGTGGAGACCGGAGAATCTAACAGCAACACTCTTTCTTTGTCTTTAATTCCTGAAAGATTCAACCACAGATGCCTCTTCGTGCTCACCAATGCAGACAACGTGGACCCATCTCCTGCTCGTCAGCCAAATCCATCCTAGAGCCCCATGATTGAAATGCGGGTGCGAACTGAAAGAAGCCACGCAGAGCGTGCAGCATCTTAAATGTGAACAGCTAACAATGCTGGCACTCGCCTGACTCCAATGCAGTGCTCTTCCCCCAAACACACAAAGCAGTAATCGTGTGTGTCCACGTCCGCTATCGTGCGAGAGCATGGAGGCACACAACGCTTCTGTGGACTCATTTTCTTTTAACTCATATAGATTCTTTTAGCTTGATCTCTTTTCACTTGTATAACAGAGATGAAAGAGATAAATTCTGCACACTATCAGTTGAAAACTAACTCCTGGCAACAGATCTTGAGTTGAGTTTTGAAGAGAAAGAGTTTTTAAAGTTTTTAGAGAGAGAGATTTATTTCAGAGACTTTGCAAACACACCAAACACAGAGTTGGTCTGAAAACAAAAAGACCTGTTGGCTCCAGCTGAAGCTCATCTATTTATAGCCTTGTGTAGCAGGTGCGCCCAATGACGTCACCGGCCGAGGCTATAAATACCTCCAGGTCAATTTCACTGACGTGTTTTCACACCATTTTCACAGCTGGTTATGTCAAAGACATCCCCATTTGCATAAGCTTATGCAGCATTGAGTGTAGCTTTTGTAAAGGAACAACAATTAATGAAATCAAGCGAGCTTATCTTGAAGTGTTTGTGTTACTTGAATATCTTCTCATTAAGTCATGTGAACGTTGATTTAAAAACCTCATAACAGGAAACATTATTTCAAACTTTAAATGAGCTAGAGCTAAATACTAATAAAAGTTTCTTGTTTAAGAATACTGTGGCTTGATAAATCAAGGGGCGACCAGCTACTTGAATGCAGTTCTGCAAGCCCTCTTCGTGACGCAGGAATACAAGGAAGCTGTAATGAGGTAAAGAAATAACTCTCACTTGTTTTATTTGTTGTGACTGCATCAAATTCATCAAGCATGTAATGTAATGTTTAGACTGGAGAGAAGACATGATTCCTCTGATGGCGACTTCATTGAAGAGCTGAAGTCACTGTTTAACAAACTAGACAACGAGTCTCATCCGGTTTCAACAGTCGGGATCTCAAGGAGCCTCGGCATCACAGACGGTTGGTCCTCAAAAACCCTCTTTTTAAGTTGTTTTATTAAGCTGAACAGAACTTAAGCTGTTTTATTATATGATTTGTATATGCTTCCTTCCCATAAAACACAGTTTATAAACACAAAGATGCAGCAGAATATCTAGATATGATTCTGACGAAGACTCCTGAACTTTTTGAGGTGAATTTGAGTTTCTTCTGGTTCATTATGGCCCAACGTTTGCAATGATTTCTTATTTTGACTTTAATGTGTTACTGGATGGCATTAACTAACTGTGCATACATAAGTTTCAGTAAGACATGTGACCAACAGAAGATCTAAAGCAGGGGTGTCCAAAGTCGGTCCTGGAGGGCCACTGTACTGCAGAGTTTAGCTCCAACTTGCCTCAACACACCTGCTGGAAGTTTCTAGAATGCCTAATAAGACCTTGATTAGCTGGTACAGGTGTGTTTAATTGGGGTTGGAGCTAAACTCTGCAGGACAGTGGCCCTCCAGGAGCAGGATTGGACACCCCTGATCTAAAGCCTGACTGCAGACACATGGGGCCCTATCTTGCACCCAGCGCAATTGACTTTGTACACCGACGCATGTGTCATTCCTATTTTGCACCCGCGCAAAGCGCGCTTTTCCCTCCACAGAAGCACGTCGCTAAACTAGTGAATGAACTTGCGCTCCCTGGGCGGTTCAGCGCAAAAAAGGAGGCGTGTTCCGGCGCAAACAATCCCTGGTGCTATTTTGCTGTTCCATTAAACAATTGCGCCACTGACCAGAAAAAACCTAGTCTAAAGTCAGTGGCGCGTTGCGCGTTGTTCATTATGCTATTTTAAGGGCGCATGCTTGACCATAGCGTGCACAACGCGCATACACTTTGCTCATGTAATCTACACAGATGCAACAGTTATTTTTGCAAATCATAAATTGTTACACTAAAAAAATATTAACACATGAGATGACGGAAATCATTGTGGTGTGCCACGAAGATGTGAAAAATTAGGCATAAATCTAGCTTACAAATTATTCAGGCTAATTATTTATTTAACCGACGCTATTTTGGGTGGGTTTCTCCCATCCCCATACAACACAACTTCTCTGTCTTTCACTGCTCTTACAAGAACATCAGTCTCCTCGGCTGTGAACCGCTCCTGGCGTGCGCCTGGTAAATACGCCATAATAATAGCAATCCATAATGGAACTTGCGCACCTGCTTTTAAAGGGAATGTTGGATGACGCTCTGATTGGTTTATTCACGTTACGCCCAAACCACACCTATGAATAATGAAGCTACTTCAGACCAACCCACTTTAGATTTGCGCCGGGCGCAAGAGCCATTTATCCCGCCGGGAAAATAGCAACAGCGCCGAGACCCGCCCACAAAGTTACTTGCGCTTTGCGCTTTGACACTTGCGTTTCAGATCGTTAAAATAGGGCCCATGGTGTTGTAGAGTCTTAGTGAATTAGTTTGAGAACCTTGAGTACTTTACATGACGATGAGATGCAGAGATTAAACATAAGCTATTTCATTGTAACCAGTTGTTCAGAAATTAAAACAATTCAATGTCTAGCAAGAGTCTAATATGAAAAATAGTAAGATTCAGATAATTATCTTTTCTATTTCTAAAAAATTACCTATTTGATGTTAATAATATGGCTGTAAAACCACTGGATTTGGCCAATCTTGACTTGGCAATTAAAGCATCTGAAGGTTATTAATAAAGTCTTGTTTTGACATCCTGTAGATTTTTACTGTCACAGTGAAGAATAGCGGTACATGCATGTCATGCAATACAAGGAAATTACAACATCAAGCTCTCTTCCCAGTAAGCGTCTATTTTACAGGATCAGATGTGGTAAGTAGATATTGCTGTTTTTTCTAAATTGTTTTCTTAATATTCCTCTTGCATTGTGGACGTGTATGAGGATGGAAGTTTTGAACATTGTCTCAGAGCATCTTCAGACCGAGGTGGCTAAAAGTCATGTTTTGATTAGTTTGGCCTGTTTGACCCATCGAATCTTCTTTATCTCACCTCGTCATATACACTCTAAAAAAAAAAGGTTCTATATAGCACCAAAAAAGGTTCTTGGCTCGTAATCATAGGGGAACTTCAGTGGTTCTTCAGAGGTTCTTCAGAGGTTCTTCACCGGTTCTTTGACTAAGGTGCTATATAGCACCTCTGAAGAACCGCTGAAGAACCACTGAAGCACCAAAATTGGTGCTATATAGCACTAAAAAAGGTTCCCCTATGATTACGAGCCAAGAACCTTTTTTGGTGCCATATAGAACCTTTTTTTTTTTAGAGTGTACACTGATCCCACATCTGCCATTGTTAGTTTCATTGCAAACCTCCTTTTTTCAAACTCCTCCTACAGCGTTGATCAGGGGTCATATAAATGATGAACGTAGCTCCTAAACCCCGGATAGCTTAGAAGGCCTTGTCCGTAGCCTTATTAAAATTGTGACTGCTTATCTCTATTGCTGCATTATTGCAAGTGCATACTTTATTTCTCAGTGTGTTTTAGCTGAATTATCTCTGTGTATTCACCATTATTTTCTTTTGATCATTAAGGGAACTGCTTTGAGGGCACGCATTAATGAAATGAGGAACGATCTGAGCTGTAGTAACTGTTCACTAACAGTGGGATATGCAAGTATCTTTTCCATTGAGTCTGATGTGTTTACACCTGTACAGAGTTATTCAGACAGATCTAATAAATGTACAATTGGAGTATTTAAACTCAATAAAAATGTAAAGGACATTCAAATTTGTGCACAGATTTGACTGTATTGTTGACTAAAATGAGTGAGTTTATAGTCTAAGCTTCTCATTGTTTAATGTAAATATTTCTTCACACATTTCTTCATCTTGTAATTACAGATTCAGAGTAATGTTGACTTTCCACAAAGACTGATTCTACAATTGAACAACTTCCAAAATGACAGGGGAACAATTCCTCCACTTATTGAGGTAATTTAATATTACAGTGATTGAGTGTCAGTAATCAGTGGTCAATAAATATGGGTTTATTAATGACCAGCGCCTGCATATTTGCTGAATGTTGATGATATACGTTAAAGTATTATAGTGCTTTCCTTTTATAATAGACAAGAAACGGAGCTTGAAACCCTTCATGAGCTTGTGTCCGTCTATGATCCGCAGGGCTTCTAACAGTAATAGACTAAACAGGAAACCAGTGTGAAAAATAGATAACAGTACATTCAAACAGAATAATGAAAAACACAAAACATATTGGCCTTGGCAATATATCGGTTGACCATTGGGTAAAGATGAGCATGTCCAGAATCCTTTTCCTTTTTTGCGCACATATAGAAAATCACACTCTTTGTATTGTCGGGTTTTCATCCAAACATGAAGATGAGCAGATGATGATGGTATTGGTAAGCAACAGTAAATAAAACAGCATAAAAAATGGTCAATATATGTCAGAATTAAATTGCAGATGTAAACTCTTCAAGCAAGCATTACAACTTTTTGTGAATTAAGGGATTTTTTTTTCTTGAAATTTGCCGTTTCCATCACTCATTTCTGATGCGATACTTCAAAATGTGTGTAAAATCTGGATGATAGAAACATTTATGACTGTCAAATCCATTTGTTGATGTTTCTCTGACAGGTTTCCTCCCACACATATGAGCTTTATGCCATTATAAACCTGTACGGTACAGTAAACGATGGACACTACAATGCTGACATCAAATCTGAGGATGGAAACTGGTATCGATGTGATGACAGTCATGTATTTCAGGTATGGAAATATGGTTATGGACATGATTCACTTTATGGTATCAGTAAGATTTGCACATGGTCAGAACTGGTAACTGTGATTTAATCAAGTGCAACATGTTCCTTTATCAACATCAGGGTTTGGGTTTCATCAGTTTTTGTTAATTTCCCTCTGATTTTGGGGATAACTTATGGGTAGGGGTCGGATAAGGGGTAGGGATATGGTTAGGACCACATTTTCAGACAGAAATATTGTTCCCGGGATCAACTAAATATGTTTAGTCTTACTTGGCAAAATCACAGTAACCAGTCAGGCTTTTAAAGTCTTAAAGTTGGCAGATTCCTCAGTCTAATGAAATAAAGAACAGTAATAAACACATTATTTAACATTTTTCTGCGAGTGAAAACATTGGTGACACTTTATTTTAGAGTGTCATTGTTATATACATTGCATGCACTTACCATATTAATAACATGCATAATTACATGCAACTAACCCCAAACCAAACCCTAACCCGATAGTGATGAAGTGAAATTTAGTTTCTGCAAAACTATTTTCAAAGGTTCCTGTGGAAAAGTCTTCAGAAGAGGGATCTTCAACATCATATGATCCACTCAGGTAGCAGAGATTTGCTCTAACTGTATTTGTGATTTTGATATATTGTTAGTTATGTTGCTTGAATGGATTATGAAGTTGATCTTTATTCACAGGTCTGCCTATCTAGTCTTGTACAAACGCAGTGAGTATCATATATTTCTGTGATGCATCAACATTTTCTACAAGAAAATGAAGCAACACTTTAGTAAAGCACATATTAATGCTTTATTCTGCATGACCATATGTGACCCGTCTGTGAAACCCCGGCTAACGTCTCATAATCGAATTATGGGATATTGAGTCAAAGTAGCCATAACAATGACCAAAACAGGTCATTTGTGTTCATTGCTGTAAATGATAGATTATACCAAGGGCTTTGAGATGCAGTACTCAATTTTTTCATTTATAATATTATAAATACTGAAATTAATGATTTTATTGACGCTACGTTTTATTATTTTGCACCAAAAAATACCGGACGTGGGCTTCAGAATATTGATTTTAATCGTCTCTTTGTTTACTTTCGACGCAGAAACAGCTCCTGATTCTTATATCATTCGGTTCAGAAACGTATTTTTTACAACTACAAAGTGCAAACAGACCATAATATCAATCCGCACGACCAACGATCAGATCAGTGTCGGGAAAGGCAAGAAAACGGCGACTTAAGCCGGGTTCCGATTTCTGTGTGGATTTCTTCGTGTCATCACCGACATTTCAGGAACAGTTTATTTGTTTTCTGACTCCATCCGTCTTATTTTAAAGACGTTTAATGGCTGCTCAGTGTCGAAATAGTTTGGTTGTTGGATGCTGATGCGCTGGGTTTATGAATTTGCCGTGCAAGGAACAGAACAGCTGATTGTTTAATTAATAATGATTCATATAGTCCTACTGTTTTTTGTAGGCTAAATAAAGAACCCGTATTATATATTAATATAAAAAAGTTGCGTATGTCCTTCGGAAGCAAAGCTCTTGTGTCTGATGTTTTGGTTTTGGTTTTGGATCATAATCTAATCGAATTGTGAGACAAGTGAAGATTCACAGTTAACTTGGTAGGGCATTAGGCCTAGTCCTGGATTTACTCCAAATGTTACACAGTGAGATTTTCTATGGGTGTTGTATATATTAATGGATATATATATAGGCCTATTAATGACATTTTCTACTGAGATTTCATTTTACTAATAAAGTTATAGCCGACAAATCATTAGAGTGAACTGACTCGGATCAAGCTCTTGTGGTCCCCCATTTGTTTCAATGTTTCATGCTTTTTGGACATGCGCATTATAATAAATAGACTTGTTTTACAAAACTAAGAATTTTCCCATAAATGTGTCCTATATCACTGAAAATGGGAGAATCTTAGCTTTAATGTGGTATATCGCACATAGTCAGAATAATAATAATGGTTAAATATTTTACAATTTAAAAAATAAGCTTGATTTTAAAATTGGAATTTCTCAAAATCATGATTTTCTGCTAATTTTTGACACTATCTTACTCAGTCAATATATTAAAGATATCAAGGTAATATTTTCACAGAATGTTCTTTACATTATGTAGGATGATTTCATGTATAAAACAGTGAATGACAAAAAATTGACTTCAGCTGGGTTTTCACAGACAGGGTCACATATTCTACATCCCAATCTAAACTTAACAACTACCTTACTAACTATTAATACACAGTAAATTATGGTTTATTGAGGCAAAAGTCAGAGTTAATAGAGTTACTGGAAATTATTACTGCTATATATAAATATATTATAACTGCAAAGCCTAAATGTGAAGACGTTCTTCTGTTTTATTCTGTCGAGTGTTCAGAGAGTTTTCCTAAATGAACATTATATTTGATATTCATTCCATCATTGTGCATGTGGTGTATCTTTTGCTGTCATTGATAACATTGGGAACTTTCTGTTCTCATTAGCTCTGAGCAGGAATCAGATTCAGTGCAAGAATCAATAAATGAACACAGAGCAGAAGAACATCTCAGGTACAGATGGAAGAAACTAAACCTTATATTAGCAGAATGTGCCCTGAAGATATAACCCTGTGTCTGACACACACACACACACACACACACACACACACACACACACACACACACACACACACACACACACACACACACACACACACACACACACACACACACACACACACACACACACACACACGATATTTACTTTCTTGCTTGTCATTATTGTGAACAATTCATCTGCATTGTATGCATTTTTACCTTCTAATATTTAGTCGAAATGATATAGCTTGCTCTTCCTGTGATATGATTCAGCTGATGTTTATGATTATTATTATGCATTATGCTTATTATGCTTATTATGCATTTAACGCTGTGTTTTAGCCAATCACATTCAGATCTGCCTGGTGATGAGACCAGTACTATAGTAAACACAGTAAATATTCATTTAGTGACATATTTGATAGACATCATATATTAATCAAACTATATAATGATTATGTGTTTATATCATCCATATCATATGGTCTCTTTTAGAATATAGTCATTAATGTAAACAAGACTGTGATGAATAAAGTTATTATCTTACAGAGAAACTGAAATTATTATCCTGCATGAGAACAGAATCAACTATCATAACAGACTGGAATTAAATGTATATGTCAATAAAAGTCTGTATTGTGACCACACAAGATGAAATATGTCAGAAATATTTATGTGCATGTTATATAACCAGAAACACAAGCGTTTAAATGTGTTAATGTGTGTTAATTTCACTGCTCACATAGGGCATGACTGCAGAAAATAAATATATCTGTATTGAATATTTATAGAGCAACAGATTTTGTGTGAAAATAAATCAATTTTGTTTAAGAATCTTATAAATGCACACAGTATTGATACAAATACTTTAGATACAATTATGTTTTTAATAATGTCAAAGTTTGAACTATTTTCTTTTTTATTTTGATGAATAAAATCATTAATTTTTGTTCAATAAACATGCTGCCATTAAAATTTTCATTTTAAAAATATAGAAACAAAATCATTTTGAAAAGTAAAGATTCTGAAAGCATTAAAGGAGATCCCATAATCATTTACTACAGACTTACAGTAGTAACAATACATTATTTTTTATATCATGATATGATTAACGTCACACTAAAAAATGTCAGGTCTCCAATTTAAAATGTTCTAGTGACTGGACACATCTAAATTTTTCAGTTGTCTATCTATCTATCTATCTATCATCTATCTATCTATCTATCTATCTATCTATCTATCTATCTATCTATCTATCTATCTATCTATCTATCTATCTATCTATCTATCTATCTATCTATCTATCTATCTATCTATCTATCTATCTATCTATCTATCTATCTATCTATCTATCTATCTACTCCCTAATTATCTATCTATCTGTCTGTCTATCTATCTATTATTATGTGCAAAATCTGCAAAAACAATACATTAATAAATATGCAAATAAAGAAAGAAATCCACAAAATACTACAGAAGTAATTATATAAAAAAATGTGCAAATAAATACATAAATAAATACATAAATCTACATATTCCTGCATAATTGAATATATTAATAATTACATGCGTGGAGATAAATAATAAAATAAATAAAATGAAAGTTTGTGGAATAAATACAAATGTTAAAGGAAATGCTAAATGGAAAGGTGACCTTTTTACTTTTAACCATTTATTCATTTTTGATTGTGACTCTAATTGATTGTGGTCAATATGCTAATGAGGAGGTGTCAATCAAACATCATTGGCTGATGCTCTTGACACCTTCCTCATTAACATATTAGGCCAAGGAAAAATAAACACTTAGCGACATTCAAAAATGAATAAATGGTTAAAAGTAAAAAGGTCAACTTTCAGTTTAGCATTTCCTTTAACATTTCTATTTATTCCACAAACTTTCATTTTATTTATTTAATTATTTATCAAACTGAAACCCGTTATGACGAGCCTGAAGGAAAAGTCAGATGGATAGGGCCTGGGTATTGTGTAGTTCCACCAAAAGGAGAAGTGTGTGCCGCCTGTAGAATGGAGACTGATCTGCCCTTGCAAAAAGATATCTTTGTGATAGACACCCCAGAGGAGGATCCTCTACCTGCCGGAACATTTATAACCCCCGTAGTACTCCCATTTTCAGCAGTTAAAGATCAACGTGTCCGAGTTCTACTCCAGAATGTAACATCCAAGGACATCTCCATTCCTGCTGGCACGGTAATTGCCAATGTGTATCCCACCGACACCGTCACAGTATCTTCTGGAGAACAGACATCCCAAGAAATAGACCCAAGTTTGTTTAATTTTGGTGAGTCATCCATTCCTGAGGCCTGGGAACAGAAACTGCGTCAGAAATGATCAAACAGAGGTGATGTGTTTTCTACCAATGAATGGGATGTGGGATTAGCTCGAGGGGTTGAGCATCCGATCAGACTGAAAGACACCAAGCCATTCAGAGAACGTTCCAGACGCATTGCACCTGCGGACATCGAGGATGTACGACGTCATATCAAAGAGCTGTTATCGGCTGGAATCATTAAAGAGTCGAGGAGTCCGTATGCATCGCCCATTGTAATAGCCAGGAAGAAGAGTGGCGCAATCAGGATGTGCATCGATTACCGAACTCTAAATGCTCGTACTATCCCTGATCAGTACACCACTCCGAGGATCGATGATGCCCTGGACTGTTTGGCTGGTAGTAAATGGTTTTCTGTACTGGACCTCCGCAGTGGATATTATCAAATAGCCATGGTAGAGGAAGATAAAGAGAAGACAGCGTTTATCTGTCCCCTGGGATTCTTTCAGTTTGAACGTATGCCTCAAGGAATTACTGGAGCTCCAGCAACATTCCAGCGGCTAATAGAGAAAGCAGTTGGTGACATGCACCTCCTCCAAGTCATAGTGTACCTCGATGACATCATCGTGTTCGGGCGCACACTTGAAGAGCATGAAGAGCGGCTGTTGAAAGTCCTAGACCGTCTGAGAGAGTGTGGCCTGAAAGTATCGATCGACAAGTGCCAGTTTTGCCAGTCTCAGGTTAAGTATGTGGGTCACATTGTGTCAGCTGCTGGAGTATCCCCAGACCCAGCCAAAATTGAAGCAGTAACGCGCTGGAAAATGCCCACCGACCTAAAATCATTAAGGTCATTCCTGGGGTTTTGTGGATTTTATCGGCGGTTCATAAAGGATTACTTTGCCATAGTGAGGCCTTTGACAGAGCTCACTAAAGGTTACCCACCAACATCTGGGCAACACAAGAAAATGACGGATGGCAAGAACTACTACAAAGCATCTGAGCCATTTGGAGAGCGTTGGGATGACACCTGTACAGCAGCTTTCCATAAAATCATTTACTGTCTCACACATGCCCCAGTACTCGCCTTCGCCGACCCCAACAGACCATATGTACTGCATGTAGATGCCAGTCAGTCCATTCTGGTGGACTGAGGCCCGTGGCCTATGCAAGCAGGAAACTGAGTGCATCCGAGCAACGTTACCCCATTCATCAGCTATAGTTCTTGGCGCTCAAATGGGCGGTTGTGGACAAGTTCCATGACTATCTATATGGTGCACAGTTTGTGGTGAAAACAGACAACAATCCACTTACCTATGTGTTGTCTAGTGCCAAGCTGAGTGCGACGGGTCATCGTTGGTTAGCTGCATTAGCTACCTATAACTTCAGCTTACAATACAAGCCAGGAAGTCACAACATTGATGCGTATGTATTGTCTCGCTATCCATGTGAGTCCACTGCTTGCTCTAAATGGAAGGAAATACCAAAGACAGGAGTAAGAGCCATCTGTCAGTTAGCAATGACTACTGAAAGTGAGGAGTCATCATCCAGACTCGTGGATCACTTAGGCATTTCACCTCAGAGTATTCCAGAGGCATTCTCTTGTCCCACAGCTTTGGGTCTGGGTCACGTGGAACAGCTGACTAATGCCGAGTTAAAGAAAGCTCAAGAAGAGGACCCTGTGGTTGGTGTAGTGAAGCGAGAAGTGGAGTCAGAGAAAATACTTACAGCTGCTAGGAGTTACAATAGTACCATTGCTCTGTTACAGCGGCAGGGACCCAAGTTAAAGATCCAGAGTCAACTTCTGTACAGAGTAACCAAAAGTTCCTGTGGTAGAGAAAAAACTCAACTCGTCTTACCTGAGAGGTACTGGTCCAAAGTACTGCACTCCTTGCACGATGACTATGTATGTTAAGAATTGTGGCCGTTGTGTAATGAGAAAGACATTACCCAAGAAGGTTGCACCACTGAATCACATGACCAGCAGTGGGCCGTTCGACTTAGTGTGCATTGACTTCTTATCAATCGAGCCTGACTCAAAAGGTATCGCCAATGTTCTATTCGTAACTGACCATTTCACACGCTATGCCCAAGCGTTCACGGCCAAAGACCAGAAAGCTCTGACTGTGGCCAAGATACTCTGTGACAAATTCTTTGTTCACTATGGCTTACCTTCCCGCATCCACTCAGATCAGGGACGAGATTTTGAGAGTGGTCTCATAAAAGAGCTCCTAAGTATGTTGGGAATCAGAAAATCCAGAACGTCTCCATATCATCCTCAAGGGGACCCCCAGCCCGAAAGGTTCAACCGGACGCTACTTTCCATGCTTGGTACCCTGAATTCTGCAGAGAAAAACAGATGGAGCCAACACATTAACAGATTAGTACATGCCTACAACTGTACTAAGAACGAGGCGACCGGGTACTCACCGTATTATCTTCTGTTTGGAAGAGAGGCTCGTCTGCCGGTGGATGTGTGTTTTGGGACTTCGCCTGATGGAAAGGGACCTGGTAGCCATCAACAGTATGTGGAAAGAATGAAATCAGAGCTACAGAGAGCATATCAGTTAGCCACTGAAACTGCCCAGAAAAGTCAGCAACGGAACAAACGATTGTATGACAAGCGAGTAAAACAGCAGACTTTGACTGTGGGAGACCGTGTACTGATAAGAAATCTGGCGTTGAGTGGAAAGAATAAACTGGGCGACAAGTGGAATTCTGTTCCTTACCTGGTGGTGGAAAAGCTAAAGAACTTACCTGTGTATCGCATGAAACCTGAAACCGGTATGGGAAGTGCAAGGACATTACACCGAGACCATCTCTTACCAGTTGGGGACCATGTGAGGTTGTCTGACCCTGAAGTTTCTGCACCGCCGGAGGCCAGGACAAGATCTGTGGAGAGAAAACGGAGAAGAGGATTAGGAGAAAGGAATCTGGCCAGGACTAGTGAATTGAGGAATGATTCTGAAAGTGAAGAGGATGACCTGTGGTATTATAGCCCGGATAGGGTTGAGAGACAGCACAGGCCAGAGTGTGTTACACTGGAGGAATCGGCAGTGGAGGAGGAAACTGTTTGCCATGGAGGTGAATTGGATACACCCCTTGCAGAAATGGCAGAGCCCAAGTTCACTGAGGAAGGCTATGGAGAACTCTCAGATCAGAGGCCAGATGAAATGGGAGATCCTGGTTTAGAAGGGGAAGAGCCTAGCAGAGCCAATGCTTCCAAAGAAGTAGTAGAGACTGTTCATTCCCGCCCCAAAAGAGACATACGACCAGTAGTCAAACTGAGCTATGATAGTCTAGGCCGGCCCACTAACCGACCCTTAACTCTGCTTCATAGAGGGATGGTCATAAATGTTGGGGGTGGGGAAGAGTCAGAAAAGAAACCCTGTAACACAGTGTGGTGTCACCCTATGGCACAGTGTACTCAGTGTGCTAAAGTAAACGCTTATACTGAGCCTAAAGTCACATTTAAAGTGTTGAGAAGTAATCTCATGGGGTCATGAGATGTTTAGAAGGGGAAGCATGTAACCCAGTAGAATACAGTTTTACAGTTAATGGGTTTATTTCAGATTTATTTGTGGTTGTCTGGTTCTAATCCAGAACTTGAATGTGAGTGAATTGCACGTTGATATGTTGTGTGTATGTATGCCTTTAAGGATACGGGATCATATAGCAAGTTTGATTGTTATTCACATGTGTAAAACGTGGTTTTAAACAACAAGTTAGGTATCCCTTTATTTTATTGGTTCATGAGAGTTTTAAGTCCCGGCTCTGATGCTGCGTGAGAGGGCGCGAGACGGGGAGAGCGAGAGAGCGGTGCGAGGCCACCTACAGGATTCCGGATTCGCTGTATGGTTGCACATTGAAAGTGAGGTATCCTTATTGATTTTATTTGTGCTCAGGAGAGTGAAGGGGCCATTTTCAATTTCCTGGCCACCACGAACACAAGCTACGTTTCAGGCCTGCAACGGGGTGGGTTGAGAATGACTGGTGTGAGTGTGTGGGCCCACATCATTTAAATATCAATATTGGTATACCAATTGGCTCATTCTATAACATTCAGTGCACTGAAAACAGGTAATATTCAGAGTGACGTTTTATACTCTCATTTTAAGTCATTTTAATACCTTAATTCCAGTGTATTAACCCTGTTCATGCCCTTTTGAGTGGTTTTGTGACATATTGACTACTTAAGTCATTTATATTACCTGATATATTGTTTTATCAGTGTGATAGTGGTATTTTGGTGATTTATGAATGTGATAGTGTGAATTACTTCACATTCTGATATTCATCTATATTTTATTTTTTATTTTATTTTATATTTCTAATGAAATCCTTTACATTTTGTTATTCTTACCAGCGTATTCTTTCTATATCTGTTATAATTACCAGTTTATCTTGGGTGCATAGAGGGTTTAATTCTAAGTAACTTTCTAACCGAACAGCATTTCATTGTGACTTCAGAGGGGCCTAACTTCAACATCTGTAGGCATTTAGCTAATGAATCTAGAGCGCTGTCCCACTTAATTACAGTAAAGACAGGTAGGGGGCACTACATGTTAAAACTGTGTTACAATGAGCCCCTATTAGAACTACACTATTCTATTCTATACTTTTATTCATTATTTTGAGAAACCCTGAGAAAAGGGTGAATAATGACAGAGTTAATGTTCATAAACTATTCATTATCATTATGCTTTTAGCTGTTCTGCTGTATTGAGCGATGAAAAATGTGTTTATTTTTAATGATTAAAAAATGCCATTATTTTATTTTTAAAAAGTGAATAATTGTATTTTATTGATAATTTTTTTTAGTTTGTCTTATATCTTTTTTTATTATTTCAGATAACATTATAATCTGTCATATGGTCATGTGACTCCTCCTATGGGAGCATGTTCTCTCATGGTAAATCAAGAAAAAAGTAAACACTGCATTAATGAAACAAAACCACATGATTGTACTAGACGTGTGTGACATTAATGTGGGAAACAATAAATACTCTGAACCCCGATGGATTCACACAAACTGAGACAGAAAGTGTTGGGCTGAGCTCTGATCTCCTCTCTCCTCTACTCGACTGAGATGAAGCAAACGCCACTCCTTCTGCGACTGTAACTGCAGTTCAACACACACACACACACACACACACACACACACACACACACACTAGAGAGACTCTGGAAGTGAAGGTAAAACAGACCCGAGGAGAGAAAAAACACGGAAACTGTTCAAAGACGTAGTAATAATAATAATAATAATACGTGTTTCTAGATGTGCTTTACAGACGATAATATCTCCTGATTTATGTTATCTAATTTTCCAAACGAATCAACACAATATCCTTCGACAGAAATCAACAGTTCTAGTTCTACATCAGCTGAAGAGGAAGCGCTGAAGAGAACCACGGGTAAGTCAACAATATTAATATGATTTCATATCAGAAAGAATTATACATTATAATTATAGTCCTCACAGAAACACATCTGTTGAGATTATTTGAATTTATTAGGATTAACCCCTTGAGATGTATCATCTCGTTTTCAAGGGGGTCCTTACAATGAAATACAATTACAACTTAGAGAACATAAGATTACAATTAACAATACTATTAACAATACATTAAAAAAAACATTAGCACACAGACAAACCAAAAAAAAAAAAAAAAAAAAAAACCAACAACAACAGTACACATAACAACGACAGTTTCAATGATAGCACGTGCAATCTACTTTAAAATAAGATAATAAAGATTGTTTGAACAACCGAAAAGAAGTAATGGATCTAATATCTACAGGCAAATTATTCCAGTCTAGTACAGCTTTAAACAACATAAATGCTCTCTTACCAATTGTTTTTTTAACACGAGGAACTAGAAAGTAAGTCTGGACAGAATGCCTCACTTGGTAGTTTGAAGAAAAGAGTACAAAGTATTGTTGTAGATAAGTAGGATAATGAAAGTAAATACATTTAAATATAAATTGGAGCCAGTGAGTCTGCCTTCTCACATTCAGAGATGGCCACTGGAGTGCATCATACATTGTACAGTGGTGAGTGGAAAAAGAACATCCTAGAACGAATCGACAAATTCTATTATATGCCGAATTAAGTAAGACAAGATCAGATTTTAATGCCGTCTGATAAACCACATCACAGTAATCAAAAAACGGAAAAATTAGTTGAACAACTAGTTTCTTACGAACACTATAAGTGAAGCAATTTCGAGATCGATGCAAAATACTCATTTCAACATTGACTTTTCGTAAAACATGATTAATGTGGGGTTTAAAGGAGAGTTTAGAATCAAGCCATAAACCAAGATATTTAATAGTGTCAACTCTGTGCAGGGGAGGACCATCTTTACATGATATAACACAAGAACAGCTTTTAGAATTAAGTTTATATCTGGAGCCAAAAATCATAGTATATGACTTGGTCTTTTTAAGCACTAATTTATTAGCCAAAAGCCAGTCTTGTAAACTATTAAAATCCGATTGAAGAGATAATTGAATTTGTATAGGATCAGAATTACATGTATATATGACAGTATCATCCGCATAAAGTTGAACCTGACAATTTTTAAGAAGTAATGGTAAATTATTAACATAAATAGAAAAAAGAAGTGGTCCCAGAACTGAACCTTGAGGCACACCTCTCTGGAGAGTCAGAAAATCAGATTTATTCCCATTTAGGACAACGCATTGTTTCCTGTTGTGCAGATATGAATTAAACCACAAAATTGTATTTTTTGAACAACCAATAGCATGAAGTTTATCTAAAAGCAAGTAACGATCAACCAAATCAAAAGCTTTAGTCAAATCAAGAAAAATAGCACCTGTGAGCTTTCCATCATCTGAGGCTGAAAACACATCATTTGTAAACTTAATGCAGTAGTTGTGGAATGATTCGACCTAAAACCAGATTGAGATGATGATAGAATATTATTGATAGATAAATAATTTGAAAGTTGTTTATAAATTAATTTTTCAAAAACTTTAGATATAGAACATATAATAGATATTGGTCTATAATTATTAATATCAAGTACATCACCTCCCTTATAAAGCGGAGTAATGCGTGCACATTTCCAGATCACCGGCAACTCACATGTAGACAAAGAAAGATTAAATAAATCAGCTAGTGGATACATAAGAATATGTGAAGTTAATTTAAGATACCTATTTTCAATTCCATCTAATCCTTCACCACTAGTCACTTTTAATTCATCAATAGCACTCTGAACATCAGTTGGAGCAATCTTCTCAAATGAAAATAATCTATTACATTATGCAGTCTCATTACAAATATCAGTATTCAAGTAAGAAGCAGACACTAAAGTAGACGAAACTGAAGAAAAATGCTGATTAAATTCTTGCGCAAGGAGTCATGAAGTATTATATTATTATTAACTCTAATTTGATTAACTGAATGTTTATTCGATGTATTAATAATGTTTTTAATTTTATTCCAGAATTGTTTAGGATTTTTATAATGGAAAGAAAGACATTCTTTATAATAATTAGACTTTGCATTTCGAGTTTTTGTTTTGCTCAAATTTCTTAAATGCCTATAGACTTCCCAATCAACATCACTTCTTGTCTGACGAAATGTTGTCCATGCTTTGTCCCTTTGCCTAAAGAGACTAATAAGTTCAGAATTAATCCAAGGAAGATGATTGCCCTTAACCCTAACAATTTTCCAAGGTGCATGCTTGTCTACAACATTTATAAACTCAGTATAAAAAAAATCCCAAGCGTCTTGTACATTAGGAATTAAATTATATCTATTCCAATTTATAGAAATCAGATCATGAATAAATAAATCTAAATTCAGTTTTTTATATTGTCTGATTTTAATTTTGGTGGCAATTTAGGTACTTTCATTTTCCATACACAAAATATAATCAAATGATCACTAAAGCAGTCAGACAACACACCGGACCTTAAAAATCTATTTGGGTGTGAGACAAGTATCCAATCAAGAAGAGATTGTGTACGAGAAGTAATTCTAGTAGGCTCAGTAATTAATTGGGTAAGATTTAAGTTATTAAATATATTTTTCTCTTTATGAAATGACATATCCAACCAATTCTTATTGAAATCACCTAATAAGATTAACTCATTTTTACCAAAAACTGAATTAATAGTGGATATCAGGCAGTTAAAGGACTCCACTGGTGAAGAGGGTGGCCTGTATATGCTCCCGATGGTTATACATTTATTTAAGTGGAAAACCACCTTAACAAAAATACATTCAAAATATAAAGGATCAATCGAAGGTATAATTAATTCAGAAACAAGACCTGTAGAAACATATACAGCCACACCTCCACCCCTGGAGCACCTATCCGATCTGTAAACAACATAATTGGTTAAGTTAATTTCATTATCCGAAACATTGCTATTGAGCCATGTTTCGGAAAGAGTGATAATATCAGGCTTATTTAAAGTAAATCAATTTTACACACCAGACTTCTAATATTCAAGTGAATGATTTTTAATCCCTTAACTTTATCCATCTTGAAAAATAACTTACACTGTCACTAGTCAAATATAAGAACAAAAATAACTGAATCCAAGAATTCATTACAAGGTTGCAAAAACTATCAAATAAACTGATCACAAAAAAACAAACAGACAGGACATTTAAATACAAAACATATAAACATAAAAACAGGACACCCTTCAAGACTAACCCAGCTGCCCCAGAGACCATGTTCCAGGGCATTCCAGTGAGTAAACCAAATAATATAAGTCAAAAACCGTCTCATCAACTCAACTCAAACAGCAATAATAATAAAAAAAATAATAAAAATAAAAATATATAGGCTATATGCCAAACAGTAGCTCTGTGTGAGGTAATACAGAATCCAATGCTCCAAAATAGTATTTCACATCACAAAAACTACCTCCACACAATAATAATAATCATGCTACTGACAAACTTCGGTTATCCGAAAAATCAAGCCTCTCATCAGACAAACATTAAATTATTCTGGTGAAGTCTGAGGTGGCATGTAGACAGCTTCAGCATCTTTGTGGCAGCTAAAACGCTGCTGTTTGCCATCAACAAAAACACACAACGTGCAAGGATATCTAAGATAGTATTTCATATTAAGTTCGTGAAGCTTCCGTTTAACAGGATCAAAACTCCTGCGCTTCTTCATCAGGTCAGCGCTGGAATCCGGATAGATATATACGCGTGTCCCGTTGTACTCGAGCTTCTTTTTCTCCCTTGCAATGCGAAGAATTTTCACTTTGTCCTGGAAATGAAGGAGCTTGATCATAATAGGTCTAGGACTGGCACTATCGCTTTGACGAACTGTCGGAGAGCGATGAGCCATTCAATGATCAACGGAGTGGAAAAGTTGTCTTGTCCCAAAAGCTGTGGAATCAAACGGGACATAAAGCCAGCAATATCACTGCCTTCCGATGACTCTTGAACTCCAACAAAGCGGAGATTAGAACGTCGACTTCGATTCTCCAAATCGTCAACTTTGTCCAGCAGGTAGGAGTTGTCTTTCTCCAGTTGATGAATCCGAGCGACACATACTTGCATGTTGTCCTCATTAGCCCCAACACGTCGCTCTAACAAATGAACTTGATCTCCCAAAGTACTTAATGAATTCTGAATACTAGTCAGTCTGCTATGAATGACGTCCATTTTTACATCAAAATGCTCCTGCATATCAGTCTTACTCTGTGTAATAGCGTTCCACAAAGTTTGGAGTGAGATATGTGACTCATCCATTGTGCCAATCGTGTAATCCAAACAACAGAAAACGTGTGGCTATAAGAAATTAACGCCAATATATTGAAAAGCAGTCAGAGAGAAAAAAAAAGAGGTGATCTTACAAAGCTACTATGATTGCAATTAGCATGCTTGAGTAGAGCTTGACACACGTTCAATCACGCCGCGGCCATCTTGAAAAAAAGAGGTTACACTTTTTTTTTAATTTGGATAATTTGCATTATCCAAATTAAGACCAAATCAAAGATGATGGAATGACTTTCTTAGAAATCTAGTAAAAAAATATTAATTTGGATTTGAATAGTATATAATAAAGTTCAGGCTTCCATTTGTGATTGTGAATTTTAATCGCAATGGCCACACACCAGCTGCATTGACATTAGGCCTACAGGAAGTGGAATTTACTGACAGAAATGTAATGCATTTTGGGAAATGAAATATTCTTATATATTCTTCTATAAATGTATCAAATACACTGTAAAAAAAATAAATAAATAAATTTACGATAAAATACAGTAGCAGCATTTTAGGTTTTACAAATATTACTTACATTTGCCATGAAAAAAAAAACATATTTCATTAACTGATATAATGTTAATTAATAATTACCTGTTGTGTACTTTTGTAACACACTGACAACTATGAAGGTATTTTTGGTGCAAAACAGCTGAACAGGCGTGAGAGTGGGATTTGTAGCTGTAGATCATATCCAGGGGCGTCGCACCCGTGGGGGATGTGTGTGTGTGTGAGTGTGTGTGAGTTTCTTCATGTGTGATTCGTAGAACAGCATGTGTGTGCGCCTGCAGTGAAGAATGTGTGAAGGTGTGAAGGTGGAACTGTTGTGTTGTGTTTGTAAGTGAGAAAAAAAGTCTTCAAGTTTACAACTCCTAAAATATCAATATGACTTCAAATGTATTGGTACACATGTGTGGATATCAGGGGCGTAGCAAGCTTTTCAAAAGTGCGGGGGATGGATGTGGTTTGTTTGTTAAAGGGTTAGTTCACCCAAAATTGAAAATAAAGTCAGCAATTACTCACCCTCATGTTGTTCCAACCATGTAAGACCTTCGTTCATCTTCGGAACATAATTTAGTATATTTTTGATGAAATCTGAGAGCTGTCTCACTCCTCCATAGGCTTTCAGAGGGAATGAAACTTGATGGCCCAGAATAGTAAGTAAAAACGTCATTTAAGGAGTCCAAATGACTACAGTGGCTCTGTATTAAGTCTATCATGCGACGAAAATACTTTTTGAGCGGAAAAACAACAAAAATAACGACTTTATCCCACTATTTATCCCACTATATACTCTCTGACAAGAGTTCGCGGGAGTGCCACGACGCATGCGCGAACTCGCGCATGCGTCGTGGCACTCCCGCGAACTATATACTCTCTCGCGCAGGCGTCGTGGCACTCCCGCGAACTCTCGTCAGAGGCTCAAATTGAACAATAATAGTGGGATAAAGTCGTTATTTTTGTTGTTTTTCCGCTCAAAAAGTATTTTCGTCGCATGATAGACTTAATACAGAGCCACTGTAGTCATTTGGACTCCTTAAATTACGTTTTTACTTACTATTCTGGGCCATCAAGTTTCATTCCCTCTGAAAGCCTATGGAGGAGTGAGACAGCTCTCAGATTTCATCAAAAATATACTAAATTATGTTCCGAAGATGAACGAAGGTCTTACATGGTTGGAACAACATGAGGGTGAGTAATTGCTGACTTTATTTTCAATTTTGGGTGAACTAACCCTTTAACAATAAAAACGACGAAAACAATGACAGAAGGGTACAAAAGGTATAAAATACAAGATATTAAAAGCTTCCCATTTAAATGAGTGCAGAAAAAGTGTGGGCGTTGAACCCTCTCACTTTTCCCAGTGAGAGGGTTCAACACCCACACTTTTCCCAGTGAGAGGGTTCAACACCCACACTTTTCCCAGTGAGAGGGTTCAACACCCACACTTTTCCCAGTGAGAGGGTTCAACACCCACACTTTTCCCAGTGAGAGGGTTCAACACCCACACTTTTCCCAGTGAGAGGGTTCAACACCCGCACTTTTCCCAGTGAGAGGGTTCAACACCCGCACTTTTCCCAGTGAGAGGGTTCAACACCCACACTTTTCCCAGTGAGAGGGTTCAACACCCACACTTTTCCCAGTGAGAGGGTTCAACACCCACACTTTTCCCAGTGAGAGGGTTCAACACCCACACTTTTCCCAGTGAGAGGGTTCAACACCCACACTTTTCCCAGTGAGAGGGTTCAACACCCGCACTTTTCCCAGTGAGAGGGTTCAACACCCACACTTTTCCCAGTGAGAGGGTTCAACACCCACACTTTTCCCAGTGAGAGGGTTCAACACCCACACTTTTCCCAGTGAGAGGGTTCAACACCCACACTTTTCCCAGTGAGAGGGTTCAACACCCGCACTTTTCCCAGTGAGAGGGTTCAACACCCACACTTTTCCCAGTGAGAGGGTTCAACACCCACACTTTTCCCAGTGAGAGGGTTCAACACCCACACTTTTCCCAGTGAGAGGGTTCAACACCCGCACTTTTCCCAGTGAGAGGGTTCAACACCCACACTTTTCCCAGTGAGAGGGTTCAACACCCACACTTTTCCCAGTGAGAGGGTTCAACACCCACACTTTTCCCAGTGAGAGGGTTCAACACCCGCACTTTTCCCAGTGAGAGGGTTCAACACCCGCACTTTTCCCAGTGAGAGGGTTCAACACCCGCACTTTTCCCAGTGAGAGGGTTCAACACCCGCACTTTTCCCAGTGAGAGGGTTCAACACCCACACTTTTCCCAGTGAGAGGGTTCAACACCCGCACTTTTCCCAGTGAGAGGGTTCAACACCCACACTTTTCCCAGTGAGAGGGTTCAACACCCACACTTTTCCCAGTGAGAGGGTTCAACACCCACACTTTTCCCAGTGAGAGGGTTCAACACCCACACTTTTCCCAGTGAGAGGGTTCAACACCCGCACTTTTCCCAGTGAGAGGGTTCAACACCCACACTTTTCCCAGTGAGAGGGTTCAACACCCACACTTTTCCCAGTGAGAGGGTTCAACACCCGCACTTTTCCCAGTGAGAGGGTTCAACACCCGCACTTTTCCCAGTGAGAGGGTTCAACACCCGCACTTTTCCCAGTGAGAGGGTTCAACACCCGCACTTTTCCCAGTGAGAGGGTTCAACACCCACACTTTTCCCAGTGAGAGGGTTCAACACCCACACTTTTCCCAGTGAGAGGGTTCAACACCCACACTTTTCCCAGTGAGAGGGTTCAACACCCACACTTTTCCCAGTGAAAGGGTTCAACACCCACACTTTTCCCAGTGAGAGGGTTCAACACCCACACTTTTCCCAGTGAGAGGGTTCAACACCCACACTTTTCCCAGTGAGAGGGTTCAACACCCACACTTTTCCCAGTGAGAGGGTTCAACACTCACACTTTTCCCAGTGAGAGGGTTCAACACTCACACTTTTCCCAGTGAGAGGGTTCAACACCCACACTTTTCCCAGTGAGAGGGTTCAACACCCACACTTTTCCCAGTGAGAGGGTTCAACACTCACACTTTTCCCAGTGAGAGGGTTCAACACCCACACTTTTCCCAGTGAGAGGGTTCAACACCCGCACTTTTCCCAGTGAGAGGGTTCAACACCCACACTTTTCCCAGTGAGAGGGTTCAACACCCACACTTTTCCCAGTGAGAGGGTTCAACACCCACACTTTTCCCAGTGAGAGGGTTCAACACCCACACTTTTCCCAGTGAGAGGGTTCAACACCCACACTTTTCCCAGTGAGAGGGTTCAACACCCACACTTTTCCCAGTGAGAGGGTTCAACACCCACACTTTTCCCAGTGAGAGGGTTCAACACCCGCACTTTTCCCAGTGAGAGGGTTCAACACCCACACTTTTCCCAGTGAGAGGGTTCAACACCCACACTTTTCCCAGTGAGAGGGTTCAACACCCACACTTTTCCCAGTGAGAGGGTTCAACACCCGCACTTTTCCCAGTGAGAGGGTTCAACACCCACACTTTTCCCAGTGAGAGGGTTCAACACCCACACTTTTCCCAGTGAGAGGGTTCAACACCCACACTTTTCCCAGTGAGAGGGTTCAACACCCACACTTTTCCCAGTGAGAGGGTTCAACACCCACACTTTTCCCAGTGAGAGGGTTCAACACCCACACTTTTCCCAGTGAGAGGGTTCAACACCCACACTTTTCCCAGTGAGAGGGTTCAACACCCACACTTTTCCCAGTGAGAGGGTTCAACACCCACACTTTTCCCAGTGAGAGGGTTCAACACCCACACTTTTCCCAGTGAGAGGGTTCAACACCCACACTTTTGAAAAGCTTGCTACGCCCCTGATATCCACACATGTGTACCAATACATTTGAAGTCACAGAGAAAAATATTTTAGGAGTTGTAAACTTGTAGACTTTTTTTCTCACTTACAAACACAACGCAACAGTTACACTTCACACCTTCACACATTCTTCACTGCAGGCGCACACATCCTGTTCTACGAATCACACATGAAGAAACTCACACACACTCACACACACACACACACACACACACACACACACACACACACACACACACACACACACACACACACACACACACACACACACACACACACACACACACACACACACACACACACACACACACACACACACACACACACACACACACACACACATTTCTGCTCCAGCTGCTGCAGTGAATATGGGGCAGAATGCATCACACACCCGTATCAAACATGTGAAGTCAGACAAATGTTGCACATCCGCACATTAATATGTGAATCCATGCAATGAGAGCTGCACACTTGTAGAATATTTGGTCACAAATGTATTTCTTTTCTTGGATATTTGTCTAACACAATCACAAACCAATCACTACACCTGCTCGAATCTGCTGCTGCGAGTCTCAAACGCAGTTCTTCGCCTTCAAATGCAGTTCTGCTCGCTCTCACTTCTGCACCATGCACTGCGCCAGATGTGGAGCAAAAGAGATTTGTGCATCTGTTGGGCAGCGGTTCAGAGAGCAGAGAGTTTCGGCCAATCAGAAGAGCTCTTTTAAACCGATGGCGCGCGACCGAGAACGGGAAAAATACATGAGCAATCTGCTAGCAGGCGAAGGCAAGTAACGGTGTGTTTTTCTATCTCTCCCCCTGCAATCGCTCACCGTTATACATTTGTTCAGTAGTTTTAATATGTGCACTGGCCGGCTAAGTTGGTGATCATTGTTTCTTGAGCTAGCCTTTCTTGTTTCACGAGATGTAATCTACTGTTAAGTTTGCCATCCAATCGTCTCATAATTAAAGATACTCTCATATTAAACGATGTGTTCCTTATATTCTCTTCAGCTTTACCTTCTAGAAAAATGACAGAACAGGGTCTTCACAGGTCAGTATCAGATCAGGTCACTTATACACCCGTTGTAAGACTACCATGTGTACCACGTTTTTCTTTTTTCTTTTTTGGTTTGGTTTGTTTTTGGTGGATGATAACATTTATAGAAATACCATATAAGCTTTATAAAATGTTAATTAACCTGCTCTGTGACTCACTGCAGCTTCCAATTAGGCACATAATATCCCTTTACTTTACTATGGTATTTCTATTATGTTATCATCCTCCAAAAAAGAAAAGAAAAACATGGTACACATGATAGTCTTACAATGGGTGCATAAGTGACTTGATCCGATGCTGACCTGTGAAGACCCTGTTCTGTCATTTTTCTAGAAGGTAAAGCTGAGAAAATAAGGAATACATTACTTAATATGAGAGAATATTTAATTATGAGACGATTGGATGGCAAACTTAACAGTACAGATAGGCTAGTGTTAGCGTTACATTCTGTGAAACAAGAAAGGCTAACCCAACTAAGAAACAATGATTACCATCTTAGTCGACCAGTGCACATATTAAAACTACTTAGACAAATGTATAACGGTGAGTGATTGTAGGGGGAGAGAGCGAGAGAAAAAAAACATACCTTTTCAGGGCTCATTTTTTTATCAAAAATTTGGAGTGAGTTTGTATCTGTTAGGGGAGGAGCCACTCAGATCTGCAGCAGCCGCCCCTCTGCCCCAGTTTGACAGCACAAATAGAAGATGCCGCTCGTTGACTGAAGTGCCTGTTCTTTGGCCTGATGCCCTTTACTTTTCACATGCCTGTTGATATCTGTCACACCTTGATGGGCTCATGAGCTCTCCTGTCTGCTGTAGTAGGAGCTGGTGGTGCCTATGGCGATGAATGGCCATGTGGTTGACCACTCACTTTTAAAAGTACACCTATAGGTGGCTGCTCCACTTAATGCTTTCTTCTTCCCTGTTTTGTCATTACCTCTTCCACTGTCCTCTGATCTGGCACTCTTTTTAAGGGGCTGACCCTTTGGAGCCCAGAATGAAATAATACTCTTGCTTTATCCCTGATATCTTTAATCAGACAAATGCAGTGATTAAATGTGTGCATCACCAGGATGTAAAACATTACTGAAACGTGGTGATCTGCTTTAAGTCTTAACACAGCTGAAAAGAGTATTAGTTGTCTCCTCAACTAATATTAGATGTCTCCTCATTAGCATAATGCCAACGTTAACATTTTTGATCTATAGCATTAGTTATGAAAAATAGCATCCACATAGAAACTATAGCCACCACAACATGCCACAGATGTGATATAAATCTGAGTGAAAAACCTATTCCCTTATCTTATATTCTATTATAAATGTATATATTATAAATCTATTATAAAGTTAATCAACATAATAAATAGGCTACAGTAGAATGTGAGATCTGGTCATGAGTAGTTTATTAAAACGCTTATGTTTATGTTGGTGCAGGAGGATGTTTTCTCAGATTCAGTGTTGCGATAGGTACGGCTCACACCAACCTGGTCTCACAGAATTCCGTGAAATGAACACGGGACCCTTAACTCAAAATCCGTGGCAGTTTCACAGAATCGCCGAAAATTCTGTGATGGGTCCACGGAAGTGATTCCTATGTGAGTCAATGACAGTAAAAAGCAGACATGATTTTATGAGTATTTATAGGCTACTTTTGTATTTTGGAGCAACTAACTCCACTCCTACCCTAAACCTACCCACTCTCAACAATATAAAACACACAACAGGCAAATACAAGTACAGTCACAGGTATTTATTGCAAAAACTGACCAAAAACAGCATAAAAGTATGAACTCGTGTTGCATTCCAAGTCTTCTGAAGTCACACGATGTCTTCATGTAAAGAACAGAGTTGATCTTAATGTTTTAATCGCTGAGATGATGATCCCGCCGCTCCGTGAACACACTCATTCATATCTCATTCAATAATACACACGCCTCTTTAGCATGACGCGATCGGTCACGAGACACACGAGAGCCAATGGCATTTTACAATCAAAGCTGACGTAATGACACAATTGGTCACGAGACAGACGAGAGCCAATGCTGTCAAAGCTGATGTAACGTTTCTTCCGGCGGTAAAATTTTAAATGTGTTTATGATCTTTGGCGGATGGACTCGACGCTGCTGATCGCTTTTGGGGATTTTCTTCACACAAATCAAACATTTGGCCTCGGGACACTTGGAATATTTGTACTTTTTGAATAAATTGTGCCTGCAGTCATATCTGCTTGTTATATCCTGTTTTTTATAATACACAAATGGGTAGGTTTAGGGAAGGGATTGGGTTACGTGTTCAAAATGTGTCTGAATACTGTAAATAAATAAAAAATGAAAATAATTATAAATAAAATTATGCTGGCTGATTAAATCGAGAATCACACTCCATGTCATAATGGCAAAAATCTTAGTTTCATGATGAAAACAATGCCTAACGCGTCTGTATACTGTCATTGACTCACATAGGAATCACTTCCGTGGACCATCACAGAATTTTCGGCGATTCCGTGAAACTGCCACGGATTTTGAGTTAAGGGGCCGTGTTCATTTCACGGAATTCTGTGAGACCAGGTTGAGATATTTTGGAGCGTTTATGGAGTTTATGGTTATTCGCGCGCCATGTATGCACAGTTAAATGAAATGTGTGTGTGTGTGTGTGTGTGTGAGTGTGTGTGAGTTTCTTCATGTGTGATTCGTAGAACAGGATGTGTGCGCCTGCAGTGAAGAATGTGTGAAGGTGTGAAGGTGTAACTGTTGCGTTGTGTTTGTAAGTGAGAAAAAAAGTCTACAAGTTTACAACTCCTAAAATATTTTTCTCTGTGACTTCAAATTTATTGGTACACATGTGTGGATATGATCTACAGCTACACATTCCACTCGCACGTGTGTTCAGTTGTTTTGCACCAAAAATACCTTCATTGACAACCACCAATCACAGTGGAGATGAGAGTCACATGATGAATCAAAGCTCAACACAAGCAGCTTTTCCACAAGCTGACACTGCCTCCCCAAATCTAGGGGTTTAGGGAGGGAGTAACAAAAGGGAAAAAAAAGAACATTATAATTACTTAAACGAATAAATAAACGTTGAGGAATCTCCTCGTCCACTATCCCAGCTCTTTTCACTCTTATTACACTTGTTGTTTTTAGTAAAAATGTTCCCTAAGATTTTTACTAACACTCAAACAAAAGATCAGAACAGGAATCGAGTGAACCAGTGTTTTATTAAAGGGGTTAACATACATTCAGGGTTAACATAAGGAACAGAAAACATAAAGCAGAGGCAAATAACCAATCATCAGGAGAGGGCAAGGCCAAAATAACAAACAAAACAGTCTCTTCCCTAACAAAGAAAGTTAAAAAGAAAGGCAATAACTCTTACCTCTCTCCCTAACTAAAAAACATAAACGGGAGAGAACTCAGGAGTAGGTAAACCCAAATAAATTGGCGCCCGCCTCCCTACACGGTTACAGGACTCACACCGAGTCCCAGTGGCTTTTTCACAGTGACTTGTTCTTTTTCACTTCCAAAATATCTATTTCAGTTGTTCACCGTATAACGTATAGAACATTTCTGTTAACTGATTAAGATTTTTGTTTTTTTACTTTTTACGGTCTTTTACCATAAAAATCACATTGATTTATTACAGTGTAGAGAAGTAGCCAAGTTCTCTCTGTAAGGTCTATAAAACCTTAAAACTTTAACATTTATTTATACTTTTGTTTACTTTCAGACAAGCCTTTATCAATCAAAGTGTGTCTTTGTCAAACTAGAATTGCAATTCTGCATCCTGTTTGCCACCACAATTCAAATTCAGCAATAGAAATGTAGAACATTTTCAGTTCTATTCCTTATATTTCACACACCTGGTTTATACTGATAGTAAGTGACTTAAATAATGTGTGTGTTTGTGTGTGTTTAGTATGGATTCAGTGGGAGTGAATGTGATTGAAACAGCGGCTCTAGGGAGACCGTTCCAGCTGGGGATGCTGTATGACTGCAGGAAAGATGCTCTCATACCAGGTACACACACACACACACACACACACACAATCACCACTTCTCGGGTTACTAATGTAACCAAGCTTCCCTGAGAAGCAGGTCAACACCAGAGCGTACAAATGTAACGACTATGTTTCTGAATATTGATTGATCTAAAATATTTAGACAACTAGTGTAGATAAAACATTTTCAGAAATGAGTGCAACAAATAAAACGGGGAAAAAGACAAACATGAAACTTGTAGTTTTGTACACTGGTAGGCTCATTTTATATATAGGCTACAATTTAATAAGATATTGTTTCATATATGAATGGGGTGTTCCTCAACTGGTGTTGACAGCTCTGTAAAATAGCCTAGATTTGCTGTATTAAATACTGAACAGTACAATATACAAATAACATTTTTAGTTAGCCTAATTTTCAGAATCTATCGTTGTTATGGACGAAGGCAGTGAGGCAAGAGGACACAGGAAGCTGTTTTTCAAAGGTGGGGTTTTATTACCCAAAAATATGAAGAAGTTGCATAAAGACCAAAATTAATAACTAGGCCTTAAAGGGGTCAACAAAAGTAACTGAATATGAACTCAAATAAACAAACTCATAACACAAGATTAACTAAACAAAAAAACTGACCTCCCCACAAAAACAGAAGGGAGCTTAAATAATGGCTTGACAAAACCAAATAACATTGAAGGGGTAAACAAACCAACACTTGAGAACTCAAGAACTAACTAAGGACAAAATCCCCCTGGCACATGGTAAGACATGGTATGGCCTAATGAGCTGGCTCCCGGATATAGGTCTCCTCAGCCCTCAGCCACTCCTTTCGCCCAACTAGGAAGGGACCGCCCCCAGCAGTCCAGGTAACTCAACACAAAGAAACATGTGATTAGTGCACTCTCTGTACATCAATGTAAAATGTAATACCAAATAAACAAAATCCAAAAACTGTATTGTATCCGTTATTTAGATACCCTAGTTTAGATGACTGTAAATAATATTTAGTACAATAAACTAAAAAGGTGAAATAATAAAATGGTAATCAAATGTTTAGAACTGAGGGGACGTTACCCTGTGTGGCCGTAGCCATCACAATCGTACATGATGCTTAGCTTACATTTATGAATAAATAATGAAATAATATAGCATAAATACAGATTATTATGTAATTAAATTTTATTCCAAGTGAGGAAAATAAAGTGGATTGAATCCAAGGAGCTCTAAAAGAATTGATTGGCTCTGTTGCTGTAGCCCAGTGGTTTCAAACTTTTTTATGCGCGACCCTTTTTTTTTTCTTTTTAAATTTACGAGAAATATACATGCAACCATTTACATGCAATCAAGTCAAGCCAAACATAAGAATACTAATATATGACTGACAGTAAGAATTGTAACAGCCTACTATCATTTGTTGCATTGAAAAACACTAGACATATTTTGAGTTTTTGCGGGGCAATTTGCATTTTTATTACATTCCGAAACAATAAATGTTATAATGCACAAACATTACAAATACTATAAACATATATTTTAGTTCCTCTCACCCCGAAACAAATCTTAAAATGTATTCATCAGAACAGAATAAGAATAAAGAACTATAAGTAGCTAAACAGGCCAAAACGAAGGGGAACGAGACACTATGGGGGAACGCCTCAGCGTGACTGGTGTCTGAAGCATGTGTCTAACGTGACAATTGCATTGGCTGGCAACAGCCTATGATATAATCTCTATCAGTACGACCATGAGTATAAAAGGGTGCCTGAGGAACATCTGAACATCTTCTTCATCTGAAGAAGAAGTGGCAGGGACCTCGAAAAGCATGGCAATGAGATGCAGTGTCTCGTTCCCCTTCTTAAGGAGACGTTCGCTTTTTGAATGTACCAGCAGGCTATCAGTAACATTATTCCCTACAGCCACTGCCCAAGCTACATACTACAATTGAGGAAAGTCCCTGCAGGGCCAAGCGGTAGGCTTGGCTCAAGGGCAGAGCTCAAAGGCTTGAAATCATTTACTTACTGAAAGATTCCTTTAAAGGAATATGGCCAGGCTTGCAAAGAGACCTGGTCTGTTACATCAGGGGGATTTAAGCCATCAACCCCTAGAATCACCAGGGAGGCTGACTCCTGCCATCCTAGCCTGGTCAGACTACAACCTGTCTGCCTAAGCGGAATCTCCAGATTCAGCACTCTCACAGAGGTCTCCAATGGGAAGGTATTGCGACAGGCAGTAACCATACCACATTCCAGAGACGGAAGTGCTAGAAAGCAGAGGCTCAGCATATCAACCCTCCAACTCAGTTCAGCCCGAAAAGGGGTTCTTCAGGACCTGCAGAGCACTAAAGTAGCACTGGGGGAGTGGAGTACTCTACATGACAACCCTCTAGAACGAGGGCAGTACTGAGCAACTCACTGGAGTAAGATTATTATGGAGGCCTACAGAAAGTCTTTCACCTTGAAGCAACTATGTTGTTAAAGGAGGTCCCAGCAGGCCAGCAGGCCCCAGCAGGCCTAACTACGTATTATAATAGGAACAGCCCTACCAAGGGGGCTCCCTCAGAATCATGCCACTGGACATTATTTTTCTCCATTAGGTCACCTAATAGGGTTTTGGTTTCCTTGCCACTGTTGCCTCTGGCTTGGCGTGCTCAGTTGGGGACACTATATTTTTCAACTAAACATCGAAATAAATCTAATTAATAAACTAATTTAACCATGTAAACTAAATTACTGATCTAATTATTGATCTAAAGCCCACACTGTCACCGTATGGAAATTGAAATGAACTGATGACATCAAATGGCTATACAGCTGAATAAAATTAGGCTGCATTATTTTGCTGTTTAACACTGTAAAGCTGCTTTGAAACAATCTACATTGTTAAAAGCGCTATATAAATAAAGTTGACTTGACTTGACTTGACATAGCTATCCAGGCAGAGGGTTTTGTAGGAGAGAGGAAGAATGATGTAGCTTTTCTCCCCTCAAATGGAAGGAGGATAGGGATTATTTACCCTCATTAACTCCAGTGTGCTGTGAGTGTCTAGATTGAATCACTTCCATGATGTCATGTTTCTTCTTGCCTCACACCTCATCTGCGATCTGCTCTTTGGTGGAGGAGGGCGCGAGTGAAACTAGCGATCTGGCCACGTCTTTGGTCATGAGCCCGCGGGCAGTTTGGGCCAGTGCTGTATAAATGTTATAATGGCTGCTGCTCACACCTTTGCCTCCTCACACTTATCGACCACAGCCTCAACGGATGTGCCAAATAGTTCAGAAAGCAAAACGGGTGTATCGAGGAGAAAGTCCTTCTTTTTTCCCCGATGCTAGCCAGGCAGCATCTATGTAGTGGCCAGGAGAGTGAGATCTGTGGTGTAACGGAGCTCAGCCAGCACATCAGGGGAAAGACCCTGGTCCAGGTCCAGGTCCCTTAGCAGATTGGCTTGGTGTTCTTGCAGCAGCAACATAGTGAGCAAAGCAGCACCAGCTTGACCTACCATTTAGCATGGCAGGGCATACCTACAGTATGCCCTGCCATTTAAGCAATGTTGTTCTAAGGGGCTTAGATGGCAGGGTCAGAGCCTTCAGTGACGATATTTCCCCCTTTGAGAGATAGCTCACAAGTGTCTCTTCAATGGAAGAGATACATATCCGCGCTCAAGTAATCCCCTCGACATTCACATCATTTGAATGCTGAAATCGATGGATGCGAGCTGAATAATTAGCAGAATAGGGCTATCTCCATATGGAGATTGGAAAGAAAGGGAAGGCTCATGGGTGTTGAGCGGTTATTTCCATATAGAAATCAGTAGTCTAGATTGCAGATCGAGTCTGGCCGAGGCATGTTCCATAACGTCCAAAAACTTATCATACGCAGAACAGGCATAGTTTCCATAGTGATCGCTTACCGACACGCTAAAAAAAGGCTCCTGAAGACTTTTTTTTTAACAAATGCACATGACACTTCAGTGGGGTCATTTAATCAATATTGAGTTTATAGACATAGATAATGACTGAACTGTATTAAACACTTATTGCAGGAATCACACTGTGGGATCCAGAGAAGCTACAGCAGAGTCTACGAGTCCGTTCCCAAATTAACACAGATTTCAATGTCACAGCTTCAGACTCTATTGAGGACAAATCCAGCTTACTGAACATTGACGGCTCTCTGAAACTGAGTGTTTTAGGTGGACTCGTCAATGTCACAGGATCAGCCAAATATCTCAACGACACCAAGAAGTCTTTCAAACAGCAGAGACTGACGCTACATTATCATTCAACCAGCAGGTTTGAAGAACTGACCATGAATCACTTGGCATCTGCAGATATAGTTCATCATGAGATGCTTGATAATGACACAGCGACACACGTGGTGACAGCAGTGCTGTATGGAGCAGACGCCTGCTTTGTGTTTGACAGAGAAGTTTCCTCAGATGAGAACAAAAGTACAGTAGAAGGAGAAGCAAAAGTGGCCCTTGAGAAGCTCAAATGCATTTCAGTAGATGTAAATGTCAATATGAATATGGATGACACTCAGAAGAACGCAGTTAAAAAATTCACATGCACGTTTTATGGCGACTTCCAGCTACCGTCTAACCCGACTTCTTTTGAAGATGCGTTGAAGGTTTTCTCTGATCTTCCAAAACTGCTGGGAGAAAAGAAAGAGCTGGCAGTTCCTCTGAGAGTTTGGCTTTATCCTCTGGACAAACTTCACTCAGGAGCTTCAAAACTTCAGAAAGACATCAGCATGGATCTAATACAAGAAACCGAATCAGCGATTGAGAGTTTAAATACAACTGAGATGAAATGCAATGACCTTCTGAAAGATTTGCCTGCTTCAACTTTTACTGCATTTCATGATAAAATTCTGCAAATGAAGCAAAACTGCTACAAGTACAAACTGAGACTCATGAAGAAACTCGGCTCTCTGCTGCCAAACATCCGTGGAGACGTGATGAAGGAAACTGACCTGAATGATCTTCTACAAGAACATGATGAGTCTCCATTCAGTGGACGAGACCTGGCAGAATGGCTGAAAGAGAGAGAAAGAGAGTCAGACGTCATTAAACTAATCCTCAGACAGCTGAAGGAGGCTGGTGCTCAGGCAGAAGTCAACATAGATCTGGTCTTGATGGATCTAGAGGTTGGAAATGTGGTGTGTTACACGTTCACATCACTGGACTGGTCAGATGTACTCCTACCTAAACAAAAGGCCTATCTGAGTATGTCAGCAAAAGAAATTAATGAGAACAGCCTTGATTCAGAGCAGAAATCTTGGCTCACTCCTGAGATCCACAAGACCACGAGGAGCAACTTGAAGATATTTAAGAACTTGATGGATTCAAAAGTCCGTAAATCAGCCAAGTTCATCGTGTCCTCAAAGGAAATGAAGAATAATCCTGGTTCCTGCATTCTGCTGTATGAAAGTGAATGTGATGAAGCTGTTTGCTTTATTCCTCCATCACAGCCAGCCTGTCCAATCACTGAAGAGGTCAAAGAGAAGAGTGTGGTTCTGAAGGTTCCTCCATCATGTCCTGCTACAGTGGAGCTCAGATTACTGTATAAACTGAAGCAGGGCACAGTCTGGACATCTAAACCTGTGATGAAGGATCAACTCACAGTTACTCTGACTGATCTGAGAGCAGGAACTGAGTATGAGATCAAATGTGCAGCGCTGGGGAAACTCAACTACACCGTAGACAGTGATGTCATCAGCGTCACCACAGAGGTAGGATAATCATTCGTCAGCTGAAGAAAATAAATATATTGAGAATATATATACATTAGAATGATTATATTGGTTATAATTTGCAACATGTTGTTAATTAGTATCACATTGTTCTTTCAGGAAGGAAGTTTGAAAACTGGTGAGTCATATTTTTCCTGACTATCAGTTGTTTTTTCATTTTGTTTGTGGAACTGTGGGGTTAGGGTTAGGGTACACTGCATAAGTGCAGTGAATATGAACACTCTTAGAAGAAAAGGTTCTATATAGAATCTTAAAGGGCTCTGTCAGGCAATCATGTGATCATTTTATGAATTAAGTTCATTTTGTCGCACAACTGCGAACTGACTCTGCCGCTTAGCATAAACCCCGCCCTCAGTGAGCAGCACACAGTCCACCAGTTTCTATGCGCTGGAGCAGCTGTAGTGATAAGATTAATGACTCTTAATGGAGAGAATTAATGGTTTTGTACTAAGAAAGCCAGGTGTGGTGTTGTTGATGTAAAAGTGAACATCAGACTCTTGATTTACTCCCAGACACTGAGCCACAGAAGACACCTATGATTCATTTTGTTTATGATGAAATGGACCCCTCAATTTACCTAAATTTGTCCATGTCTGTGCTTATCACTTTACATCAGACTGCTTTGTGAACCAGGGTCAATCAAAGCAGGTCTTGCTAAAAAACTAAAAAGCTGTTGCGTAAGGATGGATTAGTACCAGCTGTTTTGATCCAGCTTCACTCAAACACAGGCTCAACAGGCAAGAGAAGAAGTAAGAAGTAAGAAATTAAACCTTCATGTGGTATTTTTTTCTAAAATTAATTTTTAAAAAAACGTGCCCTGTTCTCAGGTCATTGACATGCAAATTAATGACCAGAACACTTTGAGAGTTTTCAGTTGAAAATGGTGTTGTGTAAACGGCCCCTAAATTTATAATAGGGCTGTCAATCTATTACATATTTAATCATGCACTTATCGTGAAATTAAACACACACCATTTATCTCATTAAACACTATAAATTGTCATAATTTGCTATATCCAGCAAAATAAACAATGAGATTGAAGGGTGATTCTCACAAAACTGTATTTTCTGCAGCTTCAAGGATCATTGGAGACTCCAAAAGGACACCAAATAACCAAATATAAGGAGTCCATATACTTCAATTATATAATTTATACACACCTAAATAAATACATTACATAAAAACACTTTACAGAATTCACAGTGTATAGTGTTTGTACAGAGCAAGATTTTCATTTTAGACAAATCAAGCAGCGATACCGAACCGATACCACACGAGTGATCCGAGTGTGTGTGGAAACAGCACGAATGCAGCGTTCAGGGATCTAGAGCGCACACACACACACATATTTTTCTTTGTTCATCAATATAACAGACTCTCATGCGCTTACTGTATGACTCCAATGGTCTTCAGAAACAATCGTAGAATACGACAGAGCTTTTAAAGCAAATTCTTATTAATGAATAATTAATGAATAAATATAGCTGCAAGCAGCAATACCGGGGCCAAGCGCAAAGAAGAAATCAAGACATGCCAAAATGGCTGGCAATGTCAGATCAACTGCAGCAATGAGCAATTAAAGACCTATTAAGGTGATTTTAGGCAAAATAGCTGTAAAATGATAAATACAGTCAATAATAATGATTTAATGATTTATCACTTTCAACCAATAGGTGGCACAGTTACAAAATTGATGTGGTGTGGTCAGAATAAGGGAACAATGACACTTGCAAAGATTGGTGTCAATAAATCAAAGCAGGGTGTCAATATAGTGTCAATATGTCATTGCAGAGATCTCGCCTCAAGAGGCCTTTTCATTATAAGTATGGACCACATGGTGGTGCTGTTTTGAAACCTTTTAAGTGCCTTAAAGGCATGGTGCTGGTGGAACATACCAAGTTTCGTAATGATACAACAATTCATTTGTAAAGTGTAGCATTTTATATCATAATACTGCATTGTAGTCAATGGGAATTTCATGTTTTGTTCTATTATAGCGCCACCATGTGGCACAATCCTACCATTTTTTTATGTGTCCTCGGAGTGAGCCCATACATGTCAATTTTGGTGAAAATATCTCATTTCGTTTTGGAGTTATAGACATTTATATGAAAAAACACATGAAAAATGACTGACACCTGAATTTGATTGGATGTTACTCCCCTTACTATCAATATTTTGACATTTGGGTATTAGAGTCTAGCTATCGACCTATGTTTCTGAACTTCTGACGCTGGTTTCGTCTCAATCGGACTAGCGGTTTTGAAGATATCAGCTAACGTTTTTTAAGCGCTAAATTGCAACGCTGCACAAACCATAGACCAAAACCTAACAAATCTGGTATTGTTGGACTCGGTGAGGATTCAGGAGACAAAAAAGTGACTCCCATGTAAATAAGTCAATCTCACCCAGAGTTATAAGCATTTGAAAAAAAAAATTATCCACTAGGTGGCGCTGTTTCGAAACTTCTCAGGCTCCTTCAGGGCATCATGCTGATGACCCAAACAATCCGTTCATGCGATCATAAAATACAGCATTTTAGCACATAATTCAAAATAGCCGACAGCCAAAATGGCCGATATGGTAAAATTGGATATCAGACGGCTCGGCATGACGTCCTGAGTCTAACAAGACCACTTTTATGATATTTGGACAAACAGTTCAGAAGTTATAAGCAAAAATAGCCATTTTTTGTATCTCCGGACCAGTAGGTGGCGCTGCGCCGAAACGCTGCATGTTGCCTCAAGTCATGCTTGTGCTGACATGTACCAATTTTGGTTTGCGTTGCAGCGTTGTGGAGATAAAGCCTTAAAGGGGTGGTAAACCACGATTTCACTTTTCTAACTTTAGCTAGTGTGTAATGTTGCTGTTTGAGCATAAACAACATCTTCAAAGTTACAACGCTCAAAGTTTAAAGCAAAGGGAGATATTTGCTTTTAAAGAAATCAGTTTCTAAGGACTACAGCAAACGGCCGCTAGGGACTACAGACATTCCTCCAGGGTCTCTGACATCACCAGCCCCAATATTTACATAAACCCCTCCTCCGAGAATATTAAATAAGGGGGGGTGAGGCCATTTTGTATCGCAGCAGGGAAGCGTTGTTGTGGTATAGTTAGTAGGCTGGAGTGCTGTTGACAATGCCGACGAAACGCTGTTATTTTCATCCGGATTGCAGGTCCACTTTCTTCAGCCTTCCTAGGGACGGGGCAGCGTTGCAGTGCGTTTAACATACAACGTCATATTCATGTGTGTAAGAGACAGAGGGGAACACGATCGCATTTGCATCGGATATATGCTGCCCATCATAAATCAAAGCACGAGACAGACAGGGGTCGGAGGAGAAGATCGGAAAATGTGACATAATGGACAATATTCATCTGTATTTGCAATACATGAGCCTTCAGCTGCACGAGACAGGCGGGCACGCGCGGCTACCGCGGCACATCTCGCGGAGGAAAGCTTCCACAATCTTCGCGAGTACGGGCTACAACCTGTAAGTGTGATTTATTTTTCGTCGATGTGTTTTCCTGTAATAGTTTGTGTTGTTAATTGTAGCCTACGTTGTAGCAAGGAAGTAGACATGACAGCGCTGTTTGGCTCTGCAAACCAGTTTGTTAAATGCTCATTCATACTTAACGTTATCCGACAAACACCTAACGTTACAAACTGTTTAAAATCTCAACAGTGAACTTGGCATTAGTGTAAATGATTCTTTGATTAGAGCTTTTATGTATTGTTTATCTACAGACATGCTAAACATGGTTCTGTGTTTGATTTGGCTACTAGCAATGTTTAGTGTTCGTTCTTGTGACAGATATTTGGCAAATCGTTCTAAAAATACAAAAGTAACAGTGCCATTCAGGAGCGATCACTACAGATCCGCAGTCTTTACTCTTGAGGACTGAACAGCTTCTGCTCGATCATCTTCACTAAAATTGTCTGGGTCTGATTCGGGCTCTTGGTATGGTTTTATTGACGCTAGCGTACACAAAGCCTGAGGCTACCTGTAGAGGTAAGGGGCATGACGCTTTCGAGAAACGTGCACTAGGCGGTTAGCCAATCACAACACACTGGGCCAGCTAACCAATCAGAGCCCATTGTGTATTTTTGAGGGACCGGCTTCATACAACCCGGAAACCATCAGACCGTTTTTACAAGGAGGGACAGAGCAGTGTAGAATAAAGGTCAAATATATGAAAAATAATGCATTTTTTAAAAGCGAAGCATGAACACATGTTACAGTGCCCCCCACAAACACAATCAAGCCTTCGACAGAGTGTGCTTTACCACCCCTTTAAGTGTATTTTTGCAACCGCAACGTAAAATTTGTTTGCTCGTTTATCAAAAACGATTTGATGAATCAACTTGAATTCCATGTTTTTTGTCAACATGGTCTGAAGATGATCTGGGTAAATTTTCGTGCAAATCAGATGAACCGTCTAGGACGAGTTTGCAAAAGTAGGTTTTTCGGAAAATTCTAAATGGCGGGAAAATTTTCATGACGGAAAATGACGTCATAGGGTGATCGAATCGGATCGGCTTGAGCCAAGGAATCAGAGGAAAAAATAATTTTGTTTCTAGCCCTTATGGTTCAAAAGTTATTAGCATAAACATGAGTGCAAATTTGGACAGGTGGTGGCGCTAGAGAGATTGAGTTAGAGACTCCAAATTTGCTATGTTGACATTTCAGAAGGTCCTCTATTAGTGTGCCAAATTTCACAACTTTTTACCATACGGTTCTATGGGCTGCCATAGACTTCGTGGCGGAAGAAACGGAAGAATAATAATAATAAGAACGGGAACGGTTTCAATAGGTTCCTTCGCACCTTTGGTGCTTGGCCCCTAATAAACTCAATGAGATATATATGTCTGATGTAATCAGCCTGGCCTTCTTTACATTAGTGCTGGTTTGGACTGTTTGAATGAACACTTTCCCAGAGTTTAACGGCTTAAAATGGTCAGATCACAAACAGAGAAGGAAGCAGAATTGGGTTAAAGAGTTAGAATAGACATTTCCTCCTCCCAGGGTCACAGGTGCTGTAGATGCTCAGTGTGATTGTGATAAACTCTCGACTTCTAAGACTGCGTGACAAAAATTACGTTAATGGCGCAGCTTCACATACGTAATTAGTTTGTATTAAATATTTTTAACGTTAATAAAACAACAAAAGACAAAGAGAAAATCACTCAATGCTCTTGACTGAAAAATGTAATACAGTAGCTTTAATAAGAATCAATGTTTATTTTAAAGTGAAGTCTGTCGTGTTTTATTTTTTACATTTATTCATTCAATTTCATACTTAAATGCTAATGTACAGCTCTGAGCTGCCACTGTAAATCTTTATATATATTTATTATATACTATACAATACACTAGGAATGTGTACAGGGTTTATTTTAAGTAAAGTTTAAAGTTTTAAGTCTTTTAAGCTGCACTTTTAAGGTCCAGAGCGCTTTCCCCTGCCTCTGGCCTATGATATTTCCTTTTATACATTTTTTGTTTTTGTTTTGTTTTAGCAGAAATAGAAGACATGAATACCATTTCAATGGTAAGTCGAAGACTTACCACTGCTGAGGACATGAGGAACCAAACCAAACTCATGATGCAGCCCTATGCCAACTGGGAAGAGTATTTGACTCCAGCACCTCTATCTTTAGCCCTCCTGGGACAGCTGGTGTTCATCTGGTCCTCAACAGATCTCTCTATCAATAAAGCTGCACCCAAAGGTGGCAATAAATTCATCAAATACCCTGATTCGTTTCGTGCTTGCCTCATGCAAGTGTGTAACTCTGGTTGTTGGGCATTTAATGAAGCCCATAAGAGCATGTGTCAAATTTGCCTCTATACCACACAAGTTCCAGATTACATGAAGAAAGCTGTGCATAGTCTGTTTCAAGGGGATGATGAGGTTGTCAAAGCACATCTTCCCGATCAGCTGGGCAATATCGGAGTCATAGCAGATGAATGTCTGAAGTTGTCTGATACAAATGAAAAGTGTTTCATTAATGTCATTGATACCATCCAAGAGCTGCTAGAAGGTGCTTTTAATCAATTGGAACATCCCAATCCTATTCAACGCAAAACTACCATAGAGATGCTGGTCAAAGGAATGGATGCCATGGGGAGAGTCAAGGAGCAGTGGGAGAAGATGGTTTACTTCTTTCAGATGGTTTCCTACATTGTGAACAGCCTGAGCAGAACTCTTACAAACTTTGTCTCAGTGTCTGAGAAAACACAGAATCTCTCCTACAGTGAAAAGCAGTTCTCAAAAGATCTGCTGTACACTCAAGCCTTTCAAGCCTGTAACATTGCTAGTCTGCTCCAGATGATCTCTGGAACATACATAGGGATTTCCAACAAGCACCTGAAGGACTGTGTCAGTTCACTGGGCAAACTGATGACCATGGATAAAACTAGACCAGAATTTGAGCATCAGCGACAACAGCTCCAGAATGGCTGTGATGAGGCACAGAAAGGCATCTTAATGTGTGTCTTGAAGAATAAAGTGGAGTTTGAGAGGAAGAGCACTGAACGAATAGAAAAGATCGATCAAGAGTTGCTTGCCGTTCTGCCCGCTGCTCCTATTCTAGAGGCTGGATTCAGCGAGGAAGAAGAGGCATTTATCTAATGAGAGGATGCACTGAAGAAATGCGTGTCTTCCAGTTTTACATTGGTAAGCACCAGATGACAATATTGATTTAATTATATTATTTGCAATTTTTCTTCAATCTGGATTGGTTTTAAAATGTCATGAATTCAGACATTTCACTGAAGAAACATCAAGAAATAAAATATTTTAATCTTAAAGTCACATCATTTGATTTCAACATTTTCTGTGTGATAGTTTTGTTGGTTAAAATAGTTTACGATATCCAGATTTTAAATAACTGTGCATCTCTGTTTCTTTTAGAAGCAACAACCAACAAGCATTCCTGTCATCCCTCAATATCTGAAATGTTGTTAAGTGTGGGGAATTGGTGTATTCAAGGAATTTTGAGCAGTGGTATTTAGTGAAAATGTACTTATGCTTCTGTTTTTTCTGTTTGGGTTTTAGTGGCACTTCTTTTAACATTTCTATTGTGTTTCTCTTTAGACAACAAAATATTAATGGAGATCACAATAAATAGCTATTTTAGTTCTGTTTTACATGTATTTGTTCTTATGTTGTCTTCTGCTATTGATTTTAATTACTTGAGAAATTATTAATTATATGATATAATAAGTCGAGAAAACGTCAACATTTTAGTAAGACTTTTGAGTTGTCTCAACAATTTTTGTAATTTTTTTGTTTTGTTTAGCCAACGTAAATTAGTTTGTTCATGCAATGTTGATGGTTATATTTTGCTAATAAAAATATTGTCATAGCAACTGAAACAACAATTACTGTTGTTGATGTCATTAATTATTTTCTGTTTTCTGGATGGAATTCACTATCCTCACTATCCTTTCTACAATTCTTTTAGTGATTTTACATAATTAACAAAAATGTACTTCTTCCTTTATCAGTTTATTTCAGATGTAAGCACATACATTTTAATAACTGTATTGTTACGTCTATGACGTATTGTTTGCTGTGTATATGTTTCTGTGCTGTGCCGCTTCTCTGACAGGATTGGCCCAAGGCTTAATGAGAGACTGTCGATGGTTGGACCAGAGTCTCGCCGGAGGACGCTCTCACGTTTTTACTCTCGTTTTTACCTGATTGTACTCTCTTTGTTACTTGCCATGTTCTCTTCTGTGTGTCTCTCTCTTTGGTCATCATTGCCCATGTGCTAGTTTTGGTGTTAAGCTTTAGTGACAATGCTGTTAAACCCAGTTATATTCTAATAGAGTGCTGTTAACTTTTGTGAGAGCCTTATGTCCTGATCTTCAATGTCTCATGTGCATGTTTATGAAGCTGTAGGGGTGAGTGCCTTATTTATTTTTGTAGGCCACTTGACCTTTTCTCCTGTTTTCTTGAACATATACGGAGTGAGGTAAGATTGCTGTATTTTGATGCACAGGGAAGTTAGTTTTTAATGGTAAGTTAGATCGCTGTTTGTTTATTATTTTGGCATTTGCTCACCCCTGATCATTTGCTTCAGTTCTTTTGCTTATGTTTCTTTCTTTTGATTGTGTTAGTGTTCTCCAATGCTTGCCACACAAAAAGATTGATCAAAAGATCTAAGACACGAAGAAAATAAAAATGAGTACATTAACACTCAATCCGTGTTGTGTCATTTACGTTGCGGTCCTGACTAATGCTGAATAAAATGATGCTGCATTATTTTCCTGTTTAACACTGTAAAGCTGCTCTGAAACTATCTGCATTGTTAAAAGCGCTATATAAATAAAGTTGACCTGACTGACCTAGACCGGGCTGTAACAGTATTAAGAATGTAAAAATGTTATAGAATTTTTTAAAGGGATAGTTCGCCCCAAAATTGAAAAATGTGTCACCATTTACTTATATTTATGCATTTGGCAGACGCTTTGACTTACAGTGCCCTTATCACAGGGACAATCCCCCTGGAGCAACATGGAGTAAACATTGCTCAAGGACACACTGGTGATGACCGCTGGGATCGAACCAGCAACCTTCTGCATATCAGTTCCATGGTGTAACCCACTGGACCACCATCTCACCTCCTTACCACGTTGTTCCAGCTTGTATGAGTGTCTTTCTTCTGTTGAACTCAAGAGAAAAATGTTGGTAACCAAATAGTTGACAGCACCCATTGACTTCCATAGTAGGGGAAAAAAATACTACGTACAGTAGTCAATATCCGTCAGCTGTCTGGTTACCAACATTCTTCAAAATATCATCTTTTGTGTTCAGAAGAAAGACACTCATACAGGTTTGGAACAACATGCGAATGAGTAAATGATGACAAATGTTTCATTTTTGGGCAAACTATCCCTTTAATTAACAATTTAAACTAAACTGTAGACAACATGGAACACTTGTCCAAATTTACTTCAAATGCTTTTAGGACAAAGCATATACAAACAGGTCACTCAATGCCTGATCCATAAACATTAAAAACAATATCAAACTGCACCTGAGATCATTTTTTGGGGGGGACTTGCTGAAGAAAAGAAAAGAGAATAGCATGAAGTCTTGTTTTGTAATATTCACATAAATGCTTACTTTTTTAGACTTTCTTTTAACAGTCTTACTATTTGGAGGAGTATCAATGAGTGCAGAGTGTTTTTGAAATCTGTTTAACTGGAATGAAAAACAACAACAAAAGCATCCACAACACCGCAAGGCCAGGTGGGTTGGAGCTACACTCTGCAGGACACTGGCCCTACAAGAGCAGGTTTGGACATCCCTGCTTTAAAATGGTTAGTTCACCTAAAAATGGATATTAAATGTAGATCTTTTTAATCAAATCTGAGAGATTTCTGTCCCTCCATTGACAGCTACGCAACTGACACTTTCAAGCCCCAGAAAGGCAGTAAAGACATCATTAAAGTAATCCATGTGACTCCAGTGGTTTAACCTCAATTTCACGAGTTCACACTTACATATAAATGATGGAGAGTAGTTTAAATGCGTATTTGGCATGCTGTCCGGGGGGAGGGCTTCGAGCTCGGAATTTGGCAGTTATAGCCTAAAAATAAAAAAAGTAATGAAACTTCTCTTTGCCCTCAGCCTAAATGATTCGCCAGGGAACAAATTATAGATCCATGAGACCAAAGATCGGCCGTTTAAAGACAAATTATATCTGGAGACGCCACAGAGACACCAGAGCCAGCGGCTGAAGGACTGGCTGAGGAAAGGCTGCTCTCGCCGGGGTTAATGAGCGCTGAGCGCCTGATCCACTGGAGCTCACACACACACACACCAGATCACATGTTCAGCTCCACACACACCAGATCACATGTTCAACTCCACACACACCAGATCACATGTTCAACTCCACACACACCAGATCAAATGTTCAGCTCCACACACACCAGATCACATGTTCAACTCCACACACACCAGATCACATGTTCAGCTCCACACACACCAGATCACATGTTCAGCTCCACACACACCAGATCACATGTTCAGCTCCACACACACCAGATCACATGTTCAGCTCCACACACACCAGATCACACGTTCAGCTCCACACACGCCAGATCACATGTTCAGCTCCACAGACACCAGATCACATGTTCAACTCCACACACACCAGATCACATGTTCAACTCCACACACACCAGATCACATGTTCAATTCCACACACACCAGATCACATGTTCAACTCCACACACACCAGATCACATGTTCAGCTCCACACACACCAGATCACATGTTCAACTCCACACACACCAGATCACATGTTCAGCTCCACACACACCAGATCACATGTTCAACTCCACACACACCAGATCACATGTTCAGCTCCACACACACCAGATCACATGTTCAACTCCACACACACCAGATCACATGTTCAGCTCCACACACACCAGATCACATGTTCAACTCCACACACATCAGATCAAATGTTCAGCTCCACACACACCAGATCACATGTTCAACTCCACACACACCAGATCACATGTTCAGCTCCACACACACCAGATCACATGTTCAACTCCACACACACCAGATCACATGTTCAGCTCCACACACACCAGATCACATGTTCAGCTCCACACACACCAGATCACATGTTCCACACCAGATCACATGTTCAACTCCACACACACCAGATCACATGTTCAGCTCCACACACACCAGATCACATGTTCAGCTCCACACACACCAGATCACATGTTCAACTCCACACACACCAGATCACATGTTCAACTCCACACACACCAGATCACATGTTCAACTCCACACACACCAGATCAAATGTTCAGCTCCACACACACCAGATCACATGTTCAACTCCACACACACCAGATCACATGTTCAGCTCCACACACACCAGATCACATGTTCAGCTCCACACACACCAGATCACATGTTCAACTCCACACACACCAGATCACATGTTCAGCTCCACACACACCAGATCACATGTTCAACTCCACACACACCAGATCACATGTTCAGCTCCACACACACCAGATCACATGTTCAACTCCACACACACCAGATCACATGTTCAACTCCACACACACCAGATCAAATGTTCAGCTCCACACACACCAGATCACATGTTCAACTCCACACACACCAGATCACATGTTCAGCTCCACACACACCAGATCACATGTTCAGCTCCACACACACCAGATCACATGTTCAGCTCCACACACACCAGATCACATGTTCAGCTCCACACACACCAGATCACATGTTCAGCTCCACACACGACAGATCACATGTTCAGCTCCACAGACACCAGATCACATGTTCAACTCCACACACACCAGATCACATGTTCAACTCCACACACACCAGATCACATGTTCAATTCCACACACACCAGATCACATGTTCAACTCCACACACACCAGATCACATGTTCAGCTCCACACACACCAGATCACATGTTCAACTCCACACACACCAGATCACATGTTCAGCTCCACACACACCAGATCACATGTTCAACTCCACACACACCAGATCACATGTTCAGCTCCACACACACCAGATCACATGTTCAACTCCACACACACCAGATCACATGTTCAGCTCCACACACACCAGATCACATGTTCAACTCCACACACATCAGATCAAATGTTCAGCTCCACACACACCAGATCACATGTTCAACTCCACACACACCAGATCACATGTTCAGCTCCACACACACCAGATCACATGTTCAACTCCACACACACCAGATCACATGTTCAGCTCCACACACACCAGATCACATGTTCAGCTCCACACACACCAGATCACATGTTCCACACCAGATCACATGTTCAACTCCACACACACCAGATCACATGTTCAGCTCCACACACACCAGATCACATGTTCAACTCCACACACACCAGATCACATGTTCAGCTCCACACACACCAGATCACATGTTCAACTCCACACACACCAGATCACATGTTCAACTCCACACACACCAGATCACATGTTCAACTCCACACACACCAGATCAAATGTTCAGCTCCACACACACCAGATCACATGTTCAACTCCACACACACCAGATCACATGTTCAGCTCCACACACACCAGATCACATGTTCAGCTCCACACACACCAGATCACATGTTCAACTCCACACACACCAGATCACATGTTCAACTCCACACACACCAGATCACATGTTCAGCTCCACACACACCAGATCACATGTTCAACTCCACACACACCAGATCACATGTTCAGCTCCACACACACCAGATCACATGTTCAACTCCACACACACCAGATCACATGTTCAGCTCCACACACACCAGATCACATGTTCAACTCCACACACACCAGATCACATGTTCAGCTCCACACACACCAGATCACATGTTCAACTCCACACACATCAGATCAAATGTTCAGCTCCACACACACCAGATCACATGTTCAACTCCACACACACCAGATCACATGTTCAGCTCCACACACACCAGATCACATGTTCAACTCCACACACACCAGATCACATGTTCAGCTCCACACACACCAGATCACATGTTCAGCTCCACACACACCAGATCACATGTTCCACACCAGATCACATGTTCAACTCCACACACACCAGATCACATGTTCAGCTCCACACACACCAGATCACATGTTCAACTCCACACACACCAGATCACATGTTCAGCTCCACACACACCAGATCACATGTTCAACTCCACACACACCAGATCACATGTTCAACTCCACACACACCAGATCACATGTTCAACTCCACACACACCAGATCAAATGTTCAGCTCCACACACACCAGATCACATGTTCAACTCCACACACACCAGATCACATGTTCAGCTCCACACACACCAGATCACATGTTCAGCTCCACACACACCAGATCACATGTTCAACTCCACACACACCAGATCACATGTTCAGCTCCACACACACCAGATCACATGTTCAACTCCACACACACCAGATCACATGTTCAGCTCCACACACACCAGATCACATGTTCAACTCCACACACACCAGATCACATGTTCAACTCCACACACACCAGATCACATGTTCAACTCCACACACACCAGATCACATGTTCAACTCCACACACACCAGATCACATGTTCAGCTCCACACACACCAGATCACATGTTCAACTCCACACACACCAGATCACATGTTCAACTTCACACACACCAGATCACATGTTCAACTCCACACACACCAGATCACATGTTCAACTCCACACACACCAGATCACATGTTCAACTCCACACACACCAGATCACATGTTCAACTCCACACACACCAGATCACATGTTCAGCTCCACACACACCAGATCACATGTTCAACTCCACACACACCAGATCACATGTTCAGCTCCACACACACCAGATCACATGTTCAACTCCACACACACCAGATCACATGTTCAGCTCCACACACACCAGATCACATGTTCAACTCCACACACACCAGATCACATGTTCAACTCCACACACACCAGATCACATGTTCAACTCCACACACACCAGATCAAATGTTCAGCTCCACACACACCAGATCACATGTTCAACTCCACACACACCAGATCACATGTTCAGCTCCACACACACCAGATCACATGTTCCACACCAGATCACATGTTCAACTCCACACACACCAGATCACATGTTCAACTCCACACACACCAGATCACATGTTCAACTTCACACACACCAGATCACATGTTCAACTCCACACACACCAGATCACATGTTCAACTCCACACACACCAGATCACATGTTCAACTCCACACACACCAGATCACATGTTCAGCTCCACACACACCAGATCACATGTTCAGCTCCACACACACCAGATCACATGTTCAACTCCACACACACCAGATCACATGTTCAACTCCACACACACCAGATCACATGTTCAACTCCACACACACCAGATCACATGTTCAGCTCCACACACACCAGATCACATGTTCAACTCCACACACACCAGATCACATGTTCAGCTCCACACACACCAGATCACATGTTCAACTCCACACACACCAGATCACAAGTTCAACTCCACACACACCAGATCACATGTTCAACTCCACACACACCAGATCACATGTTCAACTCCACACACACACCAGATCACATGTTCAGCTCCACACACACCAGATCAAATGTTCAGCTCCACACACACCAGATCACATGTTCAGCTCCACACACACCAGATCACATGTTCAGCTCCACACACACCAGATCACATGTTCAGCTCCACACACACCAGATCACATGTTCAACTCCACACACACCAGATCACATGTTCAGCTCCACACACACCAGATCACATGTTCAACTCCACACACACCAGATCACATGTTCAACTCCACACACACCAGATCACATGTTCAGCTCCACACACACCAGATCACATGTTCAGCTCCACACACACCAGATCATATGTTCAACTCCACACACACCAGATCACATGTTCAACTCCACACACACCAGATCACATGTTCAGCTCCACACACACCAGATCACATGTTCAGCTCCACACACACCAGATCACATGTTCAGCTCCACACACACCAGATCACATGTTCAGCTCCACACACACCAGATCACATGTTCAACTCCACACACACCAGATCACATGTTCAACTCCACACACACCAGATCACATGTTCAGCTCCACACACACCAGATCACATGTTCAGCTCCACACACACCAGATCACATGTTCAACTCCACACACACCAGATCACATGTTCAACTCCACACACACCAGATCACATGTTCAACTCCACACACACCAGATCACATGTTCAGCTCCACACACACCAGATCACATGTTCAGCTCCACACACACCAGATCACATGTTCAGCTCCACACACACCAGATCACATGTTCAACTCCACACACACCAGATCACATGTTCAACTCCACACACACCAGATCACATGTTCAACTCCACACACACCAGATCACATGTTCAACTCCACACACACCAGATCACATGTTCAACTCCACACACACCAGATCACATGTTCAGCTCCACACACACCAGATCACATGTTCAGCTCCACACACACCAGATCACATGTTCAGCTCCACACACACCAGATCACATGTTCAGCTCCACACACACCAGATCACGTTCAACTCCACACACATCAGATCACATGTTCAACTCCACACACACCAGATCACATGTTCAACTCCACACACACCAGATCACATGTTCAGCTCCACACACACCAGATCACATGTTCAACTCCACACACATCAGATCACATGTTCAACTCCATACACACCAGATCACATGTTCAACTCCACACACACACCAGATCACATGTTCAGCTCCACACACACACCAGATCACATGTTCAACTGAACACACACCAGATCACATGTTCAACTCCACACACACCAGATCACATGTTCAACTCCACACACACCAGATCACATGTTCAACTCCACACACACCAGATCACATGTTCAGCTCCACACACACCAGATCACATGTTCAACTCCACACACACCAGATCACATGTTCAACTCCACACACACCAGATCACACATTCAACTCCACACACACCAGATCACACGTTCAACTCCACACACACATCAGATCACATGTTCAACTCCACACACTCCAGATCACATGTTCAACTCCACACACACCAGATCACATGTTCAACTCCACACACACCAGATCACATGTTCAACTCCACACACACAAGATCACATGTTCAGCTCCACACACACATGTTCAGCTCCACACACACACCAGATCACATGTTCAACTCCACACACACCAGATCACATGTTCAACTCCACACACACCAGATCACATGTTCAACTCCACACACACCAGATCACATGTTCAACTCCACACACACCAGATCACATGTTCAACTCCACACACACAAGATCACATGTTCAGCTCCACACACACCAGATCACATGTTCAGCTCCACACACACCAGATCACATGTTCAACTCCACACACACCAGATCACATGTTCAACTCCACACACACCAGATCACATGTTCAGTTCCACACACACCAGATCACATGTTCAACTCCACACACACCAGATCACATGTTCAGCTCCACACACACCAGATCACATGTTCAACTCCACACACACCAGATCACATGTTCAACTCCACACACACCAGATCACATGTTCAACTCCACACACACCAGATCAAATGTTCAGCTCCACACACACCAGATCACATGTTCAACTCCACACACAACAGATCACATGTTCAGCTCCACACACACCAGATCACATGTTCAACTCCACACACACCAGATCACATGTTCAGCTCCAGACACACCAGATCACATGTTCAGCTCCACACACACCAGATCACATGTTCCACACCAGATCACATGTTCAACTCCACACACACCAGATCACATGTTCAGCTCCACACACACCAGATCACATGTTCAGCTCCACACACACCAGATCACATGTTCAACTCCACACACACCAGATCACATGTTCAGCTCCACACACACCAGATCACATGTTCAACTCCACACACACCAGATCACATGTTCAGCTCCACACACACCAGATCACATGTTCAACTCCACACACACCAGATCACATGTTCAACTCCACACACACCAGATCACATGTTCAACTCCACACACACCAGATCACATGTTCAACTCCACACACAGCAGATCACATGTTCAACTCCACACACACCAGATCAAATGTTCAGCTCCACACACATCAGATCACATGTTCAGCTCCACACACACCAGATCACATGTTCAACTCCACACACACCAGATCACATGTTCAGCTCCACACACACCAGATCACATGTTCAACTCCACACACACCAGATCACATGTTCAGCTCCACACACACCAGATCACATGTTCAACTCCACACACACCAGATCACATGTTCAACTCCACACACACCAGATCACATGTTCAGCTCCACACACACCAGATCACATGTTCAGCTCCACACACACCAGGTCACATGTTCAACTCCACACACACCAGATCACATGTTCAACTCCACACACACCAGATCACATGTTCAGCTCCACACACACCAGATCACATGTTCAACTCCACACACACCAGATCACATGTTCAACTCCACACACACCAGATCAAATGTTCAGCTCCACACACACCAGATCACATGTTCAACTCCACACACAACAGATCACATGTTCAGCTCCACACACACCAGATCACATGTTCAACTCCACACACACCAGATCACATGTTCAGCTCCACACACACCAGATCACATGTTCAGCTCCACACACACCAGATCACATGTTCTACACCAGATCACATGTTCAACTCCACACACACCAGATCACATGTTCAGCTCCACACACACCAGATCACATGTTCAGCTCCACACACACCAGATCACATGTTCAACTCCACACACACCAGATCACATGTTCAGCTCCACACACACCAGATCACATGTTCAACTCCACACACACCAGATCACATGTTCAACTCCACACACACCAGATCACATGTTCAGCTCCACACACACCAGATCACATGTTCAACTCCACACACACCAGATCACATGTTCAACTCCACACACACCAGATCACATGTTCAGCTCCACACACACCAGATCACATGTTCAGCTCCACACACACCAGGTCACATGTTCAACTCCACACACACCAGATCACATGTTCAACTCCACACACACCAGATCACATGTTCAGCTCCACACACACCAGATCACATGTTCAACTCCACACACACCAGATCACATGTTCAACTCCACACACACCAGATCACATGTTCAGCTCCACACACACCAGATCACATGTTCAACTCCACACACATCAGATCACATGTTCAACTCCACACACACCAGATCACATGTTTGTAAGGACCGGTTTTGCTGCTAAGACAAAAGCTGAGATCCACACCCCAACTAATCTGGTGAGAAGATCTCACAGAAACTGTGTGACACCACCCTGATCAAACATTTCACCCCCTCCCCATTTTGCCCTCTCTTTGCCCTGTTTTCAAGTCAACAAATGCAGATATACCAATGATGATGTATCTTGTGCATCTATTGTTTTATCCCTTTCATGTTTGGTGTCCTTTTAAAGTTCTTGGTGCGAATGGTAAAAGTGTCTCAGTTTCACTGCAGTCACTTATAGTATTAGAAAGATTGAAAACTAATGAGAAGTCTGTTCTCCTTTTGAGTGGTCTCTTTAAAGATATCTGATCTCTTCCCCAAAACCAGGGGTTAGTGTTGCTAATATTTACAATCCTTTTGTTCTAGTTGGAGTATTTAAGGGAGGGTAACAGAGCTGCCATTGGGAAACATTCTGCAGCCAGAACCCCCATGTGGTGCTGTGTGAGGGTCACACACAAACACACACACACACACACACACACACACACACACACACACACACACACACACACACACACACACACACACACACACACACACACACACACACACACACTGCATGTATTGTGCCAGACATAATGACTCTTTGGAATTATTTTCATATTGCTTTGCGATTGTGTTTATGTTTTTCCGCTGATCAGTTGTGTACCATGGATTCTTGTTTACTTATTTACTTTTCCTGTCTGGCCAAAATAAATGTTAATCTTGATTTATCTTGTATTGTTCTGAAATCATTATTTTAGTGTGGATCAATGTATACTCCTTTATTACCGCAAAATCTAGTGTTATAGATCATACTGATGACGGCACGACTGAAGCATGGGCGCAGAGTGCACGATATTCTGATTTCTGTCTATCGCTGGATTGTCAATTTGTAGCTCAGAGATATTAATAAAATTACACTTTTTGTTAAGTGAGCATAAGCAACCACTGAAAGGTAAAATATCCACTCTGCCTCCTCTGAGTAATTTCAGAAGTAAACATTTTGTGTTCGTGAACGCGCGGTCCGGACGCATATGTTCTGTGCGATATTGGGTCTCCCGATGAACGAATTTGAAAATAATTGATACTAAGAGAAATCAACGATCTAAATTAAATCGCAACTAATTGTAAAATCAGCTGATAAACTCTAAACGTAACACACTTTATGGAGTCACATAAAATTGGAGTCAGATCAAATTATTAATGGAGTCAGATTTAAAATGAGATCTCAATAAATTAAGGGAACTTCACCAAAATGCTGAAAAGGCTTACACGCAGAATTCCTTTTGACCAAGCCGTTAGTATCCATTTTTGGGCTAATGGATGGAAGTTTACAAGTACAGGCCCTGGATGAGCGAAGAACCAAACAATCCAAGATCACGCCAAATCATCAACAACAATCAAATCCGGCTAACTGAGTTAGTGAGGTACGAAGAACGAGCCCCAGTACTTGACAACACAAAACCTCAATGACAAATGCAGAAACAAATACAATGTAAATGACTGACAAATGATACTAATGAGAACCAGCTGAGGACAATCAACCAGACGGGGGGATTCAATTCGAATTATTACTACTATCAATTAACTCTTTTTCTTCTTTTCATTAAATTCTCCACTGAAAATACCACAGGTAAAATGAAATCAATATCACAAGAAGTGTGTGTTTGTTATTATTATCTGTGTACAATATATATTACAACTATGTATTATTGTTATTATTAACATTACTAATCATATACTCTGTTCATATACTGTCTTGGTGTGTATCTTTTGTAGTATTTGGAAGGCTGTGAAATATCTTTTGCTCTACAAATGTTTTTTTGAGTGTATGCTTTGCTTTGGTTTTTGTATATTTTTGTTCACTTTTCTTTTCTACCCTTACAATGTTATGTCATGTCTTTGGTCATTTTAAAAAGGTAATAACCAGACCCATTATAAACAGATGAAGAACTATATCCGAGTCAAACCGGTCCCAAGCCCACCTCTTCCAAACGGGACCAGGACCGGATCACGCTGGTCAAACGTGTGTGAACACACACTCAAAATCCTCAAATATATACTCACTTCCTATGCCTTTATCTTGTGTTTTGATCATATCTCATATCACCAGAGGTGATCTTTTACTGAGAGATCTTGTAACTGTTTTACTCAGTGAACATCAGTTCTTCTCTTTACTTTATAAAGCTGTTGATCATTCCCACATAGGAAAGCCAGAGCAAGTTCACTGTCATGACAGACTCACAAATGACCAGTGGATGGAGCCATCGCTCCGCAAAACACAATCATACATTCATAACAAAGAAAACATACATAGACTGATCTATAATTCAAAGTAATGTACCTGGATAACCAAATCCATCTGGTGGTGAAGATGGAGTCATCAGACCAGGGTGGAGCCGAAGGGTCAAAGGGTCAGTGTGGAGCCGAAGGGTCAAAGGGTCAGTGTGGAGCCGAAGGGTCATCAGGCCCGGGTGGAGCCGAAGGGTCAAAGGGTCAGTGTGGAGCCGAAGGGTCAAAGGGTCAGTGTGGAGCCGAAGGGTCAAAGGGTCAGTGTGAAGCCGAAGGGTCAAAGGGTCAGTGTGGAGCCGAAGGGTCAAAGGGTCAGTGTGGAGGTCCGGTCTGGTTCTTGTGTCTCTGCTGAGGATCTGTGCCATTGGCTGTCGTGTTGATGATGAGTGAAAAGTGATAGTCTCAAGATGGCGATAGTCTCAAGATGGCGCCGAGGATGGCTGCTACGTCGCGAGCTCCGCTGGAACATTGTAGTTTTTTGTTTGTTCTGTTTATAGTTCTTATGTTTTTCGTCTTGGATGTTGTCTGCCTTACTAAGTACGACAGACAGACACTTTTGGACATTGGTTCGGCAATCGCACACCGAAAACCGGACTTTAAATTCTTCAGTGACGACACGCTGCTTACAAACACAGCAGCGGAACCCTTTGTCTGGACGGCCCGACCACGCAAACGCGGCCGGAGAAGAGGGAAGAGAGCCGGCGTACTTATCAGAGTTAGACGCCGCGCAAACCGACCCCCGCTTCCCAGTATTTTACTGGCTAATGTTCAGTCTCTGGACAATAAACTCTGCGAGCTGAGAGCGCGGATCTCTTTCCAGCGAGACACGAGGGACTGCTGCATTATCTGCCTTACAGAAACCTGGATGTCCGCTGAGATTCCAGATTCGGCCATCGAAACCACGGGGTTCTCCGTGCACCGAATGGACAGAGAAAAAGATCTCTCAGGGAAAAGCAAAGGCGGGGTGTGTGTTTTATGATCAACCGATCCTGGTGTGATCAGAGGAACGTACATTCTATCAAGTCTTTCTGTTCTCCTGATCTGGAATTTCTCATGCTTCTGTGCCGACCATTCTGGCTACCGAGGGAATTCACCGCGGTCATCATCACAGCTGTGTATATTCCCCCACAAGCCGACACAGACCGGGCACTAAAGGAACTGTATAGGACAGTGAGTGAGCAGGAAACCGCGCATCCTGACGCTGCGTTTATTGTGACCGGAGACTTTAACAAAGCCAACTTCAAGCGCATCGCACCCAAATACCACCAACATGTTAGCTTCAACACGCGAGGGAACCGTGTTTTAGATCACTGTTACTCCCCCTTCAAGGATGGATACAAATCACTCCCACGCCCACCATTCGGCAAATCAGATCACGCGTCAATCCTCCTTTTGCCCGCTTACAGGCAAAGACTCAAACAGGAAGCACCCGCCCTCAGAACCATCCAGTGCTGGTCGGATCAATCAGATTCTATGCTACAGGACTGTTTTGATCACGCGGACTGGGAGATGTTCCGGTCGGCCTCTGATGACGACATCGAGGTCTACGCTGATAGCGTAACGTGTTTCATCAGGAAGTGCGTAGATGACGTTGTTCCGACCAAAACAATTCGGCTGTACCCAAACCAGAAGCCGTGGCTAAACGGGGATGTTCGCGCGGCACTCAATGCGCGGACCTTCACTTTTAACTCCGGTAATGCGGAGGAGCATAAACAAGCAAGTTATGCCCTCCGGAAAACCATCAGAGCAGCAAAACGGCAGTACAGGGACAAGATTGAAGGACAGTTCAACACCACCGACTCCAGAAGCATGTGGAGGGGAATTAACACCATCACGGACTATAAAGGGAACACAAACTCCACCGTGAACACCGCTGCCTCTCTCCCGGACGAGCTCAACACCTTCTATGCTCGCTTTGAGGGAACCAACACCGCCCTCGCGGAGAGAGAGCTCGCGGCTGAAGATACAGAGGTTAGTGCACTCTCCGTATCTTTAGCGGATGTAACCCGATCCTTCCGGCGGGTGAACGTCCGTAAAGCTGCGGGTCCAGACGGCATTCCCGGCCGTGTGATCAGAGCGTGCGCGCACCAACTGGCTGGAGTTTTCACGGACATTTTTAACCTGTCCCTCTCCCTGTCTGTGGTCCCCACATGCTTCAAAACGTCCACCATTGTGCCTGTACCTAAGCAGTCAAAAACCACCTGCTTAAACGACTGGCGTCCTGTTGCTCTGACCCCCATCATCAGCAAATGCTTTGAAAGAATAGTCAGAAACCACATCTGCTCTGTTCTCCCCCCCTCACTGGACCCACTGCAGTTTGCATACCGCACAAACCGCTCCACTGACGATGCCATTTCATCCACTATACACACTGCTCTCTCCCACCTGGAAAAGAGGAACACGTATGTGAGAATGCTGTTTGTGGACTACAGCTCAGCATTCAACACCATTGTGCCCTCCATACTTGATGGGAAACTCCGGGCTCTAGGCTTAAACAGCCTGTTATGCAGCTGGATCCTGGACTTCCTGTCAAACAGACGCCAGGTGGTCAGAATGGGCAGTAACATCTCCTCATCACTGACTCTCAACACTGGAGCCCCTCAGGGTTGTGTTCTCAGCCCACTCCTGTACTCCCTGTACACACATGACTGTGTGGCTACCCACAGCTCCAATACCATCATCAAGTTTGCTGACGATACGACGGTGGTAGGTCTTATCACCGACAATGATGAAACGGCCTACAGAGAGGAGGTGCACACTCTGACACGGTGGTGTCAGGAGCACAACCTCTCCCTCAACGTCAGCAAGACCAAGGAGCTGGTGGTCGACTTCAGGAGGAATGAGAGTGAACACCGCCCCATCACCATCGATGGAGCACCGGTGGAGAGAGTCAGCAGCTTCAAGTTCCTCGGTGTCCACATCACAGAGGAACTCTCATGGTCCGTCCACACCGAGGCCGTTGTGAAGAAGGCTCATCAGCGCCTTTTCTTCCTGCGACGGCTGAGGAGGTTTGGAATGAGCCGCCACATCCTCACATGCTTCTACACCTGCACCATAGAGAGCCTGCTGACTGGCTGCATCACCACCTGGTACGGCAACAGTACCGCCCGCAGCCGCAAGGCCCTGCAAAGGGTAGTGCGCACGGCCAGCTGCATCATCGGAGGTGAGCTTCCCTCCCTCCAGGACATTTACGCCAGGCGGTGTGTGAAGAGAGCTCAGAGGATCATCAGAGACTCTAGCCACCCGAACCATGGGCTGCTCTCACTGCTCCCATCAGGCAGACGGTACCGCAGCATCAGAACACGCACCAGCCGACTCCAGAACAGCTTCTTCCCACAAGCAATTAGACTACTTAACTCCTGATCCATCAGGATCATAACACACACTGGACAGAATATCACTCCGCACAACCCACTGTAGATACACACACATTATATACACATTTATGTATCATTTATTATTTATCATTTATCATATAGCACCTATTGTACATAATTGGATCTCTACTGTGAATAATAATGTATACTGTACATTGTATATTATTATTATAGCTTATATTGTTTAATGTATGTTTAGTGTATATTGTTTAAAGTATATGTATATTGTAAGTATGTGTATATTGGCTAAAGCTGTGAGAACTACACTCACATTGTGTAAATTATTTATTGTTTATTGTAATGTATACTGTGCTGTGAGTAATTGTGTGCGCATCAGATGTGTAATCTGTTGTTGCTTAAATGTTGTACATGTCATGTCGTGACTGCTATGTTGCTCGGAACTGCACCAAGAATTTCACCTGCTGTTGCACTTGTGTATATAGCTGTGTGACAATAAAGTGATTTGATTTGATTGATTTGATTTGAAAATAAATCTGATTGGCTAGTTTAGTTTTAATTGGTGCTTTTTCCACACACAAAAATGACATTAGTTAATGACGTAGAACCAGCTCAAAATGAGTAAACGCTCTCTAAAACAGCTAATCTTGATCGAAACATTTGCAAAAAGGCCTAAAACTATTGAGTAGGGATGGAACAAGGAAGACTCTTACATCTTTTGATGCTTTTCTCCGATTGTTTCTGGAGAGTTTTGAAGGATCAAGAGTGGCCAGTCAAATTTACAGCGGCCATAAACCCGAGATCACAGCTCCGATGTTTTATCCATTAAACACTAATAAAAGCCAGACAACACTAAATGTGTTTAGGCAACACATTACATGTCATTGCACTAGACTGCAAAAAGTATGGTATTAAAGCAATCATTTGATATATATTTGCGGACAGCAGAATTGACCTCTGGGGTGAGATTTCGTTCTGTGTGATGAGATCCTGCCCATGAATCTACTGACCGAAGTGAAGACATTAGTGTGTGTAGAAGTTCAGGAATGAGCCTTTACCCTAGAAACGAGATACCTCAGAGCGTGAGGAAACCAGTCAGACCAGCTTCAGGTTAGAACATGAACTAAACAGAGTCACATCAGATTTCAGCAGGAGGAATCCAGCACATCTGTCCGGTAAGTCGGAGCCTTTCAGACCTCCATACAGGAGCTAAAAGAGTCAGAGTGTGCAGGACTGAAGAGCAACACGTCACCATTTATAAGCGTATAACACACACAGACGTATTAAACACATCCTGACAGTATTCAGTAACTCAAGACTTCTGCACTGAACTCTTCCTGGTGCTGTTTCAAACACACCCCTTTGAAAGCATTAGTCTGAGCTGAAGGTGAAAGTGCACAACTGAACATTCACCATATCTCTCGTGCCAGCTTACCATGCACTTCACGGATGATCTCCGTTGTGTTGTGAATGTTCAGAGTGACTCTGGATCAGCTGGTGTTGCCAGCCTGCACGTTGTAGAGTGCCCTCTGGTGGACAAACTATGAAACACCAACACTCATAATGTGTTTGAGCGGTGTTTCATCCGTTTTTATTATTTTTTTAAATATTCATTCATCGGCCATCATAAATGCCGAAGTTTGGAAAATGCCTAATATCGGCCGATAATATCGGCCCGCCGTTATATCGGTCGGGCTCTAGTGGACATGGACTAATGGATATACAAAGTCGAATTATGACCTTCAGAATCCAAGCGGTGCAAAGACTGTTGTATTCTGGAGAATCCATGTGGACTGATACAGCTTGTGCTTTACTAAAGTGGACATTTTTAAATATGATAAACAGTTATTTTTAATAAGGCTGACGGATTTGAACTTGAACTTGAACTTTTAAAAGCAATACATTTTCACGGTGGAGAGAGATGTTACAAATCCTGGAAGCTGGATACGACATGAACCTCTTTTCAGCAATCCACTATTAGAAGCCAAAGAACTGAGTCTGAAGAGCTTACGGCCTTTAATGGCAAAAGCTTGTGGCACTAAAGTACCTGACTTGAGAACTGGCACCAACTGGAAAAGTCCCGAGGAGTTGTGCTGTCTGACCGGCATGAAGTCTGTCAGGTTCAGCTTCATCTCATGAAGTAAGATGGTAGTCCAGTGGGTTAAACCACTGAACTGATATGCAGAAGGTTGCTGGTTTGATCCCAGTGGTCTCCACCAGTGTGTCCTTGAGCAAGGCACTTTACTCCATGTTGCTCCAGGGGGATTGTCCCTGTAATAAGGCACTGTAAGTCGCTTTGGATAAAAGCGTCTGCCAAATGAGTAAATGAAAATTGAAATGAGGTTTAAAATTCTAAATAGTTCTAAATAGAACTGAATAGAAAGAGAATCATTTTTACCTTCTGCATTTAGACAGTTTCAAGTAGCTGATGTGATGACACTACAGAGCAATGAAGAGTTCTGCAGCCATTGAAGAGCAACCTGAGGAGGACTCAATTCCTTATTTCAGAACTCCACAATTAATAACATTTGAAGAAACTTCTAAGGCAGTAATCTATGTAACTTGTAAAAGTGACTCACTAGGAATCAAAATGGACTGGTGTTTTTGGGGAAGGTTCTTCTCTTAGGGGATGCTGGAGGTCCTTATATAAATCTCCAATAGAGAAAAGCACTGCAGATCTCCAGTGGAGAGTTGTTCATTGGGCGATATCCATGAATAAACACATGGCACATTTAATAACCCACCATGGTGTGTTTTTTGCAATGCTGAGGAGTCAATAGATCATGTTATTTATACTGTTTTAGATCAAGAAGAATATTTCAGACCTTGAAAAATTGGTTTGAAAAATTAGAAGAAGTGTTTAGCATGGTGAATTTAATATTTGGTCTTATATATGTTGCTTTAAAGAGGAAGAATTTGTCTTTGATCAATTTTATAGTGGGTGAAGCAAAACAGCAACATGGTTGACAAGAAAGTGGACCCAGATTTGACTTTGAGAGGCCTAATGGACTAGGTGCACAAGATGGCGTCGATCAACTTCCGGGTTTTGAGTGGTGCTATATAACACCGCTACCATACACAGAACATGTTAAGATATGGTGCTATATAACACCGCTACCATATACAGAACATGTGAAGATATGGTGCTATATAGCACCGCTACCATATACAGAACATGTTAAGATATGGTGCTATATAGCACCGCTACCATACACAGAACATGTTAAGATATGGTGCTATATAGCACCGCTACCATACACAGAACATGTTAAGATATGGTGCTATATAGCACCACTACCATATACAGAACATGTTAAGATATGGTGCTATATAGCACTGCTACCATATACAGAACATGTTAAGATATGGTGCTATATAGCACTGCTACCATATACAGAACATGTTAAGATATGGTGCTATATAGCACCGCTACCATACACAGAACATGTTAAGATATGGTGCTATATAGCACCACTACCATACACAGAACATGTTAAGATATGGTGCTATATAGCACTGCTACCATATACAGAACATGTTAAGATATGGTGCTATATAGCACCGCTGCCATACACAGAACATGTTAAGATATGGTGCTATATAGCACCGTTACCATATACAGAACATGTTAAGATATGGTGCTATATAGCACCGCTACCATACACAGAACATGTTAAGATATGGTGCTATATAGCACCGCTACCATATACAGAACATGTTAAGATATGGTGCTATATAGCACCGCTACCATATACAGAACATGTTAAGATATGGTGCTATATAGCACCGCTACCATATACAGAACATGTTAAGATATTGTGCTATATAGCACCGCTACCATATACAGAACATGTTAAGATATGGTGCTATATAGCACCGCTACCGTATACAGAACATGTTAAGATATGGTGCTATATAGCACCGCTGCCATACACAGAACATGTTAAGATATGGTGCTATATAGCACCGCTACCATACACAGAACAGGTTAAGATATGGTGCTATATAGCACCGCTGCCATACACAGAACATGTTAAGATATGGTGCTATATAGCACCGTTACCATATACAGAACATGTTAAGATATGGTGCTATATAGCACCGCTACCATACACAGAACATGTTAAGATATGGTGCTATATAGCACCGCTGCCATACACAGAACATGTTAAGATATGGTGCTATATAGCACCGCTACCATACACAGAACATGTTAAGATATGGTGCTATATAGCACCGCTGCCATACACAGAACATGTTAAGATATGGTGCTATATACACAGAACATGTTAAGATATGGTGCTATATAGCACCGCTGCCATACACAGAACATGTTAATATATGGTGCTATATAGCACCGCTACCATACACAGAACATGTTAAGATATGGTGCTATATAGCACCGCTGCCATACACAGAACATGTTAAGATATGGTGCTATATACACAGAACATGTTAAGATATGGTGCTATATAGCACCGCTGCCATACACAGAACATGTTAAGATATGGTGCTATATAGCACCGCTACCATACACAGAACATGTTAAGATATGGTGCTATAAAGCACCGCTGCCATACACAGAACATGTTAAGATATGGTGCTATATACACAGAACATGTTAAGATATGGTGCTATATAGCACCGCTGCCATACACAGAACATGTTAATATATGGTGCTATATAGCACCGCTACCATACACAGAACATGTTAAGATATGGTGCTATATAGCACCGCTGCCATACACAGAACATGTTAAGATATGGTGCTATATACACAGAACATGTTAAGATATGGTGCTATATAGCACCGCTGCCATACACAGAACATGTTAATATATGGTGCTATATAGCACCGCTACCATACACAGAACATGTTAAGATATGGTGCTATATAGCACCGCTACCATATACAGAACATGTTAAGATATGGTGCAATATAGCACCGCTACCATACACAGGACATGTTAAGATATGGTGCTATATAGCACCGCTGCCATACACAGAACATGTTAAGATATGGTGCTATATACACAGAACATGTTAAGATATGGTGCTATATAGCACCGCTGCCATACACAGAACATGTTAATATATGGTGCTATATAGCACCGCTACCATACACAGAACATGTTAAGATATGGTGCTATATAGCACCGCTACCATATACAGAACATGTTAAGATATGGTGCAATATAGCACCGCTACCATACACAGGACATGTTAATATATGGTGCTATATAGCACCGCTACCATACACAGAACATGTTAAGATATGGTGCTATATAGCACCGCTACCATATACAGAACATGTTAAGATATGGTGCAATATAGCACCGCTACCATACACAGGACATGTTAAGATATGGTGCTATATAGCACCGCTACCATATACAGAACATGTTAAGATATGGTGCTATATAGCACCGCTACCATACACAGAACATGTTAAGATATGGTGCTATATAGCACCGCTACCATACACAGAACATGTTAAGATATGGTGCTATATAGCACCGCTACCATATACAGAACATGTTAAGATATGGTGCTATATAGCACCGCTACCATACACAGAACATGTTAAGATATGGCGCTATATAGCACCGCTACCATACACAGAACATGTTAAGATATGGTGCTATATAGCACCGCTACCATACACAGAACATGTTAAGATATGGTGCTATATAGCACCGCTACCATATACAGAACATGTTAAGATATGGTGCTATATAGCACCGCTACCATACACAGAACATGTTAAGATATGGTGCTATATAGCACCGCTACCATACACAGAACATGTTAAGATATGGTGCTATATAGCACCGCTACCATATACAGAACATGTTAAGATATGGTGCTATATAGCACCGCTACCATATACAGAACATGTTAAGATATGGTGCTATATAGCACCGCTACCATATACAGAACATGTTAAGATATGGTGCTATATAGCACCGCTACCATACACAGAACATGTTAAGATATGGTGCTATATAGCACCGCTACCATACACAGAACATGTTAAGATATGGTGCTATATAGCACCGCTACCATACACAGAACATGTTAAGATATGGCGCTATATAGCACCGCTACCATATACAGAACATGTTAAGATATGGCGCTATATAGCACCGCTACCATATACAGAACATGTTAAGATATGGTGCAATATAGCACCGCTACCATACACAGGACATGTTAAGATATGGTGCTATATAGCACCGCTACCATATACAGAACATGTTAAGATATGGTGCTATATAGCACCGCTACCATACACAGAACATGTTAAGATATGGTGCTATATAGCACCGCTACCATACACAGAACATGTTAAGATATGGTGCTATATAGCACCGCTACCATATACAGAACATGTTAAGATATGGTGCTATATAGCACCGCTACCATACACAGAACATGTTAAGATATGGCGCTATATAGCACCGCTACCATATACAGAACATGTTAAGATATGGTGCTATATAGCACCGCTACCATACACAGAACATGTTAAGATATGGTGCTATATAGCACCGCTACCATACACAGAACATGTTAAGATATGGTGCTATATAGCACCGCTACCATACACAGAACATGTTAAGATATGGTGCTATATAGCACCGCTACCATACACAGAACATGTTAAGATATGGTGCTATATAGCACCGCTACCATATACAGAACATGTTAAGATATGGTGCTATATAGCACCGCTACCATATACAGAACATGTTAAGATATGGTGCTATATAGCACCGCTACCATATACAGAACATGTTAAGATATGGTGCTATATAGCACCGCTACCATATACAGAACATGTTAAGATATGGTGCTATATAGCACCGCTACCATATACAGAACATGTTAAGATATGGTGCTATATAGCACCGCTACCATACACAGAACATGTTAAGATATGGTGCTATATAGCACCGCTACCATACACAGAACATGTTAAGATATGGTGCTATATAGCACCGCTACCATACACAGAACATGTTAAGATATGGTGCTATATAGCACCGCTACCATACACAGAACATGTTAAGATATGGCGCTATATAGCACCGCTACCATACACAGAACATGTTAAGATATGGCGCTATATAGCACCGCTACCATATACAGAACATGTTAAGATATGGTGCTATATAGCACCGCTACCATACACAGAACATGTTAAGATATGGTGCTATATAGCACCAAAAGTGGTTCCTCTATGATTACGACGAAGAACCATTTTTGGTGCCATATGGAACCTTTTTTTTTTAGAGTGTAGTTTTGACATTGTCTCTAAGATCAAGCAAGTAAAACGAGTGGATTCAGGGTTGAAGAAAAGCGACTGACCTTCCAACGCATGACACTAACCTTTTAATCAATGTGCTGTGTACAAGTTGTGAAAAATGTAAAATTTTTGAGGAAGCCAATTAAAAAAATAAAACAAAATCTAACATGAACATCATTACATTCTTAGGTTTGCATCATACAAACATTTCCAGGCCTTTTGGAAACTAGTGGAGCCTGCAGTCAACACCAAGATGGTGCGGACCACCAACAGCAAGACTGCCTTTGCCAGCCACTCTGAGTTCTCTCAACCAACAACGGTATGCATGTGGACAACAATAATAATAACTAGTGGTGGAGGGGAGGATGTATTCAGATACTTTAAGTAAAAGTAATACCACACTGTAAAATTACTGTTACTGCGTTGAATGTTACTTAAAGGGATAGTTCACCCAAAAATGTAAATTCTGTTTGATTAAATGTGTGTTCCGGAGATGAACAGAGGTCTTACAGGTGTGGAAGGACATGAAAGTAATTAATGACAGAATTTTCATTTTTGAGTGAACCCTTTAAGTTAAAGTATGCAAGTATAATCAAGAAAATGTACTTTAAGTATTAAAAGTACTCAATGCAGGAAAAGCAGCAAATCCTCAAAGTTGGAATCATGAAATTGAACTTGAATAAATGTACCGAGTTACATTCCACCACTGTGTATATAACAGTATATAGGCCTAAAGGCTGATTTATACTTCTGCGTCGGACCTACGCCGCATCCTCTACGTCGCAAGTTACGCGTTGGTTTTCATTTATATTATTTAAATGTAATTTATTCTTCTGCGTTGCAATGTGCAATTACACATGCAGACCACTAGGAGGCAGTGTCCACAGGCATGTTGATGGTAACCCACAGTATCAAGGCAAAAGAACCGGCTTGTTTACATTGGGCGCTTCTCAATTCTTATTTGTGCATCCTCGTTTCTGTTCCTCGCCTCCTTTCCTCGTGTCTCATCTCCACCCTTTCAGGATGCAAGGCAAGGACGCAAGGAAAAGACATGAGGACGGAGGAATTGAATGAAGTGAAATGATATATCCTCGCTCCCTTTATAATCACTTCAAAGCGTCGTCAAATAATGATGACTCTACACCGCTGGGTTTAGTTTGCACATCGGGATTCTTGAACATTAGAGATAACTATTTATATTGTAATACTTTCAACCTCTACACAGTACCATATTTGTCCGTATTTTATTTAATATTACCAGTTATTAATAACTAATTATTCCCAGTTATTAACTGCTTTTTATTTGTTGTATAGTATTACAGTTTGTTTCTTTAATTTTATTGTGCTTTGATATGATTCTACACTGTCAGTTGATAGTATTGACATACATTTGTGTCTTGTACATGTAAACATAATAATAATAATAATAAAGAATAAACTGTGGCAAAATGTGAAGGGGGAGGAGAATAAGCACGGCACGTTTAGTCGATAAAACACTTCCGCAAAGGATACACCTGTGTATCCTCGCTCATGACTCCTCAGGAAGCCTCCTCACTCCTCCATCCTCACTCCTCCATCCTCGCCTCCTCGCGGTGCAGTTAGAGAATTGAGATGTCCTACAAGATGGCTGAGCTCGGTCGGTTTCCGGGTCATAGGATGGAGGACGGAGGAGCGAGGAAACAAGGAGGGAGATTGAGAAGCACCCTCTGTCATTGCATGCATCTCAATCAGCTCCTGGTTCAGTAGTCAGGGCACTGATAAGGACATGGGGCAATGGGCTGATCCCTGATCAGTGCCCTGACTACTAAACCAGGAGCTGATTGGCTGTGGTATGGTGAACGTCAAACCGCTCTGCTAGATCCCTGAGAGGTGCGCACCCAAAGTATCAGCAGCAGTGATGGTGGCAGATAGCAGCTTTTCTTACAGCTTGAGTTGTTGTATGTAATACAAATGAAGCATCTCTAGTTGATTAGTAGAGGTAAATAAGAGGCGATCTGGCGCTGAAGTGTGTTTGTGGAATCATGCAGTGCTCGTGGCGCTGTTTTCAGTATCGGTGGCTCGTACAGACGAGCGCTTCAATCGATTGCTGTTGCGGAGACTTTATTTGTTCCGTTGAAATCACAGAACCAAATGCACCCATTGTGATTTGTCCCTGTTCTTGATATACAATCACTGATGGAAGGATGAAACTATCATCCCATTTCTGGACACACACACACACACACACACACACACACACACACACACACTCCTATCGCAGATTTATTTATTTATTGACCTGAGGGAGGGGTTCTGGCAGACCAATCACAGCGCTTGCGGTCCGCGTAGAATTGACACGTTGGTACATTTTTGGTGAGGTGTGCGTCAGGGCACGGAGTAGGGTACACGCGCATCACACAGCCTACGGCGTACACTCGCGCAGAAGTATAAATTGGCCTTTACACTTGTTTATTTTCACAGAAACTTCAACCCATAGATGAGCTGCTACTGTTCCTCATGCATCTGTCAGTGGGCCTGCCTCTCAGGGATCTAGCAGAACGGTTTGACATTGACCGCACCACAGCCAGCAGGATTATTGCCACCTGGACACACTTCCTATACATCCTGCTTGGTGCCCATGGTGCCATCACATTTGTGTCTGGTCTGTATGCAGGATCCATGAGTGACCGGGAGATCTTTAAGCTGTCTGGCATTGCAAACCTACTTACACTGGACATGGCAAGTATGGTTGACAAAGGGTTTCTTGTGGACAACCTGGCTCCATGCAAGGTTTACCGGCCTGCCTTTCTCTTAAGAAACGCCCAAATGAGGAGAGAGGATGTCAGGCAGACTCAATCCGTTGGTTTATGTAGAGAGGTGCATCAGGAGGGTGAAAGAAAAACTTTTTGATAGAGACATACCACTTTCTGTGTGTGGAAGCAATGAGGAGCTGTTCAATGTGGCTTGCTTCCTGATCAACTACCAGTACAGACCACTAGAAAAGGCATGGGCAACTCGATGATGAATAACTAATGTATTAATGACATTTCTCTTTTTGCTTATTCTGTGCGTGTAAATACTTTCTAATGAATGCAATTTCTATTGTAATAGTTTCTTTTAAACATTTTCTAATTAATGTTCTGTAATTTTATTAAACATTTACTTACCAGAATTGATTCATTAAAAAGCCGTTTGTTGACATTGTTAATTGTTTTATTCATTTCAAACAAAACTATATACATGTAGGAACAAATGGTGAGGAAATGGGCAATTACACATTACAACTAAGGAAAGTTTAGAGTTCTGCATTGTTTTACAGACCTGGCTCAAGCCATGATAGCATTAAGAGGAGGTGGTCAAGCCCTATTCGGACAGTATTAGTTTTACATGGGGAGGTGGGGGAAAAGTAATTTTACCTCAGGACGTCTGAATGGCCAATTCGCACGGGATGAGACATCTCAGTAAAACTAGCAGAAGTGGGAGGGGTAACCTCCTTGTCATCATGTGCATGACGTTGCTTCCTGTTTTCACATGAGCAATATATATATGTGTGTGTGTGTGTGTGTATATACAGGGAGTGCAGAATTATTAGGCAAGTTGTATTTTTGAGGATTAATTTTACAACATTAATAATTAAACAACAACCATGTTGTCAATGAACACAAAAAACTCATTAATATCAAAGCTGAATATTTTTGGAAGTGGTTTTTAGTTTTAGCTATTTTAGGGGGATATCTGTGTGTGCAGGTGACTATTACTGTGCATAATTATTAGGCAACTTAACAAAAAACTAATTTATACCCATTTCAATTATTTATTTTTACCAGTGAAACCAATATAACATCTCAACATTCACAAATATACATTTCTGACATTCAAAAACCAAACAAAAACAAATCAGTGACCAATATAGCCACCTTTCTTTGCAAGGACACTCAAAAGCCTGCCATCCATGGATTCTGTCAGTGTTTTGATCTGTTCACCATCAACATTGCGTGCAGCAGCAACCACAGCCTCCCAGACACTGTTCAGAGAGGTGTACTGTTTTCCCTCCTTGTAAATCGCACATTTGATGATGGACCACAGGTTCTCAATGGGGTTCAGATCAGGTGAACAAGGAGGCCATATCATTAGATTTTCTTCTTTTATACCCTTTCTTGCCAGCCACGCTGTGGAGTACTTGGACGCGTGTGATGGAGCATTGTCCTGCATGAAAATCATGTTTTTCTTGAAGGATGCAGACTTCTTCCTGTACCACTGCTTGAAGAAGGTGTCTTCCAGAAACTGGCAGTAGGACTGGGAGTTGAGCTTGACTCCATCCTCAACCCGAAAAGGCCCCACAAGCTCATCTTTGATGATACCAGCCCAAACCAGTACTCCACCTCCACCTTGCTGGCGTCTGAGTCGGACTGGAGCTCTCTGCCCTTTACCAATCCAGCCACGGGCCCATCCATCTGGCCCATCAAGACTCACTCTCATTTCATCAGTCCATAAAACCTTAGAAAAATCAGTCTTGAGATATTTCTTGGCCCAGTCTTGACGTTTCAGCTTGTGTGTCTTGTTCAGTGGTGGTCGACTTTCTGCCTTTCTTACCTTGGCCATGTCTCTGAGTATTGCACACCTTGTGCTTTTGGGCACTCCAGTGATGTTGCAGCTCTGAAATATGGCCAAACTGGTGGCAAGTGGCATCTTGGCAGCTGCACGCTTGACTTTTCTCAGTTCACGGGCAGTTATTTTGCGCCTTGGTTTTTCCACACGCTTCTTGCGACCCTGTTGACTATTTTGAATGAAACGCTTGATTGTTCGATGATCACGCTTCAGAAGCTTGGCTATTTTAAGACTGCTGCATCCCTCTGCAATATATCTCACTATTTTTGACTTTTCTGAGCCTGTCAAGTCCTTCTTTTGACCCATTTTGCCAAAGGAAAGGAAGTTGCCTAATAATTATGCACACCTGATATAGGGTGTTGATGTCATTAGACCACACCCCTTCTCATTACAGAGATGCACATCACCTAATATGCTTAATTGGTAGTAGGCTTTCCAGCCTATACAGCTTGGAGTAAGACAACATGCATAACGAGGATGATGGTAATAGACACTTCCCTAGAGCTGTGTGTTGTGTTGTGCCTCTAATAAGTGCTTTCGATCTTCTTTTTGCTTTAAATGGTATGTGGGAAATACTGGAGGTTTGCCACAGAGTTGTCCCACCCAGTGCCACCACAAGAAAATGCTCTCTCTCTTCCCGCAGGTCAGCTCTGCAAGATTTGCGAACGCGCCACCGTGGGCATCATAAAGTGATCGCGCTTAGGGCATCAAAACGGCCAACGGCGGGACTGGTCCAACCACCTAACGTTACAACGAAGCCGAGTGCTTCTTCAAGCGCTTCCATGCTTGCAAAACACGCCAAAAACTACTTTTAAACAGGAAATGATGGAATTTTACCGTACAATTTTACAGCGGCTCTATTCGAACAGGATTAGTTTTACCCGAGGTCATTTTTCCGGACTTTTTTTCAGAAGGTAAAAGTCTCTGTAATCTTTACTGACATTGTCCGTAATGATTACTGAGATGGCACATTCGGACGGGACTAAAATCACAGAGAACCTCTGGTAATAATTACTTTACCCCCACCTCTCCATGTAAAAATAATCCCGTCCGAATAGGGCTTTTGAAGCACATTTAGAGTAATATTTATTAAAATACTTAACTGCATCATTCATAATATTGTTCATAAAATATGTATTGCATATTAATCAAAGGGAACTCTAAATGCAAAAAAGTGATAGAGAACCCTCTTCAAACTGGCATGTAAAAAATAAAAATAACCTCCCTTCTCCCTGATGGTTTTAGCCACCTCGCAGTCTCTGTAGATGCGTTGCATGAGAAGATCCTCCTCTGCAAAAACAACAAAATCACATTACTCCATCCCTGTAAGAAGCAGCTGGCCTTGCACCTGCCAGTAGTAGCTGAGTCTGCTTTAATTTCAATGTACCACTCTGCATTTTCAAGTAGCTTGAAACACAGTTGTCTGTCAATTCACACTTAGGACATGACTTCAATACAACACATAAAATGAGAAAGCTGAGAGCAGGCTGATCAGGTAAGTAGAAGGTATGGGAATAGGCTGAACCGTGTCAGGATATCAATGGCATCATACACAATTCTGTGATCTAAGTACATACAAACAGATCAGCCTTTATCACCAGTCTCAATTTACTCACTTTCATATAGTGTTAGTAAAACAATGAACGAGTGAACAAGTGAATGTTGAACAAGTGAACAAGTGAACGTTGAACAAGTGAACGTTGAACAAGTGAACAAGTGAACAAGTGACCGTTGAACAAGGGAATGTTGAACAAGTGAACGTTGAACAAGTGAACAAGTGAACAAGTGAACGTTGAACAAGTGAACAAGTGAACAAGTGAACAAGTGAACGTTGAACAAGGGAATGTTGAACAAGTGAACGTTGAACAAGTGAACGTTGAACAAGTGAACGTTGAACAAGTGAATGTTGAACAAGTGAACGTTGAACAAGTGAACAAGTGAACGTTGAACAAGTGAACGTTGAACAAGTGAACGTTGAACAAGTGAACGTTGAACAAGTGAACGTTGAACAAGTGAACAAGTGAGCAAGTGACCGTTGAACAAGTGAACAAGTGAACAAGTGAACGTTGAACAAGTGAACAAGTGACCGTTGAACAAGTGAACAAGTGAATGTTGAACAAGTGAACGTTGAACAAGTGAACAAGTGAATAAGTGAACAAGTGAACAAGTGAACGTTGAACAAGTGAACGTTGAACAAGTGAACAAGTGAACGTTGAACAAGTGAACAAGTGAACAAGTGACCGTTGAACAAGTGAACAAGTGAACGTTGAACAAGTGAACGTTGAACAAGTGAACATTGAACAAGTGAACGTTGAACAAGTGACCGTTGAACAAGTGACCGTTGAACAAGTGAACAAGTGAACGTTGAACAAGTGAACGTTGAACAAGTGAACATTGAACAAGTGAACGTTGAACAAGGGAATGTTGAACAAGTGAACGTTGAACGTTGAACAAGTGAACGTTGAACGTTGAACAAGTGAACGTTGAACAAGTGAACAAGTGAACGTTGAATAAGTGAACAAGTGACCGTTGAACAAGGGAATGTTGAACAAGTGAACGTTGAACAAGTGAACAAGTGAACGTTGAACAAGTGAACAAGTGAACATTGAACAAGGGAACGTTGAACAAGTGAACAAGTGAACGTTGAATAAGTGAACAAGTGAACGTTGAACAAGTGAACAAGTGAACGTTGAACAAGTGAACAAGTGACCGTTGAACAAGTGAACATTGAATAAGTGAACAAGTGACCGTTGAACAAGTGAACAAGTGACCGTTGAACAAGTGAACAAGTGAATGTTGAATAAGTGAACAAGTGACCGTTGAACAAGGGAATGTTGAACAAGTGAATGTTGAACAAGTGAACAAGTGAACGTTGAAAAAGTGAACAAGTGAACGTTGAACAAGTGAACAAGTGAATGTTGAATAAGTGAACAAGTGACCGTTGAACAAGGGAATGTTGAACAAGTGACCGTTGAACAAGTGAACAAGTGAATGTTGAATAAGTGAACAAGTGAACGTTGAACAAGGGAATGTTGAACAAGTGACCGTTGAACAAGTGAACAAGTGAACGTTGAAAAAGTGAACAAGTGAACGTTGAACAAGTGAATGTTGAACGAGTTGAATGCGTAACATAGGTGCAGGGTACAAAGTCAGCACTTACTTACCACTGGCCAATGAACCATAAAGTGAACTGGACCATGCAGCCGCCACAGCCAGTTTATGTGGTTTTCATGAAAGCTAGGTGTATGTTTAGGTCATTTATAACTTAGCCCTTTCATGCTACACACACACAGCTAACGTTACCAGTTGATGTTCTTCTTTTTTTTTCTTTTAAATTCCATTTCTATGAAAAGATTTCCCACAAATTCTGTTGTGTATCTTCTGGTAATCAAATGAAGACGTAGCACATTCATTTAATGTATCTTTTAATCTAATTAAACAAACTTTTTTTTGTCAAACAAAGTGCTGCACAATTGAGCTTTATACTGTTAAATTAAAACATGGAAGACATTTTTTTGATTTATTACAAAAAAAAAAAAAAAAAGTTTTCATAATGTAGTATTATTATTACATTAGTGTTAGTAGGCTATTATTATTACATTGAGACGTGTTTAGTGTTTTTGTGCTGCTGACTCAATCTTCCCTTTTGGATGGATTCAATAATCTTCCTGAGATGATTGATGGCATTGAATGGACTGATCTTCATACGTATTAGATAAAGACCTGTCAGTTATTATGTGCTTCATTCAACTATTTCCTCAACTGCATTACAAAGACACAAATACAGGAAGGAGAACTGCGATCAGTCACGTGGTTTCGGGTAAATCTGCCTGAAAGAGTGAAACTAAAGTCTCTGCATCAGAGTCAAACGGACAGTGAAACTGCAGCTGTTTCTTCTTAAAATGTCAAATTACGAGAAACGATATGAGGCTTCGGACATCAACCTCGGCATTAAACTCGTGAAAAAGCCCAACGATATCGGTGAGTTTGAGCTTCAAATTATTTGAAGGAAATTAGAGTTCTAACTTTACCACTAACACATCTGACCATAAGACAAAACATATGACGAGAAATGTCACAGCAGCGCCAAGATGACATTTTAATGCGTTAACTTTTGTTGTCATTGAATGAATTGCCATTAAGGTAAATTCATCCCTTATTAACGCCTGACGCAACTGTAACATATTGTATATGTTATACATATATGAGGTTATGAAGACATCTAGTGGTCATCTGATATAATGACATGGAGAGTCTCGTGTGTATGCTGGGGAACTCGGGGGGGAAATAAATGTTATGTGATTGTACCGCAACCTTTGGTCTGTCTGTCTAGAGACCAGGGGTCCATTCTTCGTACCTCGCTAACATTTGATTGTTGATGATTTGGCGTGATCTTGGATTGTTTGGTTCTTCGACTCATCCTGGACTTGTTGTCATAGCAACAGCTCCAGAAGCTCAAACCTGCTCGAGCGGCTCATTTAATGTGAACAGGATTAGATCACATCTTAAAATCTGTCCCAGCCACTGCGACTTTATTACAAGAGTTCATTACTGAACCAGGGGCAATAATAATAATAATAATATACACATTTTAAATTGTATATGTATATGAGAATGTATATAATATTATAATGTTGTGTATAATACTGTAGACACAGCCGCTTGATTGAGCGATTTATTTGTGATGGAATAATTACTTTATAATTTTATTGGAGGTTTGCACACGTGTTGTACAGTTAATCTGAGCCGTGCATTCATTTAAGTGATGACAGATATTATGGGATGGCTGATGCAGAGAATTTGATCTTGACCCTTAAGAAACTTTAATACTGTCACGTTACAAATCTGCATAAAAATGTAAAGGGTGTACAAATACTGTATAAAATCATGAATATAAATAATTGGTATACCAATTATATATTGGTATATATTATAATCATGTAAAAAAAAAAAAAAAAGCATCTATCATTGATCTATTATAACTTTTATGTTGGTTTGGTCGTTTAGCTGTTTCCTTATAAAGCTCCAGATATTTGTGGAGTTTTTTGCCAGGTGGCTTTTTTTAATTATATGATGTCATTACGTTGCTCTCTTGATGCCAGCCAATCGCTGCACTGCTGATCGTGGTTTCGAGTATCGATGCATCTGCCCTCTTCAGGGAACACAAGAACGCGCACTGATCTCAGATCATTTAATCCAGATATTTAAATCCAATCCGCAAATTCATTTGAAGAACCAAATTATCCAGACATCAGTTATCACGATTAACAGATCTGGGATCTGTCAAATCATCTCAGATGTGTTGAGCAAGGTACGAAGAACAGACCCCAGAACAGCAACAATAGTGTTTTGTCAAAGCCATGCTACCGTGTCATGTAGGGACCATGTACAAAGTGCATGTGGAAGGACAAAATAAATAAATTAATATATCCCAATTGGATTACACAACCTTATTTTTAAAGAACATATATTTTATTCCTAATGCTATCTCCCTCATTAATTCTTTCCCCAAGGCTTCTGGTTTAACTTTGAATGTATCAAAATGTGAAATCCTCCCTTTAGCAGTTTAAATGAGAGAGTTATTAATGCTATTCCAGTGAAACCCTCTGTCAAATACCTAGGAATACTTGTAACAAAGGATGTTACAGAAAGACAGCCTAAACTTCTCCACTAGAAGGCTGTATTAAACCGTTGTTTACAACATGATTTCTCCATTTATGGTCATGTCCTAGAATTTCTGTTAACTTACTTACATTTTGTGTAAATGTCGAGTACTTGATATTGTAAGTACTTGACTGAACAAAATATATAACACTGGCCTAGAGGTTTTTGGATATTTTACTGTAGGCATGTGCCGGTATCAAGTTTTCATGTTGCGATTAATTGCTGAAGCTTTTATCGCGGTATACGGTATTATCACGATATTGAAATAAGTTGCAAAAAATATGTTGTCATACTATAACAGGTTTAATAACTTTCTTATAACAAAGAGAACCGAACATTTAAATACAATAAAGCAATACACAATTAAATATTAAAACAGATTAAAGTGCAAAAGTATTATAAAGAACAATAGGTAACACTTTACAATAATGTCTCACCAGTTAATGCATTAACATTAACACAGAGCGAATAGCTGCATTTTTACAGTTATTATTCTTTGGTAACATTAGTAACTGTTAAAGCAACTGTTAGTGTTAGCTCAGGGCCATTAAATACAGTTACAATTTTTGATTTTAATGATGTGTTATTAAATGCTGAAATGTACATTTAACTAAAGATTAATAAATGTTTAGAAGTATTTGTAATTGTCAGTTTGTAAAGTGTCAGAACAACAAAGAATCAGAACATATTCAAACAATATCTAGCCTTAAGTCTTTAAGTATGAAGTATTTTGTGATGTGATGTGATGAGCGCCGTAGTGAATACCGAACTCTGAATGGGATACAGTATTTTGACACTTGTATGTATTCAAGGCCGGACTTACCTTTGGGTTTGACTGGGTCCCCTACCGTTTGCCAGCATTTGACAGCATATTTTGATTTAGTTTTAGTCCAAGTCTTTTGACTAAAATGCCATTTAGTTTGAGTCATATTTTGGTCGCCTGAATTGTTTTTAGTTTTAGTCTAGTGTTATTCTCCTAAAATCTAATGAGTTTAGTTCAATTGTAATACATTAAGCATTTAAGCATTACATAACCGACTGACACTTGAACTGACATTCTGACATCATTTTGTTTTTGACATTAAAAATACACAAAAGAGCTCAATTCACTTTTTTTTGTTTATTTTTTTTTAAACATCTCTATAGTTTTTATAACTTTGTATTTCTGTTTTAGTCAGTAGGCCACATCAGGTTAAAGGGGTGGTAAAGCACACTCTTGCGAAGGCTTGATTGTGTTTGTGGGGTGCACTGTAACATGTGTTCATGCTTCGCTTTTAAAAAATGTCATTATTTTTCATATATTTGACCTTTATTCTACTCTGCTCTGTCCCTCCTTGTAAAAACGGTCTGATGGTTTCCGGGTTGTATGAAGCCGGTCCCTCAAAAATACACAATGGGCTCTGATTGGTTAGCTGGCCCAGTGTGTTGTGATTGGCTAACCGCCTAGTGCACGTTTGTCGGAAACGTCCCGCCCCTTCCCTTCACCGGTAGCCTGTGCTTTGTGTAGTAATAATGGCGTCAATAAAACCACACCAATCTGAGCCCGAATCAGACCCAGACAATTTTAGTGAAGATGATCGAGCAGAAGCTGTTCAGTCCTCAAGAGTAAAGACTGCGGGTCTATAGTGATCACTACTGAATGGCACTTTTGTATTTTTAGAACAATTATAGCCAAATATCTGTCACAACGAACACTAAACATTGGCTTTACTATAGTATCCAAATCAAACACAGAAGCATGTTCAGCCTGTAGATCAACAACACATAAAAGCTCTAATCAAAGAATCATTTACACTAATGCCAAGTTCACTGTTGAGATTTAAACAGTTTGTAACATTAGGGGCCCTATCTTGCACCCAGCGCAATTGACTTTGTACACCGACGCATGTGTCATTCCTATTTTGCACCCGCGCAAAGCGCGCTTTTCCCTCCACAGAAGCACGTCGCTAAACTAGTGAATGAACTTGCGCTCCCTGGGCGGTTCAGCGCAAAAAAGGAGGCGTGTTCCGGCGCAAACAATCCCTGGTGCTATTTTGCTGTTCCATTAAACAATTGCGCCACTGACCAGAAAAAACCTAGTCTAAAGTCAGTGGCGCGTTGCGCGTTGTTCATTATGCTATTTTAAGGGCGCATGCTTGACCATAGCGTGCACAACGCGCATATACACTTTGCTCATGTAATCTACACAGATGCAACAGTTATTTTTGCAAATCATAAATTGTTACACTAAAAAATATTAACACATGAGATGACGGAAATCTTTGTGGTGTGCCACGAAGATGTGAAAAAATAGGCATAAATCTAGCTTACAAATTATTCAGGCTAATTGTAGTCTAATAATTAAGGAGACCTGTTTGCCCAATAGTGGCAACTTCTGGCAAGACATATGTGTATATAAGGACATCTAACAAATTGGTTTGTCCGTCAAGAACCAGGAAAAAAAATCGGTGAGGGTGGACGCAGCGATGTCCTCTGCTGGCGTCAGGTCCTGAGTAGAGGCAGATCCACCTCCCGTTACACGGCGTGCCCGATTGATGCTGGCAAGCTTGGACTTTCCCCGTCTTCTGATGTCATTGTAGCGCTTGCGGCACTGGTGCGACGTCCTGGGGATGCCAGCTGATGAAACAATTGTGGCTATTTCCTCCCACGCCTGTTTAACCGACGCTATTTTGGGTGGGTTTCTCCCATCCCCATACAACACAACTTCTCTGTCTTTCACTGCTCTTACAAGAACATCAGTCTCCTCGGCTGTGAACCGCTCCTGGCGTGCGCCTGGTAAATACGCCATAATAATAGCAATCCATAATGGAACTTGCGCACCTGCTTTTAAAGGGAATGTTGGATGACGCTCTGATTGGTTTATTCACGTTACGCCCAAACCACACCTATGAATAAAGAAGCTACTTCAGACCAACCCATTTTAGATTTGCGCCGGGCGCAAGAGCCATTTATCCCGCCGGGAAAATAGCAACAGCGCCGAGACCCGCCCACAAAGTTACTTGCGCTTTGCGCTTTGACACTTGCGTTTCAGATCGTTAAAATAGGGCCCTATGTGTTTGTCAGATAACGTTAAGTATGAATGAGCATTTAACAAACTGGTTTGAAGAGCAGCGCTGTCATGTTTACTTCCTTGCTACAACATAGACTACAATTAACAACACAAACTATTACAGGAAAACACATCAACGAGAAATAAATCACACTAACAGGCTGTGGCCCGTAAACAGCTTCTGTTTATAAATCCATCTTTCAGGACAAGCCGTTGTGCGAATCCTTCACTGAACTTGTGAAGATTGTGGAAGCTTTCCTCCGTGAGATGAGCCGCGGGCGCCCGCCTGTCTCGTGCAGCTGAACCGCGGCTCATGTATTGCAAATACAGACGAATATTGTCCATTATGTCACATTTTCCGGTGTTCTCCTCCGACCCCTGTCTGTCTCGTGCTTTGATTTATGATGGGCAGCATATATCTGCTGCAAATGCCACCTGTTCCCCTCTGTCTCATACACACATGCAAATAACATGCTGTATGTTAAACGCACTGCAGCCCCGTCCCTAGGAAGCTGAACAAAGTGGACCTGCACTCCGGATGAGAATAACAGCAACAACACTCCAGCCTACTAACTATACCACAACAACACTCCAGCCTACTAACTATACCACAACAACACTCCAGCCTACTAACTATACCACAACAACACTCCAGCCTACTAACTATACCACAACAACACTCCAGCCTACTAACTATACCACAACACCAGCCTACTAACTATACCACAACAACGCTCCAGCCTACTAACTATACCACAACAACACTCCATCCTACTAACTATACCACAACAACACTCCAGCCTACTAACTATACCACAGCAACGCTCCAGCCTACTAACTATACCACAACAACACTCCAGCCTACTAACTATACCACAACAACACTCCAGCCTACTAACTATACCACAACAACACTCCAGCCTACTAACTATACCACAACAACACTCCAGCCTACTAACTATACCACAACAACACTCCAGCCTACTAACTATACCACAACAACACTCCAGCCTACTAACTATACCACAACAACACTCCAGCCTACTAACTATACCACAACAACACTCCAGCCTACTAACTATACCACAACACCAGCCTACTAACTACCACAACAACACTCCAGCCTAACTATACCACAACAGCACTCCAGCCTACTAACTATACCACAACAACACTCCAGCCTACTAACTCTACCACAACAAGACTTCAGCCTACTAACTATACCACAACAACGCTCCAGCCTACTAACTATACCACAACAACACTCCAGCCTACTAACTATACCACAACAACACTCCAGCCTAACTATACCACAACAGCACTCCAGCCTACTAACTATACCACAACAACACTCCAGCCTACTAACTATACCACAACAACACTCCAGCCTACTAACTATACCACAACACCAGCCTACTAACTATACCACAACAACACTCCAGCCTACTAACTATACCACAACAACACTCCAGCCTACTAACTATACCACAACAACACTCCAGCCTACTAAATATACCACAACAACACTCCAGCCTACTAAATATACCACAACAACGCTCCAGCCTACTAACTATACCACAACAACACTCCATCCTACTAACTATACCACAACAACACTCCAGCCTACTAAATATACCACAACAACACTCCAGCCTACTAAATATACCACAACAACACTCCAGCCTACTAAATATACCACAACAACGCTCCAGCCTACTAACTATACCACAACAACACTCCAGCCTACTAACTATACCACAACACCAGCCTACTAACTATACCACAACAACACTCCAGCCTACTAACTATACCACAACAACACTCCAGCCTACTAAATATACCACAACAACGCTCCAGCCTACTAACTATACCACAACAACACTCCAGCCTACTAACTATACCACAACAACACTCCAGCCTACTAAATATACCACAACAACACTCCAGCCTACTAAATATACCACAACAACACTCCAGCCTACTAAATATACCACAACAACACTCCAGCCTACTAAATATACCACAACAACACTCCAGCCTACTAAATATACCACAACAACGCTCCAGCCTACTAACTATACCACAACAACACTCCAGCCTACTAAATATACCACAACAACGCTCCAGCCTACTAACTATACCACAACAACACTCCAGCCTACTAAATATACCACAACAACGCTCCAGCCTACTAACTATACCACAACAACACTCCAGCCTACTAAATATACCACAACAACACTCCAGCCTACTAACTATACCACAACAACACTCCAGCCTACTAACTAGACCACAACAACACTCCAGCCTACTAACTATACCACAACACCAGCCTACTAACTATACCACAACAACACTCCAGCCTAACTATACCACAACAGCACTCCAGTCTACTAACTATACCACAACAACACTCCAGCCTACTAACTATACCACAACAACACTCCAGCCTACTAACTATACCACAACAACACTCCAGCCTAACTATACCACAACAGCACTCCAGCCTACTAACTATACCACAACAACACTCCAGCCTACTAACTATACCACAACAACACTCCAGCCTACTAACTATACCACAACAACGCTCCAGCCTACTAACTATACCACAACAACGCTCCAGCCTACTAACTATACCACAACAACGCTCCAGCTCCAGCCTACTAACTATACCACAACAACGCTCCAGCCTACTAACTATACCACAACAACGCTCCAGCCTACTAACTATACCACAACAACGCTCCAGCCTACTAACTATACCACAACAACACTCCAGCCTACTAACTATACCACAACAACACTCCAGCCTACTAACTATACCACAACAACGCTCCAGCCTACTAACTATACCACAACAACACTCCAGCCTACTAACTATACCACAGCAACGCTCCAGCCTACTAACTATACCACAACAACGCTCCAGCCTACTAACTATACCACAACAACGCTTCAGCCTACTAACTATACCACAACAACGCTCCAGCCTACTAACTATACCACAACAACACTCCAGCCTACTAACTATACCACAACAACACTCCAGCCTACTAACTATACCACAACAACACTCCAGCCTACTAACTATACCACAACAACACTCCAGCCTACTAACTATACCACAACAACGCTCCAGCCTACTAACTATACCACAACAACACTCCAGCCTACTAACTATACCACAACAACACTCCAGCCTAACTATACCACAACAACACTCCAGCCTACTAACTATACCACAACAACACTCCAGCCTACTAACTATACCACAACAACACTCCAGCCTACTAACTATACCACAACACCAGCCTACTAACTACCACAACAACACTCCAGCCTAACTATACCACAACAGCACTCCAGCCTACTAACTATACCACAACAACACTCCAGCCTACTAACTCTACCACAACAACACTTCAGCCTACTAACTATACAACAACAACACTCCAGCCTACTAACTATACCACAACAACACTCCAGCCTACTAACTATACCACAACAACACTCCAGCCTAACTATACCACAACAACACTCCAGCCTAACTATACCACAACAGCACTCCAGCCTACTAACTATACCACAACAACACTCCAGCCTACTAACTATACCACAACAACACTCCAGCCTACTAACTATACCACAACAACACTCCAGCCTACTAACTATACCACAACAGCACTCCAGCCTACTAACTATACCACAACAACACTCCAGCCTACTAACTATACCACAACAACACTCCAGCCTACTAACTATACCACAACAACACTCCAGCCTACTAACTATACCACAACAACACTCCAGCCTACTAACTATACCACAACAACGCTCCAGCCTACTAACTATACCACAACAACACTCCAGCCTACTAACTATACCACAACAACACTCCAGCCTACTAACTATACCACAACAACACTCCAGCCTACTAACTATACCACAACAACACTCCAGCCTACTAACTATACCACAACAACACTCCAGCCTACTAACTATACCACAACAACGCTTCCCCGCGGATACAAAATGGCCTCACCCCCCCCTTATTTAATATTCTCGGAGGAGGGGTTTATGTAAATATTGGGGCTGGTGATGTCAGAGACCCTGGAGGAATGTCTGTAGTCCCTAGCAGCCGTTTGCTGTAGTCCTTAGAAACTGATTTCTTTAAAAGCAAATATCTCCCTTTGCTTTTAACTTTGAACGTTGTAACTTTGCAGATGTTGTTTATGCTCAAACAGCAACATTACAGACTAGCTAAAGATAGAAAAGTGAAATCGGGGTTTACCACCTCTTTAAAAAACTCATGTAACTATATGAACTTAAATTTACTGAGTTGTTTCTACTAAAAATGAGTATTGTCAGCTTTACTTAATAAGTGTTTGTTGGGTCAACTTAACATCGCTGAGTGAAACGAACAAACTGGGCAGTGGATCTGTAGTTCCCAGCATGCTTTGCAAGGGACTGCATTAGGAGAGTAAATTTGGGGATTAAAGTGTTATTTTATGTTTTTAAGTGTTTTTCAGTAAAGGGAAAGATGTTGTTAGTTTATGTTAGTGTTATGTTCAGTAATGTTGGACATTTAGAGGAGTTTCTGTAGTTTTGTGGTTACCATTATGCAGAAGAGTGGTGTCTGTGTTTAGGCTGTGGCCACTCACACTCATTGGATGGACTTCCTTCCCTCAATTAAGTTATTTTTGCATTTTGTTTCTAGCATTTTGCATGCTTGTTGTTAATTAATCGTCTTCTACTGACACTTATAGAGCAAGTAGTTGATTTAATAAGGTAAATTAAATCGATAAATGTGTTCACCTAACAAAGTAGACTATTATAAATTTAACATAACATTATTAAGTAAACTGCACATATAAATATTATGTAACAGTGACAAATTCAAATGGTTTGTATTTACTTAAAGACATTTTGTCAGCTTTACCTGACTTTCTTTTGTTCATATAACTAAATTGTTATTATATATATAGTTGTGTGGAACCACTTGACGCTGCTTTCTTGAGTAAATTCAACAAGTAATTTTTTTTAAAGCTGAAGATCTACTGAAATGTTTCAAAGCTGTATCTCTGACAAAAGTCAAACGTCAAGCCAACTTTAGCTCCAAAAATGCTTAACTGGCATTTCAATGGTTTTTGTGAAATATAGTTTTCTAAAATGTCTGCTTATGCAGACAAGCTACTTATTATTTGTAGAATTTCATAATTATTATTTTTTCTTACTGCAGATGGCAAGAGTTTGCTAGGTGATCATACACTGCGTATGGTTTGCCTGATGTATCTCAGTTGTTTCTTGGCCTGTTATGAAAAGATTCTGCCAAAGGTCACACAGTGAATCATGAGACGGAGTATCAAACGCAGGCCTCTTTAAATGTAGTAGTGTAGGTGTGTGGATTTGTATTTACTCTCTGACAGTGGAGGAATTGGGCTACTTTTTAGTCTGAGAGGTAACCAAATCAGTTTGAGGGAATCGGTTCACAAATCTCACTTAACAAATAATGTACAAATTGATCTGATGTATGCAAACTAATTTTTCCCCATCAGATCCATATGATGATGATCCAGATGTGTTAAGAGCTGAATTATCCTGCGGTCACATCACTGGTCCACAGACACTGACTGACTACTGCAGATACCAGCTGATGGATGTAAGTGTAGCTTAGGTTTTTTCCCAACACAAGTAGTTTATTTATTGTGCTGTTTTATTTGTATTTATTTTTTTAAATAATACATGCTGTTGCTCAAATTGTTTTATTGCAGGGTAAAGCTGAGCTGAAATGTCCTGTGTGTAGCAAAGAGTGGTCTTACACTGAAGTGCGTATGCTAGCCAAACTCACACCTGAAGAACAGCAATACTTTGAGGAAAGACTTGCCAACAACGCAACCAGAAAGATAGCAGACATCAAGAATGTGAGTATTCTTCCTACAGCTTTTCATTCTTACAAACATCAGTATGGTTAAGCTCATGTGCTCTTTCTGTCTCTTCCAGTGTCCTGGTTGTGACTGGATCATCGAGAGATCAAATCCGTCTAATCTCAATGTGCAATGCACCATTTGTTCTGCAAACAAGGGCAAAACCTTTTTGTTCTGCTGGCAGTGTTTGAGAGAGTGGAAAGGTCCGCGTCCTCGATCTAACAGATGTGACAATGACGGATGTACCAATAATGATCTGGATCTGCTGAGAGATTGTGCAAATATTACTTTAAAAGATGCTGCACACATTGTGTGTCCAGCTGTTCGTGCTTGTCCAACATGTGGTTTGCTGCTCAATCACAACTCTGAGAAATCCAAAAACATTGCATGCTCTCGGTGTAATGTAGAGTTTTGTTTTGTCTGTCTCAAGCTCTCACGTGAATGTCTAAAACTGATGCCTGGTGGCTGGTATAAACTCTGTTCAGATGGTGTGGCTCCACGACAGACTTCAATTCCACTTTGGAGAGATAAATAATAAATGACAAACACAATGACAACTGTGTGAAACAACATTTACCAGGGACCAGGATCATTGCATTTAAAGGACTTCCACTGTAGAAATTAAATTACGTACTCTACTATATTATTTGGCAAACCTTAAACCACATGTATCACTTAATCTTTGACAATTTATTTTTGTCATGCAAGCATAGTACTGAAATGTTTATGCAAGAATAAAAAAAAAATTCTATTTATTATGCATTTCATTTAATGGCGCTTTCCATAACAACCACGGTCTCCATTGTGCACTTCTCTAAAGCCACTGTGACAAAGGAGTAGAGAAGCAAAACAGTCTTTATCATAATATACAAACAGAAAACTCAGGTAATGTCAGGAGAATAACAATCAGTGATTAATTGCCTTCATCTCTAAATCTGCACTGAAAATACATTCATTTCAACATTACTAGCAACTAAAGTGCTTTTTCCTGCTGAACTGAGATAAATAATAACAATCAATGAACGCAAACCCCCCTGGATCAGAAAATCTGAAATCTCATTACACATTTTATGTTCATTCACATGTATAGTCTTAACTAAATGCTGCCCTGGCTTATAACCTTCCCAGCTCTTTCTTGCAAACTAAATCACAGCACTCTCTCTTCACAGCAACACCGATGCCCGTGCCATCCAACGCCCTCGCCACGGAACCGCCGCCAGTGTCTCAAAACATCCGTGCACAGATTCTCGCAGGTGCAGACATAGACCTCTCGTCTCTTCTCTCCATGCTCCCCGCAGCCGAACCAGTCCGCCAGATAGACTGCGGGGATTTCTCTGTTAATCTCAAAATCACAAACACATTGTTCTTGCATTTTCTGAGTTTTCAATTGCTTTTTCTCGTTTTACTGAAATAATCTGCTCAGCTTTCCCCCACAGGCGGCGCAAACTAAACGATTATCTTGCAATCATAGCAGAGCTCGCGCTGTCCTATGGGGGAGGGCATTTCTACAAGTACCATAAACTTTTTTCAGCTAAAAGTGCCGTGCGAGTTGCCCAGTGGAACCAGTGCACATACTGGGGCGCACTCGACCCAGACCTCCACAGCAGGGTGTTTTTAGGCTGCAAAAACATCTCTTGCGCAGTCTGCAGGTCAGTGACACACGCAACAGCATCATGCCCGCAGGTTAACCCCTCCCCTCAACCCAGCCCGGAGACAAACACAATCCGATCCACCAGTTATGTACCACGCACAGCAACTACCAGTGCATCCGCCTCCTCCTTTGAAGGGAACAGGCAGCTCTGCGATCAATTCAATTCTGGGAAATGTGCCAGACAGCGCTGCCGGTTTTTGCACATTTGTAAATTGTGTGGCGGCGCTCATGCCCGCATCGTATGCCCAGTGTACAAATCTGTGAATAAAAAATCTAATAATTACTTATTGACTCCTGTAAATATTTTGCACATGGACTTTGAACTAGCTCATCACCCGGATGCCGAATTTACAAATTATCTACTGTCAGGCCTCAAAAACGGCTTTAACCCCGGTGTAGAATGCCCGCTCTCCCAAAACACCATCTGTAATAATCTTCAATCCGCCCTCATTGAACCTGAAGTCGTAGACAATCTGATCAAAAAAGAAGTGGAGTCAGGCTTCAACAATCCCCCGTATAACTCGTTTCGTATCAGCCCCATCGGAGTGGCCACAAGGAAATTATCGGGTAAAAAACGTCTAATAATTGATCTGTCAGCCCTGCACTATTCCCCGTTCCCGAGCATAAACAGCTTGATCACTCTCTATGAATTTTCCCTCAAATACCACGACATTGACCAGGTAATCGACATGATTAAAATCGCAGGTCAGGGCGCTTGGCTCGCAAAAATCGACATCACATCTGCTTTCAAAGTAATGCCTATACATCCAGATGCTTGGCACTTATTCTGAGTTCGCTGGCTCGGAAATACTATTTTTCAGTACGTTTAACCTTCGGATGCAAAAGCAGCCCTAAAATATTTGACATGCTTTCAGAAACCGTTTGCTGGATCTTGTCAAACAATTACGACATTCCCCACCTCATTCACCTACTAGACGATTTTTTTACTAGACGAGTGTGAAAGAGTGGAATGTTTCCGCTCAGTGTGAAAGAGTGGAATGTTTCCGCTCAGTGTGAAAGAGTGGAATGTTTCCGCTCAGTGTGAAAGAGTGGAATGTTTCCGCTCAGTGTGAAAGAGTGGAATGTTTCCACTCAGTGTGAAAGAGTGGAATGTTTCCACTCAGTGTGAAAGAGTGGAATGTTTCCACTCAGTGTGAAAGAGTGGAATGTTTCCACTCAGTGTGAAAGAGTGGAATGTTTCCGCTCAGTGTGAAAGAGTGGAATGTTTCCGCTCAGTGTGAAAGAATGGAATGTTTCCACTCAGTGTGAAAGAGTGGAATGTTTCCGCTCAGTGTGAAAGAGTGGAATGTTTCCGCTCAGTGTGAAAGAGTGGAATGTTTCCGCTCAGTGTGAAAGAGTGGAATGTTTCCACTCAGTGTGAAAGAGTGGAATGTTTCCGCTCAGTGTGAAAGAGTGGAATGTTTCCGCTCAGTGTGAAAGAGTGGAATGTTTCCGCTCAGTGTGAAAGAGTGGAATGTTTCCGCTCAGTGTGAAAGAGTGGAATGTTTCCACTCAGTGTGAAAGAGTGGAATGTTTCCGCTCAGTGTGAAAGAGTGGAATGTTTCCGCTCAGTGTGAAAGAGTGGAATGTTTCCGCTCAGTGTGAAAGAGTGGAATGTTTCCACTCAGTGTGAAAGAGTGGAATGTTTCCGCTCAGTGTGAAAGAGTGGAATGTTTCCACTCAGTGTGAAAGAGTGGAATGTTTCCGCTCAGTGTGAAAGAGTGGAATGTTTCCGCTCAGTGTGAAAGAGTGGAATGTTTCCGCTCAGTGTGAAAGAGTGGAATGTTTCCACTCAGTGTGAAAGAGTGGAATGTTTCCACTCAGTGTGAAAGAGTGGAATGTTTCCGCTCAGTGTGAAAGAGTGGAATGTTTCCACTCAGTGTGAAAGAGTGGAATGTTTCCGCTCAGTGTGAAAGAGTGGAATGTTTCCACTCAGTGTGAAAGAGTGGAATGTTTCCGCTCAGTGTGAAAGAGTGGAATGTTTCCGCTCAGTGTGAAAGAGTGGAATGTTTCCGCTCAGTGTGAAAGAGTGGAATGTTTCCGCTCAGTGTGAAAGAATGGAATGTTTCCGCTCAGTGTGAAAGAGTGGAATGTTTCCGCTCAGTGTGAAAGAATGGAATGTTTCCGCTCAGTGTGAAAGAGTGGAATGTTTCCGCTCAGTGTGAAAGAGTGGAATGTTTCCACTCAGTGTGAAAGAGTGGAATGTTTCCACTCAGTGTGAAAGAGTGGAATGTTTCCACTCAGTGTGAAAGAGTGGAATGTTTCCACTCAGTGTGAAAGAGTGGAATGTTTCCGCTCAGTGTGAAAGAGTGGAATGTTTCCGCTCAGTGTGAAAGAGTGGAATGTTTCCACTCAGCGTGAAAGAGTGGAATGTTTCCACTCAGTGTGAAAGAGTGGAATGTTTCCACTCAGTGTGAAAGAGTGGAATGTTTCCACTCAGTGTGAAAGAGTGGAATGTTTCCACTCAGTGTGAAAGAGTGGAATGTTTCCACTCAGTGTGAAAGAGTGGAATGTTTCCGCTCAGTGTGAAAGAGTGGAATGTTTCCGCTCAGTGTGAAAGAGTGGAATGTTTCCGCTCAGTGTGAAAGAGTGGAATGTTTCCGCTCAGTGTGAAAGAGTGGAATGTTTCCGCTCAGTGTGAAAGAGTGGAATGTTTCCGCTCAGTGTGAAAGAGTGGAATGTTTCCGCTCAGTGTGAAAGAGTGGAATGTTTCCGCTCAGTGTGAAAGAGTGGAATGTTTCCACTCAGTGTGAAAGAGTGGAATGTTTCCACTCAGTGTGAAAGAGTGGAATGTTTCCGCTCAGTGTGAAAGAGTGGAATGTTTCCGCTCAGTGTGAAAGAGTGGAATGTTTCCGCTCAGTGTGAAAGAGTGGAATGTTTCCACTCAGTGTGAAAGAGTGGAATGTTTCCGCTCAGTGTGAAAGAGTGGAATGTTTCCGCTCAGTGTGAAAGAGTGGAATGTTTCCACGCAGCAAGGAAATGTTTTCTATGTTGTTGTCTCTCCCATGTCTCTCTTTTCCCGTTTTTCTTGCAGGCAAGCCGATGCGCATCAACCGCCCCCAGGGGCCTCCCGTTCAAGCAACCAGGCCCCTTCTCGAATGCCAGCCCGCCAAACTCGGCACTTCTTGGGGGGTATTTAGCCAGGCGGCCTTCCTATGCTTTAGCATTTTGGGGGGTACTCTGGGTTCGGGCCAAGTCCGAGCTCGAAGCCCTCCTCCCCGGACAGCACGCCAAATATGCATTTAAATTTACTCTCTATAAATGATATGTAAGTGTGAACTAATTAAACTCGTTTGGTGAGTGTGTATGCAGCCTAAAAACCGAGGTGCCGCTAGTTGCGGTTTTGTTTGAATGGTTAATGTTATAACGCTAATAAAAACATATAGGCATATAGGCTACCCAATGTTTTTGTCATGTGTGTGGTGCTTTGGTTTAGCATTGGTTACTTCATCTTATTTAAACAAAATCATGTTTAAAGTCTGTTATTCTGGATGTTAACTTGAACGAATATTTAGTGTGTACATTTTTCACAAGCTGTGAGATAAAGTCCGCGGGAGAAGGCGGGTGGGAGTGGGCACAAACATTGTGGGAGCGGGCAGGTGCGGGTTTAAGAAAACAGTCCCGCGCAGGGCTCTAGTTCACACCGGACGCGAATGAAGCGTTTCGTGCGAGTGATTTAAGTCAATGCAAAGACGCGAATAGACATTCTGCGGCGCGATTCTCACGAATTAAGCGGCGTGCATGACGCGTCATTCGCGTCCGGTGTGAACGCATCAGTCTCTTCTTCACTGCATGCGTGACCGCGCGTCTGAACCATGAATGTAGAAACAGAGCACACTGTCGTCACAACCCGTGGCGACATAGGACCCAAACGTTTCTACTGAGCTGCCTGATATAAATGTGATTTTTTTTTTTTTTATGGCATGTGGCATATTTATTTCATTACGTCAAAAGGCTTTGCGGTCCGGATTCGGACCGGAGTCCACTAGTTGGCAACCCCTGATCTAGAGCATGAATGAGTTACCAAGGGAACTTATATGAACAGAGCAAACCAAGTGAGAACTAAACGGTATATATGTTACAGTGGCAAGCAAAAAATAATACAAACGTAAACAACAATCCTGACAGCACTGCAACATACAATAGCACACCCATGTTATAAATACAATAACATACAATACAGGCTGAATAAAAACAGGTCATAATAAGGCCTGAATAAGGAGGTGAATCTTAAAGGGATAGTTCACCCAAAAATTAAATGACCCCATGATTTACTCTCCCTCAAGTCATCCTATATGTGTGTGACATTCTTCTGTCAGACGAACACAATCAGATGTGAGATGGTGGTCCAGTGGGTTAAACCACTGAGCTGATATGCAGAAATGGTAAATGCAAGGCACTTTACTCCATGTTGCTCCAGGGGGATTGTCCCTGTAATAAGGCACTGTAAGTCGCTTTGGATAAAAGCATCTGCCAAATGCATAAATGTAAATGTAAATCAGAGTTCCAAGCATTAGAATGGCAGTGAATAGCTGTTTCTGTTTAGAAGTCTATAAAAGTGGATGCATCCATCCATCATAAAAATGCATCCATCCATCATTAAAGTGCATCAGTGCATCCATCCATCATAAAAGTGCATCTATCCATCCATCCATCATTAAAATGCATCTATCATCTATCCATCATAAAAGTGCATCCATCCATCATAAAAGTGCATCTGTCCATCCATCATAAAAGTGCATCTATCCATTATAAGTGCATCTATCCATCATAAAAGTGCATCTATCCATCATTAAAGTGCATCTAACCATTATAAAAGTGCATCTATCCATTATAAAAGTGCATCCATCCATCATAAAAGTGCATCTGTCCATCCATCCATCATAAAAGTGCATCCATCCATCATAAAAGTGCATCTGTCCATCCATCATAAAAGTGCATCTATCCATCATTAAAGTGCATCTAACCATTATAAAAGTGCATCCATCCATCATAAAAGTGCATCTGTCCATCCATCCATCATAAAAGTGCATCCATCCATCATAAAAGTGCATCTGTCCATCCATCATAAAAGTGCATCTATCCATTATAAGTGCATCTATCCATCATAAAAGTGCATCTATCCATCATAAAAGTGCATCTATCCATCATAAAAGTGCACCTGCCCATCCATCATAAAAGTGCATCTATTCATCATAAATGTGCATCTATCCATCATAAAACTGCATCTGTCCATCATAAAAGTGCATCTGTCCATCCATCCATCATAAATGAGCATCTGTCCATCATAAAAGTGCATCTATTCATCATAAAAGTGCATCTGTCCATCCATCCATCATAAAAGTGCATCTATCCATCATAAAAGTGCATCTGTCCATCATAAAAGTGCATCTATCCATCATAAAAGAGCATCTATCCATCCATCATTAAAATGCATCTATCCATCATAAAAGTGCATATATCCATCCATCCATCCATCATAAAAGTGCATCCATCCATCCATCATAAAAGTGCATCCATCCATCATCATTAAAGTGCATCTATCCATTATAAAAGTATGATAAGCATTACGTAAATCCAATTTCGTGAATATGGATGCTCCCTAACCTCTCTTACCGTACGCTTCTTACCCACAAAAAAGAATCCCGCCCCCGCTGGAGAAGAGGAATGGTGGATGAACCCGGAAGCTAGAGAATCAGACATGTATTTCTCCATGGCCTCCCTCTCAGGAGTTGAAAGTGAATATAACTTGCCCTTAGGCGGAGACTTTCCTGGCAGTAGATCTATGGCACAGTCATAGGGACGATGAGGAGGAAGAGAAGCAGCCCGAGACTTACTGAACACTTCCTTCAGGTCGAGATACTCCTCTGGCACGTTAGATAAATTCACCGACTCATCCTGCAACACAGAACTAGACACAGATGAACGAGCAGACACAAGACAAGAGGCATAGCACTGATTACTCCAGACAGCAACAGAACTATGTCCCCAGTCAACCCTGGGGTTATGCTTAACCAACCAGGGATGACCGAGGACAATGGGGGCGTGAGCGGAGTCTGTGAGGATGAACGTGATAGTCTCTGTATGGTTGCCTCAAAATGATATTGTCAGTGGTGTGGATGATGGTGTGGGTGGTGGTGGGGATGTTTGACCGTTGAGGGCGTGAACAGCTATAGTACTGGTAAGGGGAGTGACAGGGATCTAGAGCTGTGCAGCCAAAGAATGTCAATGAAGTTACACTCCGCTCCGGAATCCACTAGGGCTTGGCAGACGTATGATCTGGTTGGCCACTGCAATCTTCCTGGATGGAGTATCGCGGACGAGGATTTCCCCAACGAAGCCCCACTCGACAGTAGCCTGCCCTCTACTGTCAGGCTCGATCTTTTAACGGGCACTGGTTGAGGAAATGCCCTGCTGCGCCACAATAAAGACATAGTTCTCCAGTCCTCCGATGCTCTCTCTCCTCTCGGGAAAGCCGAGCTCTGCCCACCTGCATGGGCTCGGGACCACTGGGTGGGCGGAATGTGTTAGCACAGAGGAACTCTTGAAAGTCCGGGGTCCTTCTCGTACGGGTGCATTGGTCTTGGAACTCCAGCCGTGAATCCACTTGTAGAGCTAGTTCCATGAGTCCATTGAGGCTAGAGGGTAGATCCAGCGCATACACCTCCTGTTGGACACGGTCAGCCAGCCCATGTAGGAATCTGTCCCACTGCGCCTCCTCGTTCCACCTGCACTCTGCGGCCAAAGTCCGAAAGTCAATGATGTAGTCGGAGATGGGTCTATTACCTTGATGGAGTTCGGTGAGCCTCCGGGCCGCCAACTGCCGCACGGTCAAAGACCCGTCTCATCTCCTCCGAGAGTGTCACGGATAAGAGGCGGAAGCAAGTGCAAGTAAAATGGCTCGGGTTATGTATATAACCCTTGTTCCCTGAGAAGGTATTTGAATTGGTCTCTGAGGAGGTTCAGATTCAAAATGCTCACGGTTCCCATCATCGTGAGTCAGATCCAGCCCGAGGACTGGTTCGTCACGATAGATCTAAAGGACGCATACTTCCATATCTCCATCCTTCCATGTCACAGGAAGTTCTTGACCCATGTAGAAATGTATTCTCATACCCATGTAGAAATATTCGGAAGGCATTTCCATGGGCCGAGATAATCTACTAAGGGAACCAGCCTCTCGAGGCTCGCGTCGGGTGTTACACGAGCCTCGTCCCCAACCCCCTGAAGCGGATGACCGGCAGGAAGTGGTTGGGAAAATATTCTCTGTGTGATTCTCGGACGCTTGAGCTGCCCAGCCGCAGGTCTTTCCAGAGGCGGCTGGAGCAGCATGCTTTCGCGGGAAATCGATGTGGCCCGAAGCGTCATAGACGGCGGGATTACCACATCGATTTCCCCAGAGCGCCGCAGAGGAAGCAACCCCGGTTGCCCCTCTGCGGGGGGGACCGCTCTTAGAAATCCAGCCGAAGCTAGGATTTCTTCTCAGCAGCCTTCCGCACCTGGAGTACATTCCTCAGATCGCCTCTAGGAGCGGAAGACTGCTGATGAGAACGCCGCCTCTGTTGCCAAGCTCCCGGAGGAGGGGCTCTAGAGGCGACGCTCTCCTTCTGCACCTGCCGGGGAGGTACTGGTGGAAGGCTGCTGACTGTTTCTTCGCCTCCTGGTATCTGGCGACGACGGTCTCAACCGCGTCACCAAATAAGCCAGAAGGCAAAATCGGGGAGTCTAGGAGGAAGGTTTTATCCTTCTCCTTCATCCCCGACAGATTCAGCCAGAGATATCTCTCCACAGTCACAATTGAAGCCATGGAGCGGCCGATAGCACGGGCCGTCTCCTTGGTGATGCGGAGAGACAAATCTGCAGCCTTCCGGAGTTCCAGCACATCCTCCGGAGAGGGACCCTCGCCCTCATCGAGCTCTTTCAGGAGGTCAGCCTGGTAGGCCTGCAAGATAGATAAAGTGTGCAGGGAACTACCAGCCCGCCCAGCCGCCATATAAGCCTTGCCCACCAACGATGAGGTGTCCCGACGGGGTTTGGTGGGCAGCGCCGGGGCTTTTCAGGGAAAGATAGCTTGCGAGAGCTTCCTCCACCCGAGGCATTGTCCCATAGTCCGCCTCGCGTGCCCCCAGACATTGGAATAATCCAATACTGGAGGATTGGAAACACGCGATGAAACACTTCCTGCTTCTCCACCCGCCCCGATGCCAAACTCATCCGGCTCCTCGGAACCGGAGAGAATAAGCATCGGACCTTCGACCCCGGGGGAAGAAGCCACAGCGCGGGCTTCCACACAGGGAGGAAGATCCTCAGAACTGTCAGACGAGGATTGGGAAAGTGCCGCAGCAGTCCCAGATCCCTCTGACAAGTCCTTCTGTGAGCCCCATGATCTGCGAGGCCGAGCCGCCTCAGCGACCGCGGGTCCAGAACCATGAGAGCCGCCCGAGCATGCTCAACACCCAGACACTGCACACAAAGCAGGTGTGTATCCGAGCCCGAAATGTAGCGGGGACACGGATGCACACACTGCTTAAACTCTCTCATATTCTCCATCATTCACACACACTTTTGCAACTGGACAAACAACAGTAAATAGACAGACAATTTCAACAGAGAGCGCTATGCTGAAGAGCAATAACTGTCGTCTCTATGCGCCGGCTCCCCTTTTATACTTCTGGGTATGCCGTCACAGTGACGTCATCACGCACGCCAATCGGATTGGTTTAGTTTTCATTCAGACTTCAGATACGCTGATGCTTAGGAAGCATCCCCAAAGTGACGTTCCGACGCAGTGAGAGTTCCCTCGAAACTCTCTTTAATATATAAATGATGATGTACACAGAGAAAGTCCAAGGCTAGCAGGCTAGCGGCGCAGAGACTCCGGTGGCCAGATGAAAGAGGTGATGATAGTGCAGCAGTGCGAGATGAAGAGGTGACAATGAATCCAGAACCACAGGAACACGAACAGGAAGGCACAGGACTCAAACACAGACTGGAACACACACCGGGAACCCACAAACAGCGATCTGACAAAGGAGATGAGAAGGTAATGAGTCTATATAGGGTGATGAGATAAGCTGCAGCTGGTGTCTGGACTGATGAGCTGGATCGCTGATGATCTAATGAGTGGACACGCCCACACAATCAGCACGCACACACACATACATAACAACAGCACATGAGACGAGAAAGAGACATGGATTTATGAACCGTGACAGAGAGTGTCAGGAATGCGGAATAACACGGATCTTTATTCTCCCAAACCGCGGTTCCCCAACGCACTGCACAACCCGCCTGCAGATTCATCACAAGCGCCACATTAGAAGTCTCTGTGGAAAAGGTGATGGGTTGCAACGAAAAGAATAAGGAACACCTAGTTAGGAAGGATCTGCACAGATAGGGCTCACCCGCATAGCGTTCTGGCGTTGGAATCCGGGTCTTGTGCTGGCTGATGATGTTGACTGACTGGTGGGGAACGGACAGCGGAGTGGGTGCAGTGGGCAATCTCAGTTCTTAGATCTGTGTCAAGAGCTCGGACACCTGCGTCACAAGAGCCTGCATCACCTGAGCCGTGGTGGTTACCTGTTGGTCCTGCTGGTCCATTCTCTGGTTGCTAGTTGTGAGATAATCCTGCAGTTCAGTCATCCCCGCTGGATCCATTATGTTGGTCAGATCGTTCTGTTACATCAACTGAAAGAGAGATAGGAGGATCCAATAGTGATTCAATAAGCTCTTTATTCAGACAAAGTCTGCAACAGATCTCACAAAATGTCCGTAGCCACCGAGTCTGAGACAGGTAGCAAATGGCAGAAACAACAGGAAGTCCCCGCAAGGGCGTAGGATTGGTCTCAGCTTTGGTGGGGACATCCCACCAGGTTTTCCCAGATTATATAATCTATTTATGTATGGAAATGCACCATAGTTCAGGGATGAATAGGTCTATGAATTTATGAAGCTCTAAATTATATTTGTATTTCTTTATTAATGCTTAACTGTAATTGGAATTCTTTTGTTGTAAGATACCAGAGCCTTAATGGTGATTTCCTTTGTTATTTCAGACTGTTGGCAATACAGAATATCACAATACAGAAGTGAATCTACTTCATCTCATTATATTGTATCCTGACTGATACACCATCCTGTATACTGTCCCTAAAGAGCTAGTATAACTATAATCTCAAAAATGCACTCTCAAAAAAATATACCTGAGGCTGCTAGTTTGTGTGGCTAACGTTCATTATTTTGCCTAACTTACTTAAGTTACACTCTGCTTTATGAAAAAGCTTTGTATGTCCCCTTTCTTCTTCTTGGGTGGCATAGCTGATCTACAAAGCACAAAAAGGGGCAAGCATGTACATTCTGAAGGGCAAAGGGAATATTAAAATGTTTTACTCTGGCCTTTTATGGGGTATGCAGACAGCCCTGGTAACTTACCGTTGTCATCGACACACCTGCTCGCTTGTCTGCCAGTGCTTTGACTCTCCTGTGCGTGTAGCGTGTCAGATGTGCCCTCCCAGGAGAATCACAACCGTGCGCAAGATCTGCCTGCACTGCAGTCGTCGAGATGATCCTGAGGAGTTGAAGAAAAGATAGCCGCAAATGTGGAACTTCATCGCTGAGGAAGCACGAAGATAACTGTGGTAACAAACCAAGCACAAGCAGTTCTATCCAACAGTATTTTTGTTATGTTTACTGAGTTTGGTCTCAACACTGTCTTAGTATATTAAACCATGTTAAGCGTTTTCTTATGATGGTTTTCTATGGGAGGAAAACGTTTCACGTGTAATTAAACGTGTTGCGTTCATATTCTGGGCTCATCTGATTTTTTGTACATAGTATACTTTATTAGTATTATGTTTACTGAGTTTGGTCTCTTAATAACAGTGTCTTAGTACATTAAGCCACGTTAAGCGTTTTTCAACTAAAGCGGTTCTATTTTAAGCGGGTCGGGTGCGGATTTTAAGCACTGCGGGTGCGGGTTTACAAAATCGGACCCGTGCAGGACTCTGGAATACGTCATCGGTTCGATCTGAGTGTAGCTTCGGGTTCGAAACTCGCGTCACCTTGTGGTTGTTGTGGCGTTTCAGAGAAATGTCAGGAGTAGTAGGTGTGAGTGTCAGAGAGTGTGTTAGGGCTATACATTATTACATTACACTATTATACTACAGTATACTACAGTATTACTATTAGGTTAGATTTTCTCTAATAGAGTTGTCTGCTATTATTAGGTGTCCTTTGGCATCTGCTGGATAGGTGGATCACAGTATAAATAAAGAATTAATTAACAGTGTCTGACAGTTGTCTTTGTGCAAGTAAAGTCAGACAGCGAAAGATACATATTTTATTTTATACCCAGGCAATGGACAAATATCTGCTCAGGTCATTGGCTCAGGATTAATGGATTTGTCTGCTATGTCATTGTAGAGTAGCTATAGGTGTCACTAGTGAGCAATGATGAATGAAGCTTCGGGTAATGAACCTTTTGGTGAAGCAATGGGTGGCGAGGTCTCAGTGGTTCAGGAAAATATAATTAAAATATCAGATTTGTTTGTGGTGGGGTAAAATAAACGCCTTTGAGGGCGTCTGCGACTCATCGGCGATTCTCTCAGATCGCGTCTTTGAGCATTCATAATGCGTGATTGTCACTCACGAGCACCGATCTGCCTATGATTTCAGGCATTTGTCGGCAATTTCGCAAAACCTGTCGGCAAGTCAAAATGAGCTAAAATCGGGCAGTCTGAACTAGGCATTAAGGAAACAGCTAAGCAACCAAAACGACATAGAAGATATAGGCCCTAATAGATAAATTAAAAGTTCACTGTCTCCAAATTATTTCATGACTTCTAGTATTTCTACAAGATTTGTGCATTTGTATTTCAATGTTGCAATGTTGGTATTTAACTTGACATGTGAAGCAGTCGTTACGTGATAGCAGACGGCATTTGTATCCGCATCTCCTGTCCTGCGCTGCATCAAGCCACTCCCATAATAATACCTGTCGCCATTGCAGGGGCGTAGTTTATGGGGGGGATGGGGGGGAGGTAACCCCCCCAATATTCAAATCCATCAGTTACAACCCCTCCAATATTTCAACATGAAAATCACAGTAGATCAAATGAAAAATATGTAGAATTCATTTATTTTGTTTAGTTTGTCATAAATCAGACAAAAAATACCCCCTCCATTGAACCGATTGGTAACGCCCAACCAATGAGTCGCACTTTCACCAAAACAACACGAGTGGTGTTTGAATGGGAGAGCACACGGGTAACGTTAGCGCCAAAAATGAAGAGAAACGCTGCACAGCGGACTATATTTAAAGCAGCACTAGGTAACTTTTGCTCTCTGGCTCCCCCTACAGTTGGGAAACAGTATTGTCCTCTACTACTGTCGTAAACTCTTTGCACGTGCATTTGTTGACATGACAACTATGATAGCCCTGAACACTGCAGGAGTTCACGTGCAGGTGTTCTGCTGGCGTGGCGTGTGAAATGTCTTCATCCCAGGTACAGTGGCATATGTTTCCGCATGTCATATGAATATCATTTCATCGGCTTTATTTTTTTTTTCAAACGCCAAATGATCGCGATGCTCACGTTTACAAGCCAGCGTCATTATAGTAGTCTAGTCTATTGGTTACCGTTTTACAGAATCTATATGATACTTCAATTCAATGTTTGAGTGGTAGGGAATAACCATATATCATCAATATAATATCAAGCTACCATAGATGAATCTTCACATCTGAAAAATCGATTTGCATTATAGCTTGAGGCAAGACAAATAAACAAATATCACAGACATGTCAGGTGTCCTAAAATATGATTTTGTACATCTTATGTATTTACTTGCGAGAATGTAGCCCCTACCAAACTTGTACACGCCGTTTAGACATAGGCTTCCATAGGCTAACCCTAATAGTGATGTCCGGTTCAGGAACGAATCGTTCTTTTGAACCGGTTCTTTTTAGTGAACCGGTCGAACCAGTTCACCAAATCAGACTGAATTGTTCTAAACAGTTCGCATCTCTAGTAAGCACTAATCCACAAATGTATAAAGTTAATCACTTTTTGACGTGTCTGACTGTCCCTCTGACTCGAAATAAACCAACATCCTGGAGTTATTCAGTTACTCCAACAGTACACTAACCGACTGTAGAGAGAACTGATGATGACGAGCACGCCAGCGAGCAGAAGCTGATGATACTGAGCATGCGTGCACATGAACGAGCGCAGCCTACACGGCCTGTCACAGTTCTCGTTCTTGAGTTAAGAACCGGTTGCAGCGGTTTTCGGATCACCAGTACACTGAATCGAGACCGTACGCGGACCGGTCTGTAGGGTTACCCTAACCCTCGCACGTCTGAATGTAAGGAAGTGGGGGTGATGGTGGAAGTGACGTATATGCCGTAAAGCAGTCGAATTTTGTAGTTCTTTTTTTTCTCGGGTTACTACCCGAAACCCGAAGTTTAAAAGTCCGATTAAAAACGATACAGACCCCGTCAGGCTATGGCAGACGTGTCATCTTGTAAGACGATGTATCATCACAAGAGTCTTGAAAATATATTATGAAGGTTGAAAAGTTACCTAGTGCTGCTTTAACTGCTGGTTAGAGAGGGATGAAAAAAAGCATGTACTGAGAATGAGGTATGAGAATATTGTGTAATAATAAGTACACCCCACATATATTTTAGCTAGCTAATCCATTGCACTGTATTGAGCTATAACTATCAGTATAACCAGTTACCAAAGCAGCCGTCTGTTTTGCTAGTTCATTTTTAATACTGTCTGTAATTATCAATGATTTACAGTTCAAGAGCAGATGTGTTTCCCTTAAAAAAATTTGGAGTGGAAAAAAAAAATTGAAATTAAAAAATCATTTCCCTTAAAAAAAAAAAGGTGGAATGTAAAAATCTTAAAATAAATATCTAAATGTTGTCTCTTTCATATTTGTATATGTTGAATTTGTAAGCTAAAGCATAGATAGATAGATAGATAGATAGATAGATAGATAGATAGATAGATAGATAGATAGATAGATAGATAGATAGATAGATAGATAGATAGATAGATAGATAGATAGATAGATAGATAGATAGATAGATAGATAGATAGATGATAGGAAGAAATAAATTGTCCAATAACAATACACAAAAAATAAATAAATAAATAAATAAATAACAGGCAGCATACCAACGTTCAACCCCCCCCCCCCCAGTATTTTTATAAAAGCAATTATTTCCCTCACAAGTCATGTCAGACCATAGGTTTTATTTAGTTATTCATTATTCATCGAAGGAGAACATGTAAAACTAGACGACCTAAAGATCAACAAGACGACCCCTTTGACGAGCACAGAATCAGTTAAGCGAAAGTGAAACTGCACAGAGCGCTCCGGGGCGGATTGAACCCGGAAAACCGAACTTCAACTCACAGCACCAAAGCGATTGTTTCTTCTGTTCTTGGCAATTCTCTGCTAAAACAGACTCAGAATGGCGTTTCAGGTCCTCATCAAATTTAATGACAAGAGGAATAGACCATTAGAAGTGGCGAATTCAGAAGAAGAGTTTAATAAAACCACCGTCAGAGAACTGAAGAGGAAATTAAGAGAGAAGATTCCTGGAGCACCTGGTAGGTGAAATATCCCTTTACTCTGCACAAATAAAGCAAATACTTTATTCTATTGTGATTTTAGAACAATATAACTAAGAGTACTGTTCATAAACAGACTTTATCATTGTAAACAAATTCATTAATTTGAACATTCGTGTCACCATGTCATTAATGTTTTTCTTTTATCAGATCCAGAAAACATAAGGGTGATTTTTGGGAAAGATCCACTGGAAGATGAGAAAACACTTGGGTTTTATAAAATCAGACATTTCTCTGTTCTTCTCTTTGTGCTGATAATGCCTGATGGAGGAGGTAGGCCTGACTTATGTTATATGCTTATACTTTATTAAATGGTTAAATTATAGCCTACCATTTGTCATAAGAGCAACAATATTCATATAGCACACAATGCCAAATTTAGAGTATAACAAACTATAGCTGAAGACAAATGCTGAAAAGAAGAGAAAGAGGATTTTAACTCTTGTGCATCAATTAAAAGTTACTTCGAGGTCCTCAGAGGCCAGAAATGTCCTCTTCAGAAAAACTGCCTAAAAGTGTGAAGTTTGGGGTCATTCTAAAGATGATCCTTGGCAGGTTTTTGTTGAAGTAAAAACAGATATAGAGGTTTAAGTTTATGAAAATTATTAACATGTATTATATATATATATTAGGGGTACACAAATGTCACGGTTCAGTACATACCTTGGTTTTTAAGTCACGGTTCGGTTCAATTTCGCTACAGTTAGGGTAAAGAAATGCAAAACATAAAATAGCTTGTTTATTATTAACGTTTGTATTTGTAGACATCAACAGTTACATTTTTTAACACAATTTTAAATGTAATGCCTGCTCAGTATAAATAAAGAAATATATAAAAATAAAACAGAAAATCTCCAATAAACAAAATAATTCTCAATTCACCAAAATATACAATTTTGTAAAAAAATTTATAAATAATAAAATGTATACAAATAATTTTCAATTACCGCTCAGCATTAACAATTCCAGCTTATAGCCCTCTTCATTTTCATTCAACTTTCATGTTTTTTGTCAGAATAATTAACTTGTCTACATTGTCTGCAGAAAGGGCAGATTTGCTGTGGAAAATACCCTCTCACTAGGTACAGAGGTAGCAGGTACAGCAAGGTAGCACTTTGCTAACATGGCAATATGTGGATATGTGGGCTCATTGGTCCTCCACCATGCAAGTGGTTGGACTCAAGTGAAATGCAGTCCACTGTCTTGTATGAGCTAACCTCTTCCTTCACCAGCTGCAAAGCAGGCTTCTTTTTTTATTTTTTTTTAATAATAAATATATTAATAGACAAACAGAAAGACAAACCGAGGTGTTCCCAAAAAGGAGAGGGTCTTCAGGCTCTGGCTTTTAATTAGCTTTGGCCATGATTACGTTCACTAGCCAGAGGCTAAGCGTGTTGCGCGTGTAGTGCACTCAAAGTGCGAGGCAGAGAGAGCATGATTTATTTTCCCCGAAACAAGTTCAGTGGAAATCCCACCCGTCACTTTGACATGTTGACTTGACTATCAACTCTGCAGCGGATATTAATATCCACACAGTTGTGAAACACTATTTAATAGCCAGGTAACATAGATCAACAGTTCAAGACATTAAATTCGTAAGCACATAACACAAGAACAGTTATCTTTGAATACAAACAAGACTTTATTGATTACTCTAACACAAACTAATATCTAACTCAAACACACATGCACATTCACATGCGTTGCAGAAAGAAATAAAGTGAGGAAAGAATGAGTTTTAAGAGAGAGAAATGAGGAAATCCCAAACAATATATGCATTAATAACACATGACCTTAACGAACCACCGATCACTTGGAGGTATCACTTGCATTTGTAGTTTGTGTCTTCTTTGAATGGGGATTAAATAAAATTACTTGAACCCATTTCATGGACGCACAAAAAAAAAAAAGTATTTATACTTTTATGTGGGCGGGAGTGGGACAAAACATGCATGTTGCAGACGGGAGCAGAAGCAGGAGAGTAACGTATATTTTTGCAGGAGCGGGACAGAATCCTGCGGGGCCCGGTCTCTACTCTGGGGGCCCCAAAAGTGAGTGTGTGGGTGTCAGGGTTTGTGGAAGGAATGAAGCGAGGACTCAAAGATGCAGAAATAAGAGCTGTTTAATGTAGATAATAAAATAAAACAAGACAAAAACAAACTACCCCGAGGGGGAAAGACTTGACTTGACTTGACTTGACTTGACTTGACTTGACTTGACTTGACTTGACTTGACTTGACTTGACTTGACTTGACTTGACTTGACTTGACTTGACTTGACTTGACTTGACTTGACTTGACTTGACTTGACTTGACTTGACTTGACTTGACTTGACTTGACTTGACTTGACTTGACTTGACTTGACTTGACTTGACTTGACTTGACTTGACTTGACTTGACTTGACTTGACTTGACTTGACTTGACTTGACTTGACTTGACTTGACTTGACTTCCAGGGAGCAGGGAAACATGAGGTGAATACGACAACGATTCCACCCTGGACTGAAAACACAAGGAGATTAAATAGGGAACAAACAAAAGAGGGTAACGAGGGAAGACAGGTGGGGCAAATGAACCAATAATCAGGAAACAAGGTGGGCGGGGTTAGACAATAGACATGAGCACATGGCACCAAGAAACACTTGACAAGACGTGCTCACACCAAACGTGACATGAACATGCAGCTAATGAGAACTCATCACCTGCATGTTCACATAAAACATGACGACATGAAAGCGCGCGGCCGATGTAAACACGAACCGCGTGCTACACAAACACACGGACAGAAGAGCGCATGCTCACACGACAAGACAGAGCGCACGAGAACAAGCGAATGCTGATTCCGTGCGCTCGTGACAAAAAACAAACACGCGGAGCATGAATGTCCGAATCCCAACACAAAACCGAAACCCAAACTAGACCGAAGTGCTGGGATCCGAACACCACGCCCCGCACGTAAAACACAAGGACAGAAGAGCACTCACACAAGACAAGACAAACAATACAGGAGTGTCAGGGCTCTGTCACAAACCAAGAGTAAACTAGACCGAAGTGACAGAACCCTGACAGTGGGCCCTTAGAATCGTCCTTTCCCCCCTTATAGCAGCCCCCCTGCAGATTTGAACAACTAACCCTTTATGGTTGTGTTCTGTGGTGGAGGTTTACCTAGCCTGACGTCGTCATACTCAACTCTAGTCAGAATTTGAGTCTGATCTGCTCCATTGGGCTGTGATTATGGGGCGTTTCAACCCAACCAGGAAAGAGCTCAATTGGATAGACCTACAACCAATCAGAGCAACGGAGCGGCGCGTTAGTTGTCAAACGTCAACAGAACTCAACTGTGCTGTGTTGCCAAGTCCGCGGGTTGAAGCGACCCCAAATTATGTGATATACAGACCCAGGAATGCGAATTTTAACAGGCAGCCCTGCCAAAATAACACATATTTTACCCCCCAAATGCCATTTTTTTCCGGAGAACCCCCCTGGAAAGCTATTGGGCTTGTTTTTGGCTAGTTTTGAGTAGCAATCGGGCCGGTTTTGTTGTAAAAACTTGGCAACCCTGTCCGCACGCACGCTGGAATAAGTTACGTTAGAAGAAGAAGATGAGAGTAAACGATCTTTGCCAGTGTTGTAAAAAAAGAATTTAAGGATACACAGAGTACTGACCAACACCATCATCATTTCTGAGAGAAATAGTGAAGGTGAACGCATATACGAACAAGTTCTCTGTTTAGGATTAGAACAAATTCAACCCAAGCGCCTTTGATGACGTGATGATGACGTTACTGTTTATCATCTGTCCATCATCGTCTAAAGCCCGCCCTGATGATTTCATTGGTCCGAACAGTTTCTGTTCGGGCATAATTACTTCTCTATGGATCAAGTCCAGACCGAACTGCCCGAGTTAAAATGTTGTGGGCGGGGCTAAGTTCGGCTGGCATCCAGGCTAAGGTTTACCCGTACTATTACATGGAATACCACTCAATGGTACATTTGTTTAATTATTTCTTCATCTGAAATCAGGGTAGTCTCTCTTCCAACCAAAACATAGCAGAAAGAGCTACAAAAATGAGCTTGAATCAAGCATTTATTCAATAAAATCATAAATATGAATTTATCATTGAACCAAGACTTCCAAAATAGATTGGATAAATGAACAAATTATCATAACGCCTTCTACTTCCTCCTTACATCATAAATGTAAATTTTCTGATTCGTATCCATCCTCAATGGTCTTCCTCATCATCCCACAATATGCCCATCCGACCGATATAAATATTGTTTAATTGGACATTTGTAGATTAAACTTGAAACATCAGAGAGAGAAAATTTAAAGGCAATATATCAGAATCAGCTGATAAAACACTATCATAATATGTACAAGCATATACAGCATTGATTTGGACGTTCAGGAACTTAATAACCCAAACTACAAGTGTGAACACACCCTAATCTCGCAGTTCAAGAAACATTTTCTGGTTCTGTCATGTAAAATATTACTTTTATTACTACCATATTATCAGGAAAAAATATACAATATTTAAAAAAGAACACAGGACTTAGTTTTTATAGTGAGGTACTTACCAGTTTTGAGTTTGAGATGTTCATTATACTATCATTGTGCACATTTGAATGAGAATATTATCTTTCAAAATTTGATGTTTAGTTAAAATTACTTTCACGTATTGATGATTTGGTTAGAATACAAATACTCAAATCCACCTAAGGGTTAATCAGATGTTTAGTTCATGCAGTTAACCCATACAGTTTTAAAGTAAATGTCTAGAGAAAGGTTCATGTTCCTCATTTGGCTTCTTTAAATGAATATTTTAAATGATCGGTTTCATTGTAATATTTCACAAGAACAGCCCTTCATGTCTAATGGTTGCTGCCTGTCCTCATAACTTGAAGGCTTGTTCCAATGTTTCAATGCTCTGTTTACATCTCATTCATCCTCTCCTTTTCCTTGGGGTGGAAGTTGCACCTGACCCTGAAGAAACCAGAGCCCAGAGGAAAGTTAAGCAATCAACATCTTTAGAAGGTAAATAAGATACACAGTATAACCAAATTATCTACACCTTATATAATCAGTTGCACGTTAGCTTTAGTTAATGTAATAGTGAATTATATATATATATATATATTAATTGCAACTATTATTTTGCTGACAATTTTCATTTGCTTCCTGTTTTTCAAAGGTACATAAATTGCTAGCTATAGTTTAGACCTCTGCTAAGATTAGCTCACAGACTCAAAAATATTTTAATTTCAGTAACTGATTAGTTAGGCAATATTTGGAGATGATTCAGTGAAATACATACCATTTTTTGTGCATTCGAAGGCAATTGTGCATCCAGGTACACACATTCCTTGTAAATAGCTTTTTTTAAAATTATTAAATGTGGTATTTGATATGATTATTTACTGTTATTTGGTGTCACTTATGTTAATTTGTGAAGTTAATACTCGTTAATTAAAGGATCTGCATTTACATGCTTTATAATTACCCTTGCACTCATATTTATCATCACATTATGCGTAATTGATCATTATTGCAGATTGATTTCTTATAATGCATGCAGAATGTGCCATTGATAGTCGATTTATTCTCTTTTATGGAGGAAAAGCAGAATCCCTTTTAATGTGTACAAAAAGGAAACCTTTCAGCAAGACGTATCTCATGTTTATTACATTTAGAATTATTCATTTAGAAAATGCTTTCATTAATGCTCAAAATCATTAGCAATTTCTCATGAGAGCCAAAAATACTGATAGTACATAAAGTTTAAAGTATATGATGGATCAGGACACAAACTAGAGGAGAAGAGACACACAGAAGACAAGAGAAGAAGAATACAGAGAGTTTTTCAATAGGAGTAATAGTAAGTGTCAGTTTAAGGTTGTGTATTTAAGTGCTTGTGGAAAGAAGTGTGTGTTCAGCTGTCTCTTGAATGTTGTGATTGTCTCATCAGATTGGTTTATGGGTGGAAGCTCATCACAGCGGAGAGGAGCAGAGGTTCAAGAACTCGATACCTCTCTTTCTGCAGCGACCGCATCTCTTTCAATCTCTGAGTGTAAGTGGCAGCAGGAAACACACACAGGAGTGTATTGAGGTGCTCGTATTTTTACATAATGCCACAGCTGTAGTTAGAACTAAATCTAGTGCTGTATTGGTTATGATGTATTTACCAAATAGATATGAGGAAGTCATTTGGGCTCGGAGGCTCATGAGGCTGAGTAAAGGCTTGTTCACACCGGGGCAATTAGCACACGTTTAACACCTCGTGACTAAACAAAGGGCACCAATGTGAATGTGCACACCGACACGCAAAATGCCAGGCAAGCGTCATTTAAAAAAAAAAAACATCTTGGGTTTGTTTTTTTGGTTTGACGCATTAAAAACCGTCCGACCAATTAGATTGCTGCTTGTGGAGCTGCTGAAGTTACAGTGAAACACGACTTGGTGGCTCTCAAGCACAAAACGCTCTTGCCGAGCACACATTGATACCTAAGAAGAACATGACAAAGAGGAAGATGAATGTAGAGCTGCTGATCTCTCTGGCGTCTGAACACAAAGGACTTTATGACAAACGCCACAGCGACTACACAAACCTCCATTAGAGGGAGTTATGGAGAGGAATTGCAGATCAATAGGATTCAATGGTGAGTTTCCATCTGAGATCAAATCAAATCTACTGTCAGGGAGTGAATCTGCATGCTCACTCAGCGCATCGCCTGTGAAAATCACTTGGATATTAAAACCCTGGCGATAAGAGCGCTTGATAATCATCCCGGTCTGCACGAAGCTTCAATGCTGATCTGTTAAAATGAGCACCTGATTTAAAGTGTTACTGGACCATTTCAATGCATGATGGTTATTTTAAACTAAACATAGTGATCTGTTATTTTGCCGTAGATGAGTGGAGGAGAAAGCTGAGCTCTCCCGGTGATATGAGGGACAGGACAGAAGGAACAGCGCATCAGATTCCAGCAGGAGCTTCAGCTGGTCCTTCAGACCCAGACCTGCAGTTTCTGCAGAGTTTGCTTCCATCCCTGAAGAGAATGGATCTCACACGCAGAGAGCACACCAAACTTAGAATGCAACAGCTCGTGTTTGAAGCAGAGTTCGATGGTGAGTTCTGTAGCCACATTGGACCAGCAGTTTGTAAAATTAATGGATAGATGAACGATTCCTCTTCTGGCGAGATGACTCTCACAGTGCATTATGGGTATTCTCTAGCATTTGTATAAAAATAGAAATGAAATAATTTTAATTAAATTAAATGTTTTTTAAATATACTGTACAAATGATGTCTTGATATTTTCTCCTTTTCTCAAAGCCTCGGGCGCAGCAGAAGGGAGAATTCGCAGGAGTAATTCCAGTGAAAGATTTCGTCCTGACATGTAGATGCCTTGAAGAATGAGGACTTTTCCCAAAAGACTGGTCGACATGTGGGTCAGCTGTCCAATCATCATCAGACCCATTTATGCCACACATCCTGCCATGATTTTCACTACCAACCATCTGTCCAGCGCCGACATTCCCAGAAAGATTGTTAGCCAACTATATTCGCCTTCTCGACCTGTGGTCTATCCTTTACGGTAAAAGCATCCACTGATTTACTATATATGGATTTTATGGAAGTCTATGGAAGACTGGAAAACTAAGGGTCAGCGGGTTTTTGTCCAGATTTTCTGCTTTTGTTAACTTGAAACATGTATTTCATGACAGAGGCTCAAGCACAATTCTGATATTCATGAAGTCTGTAGAAATAGTGGCACACTTCCATTGGGAGCATGTAGTCCCTGTCCAGATCCATATACTGTATATAGTTATGTGTGTATAATGTACATATGCAGGGTGTGATTTGTGATAAAACCTTGATAGTAAATTACCAAGCACAGTGGAGCATTGTCTATATAGACTATGTTAAAGGGGTGGTAAAGCACACTCTGTCGAAGGCTTGATTGTGTTTGTGGGGTGCACTGTAACATGTGTTCATGCTTCGCTTTTAAAAAATTGCATTATTTTTCATATATTTGACCTTTATTCTACGCTGCTCTGTCCCTCCTTGTAAAAACGGTCTGATGGTTTCCGGGTTCTATGAAGCCGGTCCTTCAGAAATACACAATGGGCTCTGATTGGTCAGCTGGCTCAGTGTGTTGTGATTGGCTAACCGCCTAGTGCACGTTTGTCGGAAACGCCCCGCCCCTTCCCTTCACCGGTAGCCTGTGCTTTGGGTAGTAATAATGGCGTCAATAAAACCACACCAATTTGAGCCCGAATCAGACCCAGACAATTTTAGTGAAGCTGATCGAGCAGAAGCTGTTCAGTCCTCAAGAGTAAAGACTGCGGATCTGTAGTGATCGCTCCTGAATGACACTTTTGTATTTTTAGATTATAGCCAAATATCTGTGGCAAGAACGAACACTAAACATTGGCTTTACTATAGTATCCAAATCAAACACAGAAGCATGTTTAGCCTGTAGATCAACAATACATAACAGCTCTAATCAAAGAATCATTTACACTAATGCCAAGTTCACTGTGGAGATTATAAAGAGTTTGTAACGTTAGGTGTTTGTCGGATAACGTTAAGTATGAATGAGCATTTAACAAACTGGTTTGCAGAGCAGCGTTGTCATGTTTACTTCCTTGCTACAACGTACAATTAACAACACGAACTATTACAGGAAAACACATCAACGAAAAATAAATCACACTAACAGGCTGTGGCCCGTGAACAGCTTCTGTTTTTAAATCCATCTTTCAGGACAAGCCGTTGTGCGAATCCTTCACTGAACTTGTGAAGATTGTGGAAGCTTTCCTCCGTGAGATGAGCCGCGCGCGCCCGCCTGTCTCGTGCAGCTGAACCGCGGCTCATGTATTGCAAATACAGACGAATATTGTCCATTATGTCACATTTTCCGGTCTTCTCCTCCGACCCCTGTCTGTCTCGTGCTTTGATTTATGATGGGCAGCATATATCTGCTGCAAATGCCACCTGTTCCCCTCTGTCTCATACACACATGCAAATAACATGCTGTATGTTAAACACAACAACACTCCAGCCTACTAACTATACCACAACAACACTCCAGCCTACTAACTATACCACAACAACACTCCAGCCTACTAACTATACCACAACAACACTCCAGCCTACTAACTATACCACAACAACACTCCAGCCTACTAACTATACCACAACAACACTCCAGCCTACTAACTATACCACAACAACACTCCAGCCTACTAACTATACCACAACAGCACTCCAGCCTACTAACTATACCACAACAACACTCCAGCCTACTAACTATACCACAACAACACTCCAGCCTACTAACTATACCACAACAACACTCCAGCCTACTAACTATACCACAACAACACTCCAGCCTACTAACTATACCACAACAACACTCCAGCCTACTAACTATACCACAACAACACTCCAGCCTACTAACTATACCACAACAACACTCCAGCCTACTAACTATACCACAACAGCACTCCAGCCTACTAACTATACCACAACAACACTCCAGCCTACTAACTATACCACAACAACACTCCAGCCTTCTAACTATACCACAACAACACTCCAGCCTTCTAACTATACCACAACAACACTCCAGCCTACTAACTATACCACAACAACACTCCAGCCTACTAACTATACCACAACAACACTCCAGCCTACTTACTATACCACAACAACACTCCAGCCTACTAACTATACCACAACAACACTCCAGCCTACTAACTATACCACAACAACACTCCAGCCTACTAACTATACCACAACAGCACTCCAGCCTACTAACTATACCACAACAACACTCCAGCCTACTAACTATACCACAACAACACTCCAGCCTTCTAACTATACCACAACAACACTCCAGCCTTCTAACTATACCACAACAACACTCCAGCCTACTAACTATACCACAACAACACTCCAGCCTACTAACTATACCACAACAACACTCCAGCCTACTTACTATACCACAACAACACTCCAGCCTACTAACTATACCACAACAACACTCCAGCCTACTAACTATACCACAACAACACTCCAGCCTACTTACTATACCACAACAACACTCCAGCCTACTAACTATACCACAACAACACTCCAGCCTACTAACTATACCACAACAACACTCCAGCCTACTAACTATACCACACCAACACTCCAGCCTACTAACTATACCACAACAACACTCCAGCCTACTAACTATACCACAACAACACTCCAGCCTACTAACTATACCACAACAACACTCCAGCCTACTAACTATACCACAACAACACTCCAGCCTACTAACTATACCACAACAACACTCCAGCCTACTAACTATACCACACCAACACTCCAGCCTACTAACTATACCACAACAACACTCCAGCCTACTAACTATACCACAACAACACTCCAGCCTACTAACTATACCACACCAACACTCCAGCCTACTAACTATACCACACCAACACTCCAGCCTACTAACTATACCACAACAACACTCCAGCCTACTAACTATACCACACCAACACTCCAGCCTACTAACTATACCACAACAACACTCCAGCCTACTAACTATACCACAACAACACTCCAGCCTACTAACTATACCACAACAACGCTCCAGCCTACTAACTATACCACAACAACGCTCCAGCCTACTAACTATACCACAACAACACTCCAGCCTAATAACTATACCACAACAACACTCCAGCCTACTAACTATACCACAACAGCACTCCAGCCTACTAACTATACCACAACAACACTCCAGCCTACTAACTATACCACAACAGCACTCCAGCCTACTAACTATACCACAACAGCACTCCAGCCTACTAACTATACCACAACAACACTCCAGCCTACTAACTATACCACAACAACACTCCAGCCTACTAACTATATCACAACAACACTCCAGCCTACTAACTATACCACAACAACACTCCAGCCTACTAACTATACCACAACAACACTCCAGCCTACTAACTATACCACACCAACACTCCAGCCTACTAACTATACCACAACACCACTCCAGCCTACTAACTATACCACAACAACACTCCAGCCTACTAACTATACCACAACAACACTCCAGCCTACTAACTATACCACAACAACACTCCAGCCTACTAACTATACCACAACAAAACTCCAGCCTACTAACTATACCACAACAACACTCCAGCCTACTAACTATACCACACCAACACTCCAGCCTACTAACTATACCAGCGCCTCTTCTTCCTGAGGACACTGAGGAAGAATCAGCTCTCCTCGGCTATCCTGGTGAACTTCTACCGCTGCGCAATAGAAAGCATCCTGACCAACTGTGTGGCAGTATGGTATGGGAGCTGCTCTGTTGCGGAGCGCAAAGCACTGCAGCGGGTGGTGAAAACTGCCCAGCGCATCACAGGGACTCCACTACCTGCCATCGAGCACATCCAGAGGAAACGCTGTCTGCACCGAGCTCGCAGCATCCTCAAGGACTCCTCTCACCCAGCCCACAGACTGTTTTCTCTCCTGCCCTCCGGCAGGCGTTTCAGGATCCTCCGGACCAGGACCAGCAGACTTAAGAACAGTTTTTTCCCCAGAGCTGTCTCTTTATTGAACTCAAACCCCCGTTGATCCACTTCCCTCATAAACTGCTAACTCTCCTACCTCACATCTGCCTTCACTTTATTTGCACTACCGACTGTTTATTACAGTAACAACTGTTTACTTATGCATCTTGCACCGCCATATCTTAACTGGATTATGCTCATTTGCACTGCCGACTGTATTTATAGTACCTACTGTTTATATTTGCATTTTGCACCGTATTTCTAACTGTAATATGCAACCACTTTCCACTGCACTTTTACACTTTTTTTTCGGATAGCTCTGTCCATAATTTATTGCACTACCTTAATCCACTGCTATATTCCTCATATTAGCCTAACATATTATTGTATACCTCTATCTGTAAATTTTGTTTATAGTAATATCCATCTGTATATTTATTCACTGTACATATTCACCTGTAAATTCAGTTATGTTTATAATAATAACCATCTCTTTATTTATACATATTTATATATATTCAGTACATATCCATGTCCTGCACTTATGCAACCATTGTATATCCTGCACTTGCTGCTATTGCACTTCTGGTTAGACCTAAACTGCATTTCGTTGCCTTGTACCTGTACTTGTGTAATGACAATAAAGTTGAATCTAATCTAATCTATACCTCAACAACGCTCCAGCCTACTAACTATACCACAACAACACTCCAGCCTACTAACTATACCACAACAACACTCCAGCCTACTAACTATACCACAACAACACTCCAGCCTACTAACTATACCACAACAACACTCCAGCCTACTAACTATACCACAACAACACTCCAGCCTACTAACTATACCACAACACCAGCCTACTAACTATACCACAACAACACTCCAGCCTACTAACTATACCACAACAACACTCCAGCCTACTAACTATACCACAACAACACTCCAGCCTACTTACTATACCACAACAACACTCCAGCCTACTAACTATACCACAACAACACTCCAGCCTACTAACTATACCACAACAACACTCCAGCCTACTTACTATACCACAACAACACTCCAGCCTACTAACTATACCACAACAACACTCCAGCCTACTTACTATACCACAACAACACTGCAGCCTACTAACTATACCACAACAACACTCCAGCCTACTAACTATACCACAACAACACTCCAGCCTACTAACTATACCACAACAACACTCCAGCCTACTAACTATACCACAACAACACTCCAGCCTACTAACTATACCACAACAACACTCCAGCCTACTAACTATACCACAACAACACTCCAGCCTACTAACTATACCACAACAACACTCCAGCCTACTAACTATACCACAACAACACTCCAGCCTACTTACTATACCACAACAACACTGCAGCCTACTAACTATACCACAACAACACTCCAGCCTACTAACTATACCACAACAACACTCCAGCCTACTAACTATACCACAACAACACTCCAGCCTACTAACTATACCACAACAACGCTCCAGCCTACTAACTATACCACAACAGCACTCCAGCCTACTAACTATACCACAACAACACTCCAGCCTACTAACTATACCACAACAACACTCCAGCCTACTAACTATACCACAACAACACTCCAGCCTACTAACTATACCACAACAACACTCCAGCCTACTAACTATACCACAACAACACTCCAGCCTACTCAATATACCACAACAACACTCCAGCCTACTAACTATACCACAACAACACTCCAGCCTACTAACTATACCACAACAACACTCCAGCCTACTAACTATACCACAACAACACTCCAGCCTACTAACTATACCACAACAACACTCCAGCCTACTAACTATACCACGACAACACTCCAGCCTACTAACTATACCACAACAACACTCCAGCCTACTTACTATACCACAACAACACTCCAGCCTACTAACTATACCACAACAACACTCCAGCCTACTAACTATACCACAACAACACTCCAGCCTACTTACTATACCACAACAACACTCCAGCCTACTAACTATACCACAACAACACTCCAGCCTACTTACTATACCACAACAACACTGCAGCCTACTAACTATACCACAACAACACTCCAGCCTACTAACTATACCACAACAACACTCCAGCCTACTAACTATACCACAACAACACTCCAGCCTACTAACTATACCACAACAACACTCCAGCCTACTAACTATACCACAACAACACTCCAGCCTACTAACTATACCACAACAACGCTCCAGCCTACTAACTATACCACAACAACGCTCCAGCCTACTAACTATACCACAACAGCACTCCAGCCTACTAACTATACCACAACAACACTCCAGCCTACTAACTATACCACAACAACACTCCAGCCTACTAACTATACCACAACAACACTCCAGCCTACTAACTATACCACAACAACACTCCAGCCTACTAACTATACCACAACAACACTCCAGCCTACTCAATATACCACAACAACACTCCAGCCTACTAACTATACCACAACAACACTCCAGCCTACTAATTATACCACAACAACACTCCAGCCTACTAACTATACCACAACAACGCTCCAGCCTACTAACTATACCACAACAACGCTCCAGCCTACTAACTATACCACAACAACGCTCCAGCCTACTAACTATACCACAACAACGCTTCAGCCTACTAACTATACCACAACAACACTCCAGCCTACTTACTATACCACAACAACGCTCCAGCCTACTAACTATACCACAACAACGCTCCAGCCTACTAACTATACCACAACAACGCTTCAGCCTACTAACTATACCACAACAACGCTTCAGCCTACTAACTATACCACAACAACACTCCAGCCTACTTACTATACCACAACAACGCTTCAGCCTACTAACTATACCACAACAACACTCCAGCCTACTTACTATACCAAAACAACGCTCCAGCCTACTAACTATACCACAACAACGCTCCAGCCTACTAACTATACCACAACAACGCTCCAGCCTACTAACTATACCACAACAACACTCCAGCCTACTAACTATACCACAACAACGCTTCAGCCTACTAACTATACCACAACAACGCTCCAGCCTACTAACTATACCACAACAACACTCCAGCCTACTAACTATACCACAACAACACTCCAGCCTACTAACTATACCACAACAACACTCCATCCTACTAACTATACCACAACAACACTCCAGCCTACTAACTATACCACAACAACACTCCAGCCTACTAACTATACCACAACAACACTCCAGCCTACTAACTATACCACAACAACACTCAAGCCTACTCACTATACCACAACAACACTCCAGCCTACTCACTATACCACAACAACACTCCAGCCTACTAACTATACCACAACAGCACTCCAGCCTACTCAATATACCACAACAACACTCCAGCCTACTCAATATACCACAACAACACTCCATCCTACTAACTATACCACAACAACACTCCAGCCTACTAACTATACCACAACAACACTCCAGCCTACTAACTATACCACAACAACGCTCCAGCCTACTAACTATACCACAACAACACTCCAGCCTACTAACTATACCACAACAACACTCCAGCCTACTAATTATACCACAACAACGCTCCAGCCTACTAACTATACCACAACAACGCTCCAGCCTACTAACTATGCCACAACAACACTCCAGCCTACTAACTATACCACAACAACACTCCAGCCTACTAACTATACCACAACAACACTCCAGCCTACTTACTACCGTATTTCCTCAAATAAAAGCCGGGACCTTTATTTACCTGAACTGCAGAAGGTCACCGGCTTTTATTTGAGGCAGGCTTTTATTAGGGGCAGGCCTGTATTTCAAATTCCATCTATTTGAAAAAAATAATTGTTTTAAATAAACCGTTTTAAATGAAAAGCGCTAGCGCTCCAGAGGACAGATATCATCAGGGGTGGGAAGTGGGGGGGTTTCAAAGGATTGCAAATGCAATGCAATTTTTTGTTCATTTTATTCATTTTTAGAATTTAATAATGCATTTGTAATAAACATTTTAAGTGGCACATTAAAAAGTATTATTTATAAGTTGAATTGTGTTTTTAAAACATACATGAGGTCATATTGTGCGGTGTGTGCGTTGAAAGAGCTGTAAGGACCGGTTTTGCTGCTCAGACAAAAGCTGAGATCCACACCCCAACTAATCTGGTGAGAAGATCTCACAGAAACTGTGTGACAACACCCTGATCAAACATTTCACCCCCTCCCCATTTTGCCCTCTCTTTGCCCTGTTTTCAAGTCACAAATGCAGATATACCAATGATGATGTATCTTGTAAATCTATTGTTTTATCCATTTCATGTTTGGTGTCCTTTTAAAGGTCTCAGACATGATGACTCTTTGAAATTATTTTCATATTACTTTGCGATTGCGTTTATGTTTTTCCGCTGATCAGTTGTGTACCATGGATTCTTGTTTACTTATTTACTTTTCCTGTCTGGCCAAAATAAATGTTAATCTTGATTTATCTTGTATTGTTCTGAAATCATTTTTCTAGTATGGATCAATGTATACTCCTTTATTACCGCAAAATCCAGTGTTATGGTAGATCACACCGATGATGGCACGACTGAAGCATGGGCGCAGAGTGCGTGATCATCCGATTTCTGACTATCGCTGAATTAACAAGTGGTAGCTCAGAGATATTAATAAAATTACACTTTTTGTTGAGTGAGCATAAGCAACCCCTGAAAGGTAAAATATCCACTCTGCCTCCTCTGAGTAATTTCAGAAGTAATCATTTTGTGTTCGTGAACGCGCGGGCCGGACGCGTATGTTCTGTGCGATATTGGGTCTCTCGATGAACGAAATTGAAAACTAAGAAGATACTAAGAGAAATCAACGATCTAAATTAAATCGCAACTAATCGAAAATCAGCTGATAAACTCTAAACGTAACACACTTTCTAGAGTCACATAAAATTGGAGTCAGATAAAATGATTAATGGAGTCAGATTTAAAACGAGATCTCAATAAATTAAGAGAACTTCACCAAAATGCTGAAAAGGCTTACACGCAGAATTCCTTTTGACCAAGCCGTTAGTATCCGTTTTTGGGCTAATGGATGGAAGTTTACAAGTGGTGACCTCGACGTGATCTCCCGGTGGCGAGTGTCTTTTCAGCTAAATACTTGGATTGCCACAAGCAAGAGGTTTGATCTTCTTCTCTTTCTTCAGCTGTTATGGTAAGTCCATTCTTATTTGCCTTTTAAAAATGTTGGGAGTGTATAGTACTGAATACTGTATATATCCGATTGGGCGTGAAAGTTAGACAACCATATTGCTTATCAGGGACATGAAAGCAACAGCGTAGAGTAGAAATTATATCCCTTGCTTTAAAATTCTCCTTGTTTGCCTACGCAGCAAGAGAGGAAATTTTATTTCTGTACTCAAAAGAGGTCTGTAAATTAAATCCCTAAATTCTGAGGGAAAATGTCCAGTTACATTTGTTTATTTGCTTTGCTGCAACAACGCAACAGAGGAAAAGAACAAATGGTCACGTTAACTTGTGAATGAAATCTTGTGAGTAGATGAGCTAAAATGTAATTGAAAAGATCTCACTGGAATCCTTTGTGTGTAAAATGTGAAGGTGGACAAAACTGGTAAAGGTCTGATGTCACAATTATAAATGTCTTATAAAATATAGCGTTTTACTATGGTCTTACTTCTGACCTTGCAATCGCTGCACTTTTGTGTGTTTATTAATGTCTCAGTAGAGACTGAGAAAATTAACAGACCAAAGAGAATCTTTGTCTTTCTCCATCAGACCTGTGTTTGTCAAACCTTTCTTTTCATATGCAAATAGATTCTCCAAAGAATGCAATTGATAACTTCTCAGCCCAAAACAAGAAAAATTGTGCCCAATTCTATATTGTGTAGTCACAAAATCTTTGAATTGAGCAATGATTTGACCCGTGCTCTCAGTATTTGCTGTTTATTGAACGTCCACAGCAACTAAGTTTATAACTGGTTTCCAGTTTGGGTTTGTTGCAGTGCCCACAATGGTCAGGCCAGCACAGCAGTAGCTGCAGGGCCAATCTGAAGATCAGTGAGACTATTCTGGACAAATGACTACCCTCTTGAGACCAGCAAATAATTTTTTTTTTTTAATTCATACTATTTTAATATAATATGATTTATATTATGATTTTAATGTAAATGATATTATAATGCCCAGGAATGGTTTAATCTCATGATGATTCAGCATTATTTAGAAGAGGAAAGAATGTTGGGAAAGTATGAGAAGGATTAGAAGGTAGAAAGATGGGAGGTGCAAGTAGGAAACAAGAAGGCAAGAGCGCTATTAGTGTTGAAATGAGGGGAAGGAGAATATAAATGGTGAAAGAAAGAACTGTTAAGGAAGAAAACTGAAATGGAAAACATGAAGAGAAAGAACTTCTTTACCTTGTATTTGTGCAAGAAGTCAAATGAGAAAAATTACAATGCCCAGTTAAATAATTAACCTGATTGCTATAACTTGAATAGGCTGAATTCAGTCAAGGCCTAACAATTTACATTTCATTGATCTGCAACCCAATGAGAAAGGGGAGGTACAAGTTTTCCATTGCAATGAAACCCGCAGGTGTTAGCAAAATTCCTCTCTGGAAGTGTCAGATTACATGGGACCTGATTGGGGAAGTTATCTTACTGGGAATGTAATGAAAGTTGTGTGTGATGTTAACTTAAGGCATTCGCTCTACAGGGGTTATACACCAAAGGGATCCAAATGGTCAAGAGTTCAAATGGCACCATACATGCCAAATGACCTGATGCTATAAACACAGATCTGGCTTGTATAAACAGCATCATTTAAAGAGATTGCCCCAGGGGACCTGGGTGTGAGAATTAGCACAATACAGCACATTGTGTAAACGCAATTGCAGCAGCAACTTAAGGTGCAACTAATCTGACTGCATTTACACAGTCAGATCTGACCATTATAAATCAGTTTATCTGACCTTTTTCTTTACAGAAACATGATCATGATAATGATACATGTCATTGTAAACTAAAACAAATTTTCTCATAATGGAATAAAACCTTAACAGGTTAAAGCCATCCACAAAAGATGTCGGGCTAAGCACCATCTATCTTAATTAAATTTGTGTAAAGGTTCAATATTAAACTGTATTTCTCTCTGTGGGTTTGTTTTCCTTTCAGGCGAATGGCTGTGACCCTTCAGACCCAGATTCCACTGGGGTCTGAAGCTCAGGACACACACACAACTTAACATGTAGGAGATGGGAGTGAAGAGACTTCATGAAGCCATTCACACCTCACAGCACACATAGTTACATGGCTTCCCAGGTTGTGTACCATGGATTCTTGTTTACTTATTTACTTTTCCTGTCTGGCCAAAATAAATGTTAATCTTGATTTATCTTGTATTGTTCTGAAATCATTTTTCTAGTATGGATCGATGTATACTCCTTTATTACCGCAAAATCCAGTGTTATGGTAGATCACACCGATGATGGCACGACTGAAGCATGGGCGCAGAGTGCGTGATCATCCGATTTCTGACTATCGCTGAATTAACAAGTGGTAGCTCAGAGATATTAATAAAATTACACTTTTTGTTGAGTGAGCATAAGCAACCACTGAAAGGTAAAATATCCACTCTACCTCCTCTGAGTAATTTCAGAAGTAATCATTTTGTGATCGTGAACGCGCGGGCCGGACGCATAAGTTCTGTGCGATATTGGGTCTCTCGATGAACGAAATTGAAGATACTAATAAAATCAACGATCTAAATTAAATCGCAACTAATAGTAAAATCAGCTGATAAACTTTAAACGTAACACACTTTATAGAGTCACATAAAATTGGAGTCAGATCAAATTATTCATGGAGTCAGATTTAAAATGAGATCTGAATAAATTAAAATAAATTCACCAAAATGCTGAAAAGGCGCACACACAGAATTACTTTTGACCAAGCCGTTAGTATCCATTTTTGGGCTAATGGATGGAAGTTTACACTTCGAACAATGGGACACGAAAATGTGGTAAATACTTCTGTACTCACTGGACTGGAGATATCAGGATTATCTAAGGACAAATTCATGTATTTGTCAGAAGTCTTTACTCAGAAGACAATACCTGTAAGTAAAAATAATATCGTTTGTCAAGAAGACCTAAGGAAATGGACATATTTGGATGATGTCAAGATTCCCAAACTGGATGCTGAAGTTGAATTGTTAATTGGCACAAATGCTGCAAAGGTCTTGGAACCATGGGAGATCATCAATAGTGAAGGTCAAGGACCCTATGCTGTCAAGACCTTATTGGGGTGGGTCATAAACGGTTTTGTAAAGGAAGCAGGTGATGGAAGGAAGACTGGCTTTCAATCAGTCACTGCTAATATGATCTCTGTTACCAAGCTAGAAGAGTTACTGTTTGCTCAGTACAATCATGATTTCAATGAGAAGTCTTTTGAATATGATTTCAAAATGTCTAGAGAGGATGAAAGGTTTATGGAGATATTGAATCAGTCAGTAAGTACTGAAAATGGTCATTATTGTATTGACCTACCCTTTAGGAACGATGATGTCATCATGCCTAATAACAGATGCTTTGTTGAACAATGTTTGATGAACTTGAAAAGGAAGTTCATTAGGAACCAGGAATTTCAAGACGACTACACAGCTTTTCTCACTGATGTTATCGACAAGGGGTATGCTGAAGCAGTGCCACAAGATAAGTTACTTCGGGATCATGGTATGGTGTGGTATATCCCACATCATGGGGTATACCATCCTAAAAAGAAGACGATTTGAGTTGTGTTTGACTGTAGCGCAGTTTTCAAAGGTGTGTTCTTGAATTCACAATTACTACAAGGACCAAATCTCACCAACACATCGTTGGGTGTTTTGACCAGGTTCAGGCAAGAGCATGTGACTTTGATTGCAGATATTCAGGCTATGTTCCATCAAGTAAAGGTGTCGCAGAAGAATATGGATTTTCTTTGTTTTCTGTGGTGGCCTAACGGTGATAGTAGCACAGAATGAAAGTCCATCTGTTTGGATCTGTTTCATCTCCAAGCTGTAGCAATTTTGCTTTGAGAAAACTTGCTGAAGATAATAACGGTTGCTTTTCAAACAAAGTCTTGAATACTATCTTGCATAACTTTTATGTAAATGACTGTTTAATATCTGTTCCCACTGAAGAGGAGGCACTTCACATGGTTAAAGACTTACCTGCAGTCTGGATGTCCAAATGGATGAGTAATAGCCGTAAGGTATTGGCAAGTATTCCAGAAGAACACCTATCAAAATCAACTAAAGATCTCAACCTGGATAAAGACAAACTACCTGTAGAAAGAGTGCTTGGGGTGCAATGGTGTGTGGAATCGGATGCATTCATGTTCAAGATTGCCATAAATGAAAGACCACACACAAGACAAGGCATTTTGTCAGTTGTCAGTTCTATTTACGATCCTTTGGGATTTCTTTCACCGCTAATATTGCCTTCTAAGTTGCTGTTACAGGAATTGTGTAAAAGAAACATTGGATGGGATAAAGAAATGCCACAGACCCTTTCACGTCAGTGGTCAGAGTGGTTTCAAGACCTCAACAAGGTAGCTATGGTGAAGGTGGACAGATGTATCAAGCCAAAGGGATTTGGAAAGATCAAGATGGCTCAATTGCCTCACTTTTCAGATGCAAGTGAATGTGGTTATGGAACCGTCACTTACTTATGTCTGGAAGATGAAAACAATAAGGTGAGACTTTCCTTTATGCTTGGGAAATCCAGAGTCACTCCTTTGAAACAGATAACCATACCAAGACTTGAACTTGCAGCTGCTGTTTTAGCAGGTAGAATTGATAAAATGCTCAAGAAGGAACTTCAATTGGATTTGGACATGTCAGTGTTTTGGACGGACAGCCAAACTGTATTGAAATACATTGCCAATGATGCCAAGAGGTTTCATACATTTGTGGAAAACAGAGTATCAGTCATCAGGGATGCAGCAGATGTTGTACAATGGAGACACACTGGAACAAAATTAAATCCTGCTGATGATGCCTCTCGAGGCATGTCCATTGAAAACTTCTTGAAAGCCAGCAGATGGATACAGGGTCCAGACTTTCTGTTGGAAGACTCAGAGAAATGGCCACAATCCTTTTTTGACCAAGCCTTAAAAGATGATCCAGAGGTTAAAAAGGACACCGTGGTAATTGCTGCCATTTCCAAATGTTCTGACAGTGCTACTCATATACTTTAAAACAATTTTTCTGATTGGAGAAAATTGAAGACTGCGGTGGCATGGATTCTAAAGTTCAAAGATGTGCTCTTGAAGCTCAAGCAACACAGAAAATGTATTCAGTCCTCATTTTTCTTCTGGAACGAACAATTCTATAGTAGAGCAGGACAGAGTTAAAGAAGAAATTGTAAGGTTCAGAACTGGATTCTGTGGTCAAAGTCTTAAACCAGATGATCTTTCTCAAGCAGAATCAGCAGTTACTGGATTTTCTCAACATGAAGTATTCAACCAGGAATTTTTTTCCTTGCAAAGTGGAACATCTGGAGTTAAAAGGAGTAGTAACATCTATAAGCTTGATCCAGTATTGATGGATGGTTTACTTAGAGTGGTGGACGACTTAGTAGAGCAGCAATGCCTGAAGAGACTAAGGTCATGAAGACAACTAGGTCATGCGGGGAGAAACCACATGTTGTCAACATTGCGAAAAAGGTACTGGATTATTAAACTCTGCTTGTAGAAAGGTAATCTCTGAATGTGTTGTATGGCGACGCTTTCAAGGCAAAATTGGAGAGCAAAAAATATCTGATTTGCCAAAGGAAAGGATCATTCCAGATTTGCATTCCTCCTTTTACCAATAGTGGTGTGGACTATATTGGACCTATTGATGTGAAAAGAGTTCGCAGTGTTGTGAAGAGGTATGGAGTTATTTTTACCTGCATGACCAGTCGAGCAGTACACCTTGAAGTAGCCTACTCTCTGGATACACATTTCTACATAAATTGCATTCGCCGTTTAATTTGTCGTCGAGGGCAAGTATTGCATTTAAGATCTGATAATGGCACAAATTTTATTGGAGCAGAGAGAGAGCTTAGGAATGCTTTGGAGACATTGGATCATGATAAAATCCAGCGTACTTTCCTATCAGAAGGAATAAAGTGGACCTTTAATCCCCCTGCTGGATCCCATCATGGAGGCGTGTGGGAAAGACTCATTCGTCTTGTAAAGAAAGTGTTGTACTCCACTCTTCGTCAACAATGCTTTCACACTATTCTTTGTGAAGCTAAAGCTATTCTTAATGACCGCCCTATCACAAAGCTTTCTGATGATCCAAATGACTTGGAAGCTCTCACGCCTAACCATATCTTGCAGTTAAGATCAAAACCACTTCTTCCACCAGGACTTTTTCAAGAAAGTGATTTGTATATCAGACGTAGATGGCGACAAGTCCAATATCTGTCAGATCTTTTTTGGAAAAGGGAGTATCTTCCACTGCTTCAGGAACGACAAAAATTGATGAAACCACGTAGAAACTTTGCTATTAGTGATATAGTGGTCATCATGGATCCAAATGCTCCACGTGGTTCTCTTTACTGTGGCATACACATAAAACACTTTCTCAATGAAATGATTGTTAGGCTGCATTAACTATGTCAGCCGGGAACACTTCCCATAACACCTGATGTACTCGTGACATCATCAGAAGAATGGCATCTACGCTAATGATAGTCAATAGTAGATATAATGATATATATACGATTGGCATCATCCCTCAGTCTCCTCTCCAACAATCAGCTGGTGTGTGGTGGACATACTGGCGCAAAATGTCTGCCGTCGCATCATCCAGATGGATGCTGCACATTGGTGTTGGTTGAGGAGATCCCCCCCCTTCTATGTAAAGTGCTTTGAGTGCCTTGAAAAGCGCTATATAAATGTAACAAATATAAATGTAACAAATTATAGTCTCTCTTTTTATCCCGAGGTTTACTGCAGTCAGCCGGATCCGGGCCGTATCCAGATCAGATGATGGACCTGCGCCCAGAGAAGACCAACACATGACCCTGAAGTGTCTGAGAGAGCGTGATTAGACTCCCCCTGAAACTGCCTCATCGACACGGCATCCTCAATAAACCCGTCTCCAGCGTGTTGACTCCGATTGCTCGAATATTACAATCTATTATGACCTCTGACCTGTAAAGTTGCCAGAATAATAATCATACGCTGTTTGTTAATTGGCCAGAGGAGAACTGCCCCCCCGACTGAGCCTGGTTTCTCCCAAGGTTTATTTTCCTCCATTATGCTCCTGATGGGGTTTTGGTTTCCTTGCCACTGTTGCCTCTGGCTTGGCGTGCTCAGTTGGGGACACTACATGTTCAACTAAACATCCAAATAAATCTAATTATTAAACTAAATTAACCATATAAACTAAATTACTGATCTAATTACTGATCTAAAACCCACACTGTCACTGTATGATAATTGAAATTAACTGATGAACTCACAATTTTCTCCGGAGCGGCTGTACGCCTGAATCAGATTCTGTTGCATTATTTCCCTGTTTCACACTATGAAGCTGCTTTGAAACAATCTGCATTGTTAAAAGCGCTATATAAATAAAGGTGACCTGACTCTTCACTCATGCATCAAATTCTGCTACCAGGGCTTTACAGAGCAGCACAATATCAGTCACCGATTGCCTATCGCTGATCATGTATGTACAGTTCCAAGAAAATATGCAAAATGATTTTGCCAAAGTTTTAAGTTGATGGATGACTGATGGAAAAGAATTCACCAGCACCAGAGTAAGACAGCCAGCCTGACTGAAAGAGTCTCTGGTTTCATGTAGTTTAGGCAAATCCACTGCCATATGCTGATCTCAACAAACTATGGATTGATATTTTAGACCGACAAATCAATGAGTTGGTGTGAAGAAGTACGGTGACCACTGATCTATATAAATGACTCATCGCGTTCTAAACTGCCATCAGGCGGTGAAGCCAGCGGAAGTGCTCGAGCGGCCATCTTACTATCCCCTACCAGCAGAGGGCATCATCGACGTACAGCCACAACACTGAGCTAATATCACACGATCTGCAGCGTCTCAGTCTCACAGGATCAGCTTTACGATATATGTGTGTAAATTGATAGTTACTTCAGATGTTATCTGTAATGTTTATGGTCTTTTCGGAGAGGATGAGTCATATTGAGATGGTTAATGTGGGTGTCTACTGCACTGCAGACAGGTAACACAACTGAACTAACACAAACATATTTCGTTATGTATGCAATTATGGAAGAAATATTCATTATTAACGTATATCTGTGTTTAGCTGCAGAAATTGATTTGAATAGCGCATACAATATTAATACAAGCCTCTATATTGCGTTACAATTCAAAGTTTGCCATGCATCATCTCGGAAATAAAGCAGTCACCGTTATGATGTGTGTATTTTATTTCCTGATTGAGCAACATCTATTTCAGACTCTTAAAGACAGTTTACAGTTTCCATATGAGTATAAGTATTCCATATAAGTGTTGTGTATGCCATGTTGTTGAATTACATATTTATTTAATCATCGTTTACATAATGAACTGCTTCAAAACGCATGCTGTTAACGAAATCATTGTTGAAACATTTGCAGTTAGCCTACTGTAAAAATAAACACCATACATACCCTGAGGTGTCTCTGGAAGAGAGTGAAGCGTTTGATGATGTTGAGCAGGGGTGGCGAACGTCGGTCCTGGAGAACCGCAGTCCTGCATAGTTTTGCTTCAACCCTAATCAAACACACCTGAACAAGCTAATCAAGGCCTGAAGGGTTACGAGGAAGCTACAGGCAGGAGAGTTTAATCAGGGTTGGAGCTGAGCTCTGCAGGACCGAGGCGATCCAGGACCGGAGTTTGTCACCCCTGCTGTAGAGGAAGAGCTTTCAGACTGTGCATGAACATTTCTGAACATTCAGAGTCTGACAGCGACTTTGAAGAAGACGAGGATGAGATTGAGCGTCAGCTAGTTCCAAAGTGAAGAAGAGCTTTCACCTTTTAATCTGCCTTCACTCTGTCCTCCTCCTCCTGTCTGGGCCTGCTGTTAGTACGCGTGTGTGTGTGTGTGTGTGTGTGTGTGTGTGTGTGTGTGTGTGTGTGTGTGTGCGCACGTGACCTGAATGGGTTAAATTTGAAGTTGAAGTTCAAACAAATAAAAATCAATAGTTATGAAAAATCTTGCTTCATTTGTAAATTTGTTAAATTCTTTCCACTAATATTTTGAATATAATTGATTGAACTAATTTCATGTTTGATATTGTATTTGTTCATTATTTATTTTGTTGGATTTTAGGTGGATGCCCTGCTGCTTTTGGGCTCAGTGATGTTGAATTTAAATGACATGTCAAATAAAGATGTTATCTATCTATATGTTATAATGTTGTTGGGATAATTCGGATCAAAAACTCTCTTTTGGGGAATTGATTCACAATGAAAAGAACCGAATCACCTATATGAATAATTCAGAATTAATATTTAACACCTTATCAACTGTTCGTCCAGCGATACGTCAATATTAGAGTTATCTTATCAATTCTGGTCAGAATATTACTCCCTGGCCAAAGGTAATCATATCATTAATTATATGTTCATTGATATGAGCACGGTAATGTTAACACGATCGACAGTTTAATGCAACAACTTATGAGCATAAAGCACAAGACACAAGTTTAGATGAAAATTAATACATGGCTTTATTGAGCTATTCTAAGACATACAATCTAAACTAATGAAAACACACACATACTCATTCATACAGTTTGCAGGAAAAGGGTGATAATTGTTAGAGGAGTTGAGTCCCAAGCTTCTAGCTTTAGTAGCTATTTCTTAAACCACGACCTGAGAGAATCAATAATTAAACCCTTAGTGTGTCTCTGGCCCGGTTCTAAGCACCTATAGAAGGGTGGGCTGGCAGATATCCCGGGTGGGCTTTTTTTTTTTTTTTGGTTGGGTTTACATTTATTTTTTGCGACCCATATAGGCTACTATAGGCCTACAGCCATTTACATTCAAACAAGTCAAGCCAAGCATAAGAATACTTGTATACAATTGGTCATTTGACTCTATTCTCCATTAAAACACTAGAGGGCACAAAAATTCAGCTCAGCACTTTTCCACACAAACGCTTTTAATTATTGATGCATATTCGCAACGCAAAGTTGATTCTGCACTAATTTGATAGCTAGACCTATATATGGGAGGCTAATTAACTGGTTAACCAACCAACAAGAATTTTAACCAAATAATCGTTTGGTTGAAATAAAAAAACAGGTAAGTCATGAATAAGTCACATTTGATTGCATTCAGAAATAATACCGGTAAATAAAGCGAAATGTTATAATGTACTACAAACATTATAAACACTACAAACATAGCTATAGGTTTTTATATTTCCCCTCACTCCACAACAAATTGTAACGAGTAGGAATATGGTGTGGCCCTTTAATCAAATCAAATCAAAATCAAATCAAATCACTTTATTGTCACTCTACATATGCACAAGTGCAACAGCAGGTGAAATTCTTAGGTGCAGTTCCGAGCAACATAGTAGTCATGACATGACATGTACAACATTTAAGCAACAACAGATTACACATCTGATGTGCACACAATTACTCACAGCACAGTATACACTACAATAAACAATAAATAATTTACACAATGTGAGTGTAGTTCTCACAGCTTTAAACAATATACACATACTTACAATATACATATACTTTAAACAATATACACTAAACATACATTAAACAGTATACATTAAGCTATAATAATAATAATATACAATGCACAGTATACATTATTATTCACAGTAGAGATCCAAAGTGCAATAGATGCTATATGATAATAAATGTGTATATAGTGTGTGTGTATCTACAGTGGGTTGTGCTGAGTGATATTCTCTCCAGTGTGTGTTATGATCCTGATGGATCAGGAGTTAAGTAGTCTGATTGCTTGTGGGAAGAAGCTGTTCTGGAGTCGGCTGGTGCGTGTTCTAATGCTGCGGTACCGTCTGCCTGATGGCAGCAGTGAGAGCAGCCCATGGTTCGGGTGGCTAGAGTCTCTGATGATCCTCTGAGCTCTCTTCACACACCGCCTGGCGTAAATGTCCTGGAGGGAGGGAAGCTCACCTCCGATGATGCAGCTGGCCGTGCGCACTACCCTTTGCAGTGCTTTGCGGTTGCGGGCGGTACTGTTGCCGTACCAGGTGGTGATGCAGCCAGTCAGCAGGCTCTCTATGGTGCTGGTGTAGAAGCGTGTGAGGATGTGGCGGTTCATTCCAAACCTCCTCAGCCGTCGCAGGAAGAAAAGGCGCTGATGAGCCTTCTTCACAACGGCCTCGGTGTGGACGGACCATGACAGTTCCTCTGTAATGTGGACACCGAGGAACTTGAAGCTGCTGACTCTCTCCACCGGTGCTCCATTGATGGTGATGGGGCGGTGTTCTCTCTCATTCCTCCTGAAGTCGACCACCAGCTCCTTGGTCTTGCTGACGTTGAGGGAGAGGTTGTGCTCCTGACACCACCGTGTCAGAGTGTGCACCTCCTCTCTGTAGGCCGTTTCATCATTGTCAGTGATGAGACCTACCACCGTCGTATCGTCAGCAAACTTGATGATGGTGTTGGAGCTGTGGGTTGCCACACAGTCATGTGTGTACAAGGAGTACAGGAGTGGGCTGAGAACACAGCCCTGAGGGGCTCCAGTGTTGAGAGTCAGTGATGAGGAGATGTTACTGCCCATTCTGACCACCTGGCGTCTGTTTGACAGGAAGTCCAGGATCCAGCTGCATAACAGGCTGTTTAAGCCTAGAGCCCGGAGTTTCCCGTCAAGTATGGAGGGCACAATGGTGTTGAATGCTGAGCTGTAGTCTACAAACAGCATTCTCACATATGTGTTCCTCTTTTCCAGGTGTGAGAGAGCAGTGTGAATTGTGGATGAAATGGCATCATCAGTGGAGCGGTTTTTGCGGTATGCAAACTGCAGTGGGTCCAGTGAGGGGGGGAGAACAGAGCAGATGTGGTCTCTGACTAGTCTCTCAAAGCATTTACTGATGATGGGGGTCAGAGCAACAGGACGCCAGTCGTTTAAGCGGGTGGTTTTTGACTGCTTAGGTACAGGCACAGGGAGAGGGAGAGGGACAGGTTAAAAATGTCCGTGAAAACTCCAGCCAGTTGGTGCGCGCACGCTCTGATGACGCGGCCCGGAATGCCGTCTGGACCCGCGGCTTTACGGACATTCACCCGCCGGAAGGATCGGGTTACATCCGCTAAAGATACGGAGAGTGAACTTACCTCTGTATCTTCAGCCGCGAGCTCTCTCTCCGCGAGGGCGGTGTTAGTTCCCTCGAAGCGAGCATAGAAGGTGTTCAGCTCGTCCGGGAGAGAGGCAGCGGTGTTCACGGTGGAGTTTGTGTTCCCTTTATAGTCCGTGATGATGTTAATTCCCCTCCACATGCTTCTAGAGTCGGTGGTGTTGAACTGTCCTTCAATCTTGTCCCTGTACTGGCGTTTTGCTGCTCTGATGGTTTTCCGGAGGGCATAACTTGCTTGTTTATGCTCCTCCGCATTACCGGAGTTAAAAGTGAAGGTCCGCGCGAACATCCTCATTTAGCCACGGCTTCTGGTTTGGGTTCAGCCGAATTGTTTTGGTCGGAACAATGTCTTCTACGCACTTCCTGATGAAACACGTTACGCTATCAGCGTAGACCTCGATGTCGTCATCAGAGGCCGACCGGAACATCTCCCAGTCCGCGTGATCAAAACAGTCCTGTAGCATAGAGTCCGATTGGTCCGACCAGCACTGGATGGTTCTGAGGGCGGGTGCTTCCTGTTTCAGCCTCTGCCTGTATGCGGGCAAAAGGAGAACGGAAGCGTCATCCGATTTGCCGAATGGTGGGCGAGGGAGGGACTTGTAACCGTCCCGGAAAGGAGAGTAACAGTGATCCAGAACTCGGTTCCCTCGTGTGTTGAAGCTAACATGTTGGTGGTATTTAGGTGCAATGCGCTTGAAGTTGGCTTTGTTAAAGTCCCCGGTCACAATAAACGCAGCCTCAGGATGCGCGGTTTCCTGCTCACTCACTGTCCTATACAGTTCCTTTAGTGCCCGGTCTGTGTCGGCTTGTGGGGGAATATACACAGCTGTGATGATGACCGCGGTGAATTCCCTCGGGCCAACCACACAAAGGGTTCCGCTGCCGTGTTTGTAAACAGCGCGTCGTCGTTGAGGAATTTAAAGTCCGGTTTTCGGTGTGCGATTGCCGAACCAATGTCCAAAAGTGTCTGTCTGTCGTACGTAGAAAGGCAGACAACATCCAAGACAAAAAACACAAAAACTATAAACAGAACAAACAAGAAACTACAATGTTTCAGCGGAGCTCGCAACGAAGCAGCCATCCTCGGCGCCATCGCCATCTTACTCGTGCACATGCAATAAGCAATAAACTCTGTCTACTGCCATCTGTTCTCCGTGTCACCTCTGTTTGTAACAATTATATTCATTCATTACACTCAGACTGATATATTTTAAATGTTTATTTCTTTTAATTTTGATGATTATAACTGACAACTAAGGAAAATCCCAAATTCAGTATCTCAGAAAATTAGAATATTACTTAAGACCAATACAAAGAAAGGATTTTTAGAAATCTTGGCCAACTGAAAAGTATGAACATGAAAAGTATGAGCATGTCCAGCCCTCAATACTTAGTTGGGGCTCCTTTTGCCTGAATTACTGCAGAGATGCGGCGTGGCATGAGTCGATCAGTCTGTGGCTCTGCTCAGGTGTTATGAGAGCCCAGCTCTGATAGTGGCCTTCAGCTCTTCTGCATATCGCATCTTCCTCTTCACAATACCCCATAGATTTTCTATGGAGTTAAGGTCAGGCGAGTTTGCTGGCCAATTAAGAACAGGGATACCATGGTCCTTAAACCAGGCACTGGTTGCTTTGGCTCTGTGTGCAGGTGCCCAGTCCTTTTGGAAAATGAAATCTGCATTTCCATAAAGTTGGTCAGCAGCAGGAAGCATGAAGTGCACTAAAACTTCCTGGTATACGGACCTTGGACCTCAGAAAACACAGCAGATCACCCCAAACCATCACTGACTGTGGAAACTTTACACTGGACCTCAAGCAGCGTGGATTGTGTGCCTCTCCTCTCTTCTTCCAGACTCTGAGACCCTGATTTCCAAAGGAAATGCCAAATTTACTTTCATCAGAGAACATAACTTTTGACCACTCAGCAGCAGTCCAGTCCTTTTTGTCTTTAGCCCAGGCGAGACGCTTCTGACGCTGTCTGTTTCATGAGGAGTAAACCCATCTAATGTTTCAATTGCTGGAGCATATAAGCAGCAGCTCACCTTGCTCCGGTAGCAGCTGTTACGGCATCCCTCCACCTCCCCAACTCCACCAACATAATTTAGTAGTCCTGGAGGGGGGTATACCTAAGCTCGAGTTGAAGCTGCTTCCTCGAGCCCCTCTGCAAGCCAAATAGCAAGCCAGACCTCAATAGCTTAAAACTTATATGGGCAAACAAACGTGTGAAAATATGTTCTCACTAATGCAGCAAGTTTGGAGCTCATTATAATTGTCTTGTGTAAGTTTCATAACTTTATTTAGATATGAAAATGTTGACGGAGCACAAATGCTGACCGGGTTACTGCATTCAGAGTGTGTTCCCTATTTCCATTATCTATTTTCCTGGAAAAGTGTTCGCATTAAGCCTGTGCCGAGATATCTTCCTTGAGGTGGCACAGAGGAACATTTCTTGCTTCAAGTGCGAGAGGTCACTCCTGACAGCCTAAGCACAGTCGCCAGTCTTCTGCAATGTTAACCACAAAATTCAAAAACATTACTAAACTCCTCTAAATGTCCAACATAACTGAACATTAAACACTATTAACTATAACAACATCTTTCTTTCTCTTACAGAAAAAAACACATCAAATAGCAATTGAATCCCTAAATTTGCTCTCCTAATGCAGTCTCTTGCATAGCATGCTGGGAACTACAGATCCACTGCCCAGTTAGTTGTCAACAAAAATGATTCATGTAGTTTTAACACAAACAAATTAAGTAAACTTCAGTTTGAAATATATATTAGGTTGATTGAACATTGTCAAAATCACGATCGTTACAGCATTGTTATGCAGATTAGCTTGCGCACGCTCTTACATTAAGTACAGGATTGTTCTCAGTTTAATGCACATCTTAATTATTGAAAATGACTTATTTTAAAACGTAATTCAAAGATATTTGATTTAGTCCAGGTTTGGACCTGCTAGACCTTTTGTCATCTCAGTAAGTAGTAGTACTTTTGACAATAAAACAAAAATATATTAATCAGAGTGTGGCTTATTTTGTTTACATTTTAAGTGTTTTTATGATAACCCCATTGGTATATGGTATTTGGTACGGGGGCCCAGCAAGATGGTTTGTACCCAGGGCCCAAAATGTGGTGCTACGCCCCTGAGCACGGTAATGTTAACACGATCGACCGTTTAATGGAACAACTTATGAGCATAAAGCACAAGACACAAGTTTAGATGAAAAATTAATACATGGCTTTATTGAGCTATTCTAAGACATACAATCTAAACTAATGAAAACACACACATACTCATTCATACAGTTTGCAGGAAAAGGGTGATAATTGTTAGAGGAGTTGAGTCCCAAGCTTCTAGCTTTAGTAGCTAATTCTTAAACCACGACCTGAGAGAATCAAGTAATTAAACCCTTAGTGTGTCTGACTTTTCATCAGCTCGGTCAGAAATGAAAGTTGTACCTGTGTTTCTGACTGCTCTCTGAAGCGCGGGCTCTTTTTGTGAGGAAGGGCTGCGGCGCTGATTGGCTGGCGGGCGGTCGTTGCGTTTGCGGGCTGGACAGCTCTGGATGTTGAGGGTTGGCTCCGCCGGGAAGAGCTTGTCTCCGGTTCCTGGTAGCGCTGAATAAGGCTTCGTCGTTGTTACGCAACAGGCTTTCTCTGCGTCTCAGTATGCCGCTTCTGGATGCACTCACTCTAGGAAGTTTGTCGGCGAGTTTCGAAAGGGTTGTTGAGTTCGGAAGGTGGCTCTTAGCGCTTGTGAAACGTGCAAGAAGATGGCAAAGCCAGCACGAGTCAGCTGTAGCGAGGGTCACTGCAACAAGAAACAAGAAGTCTCAAGCAAAAGGCGAAGTTGACTGTTGATTCCCCTGTCTTAACAGGTCCATTTGGTCCGCCCCTGGAGGTATTTCAGCCAATCAGATATTGTTGTGGGCGGGTCTCCTGCCCAGTTCTCGCATATCATTAGTACATTTACATTTACATTTATGCATTTGGCAGACGCTTTTATCCAAAGCGACTTACATTGCATTCAAGGTACACATTTTTTACATTTTTTTATCAGTTCTTGCTTTCCCTGGGAATCGAACCCATGACCTTGGCATTGCTAGTGCCATGCTCTACTGTTTGAGCTACAGGAAAGCGTAATATATGGTATATTATACAGAACTGTACTCTGCACCGATATATGGGTCATCATTAATCAATTTCAGACATACCAAATAGCACTTATTTCCCATATATGGAGGGCATGATAATAAAGATTATGATGTGATACAAACACTCCACAGATCATATAAGACATACATAATACATTGATACATGTTATCAGGAGATTTCTTAGTGATTTTCCCGGGACTTAAACATATATTTAAAAGAGAACATGCAGATGGGCGGCAATAGAATTGTTTGACCCTGGAAGAACGTCATTGTTCATCATGCATATAGTTAATCCAAATCCCCATTTTGGATCAGTTCATGAAATCATGTTCATTGATTCGAAGTTCCTTTTTTTAGTCCTTGTGTTGGTTACATAGAAGTCTTTTAGTTGGTGTGGCGAGCAGCGAGGCCGAGGACTGTAGTAACGTTTGTTGGCACGGGAAGAAGGAGGCGGGAACCGGCGGACAATCAAAGTATTTAATATAAAAGAAACACAAAATAAAATGGCGGCGACAGCCCCTCACGGTCGACTGCCGCCTACACACACACAAGCACAAAATGAAAATAAAAAGCTGTAGCCCCTCGCGGACGACTGCAGCGAACACATAACAAAAATGTCCAGGCCTGGTCCTCTCTCGTCCCTCACTGTCGTCACTCCTCCTTTATACTCCCTCACTCCTCCGCAAGGGCCGAGATCGCTGGCTCACAGCTGGCGCTCATCCTCTCAGATGAGCGCCGCCTCGTCCCGCCCTCACGGTCCCTCGGCCTCGCTGCTCACCACAGTTGGATTACAAAGAGTCTTTGGGATGTGTGGTCATTGTCAAAGGAGGGGGTGTTCCTGCCCATTGGGATCTCCTGAATGCTTGCTAATGGTCCATTCAGGAAACGTTTAGCACTCTATTGGGTCCTGGTAATCTCATTACTTTATGCAGGGATGATCAATTATGCTGACTACAAGTCTGGTTTTTCCTGGGTTGGATCACAAGTAATCATTGTTTGTGGAACAAAGGAATGTCTGTCTGTTGTTTAACGTGTCCTTGTGAATTGGGTTTGAGATAAGCCTGGCAAATGGACGCCTGGACGTGTGTGTGGACTAGTTTGGCTCCCGGCTGAGTTTCATGACTTGCTGATGAGATGAAGCCAGGGAGTCCCGGGAGGTGAGGTCTCTGTGAAATCCCTGTCTGTTCATGTCTACCCTTACAATATAATGGTGTTTTCTGGAAGGACATTATATAACAGTTTCAAGTTATGTTGGTAACATGTCCCACATTCGGTTTGATGGTGGTCACCCTACTCACAGTTCTCACTCACTCTTCATCTTAAAATGTGTAATTGCACTTCTCCGTGCAAGAATGCTGTTCCGATAAAGCTTTGATTTCTGCTCTAGCTGCATTATAACATTCGTGCAGTGTTTGCTTCTGTCTCGACACAGTTAACTCTAGACAGGACTGGGATGTTTGAATCTGCTGCAGTATTAATACCAATGTAGTCTATAATTTAACAGCGGGAATGACGGCTACATTCGTGCAGTGTTTGCGTGTGTCTCAACAGTTACAAATAAAGCCACAATAAGCTCATGGAGGGAACTAGTCAATCATCTCGATGGATGACGCAGAGGAAACACTGACCAATAAGAGGACAGTTGTACTCGCATGTGACTTCATTAAAAAACATTTGGGTACTCTCTGAAATGTTGCCTTGTGACAACGAACCGAATCAAGAAGAAAATGCAACATTTTAACAAATTAAGTTCTTGTCTCGGAACAAAACAACACATATCATGCAATGTGGCGGATGACTTGAGCAAACCCAGGAAGAGCCTGCGAAGCCTAATAATTCTAGGGAAGTGATAGTCGTTGATTCTGAAAAGGAAACACACATATTAACAGAGAAACTGTGAAGAAATAAATTGAGAAAAATAATCTGGCATCAAAAAACAAATGTGATTATTTTTTTTATTTTTTTTTATTGACAAAAAACAGCAAAATACAAAACTCTCGTAGGAGAGAATATACACATACATGTAATTACAAATGTTGTCAAAATACAAAAGTTAATAACTAAACAGAAAACAACAACAAAACAAAAACAAAACAAAATAAAAGGGGCTATTTAAAAATACAAGTCAATGTCAAAAGGCTATTTTCAAATAGTCCTTTTTTCTCTTTTTATCTTATACACACAATTCTGATTTTATATCACATAATTCAAATCTGATTATCATACAATTCTGACTTTACACAAACAAATGTGGTTTCTGATATGTAATGATTCATGTACAGTCAGATGTTCTTTGTCTGTGTATCAGTAAATCAAACCAGTGACTAAACGCTCAACTTCACATTGTTTCTCTTAGTAGATGAAAATAATCTGTGATTTAAACTGTGATTAAATGATATATAGAAAGCAATCAAAGAACTGGAGCTGTCAATCAAACAGCGTGAGTTTATCAGTGACTGAGTTCTGGACAAGAACCAAAACTCCCATTATAATCAGCGAATCAGATAGTAAATATTATGCGTAATAGTATGCGTATTAGTATGCGTATTAGTATGCGTATTAGTATGCGTATTAGTATGCGTATTTGGCGTGCTGTCCGAGGAGAGGGCTCCGAACTCGGTATTGGGCCCGAACCCAGAGTACTCCCCCCATATCTCTGCTTAGGGAGTAACCAGGTGAGTGTGAGGGAGACGGGGTGGTGGAGGGATGCTGAAAACCTGTCAATGAACTTTGGTGAGTTGACTGGGTATTTATACATAGACAGTAAAAGAAAGGGACACAGCGACCCCATAGGCTTTGACGGGGGAAAAGTGAAGTCAGTTAGAAGCATCACTTCCTGATGGCTGAGCGTACATCGTTATCCTATTCTTTACAAAAACGGCTTCTACGGGGAGATAGTGTAAGATACAAGGTAATGGAGCATTTATACATTGTCGTGTTTCTTTAGAAATAAACAATGGACAAATGGAGTCTTTAAACGCCTCAGATGTAAAGATATTCACTGTCAAAGTGACGCCAAAATGAATGGGAGTCAATGGGATGCTAACAGCAGGTGCTGGCTTGGTTAGCAATGGCTGCCCCTATGGAAGGTACACTTTCCGGGTGCTGGATTACCCCCTTGTATTTATATAGTCCTCCACTTGGGCTGATTGCTGACAGCTGGTTAGAATGACAATGATTGGATAGATCATTTGAACGTGCTCCTCCAGAACTTTGTTAATAAAACATCACATTGTATTTGTATCACTTCTAAAATTCAGTCTCATGGTTTCTTTCACTGCATAACAACAGATTGTAATAATTTCACTTTTGGGCCCAAACAAGGGACGCCAATTATGTAGTGATTTTACCTTCGTCCATCCAAGGACGTTAAGTAAGGTAGTGATTGGTACTCACATCACCGCAGACGTTGTGATTTTTGGATCACACGTCACGTAAGGTGTGGTTATGAGTACATCAGATGACCACCTTCCCCCTCTCTTAGTTTGGGACACTAATCAAGGTTTTTTTACCTCGGCTCTATGAGAATGCTCCAAACGAGAGGCGGTTCAATCATTTTAGATTGAATGTAAAGTGGGGAGAGTTGGTCAGCTGATTTATCTGAAAGATTGGTGAGATTTCTAACTTGTAGAGCCTTTTCTGTATTATCAGCACAAGTAAGACAATTGTAATAAAATAGATTTTATTAACAAAAGATAAACAAGAATAACTAACACCACTACTAAATGAATACAATGAATGATAAAAGAATAAAGTGCATAAGATATATAAAATACATGTGATTAAGTTGAGTGTGGCTATGGAAGAGTTGCGTTATCTTATGGAAAGATAAACGGTTGTTTCTCTGAAACTAAGTGAAGAACCTTATTATGCATCAAACAAATAACGAAAGATTATTTGTTATTAACTAGCATCAGTTAATTACATCTAATGTAAATTAGAAAATCATATACTGATATATACAACAATGCCAAGGTTTCTGGAAAGAGGTTTGGTTAAGTGATATTTACGTTCCACTTGGTTGAGTAAGCAGTCCGATGGAGCAGTTCTTCCACTGGTTGTGCTGGGTGACAATGCAGTGGGAAAGGAGCTGGAATCCGTTTCAACAGTCTTGAACACGAAGATCTGTGGGATGCTGATCTCCTGGAGCACCAAAGGGTCCTAAAATCTGGAACACGCAGATGAGGCCCTGAAGTAGGTGCAGAAGGTCCTTAATCTGGAACACGCAGACGAAGGAACCTCGAAGTGAAGGTTTGCTCTCCTGAGCTTAACCTTGTTGCAAATGTCTCTGTGTGTCTTCTGACTCTGTGGGTCAGACACTCAGGACTTGGTCAATCCGCTTTGGTCTCTCTGGCATGGAGACTCGGGACATGCTGTAGTCTCGCTGGACTAAAACTCTGAACGTAGCGGTTGTTAATGTCTCTTTCCTCACAGGCTGGAGGCTCAGAACGTGGTCGTATCTGTTGCTGCCTCACAAGCTGTAGACTCAGATCCTTGGATCTTTTGTTGTCTCTCTGGATGAACCAGAGGCTCAGAACTTGGTTGCTCTGTCACAGTCTTATCCTCGCGGGACAGACTCAGAACTTGGTGAACTGTTTGTCTCGCTCAAGGAGAAACTCAGAACATTACGGTGTATCTGTTATGTCTCTCTTGAAGGGAGACTCAGAACAAGGTGTGTCTGTTGAAAGGGTACCTTTATCCTTTTCCGAATAGGAGGAGATTGCAATTTGGCGCTTCTCCATTCCAGTGTTGCGATTGGCTGCTGGCATCAGAGGGGGTCCACAGGGAGACTCACCCTCCTTTCTCCTGTGAAACTCATTTGCATACTGTACACAGTTAGAAGTCTTTAAAGTGTCTTTAAAGTTTACCAATGCATTTCTCACTTTCCAAACCACCATCAGAATACCCTTGGCAATATTCTAAACAAATAGAAACCAAACATGATGGGTAAAGATTGAACTGTTCATTCATTTGTTCATTAACAGTTGATTCTGTGTAAGATGTTGCATTACAAATAGCTGTCACTGAGAATACTTATTTCTCTGAATAAGTATGAAATGGATGTGTGTAGTTTACATCAGTCTTAAGGTTTCCAAACATAGTTATAACTGGATTTGGATAGATCATTTTGGTCTTTCTTTCACCCACTACTGCTGAGGTCCTGTGGAATTTTTATGGCAGTCATAGACCAGGACACTAGGGGTTTGGGTGAAGGGCAGAAACTGCATGTGGACCAATGAGATGTCTTGTCCTTCCTAGGCTTGGTACAAGAGGTGGTCCTTTTGGCCTCTAAGAGGTGTCTGGCTGTTGTCCAAGCATCTTTATCTGATGGCGTTGGACAGTTTGTTTGTGTCAGTCTACCAAGATCCAATCAAAATGTAGCAAACCTTTGTCCACTGTTATGGACAGAGAGGGGCCCGGCCATAAACTGGGCCCTGGAATGTGCTGTCCACTACAAGATCATGACAATGAAAAATACACAAGACTTTACTTTAAGTATTTTAAATGAACCAGACAAGCTAAAAATGCAAAACATATCGCACATGTCAAAAGTAATGGGCTTAAACCGTGATTCGGCCTACTTGTAATGTTGGGATTCGGCCTGTTCGTAATGTTGGGATTCGGCGTGTTCGTAATGTTGGGATTCGGCGTGTTCGTAATGTTGGGATTCGGCGTGTTCGTAATGTTGGGATTCGGTGTGTTCGTAATGTTGGGATTCGGCCTGTTCGTAATGTTGGGATTCGGCGTGTTCGTAATGTTGAGATTCGGCGTGTTCGTAATGTTGGGATTCGGCGCGTTAGTAATGTTGGGATTCGGCCTGTTCGTAATGTTGGGATTCGGCGCGTTAGTAATGTTGGGATTCGGCCTGTTCGTAATGTTGGGATTCGGCGTGTTCGTAATGTTGGGATTCGGCGTGTTCGTAATGTTGGGATTCGTCGTGTTCGTAATGTTGGGATTCGGCGCGTTAGTAATGTTGGGATTCGGCCTGTTCGTAATGTTGGGATTCGGCCTGTTCGTAATGTTGGGATTCGGCGTGTTCGTAATGTTGGGATTCGGCCTGTTCGTAATGTTGGGATTCGGCGTGTTCGTAATGTTGGGATTCGGCGCGTTAGTAATGTTGGGATTCGGCCTGTTCGTAATGTTGGGATTCCTCATACTTGTAATGATGGTATTTATCATACTTGTAATGTTGGGATTCTGCTTGTCTGTAAACAATTGTTTATGTCTCCAAACTGGAATTGAAGTCTGTCGTGGAGCCACACCATCTAAACAGAGTTTAAACCAGCCTATAGGCATCAGTTTTAGACATTCAGGTGTGAGCTTGAGACAGACAAAACAAAACTCTTTTTTACACCGAGAGCATGTAATGTTTTTGCATTTCTCAGAGCTGTGATTGAGCAGCAAACCACATGTTGGACAAGCACGAACAGCTGGACACACGATATTTCCAGCTCCTTTTAAAGTAATATTTGCACATTCTCTGAGCAGATCCAGCTCTTTGTTGGTGCATCCGTCATTCTCACATCTATCAGATCGAGGACGATGGCCTTTCCACTCTCTCAAACACTGCCAGCAGAACTCAAAGGTTTTTTTTTTGTTTTCAGAGCAAATGGTGCAACACACGCTGAGATTAGACGGGTCTGATCTCTCGATGATCCAGTCACAACCAGGACACTGGAAGAGACAGAAAGAGCATTTTAAAATAATGAATAATCCCATTAAAGTCATGTGTGTATGCACTATTGTTCATTACTGACCTTTTTGCCGTGTTTTAGGTTGATGTTAGTAAGTTTTATAGAAGACAGAAAGGAAAAGTTGTACCTTTTCCAGAAAGTATTGGTGATAGTGATTAGCCTGGTCTTACGGGCTCTCGTACATTTCATTTGTACATGAGTCTGGCCACTCTCCATTGACAAGCGTTTACTTCCTTGAAGGCGGGAACTCTGTTGAAGTTTAAAACTATTGGATCGGCCAAGAGTCACTCTGGATCTGCATAACCAATCGCTAACGTTTGGTCGTGATGTCTCGCACTCGCATCTTTCCCCGCCGCCATTACTGAACTACACCTCAAACTAGCGCACAACATCAACGCCATCGCTCTAAGCCACGCCCTCTGTTCGCTGATTGGACCGGTAAAAAATTGTTCGGGAGTAAACCTAAGCATATACAGCAGTCCCAAACTGAAGGAAAATGAAAAGTATGTAGGAGGACGGAGCCAGGCTAGATAGTGATGGAAGCGCATCAGAAAATAATGTCATAAGAAAGGAAGAAGTTGAGGATCAAGGAGGATAGAATTATTGAGGGTGATGGCAGATAGGAAGAATACAACACATATAGATAGATTCACACACTGACAAACAAATGCTCCAACAATGATGAATAAACAGGTCAAAACCAAGTTACATGTGGAAAGTGTGGGGCTTGATTTTCACTTGTTCTACAATCATTGATTTGGATTTCAACAATGTTTAAGTTTTTGAATGTATTTTTTAAACACTAAAGCCCCATTCACACGGGATTATTATTATCTGGGGACCTCATGTGATTTAGAAATCACCCACATCTGAATTTCGCGTGGCGCGTTCACACGGGATAAGCAAAGCCTGTCATTTTACTTGTATTTACTGACTCATCTCCTGGATATGATGTCAAGACTTGTAAATGTTTGTTGTTATAGATATAGCTGTATGATATCGGCTATCATAAACAACAGTTCCTCACAGCGTGCTGCTGTTCTCTAGGCTTATTGCGATCGCCTACATCTCTTTCCCACCGTCGTTTTGATTTTTCATAGTAATAAAGATGATTTAGTTCAGTTAGAGAACAGACGTTACAATTAAAAACTGAACAGAGCACAGACCAGCAGCAGAATCCGATTTCATTCATCACAAGAGTGAGGAGCTGACAGACAATATGACGGCGGAAGATATGGGTTAATGTGAAAGCTGTTTAAGCGAGCTTGTCATTATGCTGTTCTGTTTTTATGTTTTTCATTAAGAATAATATCGAACACACCTTTCAAGCAATTCACTCCCAAATTGGCTCTAATTCTAAAGTGAAAGTATAATGTGCACGGCCGCACAGGCATTCATTCGTGTGTGTGAGTGTGTGTGTGTGTGTGTGTCTGTGTGTGTGTGTGTGTGTGTGTGTGTGTGTGTGTGTGTGTGTGTGTGTGTGTGTGTGTGTGTGTGTGTGTGTGTGTGTGTGTGTGTGTGAGGCCAACCCCTTGAAAGTCACACACACACACACACACACACACACACACACACACACACACACACACACACACACACACACACACACACACACACACACACACACACACACACACACACACACACACACACACACACACACACACATACTCACACACTCACACACACACACACACACACACACACACACACACACACACGTAGCCTATTGTGTCAGACACGATGACTCTTTGAAATTATTTTCATATTCCTTTGCGATTGTGTTCATGTTTTTCCGCTGATCAGTTGTGGACCATGGATTCTTGTTTACTTATTTACTTTTCCTGTCTGGCCAAAATAAACTTTCATCTTGATTTATCTTGTATTATTCTGAAATCATTAGTCTAGTATGGATCGATGTGGAGTCCTTTATTACCACAAAATCTTAATACCGAGGATGGCACGACTGAAGCATGGAGCGCAGAGTACGGGATAATCTGATTCCTGACTATCACTGGATTAGCAGCTGCAGTATTACTGTTGAGTGAGCATAAGCAACCACTTATGGTAAAATATCCACTCTGCATCCTCTGACTAATACCAGAAGTAACCATTTTGTGAACGCGAGGGCCGGACGCGTCTGTTTCTGTGCGATATCGGGTCTCTTGATGAACGAATATGAAAAATAAGAGATAGTAAGAAAATCAACGATCTAAAGTAACTAATCTTAAGATCAGCTGATAAACTCTAAACATGACACACTTTATGGAGTCACATAAAATTGGAGTCAGATCAAATTATTCATGGAGTCAGATCTAAAACTAGATATCAATAAATTAAGTGAATTTAACAAAAATGCTGAAAAGACATATACGAAGACTCCCTTCAAACCAGCTGCTGGATTTCGCCATTGAGCCCGCGGGCCGGCTTACAGTATATTAAAATAGAAAACCATTATTGTAATAATATTTCACAATATTGCTGTTTTTGATAATAAAGTGCTTTCACGTGTTTCTCCAGCCCTCACTTCACATAATAGGCCTGTAGTGCTCGTGGCTCTTGGGGTTTGTTAACTTTGATAGTTTCATGAAATAATAAACGGTGTATCAATATACATAAATACCAGTGACTTTAACACTTACCATTAATGCGACTTTTGCTGCTGCTGGTTTTGTGCAGGGATTTGTTTGTTGTCAGTTAAAATCCATTTTGTCAGTGATGCGATTTATAAAGACAAACCGCAGGAAATCGTTCCACAAACATTAGTTCTTCTGTCCATGTCATTTTCAACCCATTTATGAATAAGAACAGAAATGGCCGCTCCACTTCACATCGCCCAATGGAATTTGAACTTGTTCTGCCAGATCACGATTGGTTGGTGTATTTACATGACAAATGGGCATTGATGAATTATGTAGTATTTTAAAATATATAATATATAGATTTTTAATTAAATCAACACATTAGATTTGATTATTGTTGAAATTTTTTTTTTATTTTTCCCCTGTAGGGCCACAGACGCTCTCTGAAAGAACCATAAATTGAAAGAACCAGAAATTGTTTGTTACTATTGTACACATTGTCATGTTATTATAATGCAATTTATTTAGTTTTATTGACCACGATATTATCATTGATATTTGTCTGAGACGGGCACTTTTGAATCATTGTGAAAAAGGGCAGGGGCTCGAGCACCCAAAGCCCTTAGAGTCCAGAGGGTTAAAGCTAGGCCTCCTCCAGAACACATGAATGCACAGGTTGCACACAGCCAAAGCAGATTCAGCAAAGCCTCATAAAAGATGCCGTGATGCTCAGTGACTGCATAGCTGATGACATGTGATGTCTGCGCTTGCAGGGTGGACATATATAGAATGTTTTATACTTAGACCACTTCTGTTATTAATCAGGATGTGAAAAGTGTTTCAACCAGAATAACAAAGTGTTTATGAAAAAAAAAATTTGCGTACTCCACCTTAATTTATGCCTATTGAGTAAATGTAAAGGAAGAATACTCACATTCTTGATGTCGGCTACCTTTCTGGTTGCGTTCTTGGCAAGAGTTTCCTCAAAGTATTGCTGTTCTTCAGGTGTGAGTTTGGCTAGCATACGCACTTCAGGGTAAGTCCACTGTTTGTCACACACAGGGCATTTCAGCTCGGCTTTACCCTGAAAATGATCAAAAGAGCAGTGTACTGAGTCAACAAATGTTGATTTAAAGATGAGTTTACATCATTTTCTCATACCAAAGCATTTTACTGTCTACTCAAAATGCATATTATGAAGAAAAATGATCAGGGCAGAAATTAGCATATTACTGTTAAACCATTGTATATACAGAATCAGAAACAGAAAGCGTCTTGAGACTTTGACTAAGTAGGGGGAAGAGAGCTTCTCTTTAGTGATGCTCAGGTGTTTTCATCTTGCTCCCTATCTGCCAGTCACTTTGACAGTGTGTTGATGTGATAACACTAGAGGCTTCACTTGGGAGCCCACGCCATCTCTGATATTTCAGTAAAGGCCAATGGGAATTGGTGAGTGGAATGCCACTTCACAGATAATGGGTATAAAATGAGGTGGCCTGCATCCATTCATTCAGATTTATTCTTCCGAGCCAAGTGGTTGGACATGCAATCGCTCTTTACATTCACCTCTACAAAAGAAGGAAAACGGCTCGGGTTATGTCTATAACCCTTGTTCCCTGAGAAGGGAACGAGCACTGCGTCGGAACGACATTTTGGGGATGCTCCCTAAGCATCAGCGAATCTGAAGTCTGAATAGAAACTAAACCAATCCGATTGGCGTGCGTGATGACGTCACTGTGACGGCATACCCGGAAGTATAAAAGGGAAGCCGGCGCATTGAAGCGGCAGCTATTGCTCTGAAGCATGCGCTCCAGGCGTGCCGAGGTGTGGTGACGCGACGCAGTGCTCGTTCCCTTCTCAGGGAACAAGGGTTATATACATAACCCGAGCCGTTCCCTTTCGAGGGAACTCCCACTGCGTCGGAACAACATTTTGGGGAACGAGTACCCACTAGCCCACACCGAGGGTAGCGCCTGCCCTAGTGTGAAGCCGGAGACCGGGCACAACTAGGACTGGAGTACCCTAGCGCCAGGCGCAGTAGGGAGATGCAGGCTATAAAACCTGATAAAGGTGTGTGGGGTAGCCCACCCAGCCGCCTCGCAGATATCCTGCATGGGGACCCCAGAAAGGAGGGCCACCGAAGAGGCCATGCCTCTGGTGGAATGAGCCCTCACGGCCATAGGTGAAGGCAAATTGCGCACCTGATAAGCCGCGGTTATCGCCTGGACAATCCAGTTACTGATTGTATGGGTAGACGCAGGCAACCCTTTCTTGGGTGAACCAAAACACACCAAAAGCTGCTGAGATCTCCTCCACTGCGCAGACTTCTCCAGATACACTCTGAGAGCCCGAACTGGGCAGAGCAGGTGAAGTCTCCCTTCTTCCGCCGTCACGTGAGGCGGAGGATGGAATGCCTGAAGAACCAAAGACCTGGCCACCCTTGATGGAACTTTGGGCATATAGCCCGGCCTAGGGTGCAAGATGGCTTTTACTCCCCCAGGGGCGAACTCCAGGCAAGTCGGCGTTATTGCCAAGGCCTGGAGGTCCCCCACTCTTTTTAGCGATGTAATCGCCAGGAGAAAAGCTACCTTCAGGGTCAGGTTCTTTGGTTCCGCCGACTCCAATGGCTCAAAGGGGGCCTCAGCCAAACCTTTGAGAACCACTGCCAGATCCCAGATTGGAACTCTGGAACGAGCCGCAGGCCTCATCCTCCGAGCCCCACGGAGGAACTGTACAACCAACTGGTGCCTACCCAAAGGCCCATCACCCAAAGGAGTGTGGAAAGCCCCAATGGCAGCCACGGACACCTTGAGTGTGGACGGGGTTAGACCCGCAGAGAAACGATCTTGGAGAAACTTCAGCACTGAAGCCACCGGCCAGTTAACTGGGTCCACCTCACGCTCCCTGCACCAAGTGGCAAACACATTCCACTTGAGGCTGTACAGTCTCCTCGTAGACGGAGCCCTGGAACTGAGTAAGGTCTCTATCACCTCTGCCGACAGGCCAGCCTCTAGGTACAGCCAAAGCGGCCGTCCATGACCGCGCCCCAACCAGTGAGGGAGGCGTCTGTTGAAACGGATTTCCGGCAACAGGACGCTCCCAACACTGGCCTCTGGGACAGAAACCAAGGTTTCTTCCATATGACTAGGGAACGAAGGCACCTGTGCGTTACCCTGATCATACGGAAATGATTCCCTCTGGGGGAAAACCCCTTGGTTTTCAGCCACCACTGTAGGGGTCTCATGTGCAGCAGGCCAAAAGGTATCACGTTGGACGCTGCTGCCATGTGCCCCAGCACTCTCTGAAAGTGCTTCACAGTGATGCTGTGGCCTAGCCTTATTCCTGAGACCATCGCCAGTATGGTCTCGACCTTGCGCGGGAGACAGTGGTGCCCGCATCATCGTCGAGTCCCATACGATCCCTAGGAATGTAGTCCTCTGGGACGGCATCAACACACTCTTCACTGTGTTGAGTCTCAGCCCCAAGCGCCTTATGTGGGCCAGAACGACATCTCGATGCCGAACCGCCATCTCGTACGACTGGGCCAATATGAGCCAGTCGTCGATATAATTCAGCACACAGATGCCCTGAAGTCTCAATGGAGCCAGAGCTGCATCCATGCACTTCGTGAATGTGCGTGGGGAAAGAGCTAGACCGAAGGGAAGCACTCGATATTGGTACACCTCGCCCCCAAAAGCGAACCTCAAGAACTTCCTGTGACATGGAAGGATGGAGATATGGAAGTATGCGTCCTTTAGATCTATCGTGACGAACCAGTCCTCGGGCTGGATCTGACTCACGATGATGGGAACCGTGAGCATTTTGAATCTGAATCTCCTCAGAGACGATTCAAATACCTTAGGTCTATAATCGGACGCAACCCTCCATCCTTTTTGGGAACTATAAAGTACCGGCTGTAGAACCCGGACTCCCTCTCAGGCAGAGGAACGCACTCTATGGCTTCCTTCGCCAGCAAGGATTTTACTTCTAGTTCCATTACCCGAACCCGCTCTGGTACCACTGCGGTCCAGTTCAACCCCCTGAAGCCTGGAGGAGTTCGACCAAACTGCAGTCTGTAACCTTTCTCTACAGTACGCAGGACCCATGTAGAAATATTCGGAAGGCATTTCCATGCGCCGAGATAATCTACTAAGGGAACCAGCCTCTCGAGGCTGGCGTCGGGTGTTACACGAGCCTCGTCCCCAACCCCCTGAAGCGGATGACCGGCAGGAAGTGGTTGGGAACGATTCTCTGTGTGCGGATGCGCGAGCTGCCCAGCCACAGGTCTTTCCAGAGGCGGCTGGAGCAGCATGCGTTCGCGGGAAATCGATGTGGCCTGAAGCGTCATAGACGGCGGGATTACCACATCGATTTCCCCAGAGCGCCGCAGAGGAAGCAGCCTCGGTTGCCCCTCTGCGGGGGGGACCGCTCTCAGAAGTCCTGCCGCAGCTAGGACTTCTTCCCAGCAGCCTTCCGCGCCTGGATTACGCTCCTCAGGTCGCCTCTAGGAGCGGAAGGCTGCTGGTGGGTCTGCTGGAGAGAGCGCCGCCTCTGTTGCCAAGCTCCCGGAGGAGGGGCTCTAGAGGCGACGCTCTCCTTCTGCACCTGCCGGTGCGAGGAGCTGGTAGACGGCTGAGGCTGCCCCCTAGGGGCCGCCTTCCCCGGCTATGAGCGGCGAGGGACGAACTGACGGAAGGCTGCTGACTGATTTTTCGCCTCCTGGTATTTGGCGACAACGGTCTCAACCGCGCCGCCAAATAGACCCGAAGGCGAAATCGGGAAGTCCAGGAGAAAGGACTTATCCCTCTCCTTCATCCCCGACAAATTCAGCCAGAGATGCCTCTCCACAGTCACCATGGACGCCATGGAGCGGCCGATAGCACGGGCCGTCTCCTTGGTGATGCGGAGAGACAAATCCGCAGCCTTCCTCAACTCTAAAATATCCTCCGGAGAGGGACCCTCGCCCTCATCGAGCTCCTTGAGGAGGTCAGCCTGGTAGGCCTGCAAGATCGATAATGTGTGCAGGGAACTACCAGCCGCCATATAAGCCTTGCCCACCAAGGATGAGGTATCCCGACAGGGCTTGGTGGGCAGCACCGGGGCTTTGAGGGACGATGCAGAGTCGGGCAAAAGATAGCTCGGGAGAGCTTCCTCCACCCGAGGCATCGTCCCATACCCCGCCTCGCGTGCCCCCAGCACGTTGGAATAATCCACCACTGGAGGATTGGAAACACGCGAGGAGTAGGGTTTCCTCCAAGATCTACACACCTCGGTGTGCAGATCTGGGAAGAACGTCAAGCCCCGGCGAGGGGTTTGAACCCGGCGAGAAAGGAACCGGTCGTCCAGCCTACTGGGTGGCTGAACTTCCGGCACTTCCTGTGGCCAATCGATGTTTAATTTGGCCACCGCACGGGTCAACACCTCAACCAGCTCCTCTTGGGCGGGTGGATGAAGCGATGAAACAATTCCTGCTTCTCCACCCGCCCCGATGCCACCCTCGTCCGGCTCTTTGGAACCGGAGAGGATGAGCATCGGATCCTCGACCCCGGGGGAAGAAGCCGCAGCGCGGGCTTCCACACGGGGAGGAAGATCCTCGGAACTGTCAGACGAGGATTGGAAAAGTGCCACAGCAGTCCCAAAACCTTCTGACAAGTCCCGTTGTGAACCCCATGATCTGCGACGCCGAGCCGCCTCAGCGACCGCGGGTCCAGAACCATGGGGCTCACGAGGCTGGCCGGCCTCATCAAACACGGCCAGCCAAGAGCGGAGCAGTCTGAGCGGGAGCAGCTCGCAATGTTGACAGGCCCTCCCTCGAGAGCCGCCCGAGCATGCTCCACACCCAGACAATGCACACAAAGCAGGTGTGCATCCGAGCCAGAAATATAGCGGGGGCACGGATGCACACACTGCTTGAACTCACTCATCTTTTTCACACACACTCCTTGGACAGACAACAGTAAATAGACAGACTTTGAAACACAGAGCGCAATGCTGAAGAGCAATAACTGCCGTTTCAATGCGCCAGCTTCCCTTTTATACTTCCGGGTATGCCGTCACAGTGACGTCATCACGCACGCCAATCGGATTGGTTAAGTTTTGTATTCAGACTTCAGATTCGCTGATGCTTAGGGAGCATCCCCAAAATGTCGTTCCGACGCAGTGGGAATTCCCTCGAAAGGGAACCTAATCTGCTGGTGTACACAGGCTTTACAGCAGTCTCCAGCACAGCCTGCTCTACTAAGGGGCAATCGTGGCCTAATGGTTAGAGAGTTGGACTTGTAACCTGAAGGTTGCAGGTTCGAGTCTCAGGTCCGGCAGGAATTGTTGGTAGGGGAAGTGAATAACCAGTGCTCTCCTCCATCCTCAATACCACGACTGAGGTGACCTTTGAGCAAGGCACCAAACCCCCAACTGCTCCCCGGCAATATGGCTTGGATGGGTTAAATGCAGAGCACAATTTCCAAGTATGGGTCACCATACTTGGCCACACTTCACTTCACTACTGTCTCCACAGCAGGAAGATGATGCCACCTGAAATATCACCCAAAAAAGAGAATCTTTTGAGTCACAGCCAGTGGTACCCAAATTCTCAATAAGTTCCTCTATCTCTGGGTCCCAAGAGGACATTCATGGTGGTGGACGGTGCAGAACCAGACCACTCTCTTCCTCCTCTTCTATCGCCAGTGGGCAGTTCAAGGGCGCAACCAAGCCCTTTCATGCACCCTCTGCTAGGGTTGGGCATCGAGAACCGGTTCCAACTTGGAACCGTTTAAAAAATAACGATGCCATTGGAATCGTTTAGAAATTTTGTTTTCGATTCCGATCATCGGTTCCAAACGCGCAAGTTTTCGGAAGTGCTTGCCGCGCCCGTTTGTTCTGTTGCAGCCATGGAGCACGGTAAGCGTCGCTCAAAAGTGTGGTTTTATTTCACTTTTTAAAAAAAAGCCTGGGTCGGCACAGTGCAACACATATGACAAACTTATTTCTTGCACGGGAGGATGCACTACAAATATGAGTGTAGCGTGTTTGAAATGCTGCGCAGGTCTGTCCTCCTCGGGAAACCCTGCGCTAACCAACGTTATTAAAGGGATAGTTCACCCTGAAATGAAAATAAAGCCTTCTTTTACTTACCCTGATGTTGTCCCAGTGCCCTATGTCCTATGACATTTAAAATACTGTTCCTGCACGCGCTCCTATGGCAGTGAATGGCGATCAGCTAAAACATTACACAAAACAAACAAATGTATCACGCAACGATACAGGGAGACGCGCGCCATATGGAAAGTGTTCAGGGGCACACTATAAGGTTTTGCCAGAAAGAAACCGTATTATTCAGTCAAAACACTGAGCTCGGCCGTTATTCTGAGCGCGCTCCTCTGTGTGCACTATGAGCCGTAAGCAGCCGCCAGCGCTCATGCCTACTATAATAACTCGCACTGTTGTCATTGCACCCACGATAAGCACACACACACACATAACCATTTCACGAGTTCACACTTACATATAATTTATGGAGAGAAGTTTAACTGCGTATTTGGCGTGCTGTCCGGGGGAGGGCTTCGAGCTCGGAATTTGGCCCGAACCCAGAGTACCCCCCGTGTATGTAAGTGGTTGATGAATAAAAGTGGTGAAAAAGGGGTGGTGGAGGGTTGCTGGAAACTGTCAATGAACAGAGGTAAGACTGCTGCGTGTATATATATACCTCTTACTGTTGATTAGCTGAGTGCTCTCCACCTGTGTCAATTATCTGACGTGCTCCTCCCGAACTATGTTTATAAAACATTATTTCACGAGTTCACACTTACATATAATTTATGGAGAGAAGTTTAACTGCGTATTTGGCGTGCTGTCCGGGGGAGGGCTTCGAGCTCGGAATTTGGCCCGAACCCAGAGTACCCCCCAAAAATGTTAAAGCATAGGACAGCCGCCTGGCTAAATACCCCCCAAAAACAGAGCTTTGGCGGGCTGGCATTTGAGAAAGGCCTGGTTGTTTGACCGGTAGGCCCCTGAGGGTGGTTGTGGCGCATCGTGCCGGGGGATTGCCTGCAAGAGAAAACGGGAAAAAAGGAAATATGGGAGAGGCAACAATATTAAAAACATTATTAAACACTTCCTTACTGCGTGGAAACTTCTTACTCTGCGTGGAAACATCAACTCTTTGTACTGCGTGGAAACTTTCCGCTCTTTCGTACTGCGTGGAAACTTTCCGCTCTTTCGTACTGTGTGGAAACTTTCCACTCTTTCATACTGCGAGGAACTTCCTCTCTTTCGTGCTGCGTGGAAACTTTCCACTCTTTCATGCTGCGTGGAAACTTTCCACTCTTTCGTACTGCGAGGAACTTCCTCTCTTTCATACTGCGAGGAACTTCCTCTCTTTCATACTGCGTGGAAACTTTCCACTCTTTCATACTGCGAGGAACTTCCTCTCTTTCATACTGCGAGGAACTTCCTCTCTTTCATACTGCGAGGAACTTCCTCTCTTTCATACTGCGAGGAACTTCCTCTCTTTCATACTGCGAGGAACTTCCTCTCTTTCATACTGCGTGGAAACTTTCCACTCTTTCATACTGCGAGGAACTTCCTCTCTTTCATACTGCGAGGAACTTCCTCTCTTTCATACTGCGAGGAACTTCCTCTCTTTCATACTGCGAGGAACTTCCTCTCTTTCATACTGCGTGGAAACTTTCCACTCTTTCATACTGCGAGGAACTTCCTCTCTTTCATACTGCGAGGAACTTCCTCTCTTTCATACTGCGTGGAAACTTTCCACTCTTTCATACTGCGAGGAACTTCCTCTCTTTCATACTGCGAGGAACTTCCTCTCTTTCATACTGCGTGGAAACTTTCCACTCTTTCATACTGCGAGGAACTTCCTCTCTTTCATACTGCGAGGAACTTCCTCTCTTTCATACTGCGTGGAAACTTTCCACTCTTTCGTACTGCGAGGAACTTCCTCTCTTTCATACTGCGTGGAAACTTTCCACTCTTTCGTGCTGCGAGGAACTTCCTCTCTTTCATACTGCGTGGAAACTTTCCACTCTTTCGTACTGCGAGGAACTTCCTCTCTTTCATACTGCGTGGAAACTTTCCACTCTTTCGTACTGCGAGGAACTTCCTCTCTTTCATGCTGCGTGGAAACTTTCCACTCTTTCGTACTGCGAGGAACTTCCTCTCTTTCATACTGCGTGGAAACTTTCCACTCTTTCGTACTGCGAGGAACTTCCTCTCTTTCATACTGCGTGGAAACTTTCCACTCTTTCATACTGCGAGGAACTTCCTCTCTTTCATACTGCGTGGAAACTTTCCACTCTTTCGTACTGCGAGGAACTTCCTCTCTTTCATACTGCGTGGAAACTTTCCACTCTTTCGTACTGCGAGGAACTTCCTCTCTTTCATACTGCGTGGAAACTTTCCACTCTTTCGTACTGCGTGGAAACTTTCCACTCTTTCATCCTGCGAGGAACTTCCTCTCTTACATACTGCGTGGAACTTCCACTCTTACGGATGGCGTGGAAATGTTCCACTCTTTCGAGCTGTGAGGAACTTCCCCCTGTGCTGCGTCCATGGAAACTTTCCATTTCTTACTGGAGCCTGAGAACATAAGGAGGAAAATATGAGTGTTTGATCGGGATATTCTCACTGTGTACTAGTCAATAAGGGTTTGGTGGGCTTTTTTGATGTGGAACCGATTGGTCCTGATATAGCTTTGGAAAGCGTCGGAAGACCATCTCCCGAGAGCTTGGATCTGCTGTTGGGAGAGGCCTTTTTGGGCTGCTGAGGTTGCTGCCCCAATGCGGAAGGAGTGACTTGAAAAGTTCTTTGCTGGGACCCCTGATAGTTGGAGAAAGGATTTGAGGTGTTTCTGGAACCAAAAGCGAGTCGCAGGTTTGTTAGAATCATGTGAAACTGGGGTTCCAGGGGAGAACTTCTCCATTGAAATTAAGCCAGAACTGACTGGTCAGTCACCTCGCCTTTATTTATAGCGCTTTTTACGATGCCAATTGGTTCAAAGCAGCTTCACAGTGTTAAACAGGAAAATAATGCAGAATTTGGTTCTGACTGATATGATTAGGTTGGCGATGAGAGGTTGAAAATGTAGATGAAATCCAAGCATCTAAGGAAACCAGAAAAGGCTAGGAGAACATGGCGTTGAGTGTTCGGGCGGTATTGAGGGGCTGGTAGTCTGTGCGGAGGGTGTCAATACCTTTGAGGATACCAGCGTTATAGGTTGTCTGGTGTCGGGACGGGTGGGCTGGATCTTTGAATCCCTTTGATCAGAGAGAGGTTGGTGAATTGTTTATCTCGGGGGAGGAATTGCTGTACATCAATTGTGGAAAACTGGATGCAGCTCAAGTAACCTTTGATGTATTAAGGTAGAAATAAATTAGGTGATTGAAAGGAGAGAAATATCGGGGAACGGCATGTTTATAAGAGAATTGAATGCTTTAAACATCTCCTGGCCGTCACATAGCATTGAGGTTTCTGGGAAAGAACATCACTGCTTTGGCAGTGGAGAAAATTAACCAGATAACTGAGCTCCAGTGGAAGCAGAGGGAACAGCACTGCTGAGGCAGTGGAGAAAATTAGCCAGAGAGACTGAGCTCCTGAGGGAGCAGAGAGAATAGCAGTGCTGTAGTAGGAGAAAATTAGCCAGAGAGACTGAGCTCCAGTAGGAGCAAAGAGAATAGCACTGCTGTAGTAGTGGAGAAAATTAGCCAGAGAAACTCAGCTCCTGTGGGAGCAGAGGGAACAGCACTGCTGAGGCAGTGGAGAAAATTAGCCAGAGAAACTGAGCTCCTGTAGGAGCAGAGGGAACATCACTGCTGTGGCAATGGAGAAAATTAGCCAGAGAAACTCAGCTCCTGTGGGAGCAGAGGGAACAGCACTGCTGAGGCAGTGGAGAAAATTAGCCAGAGAAACTGAGCTCCAGTAGGAGCAGAGGGAACAGCACTGCTGTGGCAATGGAGAAAATTAGCCAGAGAAACTCAGCTCCTGTGGGAGCAGAGGGAACAGCACTGCTGAGGCAGTGGAGAAAATTAGCCAGAGAAACTGAGCTCCAGTAGGAGCAGAGGGAACAGCACTGCTGTGGCAATGGAGAAAATTAGCCAGAGAAACTCAGCTCCTGTGGGAGCAGAGGGAACAGCACTGCTGTAGTAGGAGAAAATTAGCCAGAGAAACTCAGCTCCTGTGGGAGCAGAGGGAACAGCACTGCTGAGGCAGTGGAGAAAATTAGCCAGAGAAACTGAGCTCCAGTAGGAGCAGAGGGAACAGCACTGCTGTGGCAATGGAGAAAATTAGCCAGAGAAACTCAGCTCCTGTGGGAGCAGAGGGAACAGCACTGCTGTGGCAATGGAGAAAATTAGCCAGAGAAACTCAGCTCCTGTGGGAGCAGAGGGAACAGCACTGCTGTGGCAATGGAGAAAATTAGCCAGAGAAACTGAGCTCCAGTAGGAGCAGAGAGAATAGCACTGCTGTGGCAATGGAGAAAATTAGCCAGAGAAACTGAGCTCCAGTAGGAGCAGAGAGAATAGCACTGCTGTGGCAGTGGAGAAAATTAGCCAGAGAAAACTGCGCTCCTGTGGGAGAAAAAGTTAGACGGACGAATGGAGAAACACATTTGTGTAACCGAATGGACTCTTATTTTGAAATGTGTATGCCTTATTATTGCAGGATGCTCATTCAAATTCATATGAGAGAGATAAAATACAGTCTTACAACTATACACCGTTTTCTTTACAGTGATTTATATCGTAATATGTTGTCATTGTTGATTCAAATTTGCTTTGCAAAAAATGTATGCTATTCATTGATTGTGAAATGCTCTGAACTTAAGCATTCTGAAGCATTGTTCAAGCCAGTAGAACGCACAACGGTGCCACATTCAGATTTTGAAATGTGATCTCTCACATTAATTCAATGAAATCATAGCCTTTGGATTTTTCTGTTTCATAAAATATATATAAATATAAGATGGCATATCAATCATTGATACGCATGTAATACAATAGCCTGCCCTACTATAAGGTATTGATGTTACATTTAAGAAAGCGGGTGCTCCCAAATACATTGTTTAGTTCGCACACATCTATTTATAGTCACAAATGCGATTATGGTCGCACTGTGTCGAGCCCTGACTGTGACCGAGTTTATGTGAGCGTCAAGTTGAGAAGTATTGAATCAAGGCGGTGATTATCAGCTGATTCCAACTAGTAGCTGATTGTTTGGCATAATAAGCACTGTTGCATTGCCAGCATTTTAGTGATTTAGCCTCACTCGCTTTACCAGCAGCAAGTACATTGATCGTTCATCACCACGGCGACCGCGTGCGCGTACATGATGAACGCACTTCTCCTGTGTGAAAAGTATCTGTCTGTACTGTAGTACACAGAGGCGGAAAAGATCGCAAGAAAAGAAAAGTAAAAGAGTTGTAATACTTTATCTTAAGACAGGAACTGTTGTAGTTCTCCCTGTTGCAAGTATGTGCGGTGTGCACTCCTTTACACTGTCCGAGCACTGCTCGCGGTTGGCTCGTGAATGCTGATGGAAGCGGCCGAAAGGGGATTTTAGATAGCTTATACATTTTTAAGGAAAAGATTTTAGTATTGTAGAGTTGCTTCGAGCCATGTAGACAGCTTGGGCGGGCGGGGCGAACTGCCGGAAATGCCGTCTGTGCTGGAAACTGTCAATGAACAGAGGTAAGACTGCTGCGTGTATATATATACCTCTTACTGTTGATTAGCTGAGTGCTCTCCACCTGTGTCAATTATCTGACGTGCTCCTCCCGAACTATGTTTATAAAACATTATTTTGAGAAATCAAGCTCAATAGAAAAAAACGCAATTCTCGTCTTTTCTATAACGTATATGATAAGAAATAATAATAATAATATAACCTCCTTAAGTGAATATTGTGTACCGGTTGTCATGATAATATTGCACGAGGCTACTGCGGCTTAGAGTGCGCACACAGGAACACGCGCATTTGAACAACAGCTGGGTGAGTAAAAGATGGCTTCATTTTCATTTCAGGGTGAACTAATTATCCCACCTCGTCATAATCAGGTAAGTGATTGTAGTGTAATAACAAAGCCCTTGACCAAATTGCGAATTGTGGTGAACAACAACGTTACTGAAATTATTTTTCCCCCTCGTAGATAGATGTAGCTATACGCAAATTGCCCACGCTAGTAGCAGTCCTAATATGACTGCTGTTAATGCTATTGTTAAACCGGAACTCGGTGTGAAACTCCATTCACCTTTGCAGCAAAGCAAGTGAAAATGCCAGCGGAGAAAGTCCCAAAACTAAAACTCATTATTGAATCAAAATACAATTTTCCTCTGTGAAATGAGCCTGTGACATGTTGTGACTCCACCCCTCAAAGAATCGGAATCGAGAATCGAAAAGAACCGGAATCGAAACTAAGAATCGGAATCGGAATCAGAATCGTTCAAATCAAAACGATGCCCAACCCTACCCTCTGCCCACCTGTGGAACCAGGTAAGTGTTGCAAAACACTCAGACCCTGCAGTGTAGAGAGCCCCCTTAGCACGGTCCCTGTGTTCCACCTCACTGCCCCACTGTGGGTACACCTGGCTAGCACTCCCCAGTCCTTCTCACCGGACCATCAGACTCAGCTATGCGGTTCAGTTTACCCGGTGTCCCCCCAAGTTCAGGGGCGTCCAGTTCACTTCAGTGAAGACTGTCGATGCCCATGTCTTGCAAGCGGAGATCGCAGTCCTACTGGCGAAGGACGTAATAAAGCCAATATGTAGACAAGTTTTTACAGCCCCTACTTCATTGTATCCAGAAAAACTGGTGGGTTAAGGCCAATCTTGGACCTGTGAGTTTTGAATCAGTCCTTCACAAGCTACCATTCAAAATGCACATGCAGAAGCCGTCCCCGAGATTGGTTTACAGCGATCGACCTGAAGGATGCATACTTTCATATCTCTATCCTCCTTCAACACAGGCCATTTCTGCGCTTTGTGTTTGAGGAACGAGCATATCAGTAAAGTCCTGCCCTTTGGGCTGTCCTGGTCTCCCTGAGGAAATTGTGGAGGGGACCCTTATTTCCATGAGAGAACACAGCATTCGTATTGTCAACTATCTCTCAAACTGGCTCATACTAGCACAGTCCAGGGATCAGTTGTGTGAACACAAGGACCTGGTGCTCAGCCACCTCAGCAAGTTGGGTCTTCGGCTCAGCTGGGAAATCTCCCCTGTGTCGAGGATCTCTTTTCTCTGTATGGAGTTTTGGTTGAACAGACAGCACGCCTCACAGAGGAAGATGCTCAGTTTGTGATTAACTGCTTGAATATGTTCAAAGGCAGGACGGCGGCCGCATTGAAACTATTTTCAGAGGCTCCTGGGGCATATGGTCTCTGCAGCGACAGTAACACCGCTCAGCTTGCCTCCTATGAGAACGATTCAACAATGTCTCTGTGTGAATGAATGTCGCTGACCCGCAGTTTATTTACCTTACACACACACACACACACACACACAGAGTGAATTGCGTGTGATGGTCGCGTATTTCCATCTCATACATGAACGCATGTCCATCAACTCCAGAGCCGCTCTGAGAGTCACTTCATGAGTATTTTACTGTTTCATTTGAGAAAAACTACCATCATATCATAAACACACAGAAACTCAAAGGTGTTCACGGCAACCCGTCAAAATAAAAGTTTGGTTTAACTTGACCGAAAAATATTACTTTTTTACAGTAGAATTTAGATACATCTCAGTTTAATAATAATACTAACACTAATGTAATAATAATACATTATCAAAACGTTATTTTTAAAGTAATATATCACAATTTTTCTTCCATTGTTTAATTTATTTGAACAGTATAAAGCTCAGAAAGCGTTGTGCACATGGCTCCACCTATCAGCTTCTAAAACCCCTGGCCCAAGACCTTCTTGTGTGCCTGCATCTCAGGCATTTGCTGAGAGTATCACAGGTGAGGCAAGGCCGTCGGAATCTGCGTTTATTGCACTTTTATTTGAAGTTTGAAGTTTCAAATAAATGCTGTTTTTCCACAACAGCCAAAGGGAAAAACAAAGTTTTTTTTACTTGATACTTGAACTATAATAAAATTTGTATCTATCCTTCATGTATAATCCTACTTTAGAAATTAGCGGACCGCACAGCATATAGGCTAAGCTGAGATCTTAACACGACTATTTAACACTTAACACGATATGTATGGTAAACATAATCATCATCCAGAATCCTTCTGTAGTTCTTGATAAACTGCTCAGATAAAGGACACTTACATCGGCCAGCTGTATTCTGCAGTAGTCAGTCAGTGTCTGTGGACCAGTGATGTGACCGCAGGATAACCGAGCTCTAAACACATCTGGATCATCATCAAATGGATCTGATGAGGAAATCAGGGGCAGATTTAGTGATTTGGGGCCGCAGGCAAAATACAGGAATGGGACCCTGTAAACAATTGCACACATTTACAAACTTGAGGATCTTTCACTGTTGTGAAGCTTGCTGCTGTTTGACCTTGTCCCATAGTTTTTTAGATCATGTTCATGTAATAAAAATTGTTTTGCTTTCTTCATGTTATAGAGCTCTAGTTCACGTGCAAAGAGGTTATAACAGTATTAGAGTGACAGGTCATTTTCACTGCACGATTGTTTACACAACACAAGGCTGTATAGTTCTAAACTTATTCTATATATATATATATATATCCAGTGTGGAGAACAAGTATTTGATGCACTGCTGATTTTGCAGGTTTGCCCACTTACAAAGCATGTAGAGTCTGTAATGTTTATCATAGGTACACTTCAACTGTGAGACGGATTCTAAAACACAAATCCAGAAAATCACATTGTTCCGTTGTTTTTCCGATTAATTTTTTTCTGGATGGTTATATTCAATTGTATTAATCAAAAAGCATGTCTGATGAATTTAAATCACGAAACATGTTTAATTTAACAGAAATGTAAGTCAGTAGCTACACTTAAATCAAAGTGCGATTATGGACTGGTGTGTGTGAATATTAAACGACCGAATACTATTTCCATAATATAAATCAGCATGTGTGTTGTGTCTGAATGAACTGAGCAGTCGCGCGTGCTTCAGTAACACAACCATTCATTCCGCGTTACACAGTAAACTCTGTTCTTATGAATGGATTCCGTGATCCTGTCCGTGTTTTCTGAATCACTCACAGGGCTCTGCCACATTCAGACGCGCGTCCTGGTGATGAACACACAGCAACGCGTGTGCGTCTGAACGCGCGTCCTGGTGATGAACACACAGCAACGCGTGTGCGTCTGAACGCGCGTCTCGAGTATAAGAGCATTTTAGGGGCCCTTGGCTTTCGGGGGCCCAAGGCCTTCGCCTAGCTTTGCCTAATGGTTAAGTCCAGGGAAATGATGCATCTTACACATTACCAACATTTAGTCGGGTTGATCTATGAAATGCCTTTCTGCAATGAAACATTCTGGTCCAAATGAGGAATACATCGATACATGACACTATATAAACAGATATTATAACATAAACAGATATTATAACATACTTACCAATATCGCTGCACTTTTTCACAAGTGTAATGCCTTTCTCAGATCCATCATATCGCTTCTCAACACTAGACATGATCTTTCTCAAACTATAAAGTGCCAGATGAACTGCTCTTAGTGTCGCTTCTAGAGTTTCTGTTTCGGATACTGGAAAGCATGTGATTAACTGTCTCCAGCCTGCAGAACGGGGCGTGGCTACATGTGTCATACGTACTCTGATTGGCTCGATCGTCTTTCATAGACATACATAGCTAATAGAAAATGTGTTATGTGTAGGACAGTCTATATTCAAATCTATATGAACTGGAAGAGCTGTGCAGTTTCACAAAACCTGGAATAAAACACATTAGCACCCGCAATGCCCCTTAAAGGATTGTTTTTCCGCTCTTTAAACTAACGCACGAACAACCCCACAACTTTTAAACAAGCATGTATTGGTTGATTATCCACAGAATTTAATGATTCAGGAAATGTGATTACTTCATATAACCATAATATGAGAAAGGAAATTAAAAAGATATCGGCCTACCAGTATAGTTTTAATGGAAATGGCAACACACACTTCTAGTTACAGGTGTTTATAAGCCATGTCGGGTGTGATGACTAAATGATGAAACTATTAAGCATGTTATTTTAGTTTGCATTAATGCAAAGCATAATATCACACTTTCCCCTCCATTTCCCAACTCATTAATGTCACACACATCTACAATCATGTGTTTAGTGTCATTAATGCAGTGTGTAATGAGCTTTTTCTTGATTTACCCCGAGGGGATGGAATGTGACAACATGCCCCATAGCTGGAGTCACATGGCCATCTGACAGATTAAAATGTTATCTGATATAATCAAACAAACTAAAATATGTTGTCAATAAAATACAATTATTATAATCATTATAGCATTTTTAATCATTAAAAAAAAAAACTAATTTTAGTGTTTGACAACAAACACGCTAATCATAGCTCAAAACATAATAATAATGAATAACTTCTGAACATTGACTCTCAGTCTTTATCTCATGGTTTCTCAACAGAACTCATAAAAGTATAGAATAGAATATATTTCTAATAGGGCTTCAGTGTGACAACATGATATTGTAATGTTGGCTTGATGTTTCCTCTATATAATGTTGATATGGCCACTAGTAAATACAGTGAGTTTGGTCATCCTGGCGTGTGTGGAAAGGGTTAAAACATGCGTGTTACACTAACCCTGTGTGCGTTAGGTTGAGCCCCGTGTTTGGCCAGAGGAGAACTGCCCCCCCGACTGAGCCTGGTTTCTCCCAAGGTTTATTTTCCTCCATTCTGCTCCTGATGGGGTTTGGGTTTCCTTGCCACTGTTGCCTCTGGCTTGGCGTGCTCAGTTGGGGACACTACATGTTCAACTAAATATCCAAATAAATCTAATTAATAAACTAAATTAACCATATAAACTAAATTACTGATCTAATTGTTGATCTAAAGCCCACACTGTCACCGTATGGAAATTGAAATGAATTGATGGCATCACCATTTTCTCCAGAATAAAATTATGCTGCATTATTTTGCTGTTTAACACTGTAAAGCTGCCTTGAGACAATCTACATTGTTAAAAGCGCTATATAAATAAAGTTGACTTGACTTGACTTCACTCCGCTCTCCCCTAATGATGCTACTTGGGCCCTGTTCCAAATGGCCCTAAACCCTCACGGTCTTCCTCTGAGTCCGCGCTTTCACAACGTAAAGCCGCTTTTACTGCCGGGAAGAAGTGCGCTGTGTATTCCAGTTCATTTTTATTATGCCCTTCACTCGTTAACTTCCCTCCGTCTCGTTCACTCGGATGTGCGTCATTGCTTACGTTGCATGAGTTACTACTGGAGGAACATTTGCAATGGTACCTTATGAGAGTTTTATGAATACCTGCCAAAACCCTAAACCGGTTAAAGAATTGAACTCTGTTATAAAGGCTATTCCAAGTGTTTTAATATGTCTAATGAAAGCTTCCCTAACCCAGGAGTCATGTTCTAAACAACGATCTTTGTTATGTTTAGGAGGTGTTTCCCTTTTAAGTAAAGATTGTAATAATACATTTATCCGTCAACTCTCTCAGTCAAGAAATGTAATTACTCCAAGGGGGAAATTTTTTTGGGGTTCTATAATCGATAACATTAAATGGAGGAAAACATGGTTACTGCCATATAAATATTGCATACCCAATAAAATGAGAGAAGTGCATTTTAAAATTTTGCATATATACCCTTGTAATGCACTTTTATCCAAATACTGTGATGTAGATGATATATGCACCTTCTGTAAGAATGAAAATGAAGACATCTGTCATTTGTTTTTCTCTTGTAAGGAATCGTCAGTTTTCTGGAATGAATTGAGCTCTTATTGTTTTTCTAAAATTAATATGAACTGTAATCTACGCATTAAGGATGTCATTTGTCTTTTGAAAACCCAAACAAATCTTTGACATCTTCTGTTAACTTCCTTATCCTTGTGGCAAAGTTTTATTTTCACAAACAAAGGTTTCTTAAGAAAATGCCATAGACTTCTTATGCGAAGTATTTAATCAAATCACTAAGAATAATTGAACATAGAAAATGTACATCTTTTTTGAAGAAATATGATGAGATCTTTCATGTTACATGATTTTTTTCTGGATTATTTTCCCTTTCTCTCTTTATATTCCGTTCTTTTTATTTCTTTCCATTTTTATCCTATGATTGTGCAAAATTATTTTACTTGTTTATTAAGCATATTGTTGGAATGTTATAGATTTATAAGAGATGTGTGTTTGCACTATTGTAATTTGTTTCTTCTGGAATAAAAAAAACAAACATTTGCAATGGACTGAACTGGAACGTCCTGAGCCCTTGATCACTTCGAATCCACTATGGAGTTGATTTATTATTATTTTTTTTTCCTTTACGAAATTGTTTAATGCAGCATTCCATATGTATATAGGTGTATTTGGGTTGTTTTAAATGTTTTTAAAAATGATAAAAATATCAGAGAGTTGTTTGTGGTGGGGTAAATGAAACACGATATGCGGTGAAGTCACAAACGTGTTGCATTGTGGTATATGAAGCTGCCTGAAGTGTACACATGAAGTAGACTCGCTCCCTCGGTCAAAATCAAGGGCGCAAGGGTCTGTCCATATAAACTTCCCTTGTCCACTTCACGAAGTGGAACACACTTCTAAATAGGGATGGGCGATACCAATCATTTTCTTTTCGATCCGATACCAAGTTCTTTCAAAACCAGTATCGTCGATATCGATACCGATAACGATACTTTAAATATTTTTATTTGAGTGATTTCATAATGCATTTAGAAAGCCATCGTTATTAATATTAAATAAACAGCAATAGACATTACTCCTTTTTTGTTACATTTATTTAAAAGGACTGAACATTATTAATCAAATAAACATTTTACAATTTATATAACAAAAATGTAACGTCACACAAACCATTTTCAATGATTGTCAAATAATGTTTCTAAATTTTTCCCCCAAAAAGGTTTTTGTGTCACACATCTGTTCTGTGTCTTGCACGATTGGGACTTTTATGTTGAAGGTAATTTGTCACTAGGTTCTGTGTTCTTTTCTGTGTCCTGTTCCTGTGGAGTTTTGTAGTGCTTTGTAGTTTTTCTTGTTGATTAGTTTTCCCAGGTGTTCCCATTCACCACTCCCTGTGTTATCTTGTTAGCCTTGTACCCTTGTGTGTGTATATATACCCCTGTGATTCAGTTGTTCTCTGTCGGTCGTTGTTTAATGTTGCTGTTATGCAGGTATTCGCTGTTCTCTGTTCCCGTGTTTTCTTTGTGTTTGCTCAGTGTTATTTAGTTCTGTTTTTTGATTGTTTATTTGATTAAATTCTCCCCTGCATTTGGATCCTGTATATCTGCCTGCCTTCTGTTTATTCCCCGTCCGTGACATTTTGTGATGGAACAAGAGCATGATGAAAATGTTCCTCTTGAACCAGTTTCTGATCAACTCTCTTGCTTTTGAAAAAAGAAAAAGAAAGTCTGTGATTTGCGCTGAAATCATCTATAATATAATACATAAAGCTGTGTTACAAGCATAAATAATTTATGTTAGTAAATCTTTCCCAGGTTAAACTATCATTTATTTAATAAACACATTTTAAAAGTAAATAAAAATTATGAATATCCACCATAAGATACCAAGCCTAATATAAAAATATATAGGCTAATGAAAAAATGTTTAAATTAAAATGTCCTGTAAGTTATTATAATCAGTATATTCTTCATGAAATACTGTATTTAATCTTCATATCTGAAACAATCTGTATTGTTTAGGTCTAAAGCATAATATAAATATATGTGACTAGACTATTTTATTCAAATAATTTAATTTATGTAATCATCACTTGGTACCTGGATAATGGATGGAAAATACTTCCCATTGACGTTCATATTTAAGTAAACGTATATACAATATTGCCTACTACTACTATTATAAACATATTCATATAAAATAAATCCCATGTAGAATCGATATTTCAAAGTGAGAATCGATACTTTCGATACAATGCCAGTATCGGAAATATCGATACTCTAGGATCGATCCGCCCATCCCTACTTCTAAATGGCGGCGGGGATTCCCCGAGGGGAAGTGCTTAGGGAAGTTCGCAAGTGCGTGTCTAAAACTGGAGTGGAACGCAGCACAGGGCTGAAGTGCACATCGAGGGCGCATATCGACCTCAAAGGGGCGCTCGCAAGAACCTTCTGAGACCTACAATGACAAATGGGACACCCTGCGGTCCCGTGCACTTAACGGACACACGCACCGCACGCAGCGGCCACTGTAGAGACCGCACATGAAGTGTGCCATTTGGGACAGGGCAATTGTAGCTAAGAAAAAAAGTGCCTGGGGCACTATATTCTTCAAGCTTACAGACATGTCCTTAAATCATAAAACACAACACAATAATGACAGTGAACTAAGAAATGAACCATTGCATCAAATCCACTTAATCTCTGAAAAATCACGCAAACGCCACGCGAGCATCAGTGCGGGCTCTTCGGGTTTCCGTGTTCAATCCGTCCGAGGCTGAAACATTAACTGCTGAGAATATGAAAGTGAAATAAAGACAGAAAGCGAATAACACGTAGACAGTTCAATGATTTAACACCAAACTCTCGAATTGAATGCTATATCCAAACAATGGGAAATCATCTAGATGTGGCTTTATTTTCTGATTTAAGTAGCTAATATCCTTTTCCTAATGCATCATAAAATCTTTCAGAATAAACACCGTCCAGCTGATGCGGAAGCGCTGAGTAGCCTACAACAGGTAAGTGAACAGATATTAATATTCATTGAGAATTACTCATTCCCAGTAAACAGGGAACGCTCTAAGAACTTAAGATAACTTCTGGCAAGGTTATATATAAGCGTTCTTCCAGTATAGAATTCGTCCAGAAAGGTTACAACATGAAGGCTTAGCGTAAAAAAAAAAAACATTTTGGTTTTGTGCATTAATCTAACCTTTTTTAATGTTAAGCCTACTGCTTGTTTCAGAGAACATTCAAAAGTAACAATCCCATAATGTTTGAAGAATTGAATGTTCACTTGACCTTCACATAACCAAGAAGAAATGTTAGAACATGTTTTGTTAGCTGGCTCAAATACTCCTCACAGAAACACATACGCATTAAAGAACATCTCAACTCTTAAATAACAGATTACAATGATAGCAGATTTGTCTAGTTTTAGAGAAACACAAAAACATGAAACATTAACTTCAGTAAGAAATGTCGGCTGCTTTTGCTGTGGTTAAATAAATGTTCAGTGATATCTGCCAAAGATATTGTAATGTTGGCTTGATGTTTCCTCTATATAGTGTTGATATGGCCACTATACAGTGAGTTTGGTCATCCTGGCGTGTGTGGAAAGGGTTTGTGTGTTAACTAACCCTGTGTTAGATTGCTCTCCCCTATCTCTGATAACCATTCATGAGCAATTTTATCAGCTGTTGTGAAAAAAAAATGTATTCAGTCCATGTTATCATGAAATTCAAACGGTAAATGCTGTTAAATAACCATGGTTTTATTATAGTAAAAGTGTAGTAACCATGTTTTTTTGGCTAATTGAATACCATTTATATAACCACAGTTTTACCACAAATACCATGGTTAAACTATAGTTAGAGTAGGAAAACCATGGTTAATTTGTGGTAACCATGGTTTTACTACAATAACCATGGTTTTTTGGTTTTATTTGTAGTAAAAACATGGTTCATTTTCTTAAGGATGACGCTCTTTAATGTGACGTGCTGATCGGGCCAGTTCAAGCGGCTCGGAGCACGATAATTTCTTCCTAAAGAATAAACATGTATTAATATCTGAAGGTATGTTGAGGATACATTACAACTTATTGAAACGCATATGTGGTGTAATCGCTCCATCAGCGTTTCAACCACGGACAGACGATAAAACAGCTTATAAACGGTCATCTAGCCGCATTTACCTCAGAAGTCATTCAGTGTCCAAAGCACTAGAGAGATGAACTCTTTCGCTAAATATATGACATATATTAGCCGTTATATTCATTATATACAACTGAACCTGTTAGTGATGTATGTTTAAATAAATGTCATGAAAATGACAGCCACTAAGTTTAAATGATTATATTTCAATAACGAAAAACATTTCATTATTAGAAAGCAGCCGCTAATACAGCCGGTGCAGTTTCTCCAGAGCAGCTGCACGGACTCTGATGACGACACAGCTGTTCCACGATTGGCCAGATTCGATCACAGCGATGAACGCGTTCACGTGTGTTTCGTGTTTATTCTGAAACCTTCAGCTCCACTAATGCACACAAATCTGTTTTTTATAACAGTAAAACCTCCCTTCATGTAGCCGCGATGTTATATTGTCATGTTTATCAAAATAAAACTGATTAAAAACGTAGACCCCACTTCACTGATAGTGTAGCTGCTTGTATGTTGAACTCTATTCTTGTACATACACACGCTGTATTAAGCAGTACATAAAGTATTACATGACAATAATGTCTCTGAAACATCTGTGCATTGCCAAATATTGCATTTATTTCACTTCGGCTGATAAAGTATGCAAACACAGCGCAAGCGTCACTGCGGGAAGCAGAAAGTGTTCGACTTCACGTCTCTGTTTGCAGCTCCTCCCCGCCTGCACGCGGCTACTCTCGCCGATCAGTTGAATCCGGCCGCAGCCGATGTCCAACAGACCTTGTGCCCACAGTGATTGGCTGATAGGGGAGCAGTCTCTGTCAGTGAGATAATGATAGAAATATTTTGTTGAAAGAGGTATCATGTTGCCATATTCAAATAAAGATGTTCAGCTAATTGTCAGCCTCTTATGTGTGCGAGAGAGATTGCAGAATTTGAGCAAAAATTATGTTTTATAAACAAAGTTGGTGAGGAGGAGCATGTTCAAATGGTCTATAATCAGCGCGAGAGGAGGTGTATACACAGCCCAGAGCCGACTCACCAAGTTACCTCGACGGTTTTCTGCCTGGTGATCTAACATTACTTTTTATTTTTTATTAAAAATACATTTATTATCAGTATTGCCTCAATGTTGTGTAGTGTCTTTGGGTGGGTTGCGGCAACAGCCAGTAGGATTGTTTAGTGATTTGGTCTTAGCGAAGGAGTCCTCTTGACTACTCCTAGCGTTTCATGGATTTAGGAGCTAGTTTTAGAACTAAAATGCTTTGTGAAATTCTCTTTGAACAAAAATGTAGGGGTCCTAAAAATAGGACTGACACAGCAATTATTTTTAAGAGTTTCTCCTAAATCGGCAAGTTAGGAGCTACTTTTCGCCTTAAGATGTTTTGTGAATACGGCCCCTGAACTGTAGATCTGGCTTCCATTTGTGATTGTGAATTTGAATCACAATGGCCACACGCCACAGCTGCATTGAATTACAGGAAGTGGAATGTATTGACTTCAGAGAAATTATTCAGCGGTTCAGAGCGTTATGAGTCAGTGAGTTGATTCAGCGGTTCAGAGCATTATGAATCAGTGAGTCGATTCAGCGGTTCAGAGCATTATGAGTCAGTGAGTCGATTCAGCGGTTCAGAGCGTTATGAGTCAGTGAGTCGATTCAGCGGTTCAGAGCATTATGAATTAGTGAGTCGATTCAGCGGTTCAGAGCGTTATGAGTCAGTGAGTCGATTCAGCGGTTCAGAGCATTATGAATCAGTGAGTCGATTCTGCGGTTCAGAGCATTATGAGTCAGTGAGTCGATTCAGCGGTTCAGAGCATTATGAGTCAGTGAGTCGATTCAGCGGTTCAGAGCGTTATGAGTCAGTGAGTCGATTCAGCGGTTCAGAGCGTTATGAGTCAGTGAGTCGATTCAGTGGTTCAGAGCGTTATGAGTCAGTGAGTCGATTCAGCGGTTCAGAGCATTATGAATCAGTGAGTCGATTCTGCGGTTCAGAGCATTATGAGTCAGTGAGTCGATTCAGCGGTTCAGAGCATTATGAGTCAGTGAGTCGATTCAGCGGTTCAGAGCGTTATGAGTCAGTGAGTCGATTCAGCGGTTCAGAGCGTTATGAGTCAGTGAGTCGATTCAGTGGTTCAGAGCGTTATGAGTCAGTGAGTCGATTCAGCGGTTCAGAGCGTTATGAGTCAGTGAGTCGATTCAGCGGTTCAGAGCATTATGAGTCAGTGAGTCGATTCAGCGGTTCAGAGCATTATGAGTCAGTGAGTCGATTCAGCGGTTCAGAGCGTTATGAGTCAGTGAGTCGATTCAGCGGTTCAGAGCGTTATGAGTCAGTGAGTCGATTCAGTGGTTCAGAGCGTTATGAATCAGTGAGTCGATTCAGCGGTTCAGAGCCTTATGAGTCAGTGAGTCGATTCAGCGGTTCAGAGCGTTATGAATCAGAGAGTCGATTCAGCGGTTTGGAGCGTTATGAATCAGTGAGTCGGTTCAGCAGTTTGATACACGATCCGAATCATGAGTCGACTCACTGATTCATAACGCTCTGAACCACTGAATCGACTCACTGATTCATAACGCTCCAAACCACTGAATCGACTCACTGATTCATAACGCGCCAAACCACTGAATCGACTCACTGACTCATAACGCTCTGAAGCTTCATGATGAGTGTTCTGAAATCGGTCATCTCTATATTAGTCGTTATTTAGGGTTTTTTGTGCACAGAAACTCTTCTCATCTCTTCATAAAGTTATTGTAGAGCCGCTGTAGTGAGATGGACTTTTTGCAAGTTCCCGCAATTTCATCGCATAAAATTGCATAAATATCCCGCACTTTCCCGCATTTTTCATCGCATTTTTTAAGAAAACGTGCCGCATAATCAAGGATTTTTGCCCGCAACAATCACAAAAAAAAGCCGCATTTTTCTGGAAGGACTGAATATTGAACCGTTCGGTACGGCATTCACGGTTCAATACGCGCTTGTGAATTGCATTTTTTTGTTTTGTTTTTGCATTTAATTAATTAGTTTTCTACAAATTCTATAATTTGCCTCCATCCCAATATAGGCCTACTGAACAACACGACATACATTCACATCATACGCTAGTGGTGGAGTTATACTCACGGAACACTAGAGTTATTCACAATCACCAAAGTTCATTTGCATGCGTTTTAAAGCCTTGCCGGCTCATTCGTGTGCACGGTTTTAACATGAGCTTTTCCGAGTGCGCGCACTAAACGCCTGTCAAACACGTGATTACAGGACTAAATAGACGTTTTACTGCGTCTAATACTGTCAAATACACACAAGGTTAACATAAACACAGTCGGTTATGTCTAAAGTGAAAGTAAAATCGCGTGTGTGTCTGTATATTAGATGCACGCAGGTCTTAAATTGACAGCAGCGCAGCCTATAGTGAACACGCTGTCCTTAAAGGGACAGTTCACCTCTAAAATTATGTCATTATTTACTCACACTAATGTTGTTCCAAACCTGTATTCATTTTTCGATGACAGAATTTTCATTTTTGAGAGAACTATCCCTTTAATGTTAATACAACAACAAAAGACAAAGAGAAAATCACTCAATGCTCTTGACTGAAGAACTAATACAGTAGCTTTAATAAGAATCAATGCATATTTTATAGTGAAGTCTATGTAGTGTTTTATTTTTACATTTATTCATTCAATTTCATACTTAAATGCTGCTGTACAGCTCTGAGCTGCCAGTGTAAATCTTTATATACATTTATTTTATATTATACTATACACTAGGAATGTGTACAAGGGTTTTTTTAAAGTAAAGTTTTAAGTTTAAGTAAGGTTTTTCAATTCTTTTAAGTAAAATAAAGAAAGAGTATTGCAATAAAAAAGTCTTTTTTCTCCTTAACCTCTTGCTGTTCCTGTCGCCTAAGAATAGAATAGCAAAAAACTGATGTGACAAGCCATCAGAACCGAACCGAACCGAGAACCATGGTTAAAAACCGAGGTGTGTATTGAACCGTGGACTAACTGTAGTGTTGCATCCCTAGTGTGAACCAGGCTTTAGTTGCTTCTCCTGACTTTAACAATGTATTACGATTGTTTAATTAACATGAAGAGAAAAATATTAACATTTGTTTTTATTCAAATGGTTATTTACATCTACAATATTTTATTCTCCACAGTTATGTCGGTGAAAGAGGTCAACACCATATCTGACGGCATCAGTGTTGATGGCATCAAGCAGTGCTTGTCTTCCTACAAGCCCTGAAACTGATGCTGCATCCAACAGTGAGTTCATGATAAACTGGGCACACATTGGACTATGCAAATAAGAGAAATCTGAGTACTAGTAATTCAAAACAGTAATCTTGTATGGGATTTATATCCCAATACAATAAGAAAGACATTGCAAACATTTTGTACTAGCATATTAAAATATTTCTTTTTTCTCTCAAATGTTTGGTATAGTGGACACTCCCACAACTTTGGATAAGATTAGACCAGACAATATTTTACAGAGTTTTTCGAACAAGGCTGAACACAACACAGACGACTCAACCATCAGCAAAGACAAGTGTCATATGGCAAAGGAAGTTTCAAAATTTACAAGTAAGTTTTCCTCTAAATTTATAATGAAAATGTAATTATGCATAAATATTTATACATTAGAGGCAACAAGTTGACAAAATGTCTGTGGTTTTAAGTGGCTCATCCCTCTATACACCAAGTTGCCGGCTCAGGGAGCTGACCCACCATAGAGGGTCTGATTAGAAACCACAGGAAGATTCAAGTGTTTTCTGGGAATAACCCATTTATTTTCACCACTCAACAGACTGGCTGGTTGGGTCGTGTCAATGTGTTACAGTGTTTTTTCTATAAAATAAAAACAGTAACATAAACATGAAAATACATAATAATAATACTGAAAATACTGATGATGATAATAATGAATTGCAATAATTAAACAGATTGACAATAATACAGCACAATAAATTAAGATTAATAACATTATTACCAAAAACTGGAACCAAAATATAAAGCAAGCTGTAATTCTTAGATTATGGCAAGTGCACATCTGTAGCCTGACACCTCGCGATGAAAAGCTTGTAAGGCGGCACATTATCAGGTCTATGAGTGCGCATGCGCAAAGCTTCAAAAGTTAACTCTAGCACTGACAATAATAAAGATATATACGCAAACATACAATTTAGAGAGTTACAGACATGAAGACATGCATACATATATATATACATCACTACCTCATGTGTATAACTCGTTTACAAAAGTGAATACAGTTCTCATCGACTATATCCTTAAAGACTGCAAACTTACTTTTGCATTCATGCATGATACTTTGTACAAAAAGGCGATATATCAACAGTTATTATAACTTCAGCATAACTTCAGAGTCCGTCTCAGAATACAGAGGGAGATTTAAGAGAGAGAGGTTAGTGACTGCAAACCATAGCCTTTTTTTTTTTACAAAAGTGGTGTCCAGCCTGGGAAAATGTACTTTAAATATCATTGAAAATGAGTTAAAGATTTTGTAAGCATATTGCATAGCTATGTTCAGACTGGATGACAGCAGGGAAAGACCGCACCGGGAGTGGGCGGCTAGTTACCCAACCCACTAGTACCTCAGAAGAGGAACACCCAAACCTTGACTACAAAAAACCCTAAGAAAAAACAACCCGCAGGCCCTCCGAGAGGCGGGATGAAAGATGGGCCTAACAGGACGGACCACACGGTAACAACAACAATGGAAATGGACAACAAGATGAACACCAGAACTTTAGGAAATGAAGAGATCCTCTGGAAGGGTGGTTACGGATGGGAACAAGTTACCATGTTTAGTGGGTTGCGAATCCACCAGGGGAAGCAAAAGTGTGGACAGAAGGGCCAGCAGCAACCTTGCACCGCCTTGGCAGGTGAGACAAGAGGTACTGAAAGCCAGGTTGAAAGAGCCAATGGACTCATTGTTGCTGTAGGCAAAGATGTCACAGATGGAGAAGGCCCACTGGCGGAGGGAGAGCCCCCGCATGAGTTCCAAGACCCACTCACCACAGGACAGAGCCAAAAGCAGAGATGAAGAAACCAGGTAGAAGAGACAAGCTCAAATGGCCAATGTCAAGCGAGACATTGGACACCGATCTGGCCAAGACATTGGAGGGATCTTTGCAAGGAGGGGTGGAATCCAAGCTCAACCAGATTGGGGACATCCTATACCAGGCCTGCATGAACAGGTTTGGCGAAGTGACCTACAACCAGAGGATAGCCCAAAGAGAGAAAGGAAGAAGGGAAAAGGAGATTGACCACCTAGTGCGAAGGCACCGACAACTACAGAAGAACTGGAGGAAGGCAAGGTTGGCAGAGAAAGAGGGTCTGAAAGCCTTGTGGGAGGAGATCAGCAAAGACTGTCCAGGCTTTGCAGAGCTGAAAGTATCCACAAACGCAGCAAACAGAAACAGAAAGAACGAGCCAGCTTCTTCAAAGACCCATTTAAGCATGCCAGACAGCTGCTGGAGGAGAAGAAGAGTGGGAAGCTGGAAACCACCAGGGAGCAACTGGAACAGCACGTCAGAGAACAGTACAGGAACGTCCCATTAGGAACACCAGGGTACGGGGGGGGGGGGGGGGGGGGGGGGGGGGATAATAAACAATATCGAGTCTATAAAACACAAAGCACAACAAGCATTACTCCGGTCTTCAGTGCCATATGATCCTTCACAAATCATTCTTATATGAGGATTTGATGCTCAACAAACATCTATGATTATCAGTGTTGAACAATGTTTTTAGGATTTTGTTTTTGTTTTTTGAAAGCTTTCTATTTCAGAGAAATGCTTTTCTTTTGAGCCTTCTATTCATCAAAGAATCCTGGGGGAAAGTGAGCATATTCAGCATAAGAGACTACTTAAAAAAAGTACATATCCCAGTGTGAACTGTAGTACTGTAAGGCTTTGAATATTAACGCCTGACCACTCTTGTGGGTTTGCTACTGTCACAATTAAAAACCGTATAAGGGTAAAAACATGACGGCCAGACATGATGCAAGCAACACAGCTACAACTACTAACATTGATGTGCGAATTATCAAGAACTGACAATAGTCAATCGTATTGGTGGCACAGAGGGGCCCCCAAAGAAAATTGTGCTTAGGGCCCCATAAGGGCTTGGGCCGGCCCTGTTTGCTGATAATGAGGTGGGATATGAGTAGGGTTAGGGACAGGTGTGGTGGTATGGGTGAGTTTAAGGGTAGAGTTAGGGACAGGTGTGGTGGTATGGGTAAGTTTAAGGGTAGAGTTAGGGACAGGTGTGGTGGTATGGGTAAGTTTAAGGGTAGGGATAGGGACAGGTATGGTGGTGTGGGTCAGTTTAAGGGTAGAGTTAGGGACAGGTGTGGTGGTAAGGGTAAGTTTAAGGGTAGGGTTAGGGACAGGTGTGGTGGTGTGTGTAAGTTTAAGGGTAGGGTTAGGGACAGGTGTGGTGGTGTGTGTAAGTTTAAGGGTAGGGTTAGGGACAGGTGTGGTGGTGTGGGTCAGTTTAAGGGTAGGGTTAGGGACAGGTATGGTGGTGTGGGTCAGTTTAAGGGTAGAGTTAGGGACAGGTGTGGTGGTAAGGGTAAGTTTAAGGGTAGGGTTAGGGACAGGTGTGGTGGTGTGTGTAAGTTTAAGGGTAGGGTTAGGGACAGGTGTGGTGGTATGGGTAAGTTTAAGGGTAGGGTTAGGGACAGGTGTGGTGGTGTGGGTCAGTTTAAGGGTAGGGTTAGGGACAGTTGTGGTGGTGTGGGTAAGTTTAAGGGTAGGGTTAGGGACAGGTGTGGTGGTGTGGGTAAGTTTAAGGGTAGGGTTAGGGACAGGTGTGGTGGTGTGGTGGTGTGGGTAAGTTTAAGGGTAGGGATAGGGACAGGTATGGTGGTGTGGGTCAGTTTAAGGGTAGAGTTAGGGACAGGTGTGGTGGTAAGGGTAAGTTTAAGGGTAGGGTTAGGGACAGGTGTGGTGGTATGGGTGAGTTTAAGGGTAGAGTTAGGGACAGGTGTGGTGGTATGGGTAAGTTTAAGGGTAGGGTTAGGGACAGGTGTGGTGGTATGGGTAAGTTTAAGGGTAGGGTTAGGGACAGGTGTGGTGGTGTGGGTAAGTTTAAGGGTAGGGTTAGGGACAGGTGTGGTGGTGTGGGTGAGTTTAAGGGTAGAGTTAGGGACAGGTGTGGTGGTATGGGTAAGTTTAAGGGTAGAGTTAGGGACAGGTGTGGTGGTATGGGTAAGTTTAAGGGTAGGGTTAGGGACAGGTGTGGTGGTGTGGGTAAGTTTAAGGGTAGGGTTAGGGACAGGTGTGGTGGTGTGGGTAAGTTTAAGGGTAGAGTTAGGGACAGGTGTGGTGGTGTGGGTAAGTTTAAGGGTAGGGTTAGGGACAGGTGTGGTGGTGTGGGTGAGTTTAAGGGTATAGGGTTAGGGACAGGTGTGGTGGTATGGGTGAGTTTAAGGGTAGGGTTAGGGACAGGTGTGGTGGTGTGGGTGAGTTTAAGGGTAGGGTTAGGGACAGGTGTGGTGGTATGGGTAAGTTTAAGGGTAGGGTTAGGGACAGGTGTGGTGGTGTGGGTAAGTTTAAGGGTAGGGTTAGGGACAGGTGTGGTGGTATGGGTAAGTTTAAGGGTAGGGTTAGGGACAGGTGTGGTGGTGTGGGTAAGTTTAAGGGTAGAGTTAGGGACAGGTGTGGTGGCATGGGTGAGTTTAAGGGTAGGGTTAGGGACAGGTGTGGTGGTGTGGGTGAGTTTAAGGGTAGGGTTAGGGACAGGTGTGGTGGTATGGGTAAGTTTAAGGGTAGGGTTAGGGACAGGTGTGGTGGTGTGGGTAAGTTTAAGGGTAGGGTTAGGGACAGGTGTGGTGGTATGGGTGAGTTTAAGGGTAGGGTTAGGGACAGGTGTGGTGGTATGGGTAAGTTTAAGGGTAGGGTTAGGGACAGGTGTGGTGGTGTGGGTGAGTTTAAGGGTAGGGTTAGGGACAGGTGTGGTGGTATGGGTAAGTTTAAGGGTAGGGTTAGGGACAGGTGTGGTGGTGTGGGTGAGTTTAAGGGTAGGGTTAGGGACAGGTGTGGTGGTATGGGTAAGTTTAAGGGTAGGGTTAGGGACAGGTGTGGTGGTGTGGGTAAGTTTAAGGGTAGGGTTAGGGACAGGTGTGGTGGTATGGGTAAGTTTAAGGGTAGGGTTAGGGACAGGTGTGGTGGTGTGGGTAAGTTTAAGGGTAGAGTTAGGGACAGGTGTTGTGGTATGGGTAAGTTTAAGGGTAGGGTTAGGGACAGGTGTGGTGGTGTGGGTCAGTTTAAGGGTAGGGTTAGGGACAGGTGTGGTGGTATGGGTGAGTTTAAGGGTAGGGTTAGGGACAGGTGTGGCTTTGCTGCTCTGCTGAAATTGTAATTAATATTAAAGTGTCCTTTCATTCTGAAGATTACTGTGGATTGAGGAATCACGGAGCCACATGTTATCTGAACGCTGTTCTGCAAACACTCTTCATGACTGAGGACTTCAGAAGAGCTGTTATAGAGTGAGTTTAGTTTTTGTCTTATATCATGATCATTCTCATAGTAGCGTGTGTTATTATTTAACACTACGTTGTTCTACAGATGGAAAGGACACAATGGAAAAGAAAGTGTTTCTCACGAACTTAAAAATATATTTGAATGTTTGAAGTCTAACACAGGAAAAGTCACTACACGTGAAATGACAAAAGCTCTAAACATTAGTAATGGTAAGTTGATGATTATTTACAGTTTCAGTGTTATCCTGAACCTTTGTCCAATATACTGTACTTTTCCTGAAATCACTTTATTTCTCAAGAGTTTTCAATCCACAGATGTTCTGATCAATGTTTTATTTCAGTTCATGAGCAGCAGGACGCAGCAGAATATCTGCAGAAGATTCTGAGTGAGATTGAACCTGAAACAGCCAAGGTACGATCTGAACACCTGATTGTATATTGATAATCACTGTTTCTGTCTGAAAAGAGACTCTTATATTCTAATAATGGAATAATATGCTGAAAAAGTTAAAATATCACATACAATTAAAATTATATTACAAATATTTACAATTAAAACATCATTGTTCATTTATACAATATTTTACAGGTATTCCAGGGAAAGATGAAACACTCAAACATCTGTCTACATAGCAACCATGAACACATTACCGAAAATTCATTTTTTTCTTTGCCCATTGCCATGGACTCCAATCAATGTGTTGAAACCAATGTAGTAAGTAGTCAACAATGCACAGACATAAAATATTAAATTAACTATTGGCTGCAACCTGGAGAAAAGCATGTGTTTACATACATTTCTGCAAAAGCTGAAATACATTACCACAGCTAAGGATTTCACAGAATTCACTGCAGTTTTCAAACTCTAAAATCACTTTAAAAAACAACAAACATAATTTAAAATCAACAAATGACTTTTAGCTAGCTTTGAATATAGTACTTTAAAGAAAACAAATACTTAGGTCTACCTCTGCATCCTTACCCAAAATGTAAATTCTGATCAATAACTTACCTTCAAGTCCTTCCAAATCTGCATGACCTGCCTACTTTCCTCTCAAGCAAACATGCTGTACTGAATATATATTTCTTACCCAGCTGTATGGAGCATATTAGGTGGCACTTGCGATTATTAGCAAAGAACAGCTTAAGTTTAAGTCTGTTCCTCAAAACTATCATGTGTCTTCAGGAAACCACGATTCATAGGTCACGATTCTATTTTAATTTTGGGCCTAATAGAAATATTTAATTCTAGACAAAGATCTCATTATGATAATTCCTCATAAAATGATCTGAGCTGCTCCACATTCACTTTAAAGCTGTAGACTGGACGGCAATGTTAGTGACTCATTTGGGACTGTGTTTATTTTTCCATTACGTCTCCTGGGCAGTAAAAGAGCAGCTTCTGAGCAATAAAATATGCATTTAAATAAATAAAGTTCTGAGTTTGAATTTTAGATCTTTACAATTGAAATCAAACCTGTGGCAGGGTTGGGTTTTAGATAGGGATGCAGCTATTGATTATTTTAGTAATCGAGTATTCTACCAATTATTCCATCGATTAATCGAGTAATCGGATAAGAAGTACTTTTTCTTTATTAAAGAGCAATATTAAATATACAAGAGATAATAAGACCGGTATCTTAAAATGAACAACTAATTTGTTTCCTTTTTAGAAAAAACAGACATTAATATCTGTGAAAACTAAACCAATTAGTGCATTCAATTGCCATATTATATTCAAAATACAAATATATGAATAAAAAAATCATAAATAAAAATATAAAAATCGAATTACTTTAGAAAGGTAAACATAGTACAACCTAAAACTAATCCTACAACCTATAAATCAAAATAATAGTAATATAAATAATAATACTGCCTAAACATTGCATTTATGTTGTGCAACTTAACTTTCAAGTGTCATCTTCAGCTCAGGTATGACCCAATCCTTTACTGTCTTCTGAAGGCATTGTGGATTTTGTAAGAAGCAAAAAATATTGGACAGGAAGGAAACTTGGAACAAGAATAAGAGTGGAGATGGGCATACTAGAGATAAAGTCACCGAATCCGCTGTTAAAAACAAACCATCCTTCGCATATGATTTTCTCTGATTTAGATATCCGTACCCGATCGTCACATTACAATTATTCAAATTCTCAGTGTTAAGTGCGATGCTATCATAACATATTAGCTACACTGAAGTGGGTTGCTTTAAAAAAAACAACAACAACACAGGTGTAACCAGGGATCGAACCACCACCCTTCCAGTTTGTAGACAACCTACATGAACCACTGAGCCACTGCCGCCCCAAATGTTTAAGTGAAATGTTTAATGAGACTTTATATACTTGATATCTCGGAAATACACCATTAAAATGTTCTCAAAGCTAAGCGCAACAAATAGCAGAACGAGCTGTAACTGTTTTGTGTGCGTGATTCGCAGCGCTCGTGCTCTCAGAGTTGCGTGCTTTCATTGATTTGCGTGATTTAAATCTCACACTTTTATCATACTTTGTATTACTTTACCCACCTGACCCCATTGGAATACAGCTTACCAAAATGAAACTCCCTCACATCTTTTTTGTTTTAAAATTCACCACAGGAAGTGCTTAAAGTTATAAGTAAAATGAAAACCGATACGATTGCTGGGCCTGACGGCATTGAAGCAAAATGTATAAAATATGCTGACTATATTCTTATGTTGGCAGAGCTTTTTAATTTATCTTTTACAACCAATTCACTGCCGTCAATCTGGAAATGTGCTAGAGTAACTCCAGTGTTCAAATTGGGAGATTCTACATATATCAACAATTACAGACCTATCTCAATTATATGTGCTGTCCAAAAGATATTTGAAAAATTAATCTTTAATCAACTATCATCATATGTCAACAACAATACTATTTTATCTCCCTGTCAATCAGGGTTTAGATATAACTACTCAACAACAACAGCTTTACTTAATCTCACCAATGATATCTATATAGGTTTTGATAAGCAAGAGTCTACCGGTGCAATCTTTATAGATTTCAACAAAGCTTATGACACTGTTGACCACTATCTTTTGCTGGATAAGCTTTATTCAGTTGGTGCCTCCAGAGAGGTACTGCTTTGGTTCAACTCGTATTTCCATTGTCGAAAACAATTTGTCATGGTACAGGGTAAATCTTCAGAGACTAATCTAATTACTAAAGGTGTTCCACAAGGCTCATCTCTGGGGCCCTTACTATTTTCAATCTACATAAAAGACATGTCTAAAATCATTGAAAGATGTAAAATCCATTTATATGCTGACGACACTGTTATCTATAGCTCAAAACAAACATGCACATAATATACAAGAGTCACTTCAGTTTGATTTTAATCAAATACATTGAATAATAATAAATCTTTCAGTATGTTTTTTTCAAAGCGCCCGGGTACAAATCGCAGAGCTTGACCATATATCTATCAGATGGAAACCAACTAGAAAGCACAAACTCTTTTAAATATCTGGGGGTATGGGTTGATACAGAACTTACCTTTAAACCACATATTGATCATATAACTAAAAAGTCTATGCATGTCTTGGTCAGCTCTACAGATCAATCAATAGCTTTACACAAACGAGGGATGTAATTTATCAGAATGCAACAGAATCTGCTCTTAAATCTATAACTATATTAACCAACTCACTATGCAGATTTGTTTTAAAATGTCATTGCAACACTCATCATTGCTTAATGTATAATTCTCTTAATTGGCTGCAGCCAAAAGAAAGGAGAGCATTTCATTGGTTAATATTAATTTTTAAGTGCATTTATTATGATTTTCCTTATTATCTGAAACAATATCTGGTACCATTTAGGTCCTTACATGCTCTTAGAAATTTAACATCTCCTTTCTTTTGAGTTCCTTTAGTTAAAAGAGAAACTGGTAAGAAGGCCTTTTGCTTTAAGGCTCCGTCAGATTGGAATAATTTGCCAGCTGCTCTTCGTTCTATAACGACACTTGTAAAAAAGTCCACCCTTCACAAATGGACTCTTCCAAACTCCCCCACCTCTGTTCGTGACTTGGACTGTTCAAGAAAAAACTTTCCGCGGAGTTGTAAACAAGCTATCAGTGAGTGAGGCTGCAGAGATGCGATTGTATATAGTTATTAACATTTAAATTAGTCAGAAGTGCCATTGACAGTTCTTGTGGATTGTGTGTGCGTGCAACTGATTAACCACACGCACTCCCATGACAAACCCTAATAAATAATCTTGAAGTACAGACTGGTGTGAGACATAATGTTCTGACCGGACATCCTGTAGCCGTTCAATTACTCCGAACCAGAAATATAGAGGGTGAACAGCAGTTTTTACATGGTCCTTCGAGCCGGATGAGTGGACTGTTGCAGCCATGTCTCACCCAGAAAGAGATCCCCCTGCTGTGCGACCAAGAAGAAGAGTTAACCCTCCAGTTTACTTCGAAGACTACGAGCTCAGTATACCTGGGCCTCGTCAACAGCAACCACGGTCACCTAGCTACCAGGGTGCACATGATGATAAACCACCAAGTACTACAGGTCATTCCAGATCCACTTCACCAGTTAGCCAAGCATCGGAGCGGTCAGAATGGATACTGAATGACCAGTGGGATCGCACTTCTGAAAGACTGAGAGAGGAGAATGCTGCATTGCAACGGCAAGTGAGACAGCTACCAGAGCTTACAACCATGTTAGAGGAGATGAAGAGGGAGAACGCAGCCTTGCAACGACAAGCTAGCCAGCTCCCGGAGATAATCTCTGCAGTCAAAGAGATGCGTCAACAAAATGTTGCACTTTTTCATGAGCTTCAAAGCCTGAAATCTGAGCGGAGAGCTCCACCTGAATCAGTCATTTCCCCGATGCCATCACCACGCTCTCACTCTCCAGCAGCTCACATTCAAACTCCCCAGCCATACCATCCAATACCAGCCCCACGTTCGAGGCCGCCGCCTGCCGCTAAAAGACAGCTGTGCTTAGCTGTGCCAGAAGAAAGCACAGAGCTGATCGATGATCTGAGAAACATGAACATTTCCTCCTCCTCACATGAGAGAGCCTCATTTCCAACACAGTATTTCGACTCGCCGCAGTTCAGGTATCCAGACTCTAAACCATATGCCCTGTCACATCAGCAGCCTGAGTTTATGGTCACATTACAGGACCAGAGGAAGCCAGTTCACACTGAATACCCTTCAGAGCATCAATTAACCTCATCTATCCATGAGAAACCCTATAGAGGTCCAGCCCCTACCATCCCTTTCCTGACGTCTCCTGACCCTAGGGAGTTTTCAAGGCTGAGAATTGCGTTAGAGAACACCCTGCCTGACGATGCTACGGAACACTTCAAGTTCCAAATCCTCACAGACCATCTGAAATTGGAGGAGGCCCTCCTGGTGGCGGACTCTTATAGCAATTCGAGGTTTCCCTTCACAAACACTATGAGAGCTCTGAATAAAATGTATGGTCAACCTCACCAATTAGCCCTGCAACGAATTGCTGAGTTGATGGATGGACCTAATATACGCAGTGGAGATGTCAAAGCCTTCAGGATGTTTGGGTTGCAGGTGCGCTCGCTTGTCAGTATGTTGCAGCAGCTGGGCCACAAAGGCAGTGTAGAGCTGGAATGTGGATCACATGTGTCTCGACTCCTAAGTAAATTGCCACATGACCTCAGATCTAGTTTTAAACGGTACACCCACCCTCTGCAAGTTGCTATTCCAACACTGCTGGATTTTGCTGATTGGCTGGAATATGAGCTTCAGGTACAGGAAGACAGTAGCCAGTATGCTTGTCACCCAAAGCAGGACTCCTCGACACGCATCAGAGAGGTGAGAAGAGAGCCTAACCAGCCTCGCAGACCAACTACTATTCTCCTTGGGACTGAAAAGGCACCGTCCATGCTGACGTCTTCAGCCATGTCTAAACCAGCTTCATTCCGAACAGAGAAGGTAAAGGCTTTTTATCCATACTGTGACAACAACAAGCATTATTTGAATAGCTGTGACAACTTCAAGCTTCTTAACAAAGACATGAAGATAGACTGGATAAAGACAAAGAACCGGTGCTGGCGCTGTGGACATCAAGCAGCTAACTGCACACTTAAGACTCTCTGCCCAACCTGCAACAGGAAGCACCTTCTGGTACTGCATGACATCAATGATCAAGTCAAGCCACCTCAGCAGAGTACAGTTCCTTCTAGTGCTGTTTTGTATGTTGACCGTCCAACATCGGGCAGTAAAGTGCTACTCAAAGTGACCAAGGTTCTGATCAGGAATGGTAACAGGGCGATTGAGGCTTATGCAGTGTTGGACGATGGATCAGAGCGGACCATCATTCTGCAAGATGCAGTGGAGAAATTGGGACTTGTGGGGGAGCCCGAGGACCTTGTGCTTCGCACAGTGAGACAAGATACCCAGGTAATTCACGGGGCGGCTGTGACTTTTACTGTGTCCCCAACTGTTAAACCCAGTAAAGCCTACAAGATCCGAAACGCATTCACAGCTAAAGCACTTGGTCTAGCAGAACATACCCACCCAGTCAGTGCCCTGCAAAGGAAGTTCAAACATCTTGCTGGGTTACCACTACAACAGCTGGACAAGGTACATCCTGTACTTCTCATTGGCTCTGACTGCCCCCACCTTATCACATCTATACAGCCAGTTAGACTGGGTCCCCCTGGTGGTCCGGCAGCAGTGAGAACACGTCTGGGATGGACCCTGCAGGGTCCAACTCGAGAATTGGGCAGCCATCTTTCCCCTGAGCAATGCTTCTTCACCTCGCTGCAGCCCATCAATGACCTTTATGCAAATGTGGAGAGACTGTGGCAAATGGATGTTCTGCCCTATCAGAGTGAAAAGGTGATCACCAGGTCACGCCAAGACAAAGAGTCAATTCAGCTTCTGCAAGAGAACACAGTAAGAGTGGATATTGATGGTGTTCAGCGATATGCTACTCCTCTGCTTCGCGTCAAGAACATGCCTCGTCTATATGCCCGTAAGGAAGCTGTCTTACCACAGCTGAGGGGAACAGAGAAACGGCTTGAAAAAGACCCTGATCTGGCTGCAGCATACCAAGAGGAGCTGGCCAAGCTAGTGCAGGCTGGGTATGTTGTCAAACTTAATCAGGAGCAGGTGGACAGAACAAAAGAATCCTGGTACATCCCGCACCACATTGTGCAGCATAATGGGAAGAACAGGGTAGTCTTTAACTGTTCATTCTCATACCAAGGGCACAATCTAAACGAGCTCTTATTACCTGGTCCAACACTTGGTCCATCACTTCTGGCAGTCCTTCTGCGTTTCCGGGAACACTCTATTGCCATCAGTAGTGACATCCGTGGCATGTTCCATCAGGTACGCCTTTTGCCAAAGGATAAACCACTGCTGAGATACGTCTGGAGAGATATGCAAAGAGACAGACTCCCTGATGTCTATGAATGGCAGGTGCTGCCGTTCGGGACAACTTGCAGTCCATGTTGTGCTTCGTTTGCTTTACAGAAGCATGTTATAGATCACAGCCAGCCTGGAGAGGACACAGGTTTCTGTGGAGAAGTCATTCTATGTTGACAATTGCCTTCAGAGCTTTGCTTCCCCCAAAACAGCCAAGAATCTAGTCGACAAACTTTACAGCCTCCTAGCGTCTGGTGGCTTTGAGCTACGACAGTGGGCTAGCAATGACCCTTCAGTTATCAGCCATCTGCCAGTCGATATTCAGTCTCAGAACAGCATCCTCTGGCTCGGTGAAGGTCACCAAGATGCCCAGGAATCAACTCTTGGCCTAAATTGGAATTGTCAATCAGATAACCTCTCTTACAAACGACGCAAACCTGACTGTCAAGTGCCCACAATGCGAAGTATCTACCAAATACTTGCTAGCCAATATGATCCCCTTGGCTACATTGTCCCTTTCACTACTCGAGCTAAGGTAATAGTACAAAGGTTGTGGGACAAAAAGAGAGAGTGGAATGACCCACGACTACCAGAGAACTTACTTGAGTCTTGGAAACATTGGGAGAGCGAGTTGGAAGACCTACAGCACATCACTTTGCCCAGATGTTATTGCAGCAAAGAACTGGACTGTTCCACTAGTAATAGGCAGCTTCACATCTTTTGTGATGCCTCAGAGAAGGCCTATGGCTCTGTGGCGTACTTAAGAACAGAGAACCCTCAAGGTAGAGTGGAGGTTGCCTTTGTAACAGCCAGGTCCCGTGTTTCCCCCAAGAAACAACAAAGCATTCCACGTCTCGAGCTGTGTGCAGCACTTACAGGGGCGCAACTGGCTAAAGTCCTCAAAACAGAGCTAACATTACCACTCAGCAGCGTCACTTTGTGGTCGGACTCCACTACAATACTGACCTGGCTTTTATCAGATTCTTGCCGCTTTAAGGTTTTTGTGGGAACCAGAGTGGCAGAGATCCAGGACTTAACTGAATCTGATACCTGGCGTTATGTACAGTCGAACGACAACCCAGCGGATGACATTACAAAAGGAAAATCTCCCTCTGATCTCACCAAAGACAGCAGATGGAATCAAGGTCCAGCATTCCTCAGACAGACACCAGCCAGCTGGCCAAAAATGCCACCATTTGCTCACGTAACACAAGACAGTGAGCTGAAAAGGTCAACCGTCTGTGGACTGGTAATTTCTGCTCTGTCATTACCAGATCCTCACCAATTTCGCACCTTCACGGACTACCTAAAGGCTCTCGTACAACCATCGAATGAGAGCTCTCCTTCAATTCCTACTGCAGAGGACTATAAAGAAGCCGAGCTCACAGCCATCCGTCAGATCCAGGAGGAATCATTCCCAGACGAGGTGTCGCACTTGAAAGCTGGTAAACCACTGCCAAGCAGTAGTCGACTGCTATGTCTAGCCTCTGAACTGGATAACAGCACCAATCTCATTCGTGTTGGTGGTCGTCTCAGACAGATCAGTCCGCTAGAAGAGGATAACATCCACCCCATCGTCATTGATCCACATCACCCACTCACCAAGTTGATCATCAAAGACTATGATGATCGTCTGCATCACCCTGGACCAGAAAGGGTGTTTTCAGAACTCAGGAGAAAATACTGGGTATTAAGGGGACGAGCAGCAGTCAAACATCATCAACGCCAATGCATTGAATGCCAGAAATGGCGGGCCAACCCGCATCCCCCCAGAATGGCAGACCTCCCACCAGCCAGGTTGAGAATTCACCAGCCAGTTTTCTATTCTACGGGGATAGATTGCTTTGGTCCCTATCTTATAAAGGTGGGACGCAGAAATGAAAAACGTTGGGGGATCATTTTCAAGTGTATGACCTCACGCGCAGTGCATATTGATCTCCTCACAAGTATGGACAGTGATTCATTCCTGATGGCCCTTCGTCGCTTCATTGCACGGCGAGGCAAACCCTCTGAAATCCTTTCAGATCAAGGAACGAATTTCAAAGGTGGGGAAAAGGAACTTAGGGATGCTTTTGCAGCTCTTCAGCCTGAGCTCCAGGCTCAACTTGCAAGCCAGCAGATTAAGTTCACTTTAAATCCACCCAGTGCACCACATTTCGGTGGATGCTGGGAGCGGGAAATTCGATCCCTGAAAACAGCTCTGCAAGTAACCCTCGGAGCACAGACAGTCACTGAAGAAGTGTTGCGGACTGTTCTCATTGAAATCGAGGGTATACTGAATGCCAAACCAATTGGCTACACATCTTCAGACATCGCCGACCCAGATCCAGTTACACCCAACATCCTGTTGATGGGGCAGCGGGATGCCTCACTTCCACAAGTGACATATCAGGATTCTGAACTCCTTAGCAGAAGGAGATGGAGGCATAGTCAGCTGCTAGCTGATCACTTTTGGAGGCAATTCATTCGTAACTACCTACCTAGCCTTCAAACCAGACAGAAATGAATGTCAGAGGAGGAAAATCTACAAGTAGGTGAAACTGTTATGATTGTGGACCAACAGCTACCTCGCGCACTTTGGCCTGTGGGAAGGATTACACAGGTCTACCCAGGAAAGGATAATCGGGTCAGATCAGCTGAAATCAAAGTGAAGGACAGAACTTACTTGAGGCCAGCGACCAAAATTATCAGCCTACCTCCCTTGCCTGAGTGACATTCCAATACTTAGTAAGGCCTTTTAATTGTTCAAATTCACATTGCGAATTTGGGGGCGGCTGTAAAAAAGTCCACCCTTCACAAATGGACTCTTCCAAACTCCCCCACCTCTGTTCGTGACTTGGACTGTTCAAGAAAAAACTTTCCGCGGAGTTGTAAACAAGCTATCAGTGAGTGAGGCTGCAGAGATGCGATTGTATATAGTTATTAACATTTAAATTAGTCAGAAGTGCCATTGACAGTTCTTGTGGATTGTGTGTGCGTGCAACTGATTAACCACACGCACTCCCATGACAAACCCTAATAAATAATCTTGAAGTACAGACTGGTGTGAGACATAATGTTCTGACCGGACATCCTGTAGCCGTTCAATTACTCCGAACCAGAAATATAGAGGGTGAACAGCAGTTTTTACAACACTACAACTGTACAAATCCTCATTATACTTCTATTTAAATACGTCTTGTACTTGCTACTGATGTGCTATATTATAAGCGTTATTAATATTATTATCTCCATGTTTTTTTTTTTTTCTACTACAGATGAATGTCTATCTTGTATATGTATCAGAAGTATTTATATGTTGTATTAATGTATGCTAAATAACTTGTATGAATTATATGAAATCTTACAAAGGACAGTGACTTAATGTTTATCTAATGTTAAAAAGGTTATGTTACCATTAAAAGGTGAGGTTTCTGAGGGAACAGGGTTGGGGATGTGTTAAGCAGGACAATTGTTAGTCATTTATTGGGTATGTGTTTTTGTCATGTGTTTGTTGTATAATGTGGGATGTATTATGATGTGGTACATGTAACAGCTATCTTTGTGCCTCAGGACCCCCTCGAAAAAGAGATGGATCATCTCAAGGGGCTATCCTTAAATAAATAAATAAATAAATAAATATAACTGCAATCCGCGCAGTATGCGCAAATCCTTACTACACGAAGATTCAAGGCAAATGATTTTGCCTCAATTATTTTTTTTAATTCGAGTTACTTGAGGAATCGTTTCAGCCCTAGTTTCAGATGAGCTGTTTCAATGTAAAAGCCCAAGTTTGCATGAATTATATCTTAAGATTTTGCCACATTGTTCATCATGAGAGCAGAAATCACTAATATAGTCAATTTTTTTCTGTGAGATCAGTTTAATTGTTTTTCTTGTTGTTTCAGCAAAAGAGTTTTAACACACATTTTAAAGAAGTTCTCATGGATGGAGAGGACCAGCTGTTCTGTACAAACTGTAAAACTAAGACTGACATGAAAATGGTGAGTTTTGCATTTCTATCACAAAAATATGGTCTGACCGAGTGTTAATAGCAATATGAACATTTGAAATATCAACAGCTTTTAACTGTGACGGATATAGTTAGTTAAACATGATCTGACTGATCTGATGATTTTTATAAAATAATAATTTTGACCAGATTATCATAATATTTGCATGGGGCTCATACAGTTAAAACATGCTGACTTTATTCTAAGTTCGAATGTATCTCTTTCAGAGCTGCTCCATTCTTGAACTGCCAGAGGTCCTGACTCTACATTTGCAGAGGTTTTACTTTGATTACAACCACATGACCTACAGAAAGAACAACCGACCTGTTGAAATTCCTCTCCGGTTATCAGCTCAGGTTTGACTATTTTGTCCTTTAAATTCCTGTGTTTTTTTATCAGATTCTTGCAGTTTACATTTATATAACTGCATTTGCAACTCGATCTATTGATAAAACATAACTGTTTTTACAAGTTGGCGAATATGTTTAAATTGTCTTGATTCATTCAGAAAAACTTCCAAAAAACAACACCTCCCTATCCCAGCAGTCTCAGCGCTCTCTAGCCTGGTGGTCTCATCACTCCCTATCCCAGCAGTCTCAGCGCTCTCTAGCCTGGTGGTCTCATCACTCCCTATCCCAGCAGTCTCAGCGCTCTCTAGCCTGGTGGTCTCATCACTCCCTATCCCAGCAGTCTCAGCGCTCTCTAGCCTGGTGGTCTCATCACTCCCTATCCCAGCAGTCTCAGCGCTCTCTAGCCTGGTGGTCTCATTGCTCCCTATCCCAGCAGTCTCAGCGCTCTCTAGCCTGGTGGTCTCATCACTCCCTATCCCAGCAGTCTCAGCGCTCTCTAGCCTGGTGGTCTCATCACTCCCTATCCCAGCAGTCTCAGCGCTCTCTAGCCTGGTGGTCTCATCGCTCCCTATCCCAGCAGTCTCAGCGCTCTCTAGCCTGGTGGTCTCATCGCTCCCTATCCCAGCAGTCTCAGCGCTCTCTAGCCTGGTGGTCTCATCGCTCCCTATCCCAGCAGTCTCAGCACTCTCTAGCCTGGTGGTCTCATTGCTCCCTATCCCAGCAGTCTCAGCGCTCTCTAGCCTGGTGGTCTCATTGCTCCCTATCCCAGCAGTCTCAGTGCTCTCTAGCCTGGTGGTCTCATCACTCCCTATCCCAGCAGTCTCAGCGCTCTCTAGCCTGGTGGTCTCATCACTCCCTATCCCAGCAGTCTCAGCGCTCTCTAGCCTGGTGGTCTCATCGCTCCCTATCCCAGCAGTCTCAGCGCTCTCTAGCCTGGTGGTCTCATCGCTCCCTATCCCAGCAGTCTCAGCGCTCTCTAGCCTGGTGGTCTCATCACTCCCTATCCCAGCAGTCTCAGCGCTCTCTAGCCTGGTGGTCTCATCACTCCCTATCCCAGCAGTCTCAGCGCTCTCTAGCCTGGTGGTCTCATCACTCCCTATCCCAGCAGTCTCAGCGCTCTCTAGCCTGGTGGTCTCATCGCTCCCTATCCCAGCAGTCTCAGCGCTCTCTAGCCTGGTGGTCTCATCACTCCCTATCCCAGCAGTCTCAGCGCTCTCTAGCCTGGTGGTCTCATCACTCCCTATCCCAGCAGTCTCAGCGCTCTCTAGCCTGGTGGTCTCATCACTCCCTATCCCAGCAGTCTCAGCGCTCTCTAGCCTGGTGGTCTCATCACTCCCTATCCCAGCAGTCTCAGCACTCTCTAGCCTGGTGGTCTCATCGCTCCCTATCCCAGCAGTCTCAGCGCTCTCTAGCCTGGTGGTCTCATCACTCCCTATCCCAGCAGTCTCAGCGCTCTCTAGCCTGGTGGTCTCATTGCTCCCTATCCCAGCAGTCTCAGCGCTCTCTAGCCTGGTGGTCTCATTGCTCCCTATCCCAGCAGTCTCAGCGCTCTCTAGCCTGGTGGTCTCATCACTCCCTATCCCAGCAGTCTCAGCGCTCTCTAGCCTGGTGGTCTCATCACTCCCTATCCCAGCAGTCTCAGCGCTCTCTAGCCTGGTGGTCTCATCACTCCCTATCCCAGCAGTCTCAGCGCTCTCTAGCCTGGTGGTCTCATCACTCCCTATCCCAGCAGTCTCAGCGCTCTCTAGCCTGGTGGTCTCATTGCTCCCTATCCCAGCAGTCTCAGCGCTCTCTAGCCTGGTGGTCTCATTGCTCCCTATCCCAGCAGTCTCAGCGCTCTCTAGCCTGGTGGTCTCATTGCTCCCTATCCCAGCAGTCTCAGTGCTCTCTAGCCTGGTGGTCTCATCACTCCCTATCCCAGCAGTCTCAGCACTCTCTAGCCTGGTGGTCTCATTGCTCCCTATCCCAGCAGTCTCAGAGCTCTCTAGCCTGGTGGTCTCATCACTCCCTATCCCAGCAGTCTCAGCACTCTCTAGCCTGGTGGTCTCATCGCTCCCTATCCCAGCAGTCTCAGCGCTCTCTAGCCTGGTGGTCTCATCACTCCCTATCCCAGCAGTCTCAGCGCTCTCTAGCCTGGTGGTCTCATTGCTCCCTATCCCAGCAGTCTCAGCGCTCTCTAGCCTGGTGGTCTCATTGCTCCCTATCCCAGCAGTCTCAGCACTCTCTAGCCTGGTGGTCTCATCACTCCCTATCCCAGCAGTCTCAGCGCTCTCTAGCCTGGTGGTCTCATTGCTCCCTATCCCAGCAGTCTCAGTGCTCTCTAGCCTGGTGGTCTCATCACTCCCTATCCCAGCAGTCTCAGCACTCTCTAGCCTGGTGGTCTCATCACTCCCTATCCCAGCAGTCTCAGCGCTCTCTAGCCTGGTGGTCTTATTGCTCCCTATCCCAGCAGTCTCAGCGCTCTCTAGCCTGGTGGTCTCATTGCTCCCTATCCCAGCAGTCTCAGCACTCTCTAGCCTGGTGGTCTCATTGCTCCCTATCCCAGCAGTCTCAGCGCTCTCTAGCCTGGTGGTCTCATTGCTCCCTATCCCAGCAGTCTCAGCACTCTCTAGCCTGGTGGTCTCATTGCTCCCTATCCCAGCAGTCTCAGCACTCTCTAGCCTGGTGGTCTCATCGCTCCCTTTCCCAGCAGTCTCAGCGCTCTCTAGCCTGGTGGTCTCATTGCTCCCTATCCCAGCAGTCTCAGCGCTCTCTAGCCTGGTGGTCTCATCACTCCCTATCCCAGCAGTCTCAGCACTCTCTAGCCTGGTGGTCTCATTGCTCCCTATCCCAGCAGTCTCAGCACTCTCTAGCCTGGTGGTCTCATTGCTCCCTATCCCAGCAGTCTCAGCGCTCTCTAGCCTGGTGGTCTTATTGCTCCCTTTCCCAGCAGTCTCAGCGCTCTCTAGCCTGGTGGTCTCATTGCTCCCTATCCCAGCAGTCTCAGCGCTCTCTAGCCTGGTGGTCTCATTGCTCCCTATCCCAGCAGTCTCAGCGCTCTCTAGCCTGGTGGTCTCATTGCTCCCTATCCCAGCAGTCTCAGCGCTCTCTAGCCTGGTGGTCTCATTGCTCCCTATCCCAGCAGTCTCAGCACTCTCTAGCCTGGTGGTCTCATTGCTCCCTATCCCAGCAGTCTCAGCACTCTCTAGCCTGGTGGTCTCATTGCTCCCTATCCCAGCAGTCTCAGCGCTCTCTAGCCTGGTGGTCTCATTGCTCCCTATCCCAGCAGTCTCAGCGCTCTCTAGCCTGGTGGTCTCATTGCTCCCTATCCCAGCAGTCTCAGCGCTCTCTAGCCTGGTGGTCTTATTGCTCCCTATCCCAGCAGTCTCAGAGCTCTCTAGCCTGGTGGTCTCATCACTCCCTATCCCAGCAGTCTCAGCGCTCTCTAGCCTGGTGGTCTCATTGCTCCCTATCCCAGCAGTCTCAGCGCTCTCTAGCCTGGTGGTCTCATTGCTCCCTATCCCAGCAGTCTCAGCGCATCCATGTCTCTCCTTGGGACACATGTACAGACACAGTCTGATTTTACATTCTACATTATACAAATAATAATGAAAAATAATAAAACATAATAATACTAAATAAAAATAATATTAAACAATAAAATTTAAATCTTCAGTGTGCCCCTTGTCGGCTCTGTTCTGGCCTCATTGAGCACAGATAGTTCATAGTTGCCCTCTGTCATGAAGGTCGTATATAAACTCTCTGCGCCCCTTATCATGACTGTGGAGACCATCCCTGAACTCTCTGTCAAGGCCATGGAGGCCACTGCTCCACCATGGTGTTCCTCAGCCCCGCCCTGGCCCTCCGCTCAGTCTGCTAAGTCCCTTGTCATTTTCATGTTGGTTAGTTTCCTGACTTTTACCAGATGTGTCTCGTTTGCCAATCACCCATTGTGTATATATAGCCCTTGTGTCTGCCTTCCCTCCTTTTCAGTATTACACGCATATAAATATTGTATCACTCATACTTGTTTGTATGAAAGCATGAATGAGCACAGTAGTATTATTTAGCATATTATTTTGATGTTTTAAACATATTTATTATCTGTTATTTCAGGAAGAGTTTGGTGTTCATCGTGATTATTACCTGTACGCTTTAATCAAACACACTGGTTCTCTCAGTGGTGGACACTACTACGTTGACATCCAGTCATTTGAGGACCAACAGTGGTATCAATTTAATGACTTCATTGTGCACAGGGTGAGTTTCTCTCTCTTTGATACATACACACTTTTTTTATATATATGTCACATTTTCACATAGATCAGAGTTGAAATGAACATCTTAATTTGATTTCTTGATTAATTTGGGTATGAAAATTGTCCAAAGCTGATATCCAAGCTAAACATGATGTTGGACCTCTGTAATCACTGCCCTTGTGTTTTGCAGATTCAGAATCGTTATGATGTTGGGTAAGTGTACAGTCATATAGTAATACTCGTGTTTTATTGGGAGTCAGGAACCTTTGCAGATGCATCTTGGTGTCACTAATCTAGTGTCTCTTTTCCTTTTGCATTTATTTTTAACAGGTTCTCAGAAAACATTGTCTCTGAGACTGCATGTTTGCTTTTCTTCAGAAAATGTAAGCAAATGATGAAATATTGTGTAATATCAGTTGTGTAACATTTACAGGTAAAAAAAATGTTTGTATGTTTGTAAAAGTTGTATGCTTGGATTGAAACTGAAACCTATAAAACAGATATTTACTAAGTATTTACAATTGTAGAAATGTAAGTACAAATCTGTTATATCATAAATATATTTCTATCATTATATGTTTTACCATTTTGTTGATATATCTTAGATAGACTAAATGTAAAGCATGGTTATTATGGTCAACTAAAACTAAATCAAAATATAGCTGCAAGTAGCTATTATTGGGGCCAAGTGCAAAGAAGAAAACAAGACATGCCAAAAGGGCTGGGGGTGTCAGATCAACTGCAGCAATGAGCAATTGTAGATGATTTTAGGCAAAAAAGACTGAAAAATGCATTGTAGTCTATGGGACTTTCATGTTTTATTCTATAATAGCGCCACCAAGAGGCATAATCTTCAGAGGGAGCCCATACATGTGTGTGTCAATTTTGGTGAAAATAACTCATTTCGTTTTGGAGGTAAAGACATTTATATGAAAATACACATAAAAAATGACTGACACCTGACTTTGATTGGATTTTACTTATATTTTTTTTATACATTTTGCTATTAGTGTTTAGCGAGAAACCTATGTTTTCGAACTTCTGACGCTGGTTTTGTCTCAATAAATTAGCTAAATTACCATGCTGAACAAAACATACACTGAAACCTGGCAAGTCTGGTATCGTTGGACTCGGCAAAGATTCAGGAGACAAAAAAGTTACTCCCATGAAAATAAGTCAATCACACCCAAAGATATAAGCTTTTGAAAAAAAACTTCGAAACTTTCAAAACTTCTCAGGCTCCTTCAAGGCGTCGTGCTGATGACCCATACCGAGTTTCGTAACAATCCGTTCATGCGATCATAAAATACAGCATTTTAGCACATAATTCAAAATGGTCGACAGCCAAAATGGCCGATATGGTAAAATTGGATATCAGACGACTCGGCATGCTGTCCTGAAGACTTTTATGATTTTTGGACAAACGGTTTTTCGTATCTCCGGACCAGTAGGGGGCGCTGCATGTGGACTCAGGTCATGCTTGTGATGACATGTACCAAATGAGGATTGAATATGATAAAGCTTTGCGTATATACAGCCTTAAGTGTGTTTTCGCAAATGTTTTTGTCAGCATGGTCTGAAGATGATCTGGTTCAATTTTTGTGCAAATCGGATGAACCGTCTAGGACGAGTTTTAAAATTTAAAATTTTTCAACTAAACATCGAAATAAATCTAATTAATAAACTAAATGAACCATATAATAATGAACCATATATTACTGATCTAATTATTGATCTAAAGCCCACACTGTCACCGTATGGAAATTTAAACTGATGACATCAAATGACTATACAGCTTCATAAAATTAGGCTGCATTATTTTGCTGTTTAACACTGTAAAGCTGCTTTGGAACAATCTGCATTGTTAAAAGCGCTATATAAATAAAGTTGACTTGACTTGACTTGACGAGATCGCAAAAGTAGGTTTTTCGGAAAATGCAAAATGGCAGGAAAATTTTCATGACGGAAAATGACGTCATAGGATGCAATCCAATCAGCTTGAGTCAAGGAATCAGTGGAAATAAATGTATTTCTAGCCCTTATGGTTCAAAAGTTATTAACATAAACATGAGTCAAATTTTGGACTGGTGGTGGCGCTAGAGGGATTGAGTTAGAGACTCCAAATTTATATGGTGAGAGATCGGACTTTCCTCTATCTGTGTGCCAAATTTCATAACTTTTTACCATACGGTTATGTGGGCTGCCATAGACTCCAAAGGCGGAATAATAATAATAAGAAGAAGAAGAACGGCAATGATTTCAATAGGTGCCTTTTCACCTTTGGTGCTTGGCCCCTAGCTAAAATCATAGTTTTGATAATATTTGGTTGCTGTTGCTTGAAATAAAATCTATATCCAAGGCACCATTTCTCATTTTTATTTCGTCATTTCGTTTAACTTGATATAATAAAATAACTAAAACTACATAGATTTAATAAAACATTTCCAGAAGCAACAAAAGTATTATTTATTATACAAAATGTTAATACAAACTATAATATTATCTCAATGATACACTGATGTAAAATAACTGAAATGTAATTGCTGACTTAAATGTTTTAAATAATAGCTCAATGCATTTGATGGAATCTAGAGAAAGTGTTAAAAATAAACACTGTTAGAGTAAAACAAGTGATATTTGTCTTCATAACGGTGTCCTCCCACCAGTGATAATGATAACTCATGTCTACACTACAGAATGGATGAATATTTGCAGATTTAATGTTTTCTGGTTTGAAAGACGTCTCGTTTCTTCAAAAAAAGAAAGATTTCTTTGGACATGAATTCATGTGTAACTACATATTCTTCAGTACACACTGATTCTCACTTTGTAAAGGAGCTGGACGAGGAAACACCACGAACATCTGCAATCTTTTGATGAAGCTGTTGTTCTTTTCCTGTTTTCAGCCAAATCTCCGCAGGAAAAGGCAGATGTGAACCTGACATGTGTGGCATCAGATGAATCTGAAGGTGTTCAGACGAACAGCAGCAGCTTTCAGATCCAGATCGACCCTGAGGAAATCCATCAGGACTGTCCGTCTGCAGTGAGCGACCAGCACGACCTCCTGATCAACTCTGAGACTGAAGCAATGATGGATACGACTACAGAAGAAAACTCACCAACTCTTCCAGCTTTATTTGCTGACAGAAGAACAAACCAAACCAGAACAATTATGTGTATTGGCTTAATTATTCTAAGTCTTGTTTTTGTTTGCGTATTCATTTTAATCTTAGTTTTTAAGTCATAGACTGACTGGATAGGATGAATACAAATATAATGGAATCAAAACAAGATGGCGCCGAGGATGGCTGAGTGAAGCCACCCCGGACAACGCACTATATCTGCTGGGCTTCCAGCTGTTCCGAGCGGATCGCATCGCGGAACTAACAGGGAAAACGAGAGGTGGTGGATTGTGTTTCTACATTAACGAAAGTTGGTGTTCAGATGTAACAACGCTGAAGAAGATGTGCTCTCCTAATCTAGAGTGCTCTCCTGAATCTAATCTTCATAAACTGTAAACCCTTCTACTCGCCGCGGGAGTTTTCCTCGTCTCGTGAATGTGTACATCCCTCCAGACGTGTGTGTGAGCGCGGCGCTACAACAGCTGGCTGAACAAATAGTTGAGACTGAACAAAGGTACCCAGACTCTCTTTTAATCATTCTTGGGGATTTTAATAAAGCAAATCTCTCCCGTGAACTGCCAAAATACAGACAGCACATTACATGTCCCACCAGAGACAGCAATATACTGGACCACTGTTACACCACAATAAGGAATGCATATCACTCCGTCCCACGGGCAGCTTTGGGGCTCTCTGATCACTGTGTGGTTCATCTTATACCGACCTACAGGCAGAAACTGAAATCAGCTAAACCTGTAATAAAGACTGTAAAAAGATGGACTAATGAAGCAGAGCTGGACTTACAAGCCTGCTTCGATTGCACTGATTGGACTGTTTTTGAAGCTGCTACCACTGATCTGGATGAGCTCACAGATACTGTAACATCATACATCAGTTTCTGTGAGGATACATGCATTCCTACCAGGACATTCTTATCATTCACTAATGATAAACCATGGTTTACTGGGAAACTCAAACAGCTTCGTCATGCCAAAGAGGATGCTTACAGAAGTGGGGATAAAATCTTGTATAACCAGGCCAGAAACAGACTGACAAAGGACATCAGAGTTGCTAAAAGAAGCTACTCTGAAAAGTTGAGAAACCAGTTTTCTTCCAACGACCCAGCTTCAGTTTGGACAGGCTTGAAGAATATCACCAATAACAAGTCACCATCCCCCCGATCTGCTGAGAATCAACAACTGGCCGCTGAGCTGAATGCTTTTTACTGCAGATTTGAGAAGCCCAGTCTCACACCACACACCCGCTCTGATCTGCACTTTACACGTCCCCCATCACCTCCTGCTCCCCCTCTCCATTGTCCCTGAAGTGGGACAATCACATTGACTCCATTGTGAAAAAGGCCAAGCAGAGACTGTACTTCCTTCATCAGCTGAGGAAGCTCAACCTCCCACAGGAGCTGCTGATTCAGTTCTACTCGCTGTCATTGAGTCTGTCTGATGCACTTCCATCACTGTCTGGTTTGGTTCAGATCCTAATCTGACATCAAGAGACTACAACGCACAATCCGGACTGCGGAGAGGATTATTGGTGCTCCCCTGCCAACCTTCCAGGACCTGTACTCTTCCAGAGGGAGGAAGAGAGCAGGGAATCACCCCAGACTCCGCTCACCCTGGACACCTCCTGTTTGACCTGTTACCATCAGGACGGCGACTTCGATCACTGGCCACTAGAACATCTCGGCACAGGAACAGTTTCTTCCCACAGGCCATTTCCCTCCTGAACAGTTAAATACCCCCCAAAGTGCAATACTCTGACTGTTTAGTGCAATCTTTTAAACTCAGGAGATTATTTATGTTTATATATTCATACTACTTAAATACTGTAAATATGTTCATAATCTGTAAATGTTTATTCTGACTAAACGTAACTGTGACCTTATATTTTTTATACTATTTTTCATATTTGTATTCTTAGAATTTGTATTACTATGTTCTGGTTGTGTTTGTATTGTATATGTGCACTGGAAGCTTCAGCACCAAGAACAATTCCTTGTGTGTGCAAGCACACCTGGCAATAAAGCTCTATCTAAATCTGAAAACTGGTTTTACTGGTGATATTGGTTTGACTGGTGATATTGTTTTGAGAATTGTGTTTGTGAAGGGTCTGTGGTAAAGCTCTCTGCTGTAGATCAGTGACTAACACTGAGACTGTCGTGATCTCAGCTGTAGATTATTAACAGAAGAGAATCACGTGATTTACAGGAAGCCTTTGGTAGGGGGGAAATAAAGCGAGTTCAGGAAGTGTGTGCATTTCACACAAAACACGTGATAACCTGATATCCCTGCTCCAGTGCTTCCTTTGGCTTGAGCTTGTGTTTAAGATCAGTCTCTTGTATATGGGAATCACAAACAAGGATGATTATAAGCAACAAGTTTATTTACTGTATAAAAGTGAAAAAGAGTGCAAGGTCTGAATATTATCTACAATATTTATACACTAAAAACCCAAAGAGGGAAGAATTGATGTCAGAGAAAAATACAAAACTCTTTTGTTAACTCTAAACTGCCAATCAAATCCAAGAGAATTACAGCAAGGCTAGGCAATGTTTTTCATAAATATTTTGTTGCTCTTCTCATTGAAACTCTCTTCACATCATGATAGCAATCAATAATAGAAGTGGTATAAATATTAAATAAAATATATTCTGTGGAAATCTCAGGGCCAAAAAAAATGTCCATCCAATCATTGCATTCAGACCGATAGGATTTCCTACCAGCCCAGGGCTGTAGTTAGCTTGTTTTGCACACAGCACTGGTGCTACAGAGGCTGAACGTTTTGTAGCACAGCCCACAGAATTGTAGCACATGTATAAAACATCTGTTAAATGCAAAAAGTGCTATACAATACAAATATTTAAGAATAAAAATAATAATAATAATTATTATTATTATTATATTTTACAGAAAACACAAATCATTAGAAAGGTCTAAGGTTTTATAATAAAATATTAAATTATGATAAAAAATGTGACTGTAATGTCTTATTTTTTGTCTTATTTTATCTTATGTACTCACTCACTGAGAAAGAAAAAAGTACTGTAGACGTCTCAACACCGCGAATCTATCACTGTACTACAGAATATTATAAAATAATATAATCTCTGCCTCATTCTGAGATGTGAAGCCTGTCAGATTACAAAAGTAGGTTATTTCAAACACTCGATTAATGTTCTCTTTTGTTGGACAACAGGTTTGTAAACGCTTCTCACTACAAGTTTGGAAAGAGGTTGTTGCTTTTTCTAATGCACATTAAGGGGCTTTAACACACACACACACACGTGCTCTCACACACACACACACACACACACACACACACATTAAGGGGCTTTAACACTGGGAGCGTTTGCTGGGGTCATGTCCAAACGCCATTGTTCAGCGCTGGTCTGGGTTCACACTCAACTTGATTCTCTCGAACCCTGGTGCACTTGTTCATCTTACGTCATCAGAAATGTGCACGGCGGATGATAGAAAACACACTGCAGTAAATATATTGTGTTTATTAATTTGGTGCTATTATGCACAGCTGAGTAAACGACTCTTGGGTTTACTGTGTGTGCGTCGCATGAAGTTCATTTGTTGCCCTGATTGCACGCATTTGCGCAAATCCACGTGAATCGCAGCACAGTTCGAGTGCCACCTCTTTCAGAGTCTGGGGTTCGAGTGCCTCCTCCTTCAGAGTCTCGGGTTCGAGTGCCACCTCCTTCAGAGTCTGGGGTTCGAGTGCCACCTCCTTCAGAGTCTCGGGTTCAAGTGCCACCTCCTTCAGAGTCTGGGGTTCGAGTGCCACCTCCTTCAGAGTCTGGGGTTCGAGTGCCACCTCCTTCAGAGTCTCGGGTTCAAGTGCCACCTCCTTCAGAGTCTGGGGTTCGAGTGCCTCCTCCTTCAGAGTCTCGGGTTCGAGTGCCACCTCCTTCAGAGTCTGGGGTTCGAGTGCCTCCTCCTTCAGAGTCTCGGGTTCGAGTGCCACCTCCTTCAGAGTCTCGGGTTCGAGTGCCACCTCCTTCAGAGTCTCGGGTTCGAGTGCCTCCTCCTTCAGAGTCTCGGGTTCGAGTGCCTCCTCCTTCAGAGTCTCGGGTTCGAGTGCCTCCTCCTTCAGAGTCTCGGGTTCGAGTGCCTCCTCCTTCAGAGTCTCGGGTTCGAGTGCCTCCTCCTTCAGAGTCTCGGGTTCGAGTGCCACCTCCTTCAGAGTCTCGGGTTCGAGTGCCTCCTCCTTCAGAGTCTCGGGTTCGAGTGCCTCCTCCTTCAGAGTCTCGGGTTCGAGTGCCTCCTCCTTCAGAGTCTCGGGTTCGAGTGCCTCCTCCTTCAGAGTCTCGGGTTCGAGTGCCTCCTCCTTCAGAGTCTCGGGTTCGAGTGCCACCTCCTTCAGAGTCTCGGGTTCGAGTGCCTCCTCCTTCAGAGTCTCGGGTTCGAGTGCCTCCTCCTTCAGAGTCTCGGGTTCGAGTGCCACCTCTTTCAGAGTCTCGGGTTCGAGTGCCACCTCCTTCAGAGTCTCGGGTTCGAGTGCCTCCTCCTTCAGAGTCTCGGGTTCGAGTGCCACCTCCTTCAGAGTCTCGGGTTCGAGTGCCTCCTCCTTCAGAGTCTCGGGTTCGAGTGCCACCTCCTTCAGAGTCTCGGGTTCGAGTGCCTCCTCCTTCAGAGTCTCGGGTTCGAGTGCCACCTCCTTCAGAGTCTCCGGTTCGAGTGCCTCCTCCTTCAGAGTCTCGGGTTCGAGTGCCTCCTCCTTCAGAGTCTCGGGTTCGAGTGCCTCCTCCTTCAGAGTCTCGGGTTCGAGTGCCTCCTCCTTCAGAGTCTCGGGTTCGAGTGCCTCCTCCTTCAGAGTCTCGGGTTCGAGTGCCACCTCCTTCAGAGTCTCGGGTTCGAGTGCCTCCTCCTTCAGAGTCTCGGGTTCGAGTGCCACCTCCTTCAGAGTCTCGGGTTCGAGTGCCACCTCCTTCAGAGTCTCGGGTTCGAGTGCCTCCTCCTTCAGAGTCTCGGGTTCGAGTGCCACCTCCTTCAGAGTCTCCGGTTCGAGTGCCTCCTCCTTCAGAGTCTCGGGTTCGAGTGCCTCCTCCTTCAGAGTCTCGGGTTCGAGTGCCTCCTCCTTCAGAGTCTCGGGTTCGAGTGCCTCCTCCTTCAGAGTCTCGGGTTCGAGTGCCTCCTCCTTCAGAGTCTCGGGTTCGAGTGCCACCTCCTTCAGAGTCTCGGGTTCGAGTGCCTCCTCCTTCAGAGTCTCGGGTTCGAGTGCCACCTCCTTCAGAGTCTCGGGTTCGAGTGCCTCCTCCTTCAGAGTCTCGGGTTCGAGTGCCACCTCCTTCAGAGTCTCGGGTTCGGTGCGCACCAAGCCCGCGATTGACAGCTTTTATTAGCAGTTTTTCATGCAAACCGTGCCGCTTTTCGAACTAAAATGCCAATGAGTCCATCTCACAGTGCATGCAGAGATAGAGCAGCATTTACTGCGAACTGATCGATCCGCCCTGAACAGTGCTGCATCATCTGCACATTTATTTATTTATTTAAAAATTGAAGCGATTTTCATAATTTCACAAAGACAAATCTGGATTTTGGTTTAATTTCAGTCAATCGTGCAGCCCTAGATTAACCTCACACGAGCTCAAAACAAATTCTCCCTTCACTCAAGCGAGCTCTGTCTCACATGCTGAACTGTATCGCACGCGTGCTACTGGGGTAAATATATAACAGATTTTTTTGTAGCACGTGCAACATATATGTCACTGTACAGCCCTGCAGCCTGTCAACAATGTATTTCCAGAGATGTCTTATTATTGGGAGATACGAGGGTCCGTGGCTCTACCACTGGGGAAAGCACAAGAGCTAACATGGATCAATACCCATAATGCACTAAACCAAAACAGAAGCTTATGCTGCATCCACGCCATGTCGTAACCATAATTACAAGATCACAACCCGTAGTTGTTCACATCCTCAGATTCAGATTCATCCTTTTCTATGGCAACTTTCAGCAGTCAGGTGGTACAACTGGGTCAGAGTTTTATGTTAATTAGGAATCGCTATTGGAATCGCTCTGTCTATTATTATTCTTCCCCGAAACATGCTCAAAAACTCATGAAACTTTGCACACACATCAGTGGTTGAATTTCGGTACACACATGTAACAGCCCAATACCTAGAAAAAAGTCTCTGGGAGCACAAACTAACAGGAAGTGAGATGTTTTAAATGTTCTCTTCAAAATTGTAGCAGTTTTCGCCATTTCCAGACGTTGTACTTTAACTCCTCAATGAGACTTAATCAGATCCACATCACGTTTGGTCAGTCGAATCTAAAGGCCTGTGTGATGTTAAACTGTGAAGATCTTGAGTTTTCTCTGAAGGGTGTGTCCGTGGCCCTCACACAGTCTGATGTTTCCCTATGACACAGGAAGCAGGAAGCATATAATGTCCAATCTGCTCAAACTTCATGTTTGATAAGTGTCCTGACCTGAACACATCTACATTAGAGTGTGCATCGGGCCACATTTTTCTGTTTGAGCCCGGCCCGCATCCGACAGAGCAGTAACGGAACCCGACCCGAGCCCGACAGGGGTTAAGATATTTATGTCTGAAAATCTTTTTTTTTTTTTATCATAGTAATGACACGTGTACGTTTGTTAATGTGGAAAGCCCGCTTTTATTAAGCAACTGCAGGAAGGCATTCTGAAATGTTTACAGATGAGAGCCTTAGCGCTCACACGGGGCAACAAAGCACGTTAACACAGGGCCCAATCAAATAGCCAATTGAAATTAAATAATTAAATAAACAAAGGTCTATCAAAAATGGTCTAAGCTAACATAAAACATTAACGTAACACAAATGCAAATTATTGAAATGAAAATCACTCTTAGCATTTTTTTCTCTTAAACTGTAAACTACAACATGGGATCAATTTAGCTATGTTATCCATCCATCAAAATTTAGGCTAATCCAGGTTATGATGCAGAAAAAGGATTGCATCAACTGTGGGTGGCTTCAAGGCTGTCCTCCTCCGCTCGATGGTCTTGCCAGCATCACTGAAGTTGCACTCACTGCTACTACTGGCTGGAATGGCAATGATGCCACGGGTAAGGACACTACCCTTACCAAACAAAAATATATTGCAATATACTAGAATTTATATTACAATACATTAGAAAATATATGTCAATGTATCAGAAACTTCCTCATATATTTGAAAACATATAGCAATATATGGATGGACAACCTAATGATGTTTAATAAACAAGGTTCGGGAGAAGCACGTTCAGATAATTGACACAGATGGAGAGCACTCAGCTAATCAACAATAGAGATGTACACTCACCTAAAGGATTATTAGGAACACCTGTTCAATTTCTCATTAATGCAATTATCTAATCAACCAATCACATGGCAGTTGCTTCAATGCATTTAGGGGTGTGGTCCTGGTCAAGACAATCTCCTGAACTCCACACTGAATGTCGGAATGGGAAAGAAAGGGGATTTAAGCAATTTTGAGCGTGGCATGGTTGTTGGTGCCAGACGGGCCGGTCTGAGTATTTCACAATCTGCTCAGTTACTGGGATTTTCACAGACAATCATTTCTAGGGTTTACAAAGAATGGTGTGAAAAGGGAAACACATCCAGTATGGGGCAGTCCTGTGGGCCAAAATGCCTTGTTGATGCTAGAGGTCAGAGGAGAATGGGCCGACTGATTCAAGCTGATAGAAGAGCAACTTTGACTGAAATAACCACTCGTTACAACCGAGGTATGCAGCAAAGCATTTGTGAAGCCACAACACGCACAACCTTGAGGCGGATGGGCTACAACAGCAGAAGACCCCACCGGGTACCACTCATCTCCACTACAAATAGGAAAAAGAGGCTACAATTTGCACCAGCTCACCAGAATTGCACAGTTGAAGACTGGAAAAATGTTGCCTGGTCTGATGAGTCTGGATTTCTGTTGAGACATTCAGATGGTAGAGTCAGAATTTGGCGTAAACAGAATGAGAACATGGATCCATCATGCCTTGTTACCACTGTGCAGGCTGGTGGTGGTGGTGCAATGGTGTGGGGGATGTTTTCTTGGCATACTTTAGGCCCCTTAGTGCCAATTGGGCATGGTTTAAATGCCACGGCCTACCTGAGCATTGTTTCTGACCATGTCCATCCCTTTATGAGCACCATGTGCCCATCCTCTGATGGCTACTTCCAGCAGGATAATGCTCCATGTCACAAAGCTCCAATCATTTCAAATTGGTTTCTTGAACATGACAATGAGTTCACTGGACTAAAATGGCCGTCCCACAGTCCCCAGATCTCGACCCAATAGAGCATCTTTGGGATGTGGTGGAACGGGAGCTTCGTGCCCTGGATGTGCATCCCACAAATCTCCATCAACTGCAAGATGCTATCCTATCAATATGGGCCAACATTTCTAAAGAATGCTTTCAGCTCCTTGTTGAATCAATGCCACGTAGAATTAAGGCAGTTCTGAAGGCCAAAGGGGGTCAAACATTTACATTTACATTTAGCAGACGCTTTTATCCAAATCGACTTACAACTTGGGGGAACATGAAGCGATTGGTCATGAGTCGAGAAGCGCAATAAGAGCCTGAAATCCTGAGAGCGTGTACATTGCTCAGTGTAGCACAGGCTAGAGTAGGGAGGGAAGAAAGAAGATTTTTTAAAAAATCATTTTTTTTATGAGGTTAAGTACTCGCGAAAGAACAGAGTTTTAAGTTGATTTTTGAATGATGTCAATGATGTCAAGCACAGTATTAGTGTGTGTTCCTAATAATCCTTTAGGTGAGTGTATATACAAGCAGCAGTCCTACCTCCGTTTGTTGACAGTTATCAGCAACCCTTCCACCACCCCTTCTCCACACCTTTAACTATAAAACCATTCACATATACGGGGGTACTCTGGGTTCGGGCCTAATTCCAAGCTCGAAACCCCCCCCCCCCCCCCCCCCATTTCATCATCAACATGACATTTCAGTCCTCCACACTGTTCTCAGGTCACTGTCCCTTCAGTGTCACGGTTCATAAATACGTCGTCTCACCTTCTCTGTAGCTGTGTCCCACAGTGAAGGGCGTGCACTTCGAAGGCCACATTTGAAGTGCGATTGCGTCACAGTGGCACTACGAAGGCTGCCGCAATTCGAAAGCGACTTCAAAATGCGCCCTCCGTTTCTCAGGCAAAGGAAGGGTACAAGAGATTGAACCTTCCCACAACTTCGCAGCCTACCCTATCCCAGAATTCATAGCACAATGGTGACTACAGGATTTGACTGGTCCGCATTCCCGTGGCACTCGATCAGATTTCTTGCGGCGCGGGATTAAATTTCCCAGTGAAAGACGGTAGCGGTCGGCAAGTCTAGCCTGGATACTATTGAACACAACAGCGCAACCGCTTGAACTTGAAGTAAACAAAACGTTTAGTGCATTCGCACAGTCCCCAGTTCCTTGCCCTGAGCAACCTGGCAAAACTTGAATTTCCTAATTTTAACTTGCATAAATGTTATTTATTTCTCTATTCTCTCAAGAAGAGGAATCAGTCCATTCTCTCCCTTTTCGCTCTTTCTTTCTTTTTTCTTTTTTTTCTGCACTTTCTTTAAATACAAATTTGATCTGCGCGGGGCTGTTTTTTCATCCCGTTCCCGCAATAGGATCTATTCCACACCACACCCTCCCGCTCGCGCTTCAAATTCACTCCGTGCTCACGCGCCATAAATTATTTTATTACCGACCCGACCAATCCAGCTAAATTTAGATTTAGTTTCCCCTACAGAAAGAGAGAGGCTGGGGATAACAAAAGTAATAGCTAGCCTATGTTGGCCATGCAATAATTTATTGATTTTGCTTATCATACTGTTAACACAGATGCACAAATCTCTTTTGCTCCACATTTGGCGCAGTATATGGTGCAGAAGTGAGAGCGAGTGTCATTTGAAGGCGAAAAAACTGCGTTTGAGACTCGCAGCAGCAGATCCAGCAGATGTAGAGATTGGACTTGTGATTGTGTTAGAAAAATATCCAAGAACAGAAATACATTTGTGACCAAATATTCTACAAGTGTGCAACTCTCATTGCATGGATTCACATATTAATGTGCGGATGTGCAACATTTGTCTGTGACTTCACATGTTTGATACGGGTGTGTGATGCGTTCTGCCCCATATTTACTGCAGCAGCTGGAGCAGAAATGTGTGTGTGTGTGTGTGTGTGTGTGTGTGTGTTTCTTCACGTGTGATTCGTAGAGCAGGATTTGTGCGCCTGCAGTGAAGAGTGTGTGAAGTGTAACTGTTGCGTTGTGTTTGTGAGTGAGAAAAAAAGTCTACAAGTTTACAACTCCTAAAATATTTTTCTCTGTGACTTCAAATGTATTGGTCCTAGGCATGTGACGGTATCACATTTTCATGTTGCGATTAATTGCTGAAGCTTTTATCGCGGTATACGGTATTATCACGATATTGAAATAAGTTGCAAAAAAAGTGTTGTCGTACTATAACAGGTTTAATAACTTTCTTATAACAAAAAGAACCAAACATTTAAATGCAATAAAGCAATACACAAAAATGTATAAAGTAAACAAATATTTAAAACAGAAGTGCAAAAGAATTATAAAGAACAATAGGTAACACATTACAATAATGTGTCACCAGTTAATGCATTAACATTAACAAAGAATGAATAGCTACATTTTTACAGTTATTCTTCTTTAATAATGTTAGTTTAAAAAGGCAACTGTTAGTGTTAGCTCAGGTCCATTAAATAATACAGTTACAACTTTTGATTTTAATAATGTGTTATTAAATGCTGAAATGTACATTTAACTAAGATTAATACATGCTTTAGAAGTATTTTTCATTGCCAGTTTATTAATGAATTAACTAATGTTAAATAATGGAGCCTTATTGTAAAGTGTGTGACTGAACAACAGTCAGAACATATTCAAACAATATCTAGGGCATGTAATTTAGTCAAGATTAAAATATAAAATGTTTAAGTTTGAAAATGAATAGCCTTAAGTCTTTTCACCATATTGTTTTGTTTATGAGGGTTACCGGTGAAACGGCTGCATTTCTGCTGTTCGTCAGTGCCCTCTGCTGTCAGAGAGTGAACGTGCACTTCAGCCACTCGCTCCGCCATGTGCTCGGCTCGTGTGCTCCGCCCGTGTGCTCCGCCATGTGCTCGGCTCGTGTGCTCCGCCCGTGTGCTCGGCTCGTGTGCTCCGCCCGTGTGCTCGGCTCGTGTGCTCGGCTCGTGTGCTCCGCCCGTGTGCTCCGCCCGTGTGCTCCGCCATGTGCTCGGCTCGTGTGCTCCGCCCGTGTGCTCCGCCCGTGTGCTCCGCCCGTGTGCTCCGCCCGTGTGCTCGGCTCGTGTGCTCCGCCCGTGTGCTCCGCCCGTGTGCTCGGCTCGTGTGCTCCGCCCGTGTGCTCCGCCATGTGCTCGGCTCGTGTGCTCCGCTCGTGTGCTCGGCTCGTGTGCTCCGCCCGTGTGCTCGGCTCGTGTGCTCCGCCCGTGTGCTCGGCTCGTGTGCTCCGCCCGTGTGCTCGGCTCGTGTGCTCGGCTCGTGTGCTCCGCCCGTGTGCTCCGCCCGTGTGCTCCGCCATGTGCTCGGCTCGTGTGCTCGGCTCGTGTGCTCGGCTCGTGTGCTCGGCTCGTGTGCTCGGCTCGTGTGCTCCGCCCGTGTGCTCGGCCCGTGTGCTCGGCTCGTGTGCTCGGCTCGTGTGCTCCGCCCGTGTGCTCCGCCCGTGTGCTCGGCTCGTGTGCTCCGCCCGTGTGCTCGGCTCGTGTGCTCCGCCCGTGTGCTCGGCTCGTGTGCTCCGCCCGTGTGCTCGGCTCGTGTGCTCGGCTCGTGTGCTCGGCCCGTGTGCTCCGCCCGTGTGCTCGGCTCGTGTGCTCGGCCCGTGTGCTCGGCTCGTGTGCTCGGCTCGTGTGCTCGGCTCGTGTGCTCGGCTCGTGTGCTCGGCTCGTGTGCTCGGCTCGTGTGCTCCGCCCGTGTGCTCGGCTCGTGTGCTCGGCTCGTGTGCTCGGTCGTGTGCTCAGTTCGTGTGCTCGGTCGTGTGCTCGGCTCGTGTGCTCGGTCGTGTGCTCGGTCGTGTGCTCGGCTCGTGTGCTCGGCTCGTGTGCTCGGCTCGTGTGCTCGGCTCGTGTGCTCGGCTCGTGTGCTCGGCTCGTGTGCTCGGCTCGTGTGCTCGGCTCGTGTGCTCGGCTCGTGTGCTCCGCCCGTGTGCTCGGCTCGTGTGCTCCGCTCGTGTGCTCGGCTCGTGTGCTCGGTCGTGTGCTCGGCTCGTGTGCTCGGCTCGTGTGCTCGGCTCGTGTGCTCGGTCGTGTGCTCAGTTCGTGTGCTCGGTCATGTGCTCAGTTCGTGTGCTCGGTCGTGTGCTCGGCTCGTGTGCTCAGTCGTGTGCTCGGCTCGTGTGCTCCGCCCGTGTGCTCGGCTCGTGTGCTCCGCCCGTGTGCTCGGCTCGTGTGCTCCGCCCGTGTGCTCGGCTCGTGTGCTCGGCTCGTGTGCTCGGCTCGTGTGCTCGGCTCGTGTGCTCGGCTCGTGTGCTCGGCTCGTGTGCTCCGCCCGTGTGCTCGGCTCGTGTGCTCCGCCCGTGTGCTCGGCTCGTGTGCTCGGCTCGTGTGCTCCGCCCGTGTGCTCGGCTCGTGTGCTCGGCTCGTGTGCTCGGCTCGTGTGCGCCGCCCGTGTGCTCCGCCCGTGTGCTCGGCTCGTGTGTGCTCGGTCGTGTGCTCGGTTCGTGTGCTCGGTCGTGTGCTCGGCTCGTGTGTGCTCGGTCGTGTGCTCGGCTCGTGTGCTCGGCTCGTGTGCTCCGCTCGTGTGCTCGGCTCGTGTGTGCTCGGCTCATGTGCTCGGCTCGTGTGCTCCGCCCGTGTGCTCGGCTCGTGTGCTCAGCTCATGCACGGTCTGTTTACATCAGTGCGCGCTCCTCTTTGACATGTTGTTCATTTTAAACGGTTGATGGGTAAAGTATTCTTAAAATGCATTCTAAAAATCTGAATAATTCGTAATAAATAATTATTCACAGTATTTTGAAGTGCCCACGATAACAATATTGTGCATGTTCATTATTGCGGTATATCGTATTACCGTTTACCGGCACATGTCTAATTATGACATAAAACACAACTCAATCTATTTTTGTTAAATGTCAGTTTATGTGTTTAATATCCTAAAAATATAAAGTTATGAAACTTCACTTCGCCCTCAGTCAAAACGATTTGCCAGGGAACAAATGATAGATTCATGAGAGCAAAGATCGGCCGTTAGAAGACGAATTATATCTGAAGACATCAGAGCCAGCGGCCGGCGTCAGAAGGGCTAGCCGTGTTAAGTCTGCTCTGGGCGGGGAGAGTTCCCGCTGAGCGCCGCTGATCCACTGGAGCTCACAACTACGAAAACGCCAGATCACATTTTCAAAAAGGCGCTCTCTTTATAAATAAACCACAGATTTGAGCTTTAAACAAGTACATTCTCGCCTGAAAAAGTCTTAATACTACATTTTGTGAAACATTAACAGTAGTATTTTTAAATTACGAGGGGTTTCTCATCCGCTATTGACGTTTGCTTGTTGGTGCGAGATGCATTCTGGGATACCGGTCTGTCTGAAGTCTCCTCTCGATGCATCCTCGATAAAAGGGGCGGATCAAGGACACATCCGGGGATTTGAACTGTACTTGGCTAGATGTGAACTTTGAATTGGAACAGGACTTGGGAGCAACTGATGACATTTCACAATTTACGTAAAATTTGGTTGTTTTTGGTATGTGTTTTTTTTGGCATGGATGCCTACTAAAATTCGCATGCCCGGGGCTAAATATCACATAATTGGGGTTGCTTCAACCCGCGGACATGAAAAACAGCCCGCGGCAACAGTGATGAAGTAGCCCAATTCCACGGGAAAACCGCAGACTTGGCAACACTGGCGTCCCTCCTCCGGCCGCGCGCGCACACTCTCACCGTCTTCAAATCGTTTTGCTCTCCCTCCCTCGTGCATATTAATCAAAATCAATTGAGAATTGACATGATGGTAAACGGTCGGAAGACTGAAGTTTCACGTAAAGCATTGGGAGATTTTTTCCTGAATTACCGCTGGTGTTGCTCTAGAGAATAAGTGCACCCAAGCATTAAATGGCTAGGTTGTAAATAGTTGGTTACTTTTAAAATTAAGTATAGCATGTCAGTGTGCACTTTATTATGCTGCTGGCTTGTTGATTGCTTGTGTGCAATAGTGTAATTATTTTATTTATGCTTAAATATTTATTTTCAGAATTTATTTTCACTACTGAACTCATTTTTTTCTTGTTCTACCTTAAATATTGTTTTTTTTAGTTCAATAAATATTCCTTTTTTACATTTAAAATGTTAAATTATCATCATGATCATTGTGTCATTTTTATGATGTAAATTGAGGGAGCAAAAGCAGTATCAGCTCCAAATATCGGATCAAGAAAATCGGTATCGGTCATCGGCTAAGGCTGATGAAAAAAAATCGGTATCGGTCGATCCCTATTTTCTATACAATTAAACATAATTCATTGTAGCTCAAGCGCACAACCATTGGTTAATCTTTTATGAAATAAATAACCTTCCAGTCTTCACTTACTTTAAGACTATTAAATTAACCATAAAAAACAACAACCAGCTAAAAAAAGGCAAAGGTGAAAAAACGCATATAAGGTAAAAAAATAACAAAAGGTTAAAAACGCAAAACATATTCCAAATATCAAAAGTAATTGGCTGGTAATGTCATTTGACTTGTCTGTAATTAATTGTTTATCTCTCCAAACTGGAACTGAAGTCTGTCGTGGAGCCACACCATCTGAACAGCCAATATAGTAATCACTAGACTCCAGACATTCAGCTGTGAGCTTGAGACAGACAAAACAAAACTCTATATCACACCGAGAGCACGTAATGTTTTTGCATTTCTCAGAGTTGTGATTGAGCAGCAAACCACATGTTGGACAAGCACGAACAGCTGGACACACGATATTTCCAGCATCTTTTAAAGTAATATTTGCACATTCTCTGAGCAGATCCAGATCTTTGTTGGTGCATCCATCATTGTCACATCTATCAGATCGAGGACGCGGACCTTTCCACTCTCTCAAACACTGCCAGCAGAACTCAAAGGTTTTTTTGTTGTTTTCAGAGCAAATGGTGCAACACACGCTGAGATTAGACGGGTCTGATCTCTCGATGATCCAGTCACAACCAGGACACTGGAAGAGACAGAAAGAGCATTTTAAAATAATGAACAATCCCTTAATTTATGACTATTCAGTAAATGTAAAGAACAAATACTTACATTTTTGATGTCTACTTTCTTTCTAGTAGCATTTGAAGCAAGTCTTTCCTCAAAGTATTGCTGTTCTTCAGGTGTGAGTTTGGCTAGCATACGCACTTCAGTGTAAGACCACTCTATGCTACACACAGGACATTTCAGCTCGGCTTTACCCTGAAAATGATCAAAAGAGCAGTGTACTGAGTCAGCTCTGCAAAGATGAGTTTACATAAGGTTTTCTCATCCATTTTAGTGTCTACTCAAAATGCATATTATGGGAAAGAAATCAGAGAAAATAACATACTATTGTTAAACAAGTGCATATTTTGATTTTGACAGAAACACCTGGTGCAATGCAATGCTATTTATTTTGAAATTGGCAGGATTTTTGATTTACTACACGGCATTTACTACACGGCTTCAATGCGGCATGTGTCAAAAATAGGCAAGGCACCTATCTGTGCGTTCACACCGCCGTGGCGAGACAGTAAATATTCGCTCTAGCCGCCCTGCCAACGACGCTGTAGAAAAATTTGTGGGCACTCTGACATATATTGAATGTTTGTCCTTTATTTATACTGTATTTAAAGGGGCTGCATAGCAAACAAGCATTGAAGCAGGAGGTATGCAAAATCAAAATTGAATAGCTCCGTAACGGATTGCGAAAAGTGAGTGTAACCTATTGGAAAGCCACTAATTAGTTGTGTTAGTAAAAGAACGAAATTGCACTTTTTAAGTAGAAAATAATATTTATGTAAAGAGATTTATTCAAATAAAAATATCTTAAAAGTGCACAACTCTTTTTCAGTGGAAGAAAGCTATGTTAAGTAAAAAATTATAGTTTTTAGGTAGAAAATAATATTTATGTAAAGAGATATAGTAAGATAAAAAGTGCTTAAAAGTGCACAACTCTTCTTAAGTGGAAGAATGCGATTGGGGTTACTTGACTGTAACCCTGTTCCCTGATAAATCTACACTCAATGCTGCATGACGTTATACATATGGGAATCGTTTAATCACGACCCGCTGTGAAAAGTGAGTTTAAACACGTCAATGAAATTGACCTGAAGTTATTATAGCCTCGGCCGGTGACGTCATAGGCGCACCTGCTGCACAAGGCTATAAATAGATGAGCCCCAGCTGTAGCCATCAGGTCTCTTTTGTTTGAAGACCAGTCCTGAAGCATCATCAGCACGGCCTAGCAATGCAGCATCTCGTTCGCTTTATCAGGGAACAGGGTTACAGTCAAGTAACCCCAAGCGTTCCCTTTCAAATGCTACACTCAATGCTGCATAAGCTTATGCAAATGGGAACGAGAATACCCACGCCGCCATGCTTGATGGTGTCTGGACCCCCTATGGTTGTGTGGGTGTGAGTCTCAAGAGCTAACGCAAGAGAGACTCAGACATTCGCTTGTGATGTCAACTCAAAGACATTAGAGCCCGGAGTGGCACGAGCATCCAAGTGCGACATGTTTTGTTTGCTGGCGGCAGAACCTCAACAAACAAACAAACAAACAGCTGCTCTGACTTACGCCACTGGCTAGTGCGGTGGATGTAGGCCTAAAGAGCACGGACTGGACACAGTCTATGAAGTCTCTCCTGATCCGGCGTTGTGAACGGTGGAGGGCATAAGGTTTCAAGAGTGACAGGATGTACAGTCGAGAAAGGAACCTTAGGCAGGTAGTCAGGATGAGGATGCAAAATCACTTTCACCAAGCCTGGGGCAAAGTCTAAGCAGGATGGCGATATTGACAGAGCCTGCATGTCCGCAATTCTTTTCAGAGAAGTTATAGCCATAAGAAAAACCAGACCCTGGAGGACTATAGCTTAGTCCCATCGAGGGATCTTGGTTCTTACCGAAGGCCTCAACTGCCTGGCCCACGAATAAAGCGAGCGAGCAGAGGATGCCTCCCAAGTGGCACCCCATCAACCAGGGCACGGCAAGCCAAAAGAGCGGCCACATAAACCCTGAGAGTGGAGGGGTAAGCGCCTGTTGACACTTCTCTCCTGCAGACATTCCAGAACTGAAGCAACCTGGCAGTTTACTGGAACCGCATTATGTGTCATACACCATCTTTCAAAGACACCCCATTTATTGGCATAAACTTTGCGAGTGGAGGACGCCCTAGCACTTACTGCAGGCAAAAGGCCAGTGTCCATCAGTTGGTTCCCATCAGGGGCCAAACAGAAGGCCCCTCCTCTCCGGAACCGCCCACAGCAAGCGATTGAGGAGAGACACTATCTCTGAGAACCAAACTCTCTTCGACCAATGCAGCGCTATCGATAAGAGGCAAGACCCTTGTTGGCGAACCCTGGCTAGAACTCCCGGGAGCAGAGGGAAGGAGGAAAGGCATACAGGCACATTTCGATGTAATGTATGAATGCAATGTATGAACCATCACATCCAGACCCAGCGGGGCTGGGTGACTGAGAGAGAAGTATAGGGGACATTGCGCTCTGACAAGAGGCGAAGAGGTCCACTTCCGCTCTGTAAAATCTGGTCCAGATCTGCTTGACTACTTCTGGGTGGAGTTTCCATTCCCCCATCTGTAATTTCTGTCTGAGCTGAATCGAGCTGATGACCCTCCCATTCCCCTTGGGCTGGACGACCAATTAAGGCCGCACCCCAGCCCGTCATGGAAGCGTCCGTCATTAGCATTTTGTGACGACAAAGTACGCCTAGAGTGGGACCCAAGGCATGAACCGGGGTCTGACCCACATTGTTAGTGTGGTTCACTAATCACTGCCTGCCTAACAGACATTTCTGCCTGGATGAAGGAACATCACCTGCAACTCAACCTTGCAAAGACAGAACTGCTTGTGGTCTCAGCCAACCCATCACTTCACCACAATCTCTCCATTCAGCTCGGATCATCAACCATAACTCCGTCCAGGACAGCCAGGAACCTTGGAGTTGTGATTGATGATCAGCTAAAATTCACTGACCACATTACTGCAACAACCCGGTCCTGCAGATTTGCGTTATACAACATTAGGAAGATTAGACCCTTCCTATCAGAGCAGGCCACACAACTCCTGGTCCAAGCTCTTGTTCTCTCCAGACTGGACTACTGTAATGCTCTTCTAGCGGGCCTTCCGGCATGCACTATCAAACCCTTGCAACTGATCCAGAATGCAGCGGCGAGGGTGGTCTTTAACGAGCCGAAGAGAGTGCATGTCACGCCTCTCTTCATTAGTCTGCACTGGCTGCCATCAGTCTCCAATAGCCACTCGCATCAAATTCAAGACACTGGTGCTCGCCTACAAAGCAACCATTGGCTCTGCACCAATATACCTAAACTCGCTTGTTCAGACTTACACCCCCTCCAGGAGCTTACGTTCTGCCAGTGAACGACGCCTTGTGGTGCCATACCAAAGAGGCATGAAATCCCTCTCACGGACCTTTTCCTGGACCGCCCCCACCTGGTGGAATGACCTGCCCATCTCAATTCATGCGGCCGAGTCTGTAGACATTTTCAAAAAACATCTAAAGACACGTCTTTTCCAGCAGCATCTGACCAATCAAGAATAGCACTTATCACTCTATTCATTTTCTGTCTGTCTAATTTATTTAAAAAAAAAAAAAAAGTTCTGTCCTGTGTGTTCTGTGTTAGATTAACTGAGACTTGTTACAGCACTTGCATACTGTTACATACTGTAGCCTTTGACTGTTCTAGCTGCTTCTATTGCTCTCATTTGTAAGTCGCTTTGGATAAAAGCGTCCGCTAAATGACTAAATGTAAATGTAAATGTAAATGTAGTGTACAAAGCCACATGGCGCACCTCTTTATTTGCCTGAGGATTGGCCCTAAAATCCTCTGGCTTTGAGCCACAACTGAAATGGTCTTATGTGCAACAACCCCAAAGGGAAACCCGTGTATGCTGATGCCATGAGACCTAACACACTTTGGTGCTGACGATCAGTGACATCTTGGTCAAGGTATTCTGAATGGTCTCAGTTCGAGCGGGAAACAATTGTGCCCACCTTGTGACTGAAAACCAAATAAACCCTATTTAAGTCGTTCTCTGGGCACAAGAAAGAACACTTTTCTTGGTGTTGATTCTCAACCCTAGAGAAACTAGATGAGCTAAGTCAAGTCAAGTCAACTTTATTTATATAGCGCGTTTAACAATGCAGATTGTTTCAAAGCAGCTTCACAGTTTTAAACAGGGAAATAATGCGACAGAATTTGATTCGGTTGTACAGCCGGGGGGGGGGGGGGGGGGCAGTTCTCCTCTGGCCAATCAACAAACAGCGTATTATTATTATTCTGGCAACTTTACAGGTCAGAGGTCATAATAGATCAGAATATTCAAAAGATCTGAGGCAACACGCCGGAGACGGGTTTATTGAGGATGACATGTTGATTAAACCAGTGGTTCCCAACCTTTTTTACAAGAAGGCCCCCCTCCTCTCCGAATCAATACTGCAAGGCCCACCGACCCCCCCATACCCCCAGCGCACATACACGGTTTGTTTGGGCATCAATAACGTACTCGGGTGTGCTTATAATGTATGACTCCTGCATGTCACTGCAATCATCTTTACCTTAATTACAACCGTCATCCATCAAAACTTTTTGGTGACACTGGTTTGCTTTATCCAACTGAAGTGTGTAGTTTGCGTATCCAGTGTTCATGAAGCGGTTGGGGTGTATTGAGCTGCTGTCCAGTCTGTATTTCACACAGCGGGATTAGGAACGCCTTGGGCTGCTCCGAATCCAAAACAATCTCAGAATACGTACAAGAGGTGGTTCTTTGTTGTAATTTATATTTTTAATTTATATAATTTATCTTTTATTATTTAACATATCAATAATGAAATTAATGAATTCACTTAAAATTAATTTGAATATATTAGTATATCTCGCGGCCCAACCAGAGGATCGCTGAGGCCCCCTGGTGAGCTGCGGCACACAGGTTGGGAACCACTGGATTAAACAATTATTAAATAGGAATATTTGAAAGATCGGAGTCATCGCGCCGGAGACGGGTTTATTGAGCTAACACACTGTCTCTGTGTTGAAGTGCCATCTCTTGTGATTGTGCTAATATTAGCAATCGCCTATGTGATTTAAAATGTGAATGCCTCGGAATCCCAATGGAGCATCCATGCATTTTGTATATGTGAGGTTACAAGGCTAGCCGAATGGAAGATCCTGAAATTGGTAAGCTTTTGCCCCCAAGAGTGAACCTCAGGAAATCCCTGTTGTGGCAGTATTAATATGTGAACACATGCGTCCTTCAGATCGAACAAATAAAGGCGACAAATAAAGTAGTAACTTTTAACGTTATTATATTATTTAGGTTACCATTATTTACTGATATTTATTTCAGTGTTTTACAGGCTGCGGTGTGTTGTTTCACTAATGGAAGTGCTCAAACAAACACTCGTTTGTTACAAATGTTTGATGGACTGTGACGGTCATGTCGAGTGAATCCCCGCGTCTCATCAGGAGAATCAATCACCCAAACCACTGATCCAGCGTAATATATCATACAGGTATAAATTCCTTTTAGATGGTTTAATTAAGGTTTATACATGCTAGTTTCCATGACAGAGTGCAAGATGAATATTATAATATTTATATATGTATATGTATATATGTATAAACCCGAAGAAGAACATTTTCAATGAAAAGGATTTGTATAAGCAACTTTCTCAATAAATGTATGTAAGCAGATAAAGGGAACTATAGTGAGAAAAACTCACTAGAAAGATACAAAGCAAACATATACTACAATTCTGGAAAATATGTATACGGCAAGAAAGAAGAGAAACATTTAGAAATGAAACCGTTAGAATATTCATTAGACTTGATCTATTTTTGCCTTGTCTTTTTATTCTCTGAAATTTTCTGGGGACCCCTGGGGGTCCACGGACCCCAGTTCGAAAACTCCCGATGTAGGGAATACTGAATGAGGGTATAGGGGTGATTTCAAACAGAACTGGTGCCACTTCTTGGATCAGGACTGAAAGAAGCTTTAACTTTAAATGGTAGTGAGATTTTTATTCTAAATTAATTACAGCAGTCGGGTTGAAACATATTTCATTGTGTAGTACTTAGCCTACGTCAAATGCCACCAACACACAGATTTATTTCGCTAAATTATACAGTTACAAGTTTTAACACCAGCTCATGATATAGGCTAAGCCGAGATATTAACCCAATTTAAACATAATCATCATCCAGAATCCTTCTGTAGTTCTTGATAAACTGCTCAGATAAAGGACACTTACATCGGCCAGCTGTATTCTGCAGTAGTCAGTCAGTGTCTGTGGACCAGTGATGTGACCGCAGGATAACCGAGCTCTAAACACACCTGGATCATTATCATATGGATCTGATGGGGAAATTACAGGTCTTAAACACTGCCAACATTCAGTCTGTTTGTTCGCTAGTGATGTAAACTAATCTATGATTATGAGATTAATCAAACTTTAATTTGTGTGAAAAAAATCTAAACGTTGAGAAAACACTTAGCACTGTTGTGGAAGAGAAAGATACAATAATAAGAAGAATTTTCTGCAGGCCTCAAACTAAGGCAAGAGTGAAAATGCCTTTCTGAAATGAAACATTCAGGCCTAAATTAGCGACATTTTTTTTGTTTGAATGGTTTAGAAAATGAACAGATATTATAACAAACTTACCTATATCGCTGCACTTTGTCACGAATTTAATGTCCTTCTCAGATCCATCATATCGCTTCTCGACACTGGACATGACACGTGTCAACACTTCAAGTTTAAAACTAAAACTGGCTTGTGGCTTCTTCTAGTACGTGTCGTGACCCTTTTGGTGTCGCTGGACTTATTTTCTCTTTCGGCTCCTGGGAGACACGCGGGTGAGGGCGGGCTCTTTATCAAGTCAGCGTGTTTTGAGTAGCGTTTAGAACAGCAGTACTCGAAACAGATACGTGACAGATGTGACAGATGTGGTCGTCTAAGAAACCAGACCGTACTCGAGCCGGACATGTTCTGCAAAAGTGTCAACTGAAGAACGGTGCACTAAAGTAAGTGTTTAGTGTTATTGTGTAAAATGACCAGACTGAGAAAGTGAAAGTGAAACTTTAAAATGTCTTAAAAAGTGTTCCTGACATAAATTCATAAATGTGTAAATAGAAAGAAATTTGAGACTAGAAACGCATCACGTGAAGGTTCGGAATTATTAACTAATTTCTGCATCTATTAATACTAACTACTGTCACGTGACAAAAGAGCAAATGACTCAAACCCGATGTAATCATTTCTGTTTGTGGGACAGACTGCACAGCCTTAGCCTATGGGACTGCCACAGGATCAGTGAAGCTCATTTGCACTGATACCCTCAGTTTGAGTGCACATCTATGAGTGCTAAACATTAGTTTAGATTCATTCTGATCTCAATCTATGAAAATGACTTGTGCACATATACACAACACAAGAATGCACCTGTTATTTTCATGACCTCCACTTCACCAGACGAGATCCGTTTTATGGCTTTCTTTGTGGAACGTTGTCATATAATATCCACTGTCTCTCCTCGTTGTTGTTTGATGATCAGGATACAGGGAGAGTGTGCTTTGGTCCATTGAGGTGAAGGTGTGTGTGTGTGTGTGTGTGTGTGTGATGGACACGTGTTACCTTCCACCATCACCTTGTGTATTAAAACATTTATTTTCTGTATCTTATTTTTATATGTGTTTGTCTGAAAACAACTACATTTTTCTTTACAGATATACCAACATGCCACTGCGATGTAAACCAGATGCTTATTCTGGACCAATGTATTCCCTGCGGTTGGAGAAGAACCAAACGGTGCCATTTCCACACCAGCTTCTGTAAGAATACTGAATAAGTAGGACTATTGTTTTCACTTTATGGAATTACTTAGATTTTTGTTTATTTGATTGGATTACAGGATGGAACGTGCCCCAAATATATGGATGAAATTTATTTTGCAAGGTAAGCTCTCATAGAAAAGTAAATCCATTACCATCGGAGAGAAGAGAGTAAACATTTTTCATCCCTGTTAAAAGCAGTAAAAGTAAAATGCTAGAAAAAGCACAGTATTCCAATGCCCAAATCAGAAATATTCCAGTTAAATTATATATTAACATAAACTATGAAACAAAACACAATATAAATGTAATTAAGGATGTTTTCTTTTCTCTTTTGTGTCACTTCCTTTTAGCTTTGAATGTCTCTGAGGTGAAACACTTCCCTGTCTTATTTTTACTCACAATTCAAAAATCTTCGGACATTATTTTGCCTAAATATATCAACATAATTGGCAGCAGGAGTATCTGGGTAAATAGTCCAGACATCTGTAAGAGACTTCAGAAGTTTAGAACGTGGCCAAAAGACAAAAAGACCAGAGAGGTTCAATCTCAACTTCAACATCAAGAGCCAAATGATCAACTTCATCCCAAACATTCACAGGACGATGAATCCCATGCATCAACATCTGAAGGTAACGGTCACATTTTGAGTCACAATTTGTCTGGGATTAGTTTTCATTGTGTTCAGTTCTTGTGTGACTGTGTTCCCGTTCCTTTGAAGCATTTTGATTTCTTTCACCTGTTGTTCATCAATGCCCTCAGCTTGTTACTGCGATTAGTCCCTGTCAGAGGTGGACAGAAGTGTTAAGTATATGTGCTTTATCAGTGTTTCTTTTGAAAACTTCACTACATTCCAAAGCATAATATACAATGTCATACTTTTTACTGCACTATGCTTCATAAATAACAGTTTTGTTTTACCCATTAAAAATGTAGTACAGGAGAGCGGCACGACCTGAGGCTTTTTGACTTTCTCAGTTTGTGTACATCCACATGGGGTTCAGAGTATTTATTGTTTCCCACATTAATGTCACACACATCTACAATCATGTGTTTAGTGTCATTAATGCAGTGTGTAATGAGCTTTTTCTTGATTTACCCCGAGGGGATGAAATGTGACAACATGCCCCATAGCTGGAGTCACATGACCATATGACAGATTAAAATGTTATCTGATATAATCAAAAAAAAATACAAGACAAACTTAAATTTTTTGTCAACAAAATACAATTATTCACTTTTTTAAATAAAATAATGACATTTTTTTTAATCATTAAAAATATACTCATTTTTTGAGTTTGACTACAAACACATCTCTAAATACAGCTGAACAGCTGTAGAGCTCAACACATAATAATAATTAATAATCTCTGAACATTAACGCTGTCATTATTAACCCTTTTCTCATGGTTTCTCAAAAGAATTAATAAAAGTATAGAATATAATGGCATATTTCTAATAGGGGCTCATTGTAACGCAGTGTTAACACACACACACACACACACACACACACACACACACACACACACACACACACACACACCTGCGCTACTGGGATTAGCTCGTGTCTTCTGCTGTTAGATCCGCATTAAATAACGAACTGTTCAATAACAGATATAAGATTACAATAATATCAGATTCGTCTTATTTTAAATAAACACAAAAAACAGAGATGAAAACTAAACTTAAGTCAGAAATGTACTTTTGCTATGGTCAAATACATGTTCAGTGATATCTTCCAGAGATTGTGTAATTTTTTCTCTAAATAATGTTGATATGGCCACTAGTAAACACACTGAGTTTGGTCATCCTGGCGTGTGTGGAAAGGGTTAAAACATGCGTGTTACACTAACCCCGCGTTAGGTTGAGCCCCGCCTACTTTCTTACTTGTACTCAAGTAAAACTTTTACTTATTTTTATTTTCACTATGAATGCAGTAAAAAGTACAATATTATGCTTTGGAATTCTGTGTAAATGTACGATCATATGTGAGAATCAAGACTCTATTAATGTAATGTCTTTTTTGTAGATGTTTATGGAAAGATGAAGGAGGTGTGCTTTTTCGTTTGGCCTAGTGAAGTCCTTAGTGATTTTAAAATAGACAAACACAGTAATTCTATTATTAATACTAAGTATTACAACTGAAGGCTTGTTAATAGGTAAAATATTTATCAAGAAACTTATTTATTTTATTATGGAACATACGTTTGTTTTTGTTTTTTTTTAATGACCTAAATTTTTCTCTCCAGGTCAACGAGAAAATACTTATTTATATCTATATTGTATTCTCCACAGTTCAGTGTGAGCATGAGAGCAACACCACATCTGACGACAGATGTGCAAACTACCAATGTTTCCCTCTAAACTAGCTTAGTGATATTTAATCATATCATATTTCTGAAAACCAGCAGTTAATTCAGAAGTCACTAAATGAAGCACATTTTAGGTTACCTGAGAACTTTTTTACAGTGCTGTATTAACTGTACCAGTATTTAACAAATTCTAATAAAAAGTTAAAAAATAAAATAAAAATAAAAAACCTTACATCAAGGGTCAAATCAAATATAAATGGCACATTAAAAGCTATATATGCATGTTGTAACCACTTTTTGTGTGTACTGTGTACAGGTCTGGTATAAAGAATGTTTTTGCTCAGGTGGCCAAATGATCTGCCCAATAGAGAAAAGTTTTGCTCAGCAAGAAAAACAATTAGAGGGAACATTGCCTGCTAGGCTATATCATTATTTTTTTTCTTTTTTGATTCAGATACATCTGTGGACAAGAATATTGTCCAAATTAATGATAAATTGAATGAAGTTTCTGGAGTTAAAAGTAAGTTATAATATACTCTATATAATGTTATAATTTCCCAGAAAACAATATTGTCCATCCATCCATCCATCCATCTTCTTCCGCTTATCCGACAATATTGTCCAAATGATCAATATTGAATGAAGGTTCAGGATTTAAGTTATAAATGGGTTAAAGTCCGTCTTCCATTGAGGAAGCAGAGGCTGGGGGCTCAGAGGAGGACTCGTCCATCACCCGGGCTGAAGTCACCGAGGTGGTCAAGAAACTCCTCGGTGGCAAGGCACCGGGGGTGGATGAGATCCGCCCTGAGTACCTCAAGTATCTGGATGTTGTGGGGCTGTCTTGGTTGACACGCCTCTGCAGCATCGCGTGGCGGTCGGGGACAGTGCCTCTGGGATGGCAGACCGGGGTGGTGGTCCCTCTTTTTAAAAAGGGGGACCGGAGGGTGTGCTCCAACTATAGGGGGATCACACTTCTCAGCCTCCCCGGGAAAGTCTATGCCAGGGTACTGGAGAGGAGAATTCGGCCGATAGTGGAACCTCGGATTCAGGAGGAACAGTGTGGTTTTCGTCCCGGTCATGGAACACTGGACCAGCTCTATACCCTCTACAGGGTGCTGGAGGGTTCATGGGAGTTTGCCCAACCAGTCCACATTTGTTTTGTGGATTTGGAGAAGGCATTCGACTGTGTCCCTCGCGGCGTCCTGTGGAGGGTGCTCTGGGAATATGGGGTCCTGGGTCCTTTGCTGAGGGCTGTCCGGTCCCTGTATGACCGGAGCAGGAGTTTGGTCCGCATTGCCGGCAGTAAGTCAGACTTGTTCCCGGTGCATGTTGGACTCCGGCAGGGCTGCCCTTTGTCGCCGGTTCTGTTCATAATCTTTATGGACAGAATTTCTAGGCACAGCCAAGGGCCGGAGGGTGTCAGGTTTGGGGACCACACAGTTTCGTCTCTGCTCTTTGCGGATGACGTTGTCGTGTTGGCCCCTTCTAACCAGGACCTCCAGCATGCGCTGGGACGGTTTGCAGCCGAGTGTGAAGCGGCTGGGATGGGGATCAGCACCTCCAAATCCGAGGCCATGGTCCTCAGTCGGAAAAGGGTGGCTTGCCCACTTCAGGTTGGTGGAGAGTTCCTGCCCCAAGTGGAGGAGTTCAAGTATCTAGGGGTCTTGTTCACGAGTGAGGGGAGGATGGAACGGGAGATTGACAGACGGATCGGTGCAGCTTCTGCAGTAATGCGGTCGATGTACCGGTCTGTCGTGGTGAAGAAAGAGCTAAGCCGTAAGGCGAAGCTCTCGATTTACCGGTCAATCTACGTTCCTACTCTCACCTATGGTCATGAGCTTTGGGTCATGACCGAAAGGACAAGATCTCGGATACAGGCGGCCGAAATGAGCTTTCTCCGCAGGGTGGCTGGGCGCTCCCTTAGAGATAGGGTGAGAAGCTCAGTCACTCGGGAGGAACTCGGAGTAGAGCCGCTGCTCCTCCACATCGAGAGGGGACAGCTGAGGTGGCTCGGGCATCTGTTCCGGATGCCTCCTGAACACCTTCCCGGGAAGGTGTTTCGGGCGTTAAGGTGTTTAAAATGAAAATTTCCTGATAATTTACTCACCTGCATCTCATCCAAGATGTTCGTGTCTTTCTTTTTTCTGCTCATAATGGACTTCAATGGGAACCAACGGCTGAAGGTCCAGATCACTGCAGTTTCAGAGGAAGGGCTTCAGAGGCTCTGACCGATCTCAGAGGAATAGAGTCTGATCTAGACAAACCATCGCCACATTTACAACACACACACACACACACACATTTATACACTTTAACCTCAGATGCTCGTCTTGAGCTGCTCTGCAATGGCTATGGATTGCGTAATCACATCAGAAAGGTCACGCTAGACACACCTCCAACTTCAAAATCGTCCAACATCGCTGTTTAACCTTTTTTTGCTAAAGGATGTTTGTATAAGTCTTCACACGAGTGCTGTGTAAACACGGGGGTGGTACTTCTGCCTATGTCATGTGACCTTTCCCATGTGATTACGCAAGATGAGCATCTGAGGTTAAAGCGTATAAATGTGTGTGTGTGTTGTAAATGTGGCGATGGTTTGTCTAGATAAGACTCTATTCCTCGTCTGGGATCGGTCAGAGCCTCTGAAGCCCTTCCTCTGAAACTGCAGTGATCTGGACCTTCAGCCGTTGGTTCCCATTGAAGTCCATTATGAGCAGAACAATCCTGGAGTGATCCTCAAAAAACTGCATTTCTTTTCCACTGAAGAAAGAAAGACATGAACATCTTGGATGAGATGGGGGTGAAGAAACTATCAAGACATTTTCATTTTGAAGTGAACTAATCCTTTAATATGAACAAAATGTTTGACTCGCTGAGTTGTGAAAAATCAAGGCATGAAATATGTACTTTCTATGAGGTGAATATATCTGTGGTGTTCTTAACAATAATGTATGGTGATGTATTGTCACCAGACAAACTGAGTTCTGCTCCAGAGATAAGAAAGGACACTGATTTCTAGGCATTGATGTAGCATTTTTATTCATTTTGATTTCTCACACCATGTGTTTTACTGGGCGAGACAGTTTTGTGGAAATTGCTGACAAATGGCAGAAACATAGACAAAGTACAAATATTTTTAGCGTTCTTTATATTATCCCTTATTCTTCCTAAAAAGAACAAAGATCGTCCCTTATTTCCTTTGCTGAATTTGGCAACCCTACTGAAATGATCGCATGTAATCACTCAATCAGCGTTTCAACTTTTGAAACACATCACTAAAACAACTTGAGAGCAATGTCATGTAATCTCCCATTTACCTCAGGAAAGACTTGTAGTCCTACCTGGAAATTTTAAAATCAATGAATATTAAATAAAATTGTGTGATATTTTCAGATACAGTCTTTCTTAGGCTGAAAGCATTCAACAGCCTAAGAAAAGCACAAAAGCTCGAGACATTTCTATTAAATTATTGGTATTGACATTGGCAGATATCATTCTGAATAATCACATTCGCACAGAACCATTGTATTGGTGCATTTTCTAAAACACACATGCACATACTGTAGAGGGAATTCTGATTGTATATACCAAGCAGCATCAAGAACTGGGACTATCCGTTTTATGTAGAATATAAACTACAAGTGGCTTTGCTGCTCTGCTGAAATTATAATTAATATTAACGTGTCCTTTCATTCTGAAGATTACAGTGGATTGGTGAATCAAGGAGCCACATGTTATCTGAACGCTGTTCTGCAAACACTCTTCATGACTGAGGACTTCAGAAGAGCTGTTATAGAGTGAGTTTAGTTTTTGTCTTATATCATGATCATTCTCATAGTAGTGTGTGTTATTATTTAACACTACGTTGTTCTACAGATGGAAAGGACACAATGGAAAAGAAAGTGTTTCTCACGAACTTAAAAATATATTTGAATGTTTGAAGTCTAACACAGGAAAAGTCACTACACGTGAAATGACAAAAGCTCTAAACATTAGTAATGGTAAGTTGATGATTATTTACAGTTTCAGTGTTATCCTGAACCTTTGTCCAATATACTGTACTTTTCCTGAAATCACTTTATTTCTCAAGAGTTTTCAATCCACAGATGTTCTGATCAATGTTTTATTTCAGTTCATGAGCAGCAGGATGCAGCAGAATATCTGCAGAAGATTCTGAGTGAGATTGAACCTGAAACAGCCAAGGTAAAAAAAAAATTCAATTTGATCAGCATTGGATGGGGCAATGCGGTTATTTTACACATAGCCTAAGCGAGTTAAAATACACATATTAAATGCACTTTTTTTTTAATTCTAATGAAAGTATTACTTCAACTTTAGACAAATTAGTCACAATATTCATAATATTTTACAGATATTCCTGGGTAAGAAGAAACACTCAACGATCTGTCTGCACAGCCACCACGAACACATTGAGGAAATAAATGAATTTTTTTCTTTGACCATTGATTTGGATCAATATGAGGAAATTAATTTAGTAAGTATTATGAGTTAATAAATGCAGTAATTTACAAATTGAACCAAATTAGCATTAAAAATGTCATAAGAACTATTGGTTGCATTCTGGTCTCATTATAAACATGCTTTTACATACATTTCTGCAAAAGCTGAAAGACATTTTAAAATGTCAACTAGTGCTAAATGAAATACTTTTACTGTATAGTGGGTTTTTTTTCCCACTGGGTTCCGGTTTTTCCTACCTGAGTTTCTAGTTAGTTTTCTTGGTTGTTAATTAATCCCTCACACCTGTTTCTTTTCAGTTGATTAGTTGATTTTCAGTTGATTTCAGTTGAAACTAGCTCAAAGTCTCCTGTGCCCTCGCTGGTCCCACCCAGCTCAAAGCCTCCTGTGCCCTCGCTGGTCCCACCCAGCTCAAAGTCTCCTGTGCCCTCGCTGGTCCCACCCAGCTCAAAGCCTCCTGTGCCCTCGCTGGTCCCACCCAGCTCAAAGTCTCCTGTGCCCTCACTGGTCCCACCCAGCTCAAAGCCTCCTGTGCCCTCACTGGTCCCACCCAGCTCAAAGTCTCCTGTGCCCTCACTGGTCCCACCCAGCTCAAAGCCTCCTGTGCCCTCGCTGGTCCCACCCAGCTCAAAGTCTCCTGTGCCCTCACTGGTCCCACCCAGCTCAAAGCCTCCTGTGCCCTCACTGGTCCCACCCAGCTCAAAGTCTCCTGTGCCCTCACTGGTCCCACCCAGCTCAAAGCCTCCTGTGCCCTCACTGGTCCCACCCAGCTCAAAGCCTCCTGTGCCCTCACTGGTCCCACCCAGCTCAAAGTCTCCTGTGCCCTCACTGGTCCCACCCAGCTCAAAGTCTCATGTGCCCTCGCTGGTCCTGCCTAGCTCAAAGCCTCCTGTGCCCTCGCTGGTCCTGCCTAGCTCAAAGTCTCCTATGCCCTCACTGGTCCTGCCTAGCTCAAAGTCTCCTGTGCCCTCGCTGGTCCTGCCTAGCTCAAAGTCTCCTGTGCCCTCGCCGGTCCCACCCAGCTAAAAGTCTCCTGTGCCCTCACTGGTCCCGCCTAGCTCAAAGTCTCCTGTGCCCTTGCTGGTCCCACCCAGCTCAAAGTCTCCTGTGCCCTCGCTGGTCCCACCCAGATATAACTCTCCTGTGCCCTTGCTGGTCCCACCCAGATCAAAGTCTCCTGTGCCCTCGCTGGTCCTGCCTAGCTCAAAGTCTCCTGTGCCCTCGCTGGTCCCACCCAGCTCAAAGTCTCCTGTACCCTCGCTGGTCCTGCCTAGCTCAAAGTCTCCTGTGCCCTCGCTGGTCCCAGCCAGCTCAAAGTCTCCTGTGCCCTCGCTGGTCGCACCCAGCTCAAAGTCTCCTGTGCCCTCGCTGGTCCCACCCAGCTCAAAGTCTCCTGTGCCCTCGCTGGTCCCACCCAGCTCAAAGTCTCCTGTGCCCTCGCTGGTCCCACCCAGCTCAAAGCCTCCTGTGCCCTCGCTGGTCGCACCCAGCTCAAAGTCTCCTGTGCCCTCGCTGGTCCTGCCTAGCTCAAAGTCTCCTATGCCCTCACTGGTCCCACCCAGCTCAAAGTCTCCTATGCCCTCACTGGTCCTGCCTAGCTCAAAGTCTCCTGTGCCCTCGCTGGTCCTGCCTAGCTCAAAGTCTCCTGTGCCCTCGCCGGTCCCACCCAGCTAAAAGTCTCCTGTGCCCTCACTGGTCCCGCCTAGCTCAAAGTCTCCTGTGCCCTTGCTGGTCCCACCCAGCTCAAAGTCTCCTGTGCCCTCGCTGGTCCCACCCAGATATAACTCTCCTGTGCCCTTGCTGGTCCCACCCAGATCAAAGTCTCCTGTGCCCTCGCTGGTCCTGCCTAGCTCAAAGTCTCCTGTGCCCTCGCTGGTCCCACCCAGCTCAAAGTCTCCTGTACCCTCGCTGGTCCTGCCTAGCTCAAAGTCTCCTGTGCCCTCGCTGGTCCCACCCAGATATAACTCTCCTGTGCCCTTGCTGGTCCCACCCAGATCAAAGTCTCCTGTGCCCTCGCTGGTCCTGCCTAGCTCAAAGTCTCCTGTGCCCTCGCTGGTCCCACCCAGCTCAAAGTCTCCTGTACCCTCGCTGGTCCTGCCTAGCTCAAAGTCTCCTGTGCCCTCGCTGGTCCTGCCTAGCTCAAAGTCTCCTGTGCCCTCGCTGGTCCCACCCAGCTCAAAGTCCCCTGTGCCCTCGCTGGTCCTGCCTAGCTCAAAGTCTCCTGTGCCCTTGCTGGTCCCACCCAGATATAACTCTCCTGTGCCCTTGCTGGTCCCACCCAGATCAAAGTCTCCTGTGCCCTCGCTGGTCCTGCCTAGCTGAAAGTCTCCTGTGCCCTCGCTGGTCCCACCCAGCTCAAAGTCTCCTGTGCCCTCACTGGTCCCACCCAGCTCAAAGTCTCCTGTGCCCTCACTGGTCCCACCCAGCTCAAAGTCTCCTGAGCCCTTGCTGGTCCCTCCCAGCTCAAAGTCTCCTGTGCCCTCACTGGTCCCACCCAGCTCAAAGTCTCCTGTGCCCTCGCTGGTCCCACCCAGCTCAAAGTCTCCTGTGCCCTCGCTGGTCGCACCCAGCTCAAAGTCTCCTGTGCCCTCGCTGGTCCCACCAAGCTCAAAGTCTCCTGTGCCCAACTAAACGCCCCATTACTACTGCCATTACCATGACAACTATTTTTGAAATAATACATTTTTAATTTGCTGGGCAATAAAATGTGTTATATAGTTGAGTTTGAATTGTAGATCTTTACACTTGAAATCAAAACTGAGGCAGGGTTGGGTTTCAGATGAGCTGTTTCAATGTAAAAGCCCAAGTTTGCATGAATTATATCTTAAGATTTTGCCACATTGTTCATCATGAGAGCAGAAATCACTAATATAGAGTCACGTTATTTCTGTGAGATCAGTTTAATTGTTTTTCTTGTTGTTTCAGCAAAAGAGTTTTAACACACATTTTAAAGAAGTTCTCATGGATGGAGAGGATCAGCTGTTCTGTACAAACTGTAAAACTAAGACTGACATGAAAATGGTGAGTTTTGCATTTCTATGACAAAAATATGGTCTGACCGAGTGTTAATAGCAATATGAACATTTGAAATATCAACAGCTTTTAACTGAGACAGATATAGTTAGTTAAACATGATCTGACTACCTGATTTTGTCAATAGTTTATAATCTTTTCAACTCTAATATAGGTACAATTGAAACATGCTGACTTTATTCTTAATTAGAACGTATTTCTTTCAGAAATACTCCATTCCTGAACTGCCAGAGGTCCTGACTCTACATTTGAAGAGGTTTTACTTGGATTATAACTACATGACTTACAGAAAGAACAACCGACCTGTTAAAATTCCTCTCCCGTTATCAGCTCAGGTTTGACTACTTCAGGTTTCCAGCACTTTCCAGCAGTTTTTTCTCCAACCCTGAACAAGCTAATCAATGTCTTCAGGATAACTAAAAAAGTTATAGGCAGGTTATTTTGATCATTGTTGGCGTTAAACTCTGCAGGACAGTGAATCTTGAGTGCCAGAGTTGGAAAAACCTGACCTGGTTTTGATGCTTTATTATTATTTTAAATATAGTTATTCTCTGTTATTTCAGGAAGAGTGCGGTGTTCCTCATGTCTATGACCTGTACGCTTTAATCAATCATACTGGTTCTCTAAGTGGTGGACACTACTATGCTGACGTCAAGTCATTTGAGGACCAACAGTGGTATCGATTTAATGACTCCACAGTGCACAGGGTGAGTTTCGCTCTCCTTATTATTATTATTATTTTATAAATTATTAAAAAGATTCAAAGCTAATTGTCTAATTAGCTCTTTAGTGTGGAACATCTTCACAAAGATCACAGTTGACATTATACAAACATGCACATTTCTTTCTGAATTTAAATTTAAACTTCAGAATTTTAAGAATTTAATGCTTTTTGCGTATTACCTATCATGTAGTAATAGAGATGTTTGTGCATGTAAACATTTGCAAAGTTTCAAAGCCCAAAGTGCACAACAACGTTCACATTCAATGTTACGTTGATACTGATGTATTGGGGTTGCGCCTGCGTGCCCAATCACCTTCAAGTGTTAACTAAATGAGCCAGTGAGATTTGCATGCTGAGCCACTCCTACCTGGACATACAGGTATACAAGGCCAACTAGCACTCACTCACTTTGCTTAAGAGCCGAGCGATTGTGAACAGTGATCACTCATTCCAGTCATCCTTCAACTGAAGTGGGTTCCTGTGCAGAGAAACAGCTATTTTTTTGCTAAAAAGTACTTGTTCCTGAAGAAATCTCTCCTGCCAGTGTGAGGGTGCATCCAGCGGTGATTCACTTCCAGAGAGAACTGTGCACGGAGAAGTTCAACGTTTCCCCCTTCAGCGCTTCGGCGCATAAGAGCAGATTTCCTGAAAGAGCAAGCAGAGGTGACAACTGTCTTTTTAAACATGTCTTTCTGTCCGTGTGTTTCTGGATGCAGTTGTTTCCTGGATTCATCTGATGGCCATGATCGCCGTCTCAAATTTCTGGGCCAAGAGCCATATTGAGAAAGCATTCATGGATGGTTCATGCTCTCACTGCAAGAGCATGACCAAGTTGGCATTGGGGTCACGACTCTCCATCTTTGTGGAGTCCCCTCTTCTGTTACCCAGCCCGCCCGCCACCACTTCTTATAGCAGAGCTGTGGGTCTGGTCAACACTTTGGGAGACCTGAGGGTTACAGTGGGAGTTCTTCTGCTGGGCCAGCTACCACGGACATTCCACTCCTCCAGCATGGCATACCATGTGCCGTTGTGCTGCAGAGTGATGATGAAGCTCAGCTTCCCCCCTCTGGGTGATAACTCATGCTGAATCTGTTGCTGTGCATTTATACCTGCAAAGTGCTTCCACCTGGCAGAATCGCCCACTTTTCCTGTTTAAAGCCTGTAAGACAATGGCATCCCTAAGGCTTACAGTGCCGCTGGACAGGCCACTTCCGCCCTGCATGCCATGGCCATCTTGCAGGTCCATTAGGCAAACGCTTTCTGTCCCAGAGCTAAAGCATGACTGCCTTTTTCTTGAGTGAGCGCACCTGCGTTCTCCCCCAAATAAACTAACCATCTATTTGAAATCTATGGACTAAAAATGTTCATTGACAACCTTTTTTCTATGACAAAGACGAGATGAAAACGAGATTACACCAACATCATTAAACGATAACTGAGACTAAATGAACATGCAAGTTAAAAAAATTACTTGACCATAATCTTTGTTTTTGTCAGGGGAAAAAAGATTGACTGTTTTTAACAAGACGCTACAAACTTTCTTGCTTGCGGTGGCCAGATTTCAACAATTTAACCCTGAAAGACCCAAATATAGAAAAAAACCTGTAAAAATGTTTTCCACCTTATACATGTTGTTATAGGAGGCCTCTAATGCAGAAATAAGTGTTGTTGTTTTTTGTTACATTTTTGACATTTAAGAAAGTTTTAGGGGAATGTTGTAATAGTGCACCGTTGGGTCTGTTGGGTAGCAGAATTTCACTGTCTGAATACATGTAGAGAACATCTAAGGGTTCATTTGCAGGGTGTAATGATTATATTAGTAGCATATGTACACACTAATAATCACACAATATTAATAATTGGACAAGTCATATTTTTATGAAAAAAATATGTTTAGATTGTATTAACTGAATAAAAACGTTGGCATTTATGTGATTTAGCTTTGTTCATAGCCATATTCAGTTATGATGGGTGGGACCAGCGAGGGCACAGGAGTCCCAAAGGCAGTTGTTATCCTCAGAGAAGCAGAGGTGGACATTGCACTTGCTGCAAAGTGTGTTGTGTCTGCGGCATCCTCTATTCTCTTCATATCTTCCGACACAAACTTTCAGAAATACTCCAGTGGTGTATTAAACTCGGCATCATTAGTGATATCCTGACCTGAAAAATCAGTGTTTGGACTGATAAAATCCTTTATCAGCCAGCGATATCTGTCACGGGGCATGGTCTGTGTTCTTGAGGGATTGATTTTGTTGGCATGATGTCCACATAATCATCAGACGGGTGGTCACTGGGTTGTTTATTTTACTTTTCCAGTTCACAGACATCTCCACATTCATCTTCTTAACTTGTATCAGAATCCATTTCAAAATCACTGTTCCCACTTTGGATGCCATCAATGACATCATACACTTTGTAGATAATACAGTCTTTCCTGGCTGGTGACATGCTGAAATGGGAAAAAACACTGGTTATTTTCCATATCCCAATGAGACTTGCACATATAAAGAATTGACACGGTACAGTCTGGCTAGCTTGTTGTGCCCTCTACTGTCATGCTAATAGCACTATTACCCCCCACATGAACATTATCATCTGTCCCTCATGCAGGAAGCAGATATTTGGGCAAACAAAATATCCCCAATCAGGGCTTTTCTGTTAAAAGAGCATGTTTTCTACCGGATGTTTTACTTAAAGGGATAGTTCACCCAAAAATGAAAATTAGCCCATGATTTACTCCCCCCCTCAAGTCATCCTAGATGTGTATGACATTCTTCTTTCAGACGGATACAATTCTTTATATTATAAAGTTATATTAAAATGTCCAGGCTAATCCAAGCATTTTTTTTTTACAATAGCTGTTTTTGAAGTCCATAATAAATGCATCTGTCCATCATATAACTGCTCCACACGGGTGTTAATAAAGGCCTTCTGAAGCGAATCAATGTGTTTGTGTAAGAAAAATATAGATATTTAACATGTACTAAAGTTTCGGCCGACTGCCTTCTGTATTCAATTTATGGAAAAAGTGTTGAAAGTGCCCCAGCCGATCGAAAGGGTAACTGTACCAGGTACACTCGTCAGATCTTGAATTGAGAGATGACACTTTCAACACATTTCCACTGAAGGCGATCGTCTGGAACTTTTCTTTATAAAGTTTTAAATATGGATATTTTTCTTACACAAACGCTTCAGAAGGCCTTTATTAACACCCCAGAGCCGTGTGGAGCAGTTATATGACGGACAGATGCACTTTTTATGGACTTCAAAAACAGAGCAACTATTACTGCTATAATAACGCTTGGATTAGCCTGGACATCTTTAATATAATCAGATTTTATTTGTCTGAAAGAAGAATGTCACACATCTAAGCAAGAGAATGCCAACCCATACACATAGTTTATTTTAACTCATCTAGTTTCCTGATTTATTATAGGCTATTTATCATATAGGCCTAATGGGGAAAAAAGAAGCTTCTTGTGGGGAAGAACTTACACCTAGGATGGCTTGAGAGTGAGTAAATCATGGGCTGATTTACATTTTTGGGTGTACTATCCCTTTAATCTTTGCAATCTGGTAACCGTGTGCACACACTATCTCTCTGCACTGCTAAAGAAGCGCAGATGATCTGAAAACACATGTAACCTGCAGTTCCCCACAAGAAGCTTCTATTTTTTCAATTAGGCCTATATGATAAATAGCCTAGAATAAATCAGGAAACTTGCGGAAAGCATGCATATGGGTTGGCATTCTCTTGATTTGTGCAATAATTCTGATGAAACGTAAACACACATTTCTCAAAACAAGCAACATAATCGGGATTATCAATGTAGCCATTATGCAACATGACGGAAATGTTGACGAAAACTAGGCTAAAATTCTCAGACATTTAATCGACTAAAACTTGACTAAATAAACACAGGACAAGGTTGACTAAATATGATAACAACTAAAAAGTACATTTGACACAAAACTAAGACAAAAAAAAAGAACACCAATAGGAAGGTACACTGCATCTGCTAGACTAAAGGCTCAACCGTTAAAAGCATGCTGTACTTTACACTTTATATTGAGAATATTGAGCTGAAGCTTGACTTTACCAAACTAAATCGCAATCGCAATATCTGTCAGAAAAATCGCATTTAGATTTTCCCCAAATCACACAGCCCAGCCACAGCAGAAGTTGAGCGCACATCCTGTCATACCACTTTGATTTCTGACCAATCACAGCAGACTGGGCCATCTGACCAATCACAGGAGACCAGCTCTCCGAAAGGCAGGGTTTAGTGAGACCTAATCCTTGATTGAAGCATTTCAAAAAGCTGATGTTAGAATTTATATATGTATATATTTATTATTGAATGCATGTAAACCTGTTGTAGGAGACTCAAAATAGCATAATTGGGGTACTTTAAGAAGTTCATTTGGGTCATAAAAAACACAACATGATATTGACCTCTGTAATCACTGCCCTTGTGTTTTGCAGATTCAGAATCGTTATGATGTTGGGTAAGTGTACAGTCATATAGTAATACTCGTGTTTTGTTGGGAGTCAGGAACCTTTGCAGATGCATGGTGGTGTTACTAATATAGTGTCTCTTTACCTTTTGCATTTATTTTTAACAGGTTCTCAGAAAACATCGTCTCTGAGACGGCATGTTTGCTTTTCTTCAGAAAATGTAAGCAAACGATGAAATGCAATCTCTACAAATTATCACATATATCCATATTTATAAATTGTATAGACCAAGACCAAAACGAATTATTGCTTTAAAACTATTAAGGCACATTTTAAAAACTAACAACAAACTAATTATAACATTTGGGTACAGATGAAGGGTTTTGTTGGAGGTAAGTAAACGAGGAAATACAGTAGGAAGAGGCTTGTCGTTGCAGTGCTGTTGGGACATTCGTTTCCTGCTATCACTGTGAGGCTGATTTGAAACCATCTATATTGTAAAAAGAGCTATTTAAATGAAGGGGACTTGACTTGATTAGTGGTAATTAGTGGAGCTGGAACACATTTTGCAGAGTAGTTGGTCTCAGGACATATGCTGACAAGTCAAACATCCATTTCTGTAATCAACAGAGATCGGATTTGAGTTAATCAGTGTAAAATAGTAGTAAAATAGTCTCTCTTACAACCAAAACATATCTCAGAGATCTACAAAAAGCAAAAACTATTCAGTATTTATTCAGTAAAATCATACAGTATTAGTTTTTCATTGAACAAAGACAGCAGATGAACATGTATTAAAATAAAGCCTCCTACTTCCTATTGTTATATATGTACACTTTCTGGTTCATCTTCATCCACATCTTCCTCAACATCCCATAATATGCCCCACCTGATGCATGTAAACATATAATCTACAACATCTCCAGATCTAACCCTCTGCCAAAAGCATTATATCTTAAAGATTACACACAGATATATATGTCAAAAACAAAATTAAATCTTTCATAACTTAAAAGTTATGTAAGGAAATGTATGTAACTCATGTAAGATTAACAAAATTGATCATGTATAAGCAGTGGCATTGATTTAATACACAAAGGGAAATAATATTTGGTAACACTTAAAGCCCTTATGTCCAGCTCACGTCCAGTAATTACTAAAGCGATGCTCTTTTGCAAGTAACTTTCAAATTTTAAATAATAATTTTAATATTTTTGGACATTTTAATAATAAAGTTTAATGTCTGTAACCCCCAACCCTGTGAAAAAAATATTTTTGAATAAACCGATTTGATCGGTTTATTCAAAAATAGTATCACATATATTTGCTAACTTAATAAATCACAGTTTATTCAATATTATTTTTTTTACATGTAGTTAGCGTTAAATTTCATTATTAAGCAACACAAATAATTTTTAACAATACATTTATCATTCAGAAAAATATTTGAAGATCCACAGTTTTTAATGAATGCATCAAGAAAATAACACTAACATCAGCACCAAATGATCAGAAGACATTCAGAAGAAAGACTAACCCATCATTACATTCCAACCCGTTCTCACTCCCAGGGCGTCAAAAAACGAAGCATGGTCAAGTGCCTTCCGCGTCACATCGAAGACGCTAAAGTCGCCCCTAGGCGTCATTATATTGACGCGCTGGTGCTCCATTGATTTCAGTTGTTTACCCAATGCGTCAGATCAAGACGCATGTTATTCTTTGCATTTGTAAAAGCATACATGATTTTATTCATATTTTATTCATATTTAAAGGTTACTTTTATATTTTGGAGCAGCTAACCCAACTCCTACCCTAAACCTACCCACTCCTAAACAATATAAAACACACAACAGGCAAATACAAGTACAGTCACAGGTATTTATTGCAAAAACTGACCAACAACAGTATAAAAGTATTAACTCATGTTGCATTCGAAGTCTTCTGAAGTCACACTGTCTTCATGTAAAGAACAGAGTTGATCTTAATGTTTTAATCGCTGAGATGATGATCCCGCCGCGCCGTTAACGCACTCATTCATATCTCATTCAATAATACACACGCCTCTTTAGCATGACGCGATCGGTCACGAGACACACGAGAACCAATGCAATTTCACTATGAAAACTGATGTATCGGGCGGCAATATTTGAAATTGTACGTGTTCATGATCTTCTGCGGATGGAGACGCTGATCGCTTTTGGGGATTTCCTTCACACAAATCAATCGCTTGGCCTCGGAATATTTGCATTTTAATAAATTGTGCCTGTAGTCGACTCTGCCTGTTATATTTGCGTTTTATACCACACAAACGGGTCGGTTTAGGGATGGAATAGGGTTGGGTTACATGTTCAAACGTGTCTAGATAGCATAAATAAAATGATGCTGGCTGATTAAATTGAGAATCACAGTCCAACATGTCATAATGGCAAAATCATAACCCAATATATGATCAGCATGACGATAACTTTCCCATGATGTTATTGGGAGTGAGAACGGTTTGGGAGTGAGAACGGTTTGGGAGTGAGAACGGTTTGGGAGTGAGAACGGTTTGGGAGTGAGAACGGTTTGGGAGTGAGAACGGTTTGGGAGTGAGAACGGTTTGGGAGTGAGAACGGTTTGGGAGTGAGAACGGTTTGGGAGTGAGAACGGTTTGGGAGTGAGAACGGTTTGGGAGTGAGAACGGGTTGTACATTCTTCTCCTTATAAAACAGTGCAAAATAACTGGAATACTAACAAAATGTCATTTTGTCCAATTTCTTCTGAATTCTAAGCATTGCAGGCTTAAATGTTTTAAATAATAGCTCAGTGCATTTGATGGAATCGTGGTAAAAATAAACACTGTTAGAGTAAAACAAGTGATATTTGTCTTCACACCAGTGATAATGATAACTCATGTCTACACTACAGAATGGATGAATATTTGCAGATTTAATGTTTTCTGGTTTGAAAGACGTCTCGTTTCTTCAAAAAAAGAAAGATTTCTTTGGACATGAATTCATGTGTAACTACATATTCTTCAGTACACACTGATTCTCACTTCGTAAAGGAGCTGGACGAGGAAATACCACGAACATCTGCAATCTTTTGATGAAGCTGTTGTTCTTTTCCTGTTTTCAGCCAAATCTCCGCAGGAAAAGGCAGATGTGAACCTGACATGTGTGGCATCAGATGAATCTGAAGGTGTTCAGACGAACAGCAGCAGCTTTCAGATCCAGATCGACCCTGAGGAAATCCATCAGGACTGTCCGTCTGCAGTGAGCGACCAGCACGACCTCCTGATCAACTCTGAGACTGAAGCAATGATGGATACGACTACAGAAGAAAACTCACCAACTCTTCTAGCTTTATTTGCTGACAGAAGAACAAACCAAACCAGAACAATTATGTGTATTGGCTTAATTATTCTAAGTCTTGTTGTTGTTTGCGTATTCATTTTACTGGTGATATTGGTTTTACTGGTGATATTGGTTTTACTGGTGATATTGGTTTTACTGGTGATATTGTTTTGAGAATTGTGTTTGTGAAGGGTCTGTGGTAAAGCTCTCTGCTGTAGATCAGTGACTAACACTGGGACTGTCGTGATCTCAGCTGTAGATTATTAACAGAAGAGAATCACGTGATTTACAGGAAGCCTTTGGTAGGGGGGAAATAAAGCGAGTTCAGGAAGTGTGTGCATTTCACACAAAACACGTGATAACCTGATATCCCTGCTCCAGTGCTTCCTTTGGCTTGAGCTCGTGTTTAAAGGGTTAGTTCATTAATGACTCTCCCTCATGTCGTTCCACACCTGTAAGATCTCCGTTCATAGAACACAGTTTAAGATATTTTAGATTTAGTCCGAGAGCTTTCTGTCCCTATAAATTAATACTGTAATTGACTTTACTTTCAAATTATAAACCATATAATAAGCATATACATTTACAAAACACACTGTATGTATCTACAAAATATAATCAAAACATTGTCCATTAGTTTTATTAGTTTACTTATAAGTTACCTGTATTGACTATGAACACATTTAAAGCTGCACCTGTCATTCAATATGAAAATGCATTTTGATTTGGTTAACTAGGCCTATGTATGTATTCTTAATCAATGATCTTTGTAGCGTCTCATCTCGTGCTCTTTCTTTCCCAAGTGCAGCTGCATAGTAAGCATTCCTACGTAAATAAATTAAAATATAAAAAATGACAGCCGTCAGCTGCTTCTCAAACTTTTAATTTGTTTACATATTCTTAAAATATAATATGCAAATGTAACAGTTATTGCCATAACCATTCATAAATACTCTAGTTTGTATAATAACTATGAATATTCAAATGCATGTAAACTCCTCTATCGCAGAGCTGTTAAAAAACTCTTACAACGGCTCATTAGTGCGGACAGGTGATGCGACGCGCAATGACAGTTGGGTGATTTTCGCTCTCCACTTCCTGTGAAGTGATGTATCGATGTTCCCTTCTTCCCTACGCAGTTCACAGTACCCTTCAGACTGAACATGTTCGCTCCCTTTGGATTGGAATCTCACTTAAAGGCCCACTGAAATCAAAATACATTTTTTTAGCTGTTAGTATGATTATCTTAGCCTTAAGGTTATGAATAAGCTGGTGTGTTCCAAAACAATGACAAAATTTGCATTTAGGAGATATAAGCATTCAAAACTTACAGTCTCTCACTCCCGTTAAAACCAATCACACATTTTGATGACATCATCGCAAACTTTACCTTCTCATCAAATCTTCTGTCCAATCAAATGCGCTCTAGAATCTGAAGTCCCGCCCCCTACACTATAAATAGACCCTGTAGAAGAGGAAGTTAAGCAGTGCCCTCTGCTGGAAACCGTTATCCATAGCGATCATGCACTGATCACGCGAACGGACAGCCAATCAAAACACAACATTGGTCGGTGATCATGCACAGAACTGTTCAGTTTGTTTTTGCTCATCATAGAGAGATGGTCTGTGTGTTCATGGGCGTCAGGCTGGTTTGAGATGTGCTGGGGACAGAGACGCATCAGAAGGGCATTTTCAGAGGTGCTGGTTCATGATGCATTATTTTTTTCTCTCTTTTGCGCAGGTCATGTTTTGAAAGACTATGTCCTGTCGCTTACTAATGTAAATAAATAAAAATGTCAGCTGAGAGACATATTGCGGGTCTTATAGCCTATCTTACTCATGCCGACGAAAGCGCCCGCGAATTCTTTAATACTTTTAATTTTTGCAATTTTTTTACCACTTCGTTATCAGAGTCCCACTGGAGCCGTGTTTATTTAGTAGGAGCTGTGTTCCTTGATCTGAAGAAAGCATTTGATACAGTTAATCATAGAATTCTCATATCAAAGTTATCAAGTTTAAATTTTTCCTTGCATACACTCAGTTGGATAGAATCTTACCTGTCAGATCGTTCTCAGTGTGTGCGAGTACAAAATTATCAATCAACTGATTTAGTTGTGTCTACTGGCGTCCCTCAGGGATCCATTCTGGGTCCTCTGATTTTTGCTTTATATATAAATGATCTATTTTCTATATGTTCTGGTACTAATATACAAATGTTCGCAGATGATACTGTTATTTATTTACATGGTAATACTTTGTCACAAGTTTCTAATGAACTTACAAATTCTATGGCAAATGTATCAGCATGGTTAAAGGAAAATTGTTTACAACTGAATGTGTCTAAAACAGTATGCATGTTTTTTTCTAAGTCAAACAGTATTGGAAATGAGCCAGATGTTTTTGTGTCTGGGGTGAGGCTGCAGGTAGTTTCGCAATATAAATACCTTGGAGTATTGATTGATTCTAAACTTACATTTAAAGCTCAGGTAAAAAAGGTCTGCAAGCAGGTTAAATGCAATTTTTATAATTTTAAGCTCACTAGAGATTGTATGTCACTAGAGGCTGCTAAGATGTTTATGCATTCTATGGTTATTACTCATATTATTTATTGTTTAACAACCTGGTCTCAGGCAAGTTCAGTGACTCTAAAACCATTAGAGGCTTTATATAAACGTACACTCAAAGTTCTAGATAGGAAGTCTGTATATTTTCATCATTGTACAATATTGAAAAAATATAATTTGCTGAGTTGGGAAAATATGATTAAATATGCCAATGTGTGCTTGATGTATAAAATTATCTATGGTTTAACTTCTCCCCCTCTCAGCCAATTAGTTACCATCAGAACAACTGCTTATCGCTCCACAAGAGGTGCGTTAAGAGGAGATTGCATTATACCACTCCGGCGGAGTAATTTTAGTCAGTCTGCTTTCTCTGTTAAAGCTGCACAGCAATGGAACGCTATTCCAGCAACTATAAGAGAATTAGATACATATCAATTATTTAGAGTTCATGTGAAGAAATGGTTTATTAATAATCAGGTCTGTCAACATTGAATTTATATCTGCTTGCTGTACATTTATTGTTTCTTATTTCTTATTTTATATTGATATTGAGATGGTTTTTATGTAGTGTGTTATGTATTTTACCTGTATTTGTATTTTTTAGGGTGACTTGTAATATTCTGTCCAGGGACTACAGATGAAAAATAGCCTTTAGGCTAATTCTGGTGCATTTACAGAAATGTTTTATTAATGTGCATTGTCCCTGTTAACTAAACAATCAAATAAAAATAAAAATAAATATTTATCCTCCCTATTACACATTAGTTGCAGCCATTAAAATAGTTCAGTTTTGTTTTTAATGTCAAAGTAGTTATATTTTGTTTTGTTTCTTTATTAAGTTAATTTAGAAAAATGTTTGAAGCATTTTTTGTTTGTTAAACTAAAGTTTTTGCTTTTTAAAGTGGCGGCCAGCGGCCAGCGGCTGACAGTGAGTTAACCCAACGCTTGAGCCTCTCAAATCAACACTTGACTTGTCTTGCTTATAAAATCCATATAAACACTTAAAGCGTCGTTTAAACGTTTAGCCTCTATCACCACCATCACAGTAAAAAGGCATTTTTGACAAGATGAGGCAGGCAGATCGCAACGGCGCGCGCAAACGAAACGGGCTACACAATCTAAACAAATAATAAATAAACATGCAGGTTGTCTTGCCTTACACCTCTCCGCTAAATGAATATAAATCCGATCTTCAATTCCCGTGCTATATGCACATTTAACGGAGTGTCAACGAAAGCAACAGGTATGAGTATTTTATTCATCAGCTCATTTCAACATCAAAGACCGCAGTATGAGAACGAGCGACCTGAGCACTGGAAGAGCCTTTAGTCTCATTAGTGTTAATGAAGATGATTGTGCTTTTGAGCATCTTAGCTTATTTTCAGCTTCACTTGTGGCAGTTTGCGTGTTGGCTTGCTTTACTCATTTGCGGCGATGCGTGTTGCATAGCGCCGTCCTATAGCCTAACAAGGCCCGAAGCCCGGCCCGCGTCTGAGGTAGGCTATGAATGGAAAATTGTCCCGAAGCCCGGCCCTAGGGGCGTAAAAAAGTCGGGGCCCGTCGGGCTCGGGCAGAAATGTAGGGCTCTACTTTGAGTAAGGCTGAAAGCGTCTTTCTTTTTAATACATTTCTTGAATGTCTTAATTACAGTAGGCCTATAGATAGTTCTGATATTTGTGGCTGCACCGGGTCCGTCATTACGCTAATCATGAGCGGCCCATGGCACTGCTACCCACGGCTGTTAAGAACTGTAGGCCACATCAATACATTACAACAATTTCATGCTATGGGCACTGCCACTGATACAGGCAGCGGAAGAGCCTGCTTTACGGAGCTTGCTTCTGCTTTTCAAACGTTTTTACGACAAAAGATGTCGTTAAAACGACATAAGATCTCGTTATTATGAGAAAAGATGTCGTTAAAACGACATAAGATCTCGTTATTATGAGAAAAGATGTCGTTAAAACGACATAAGATCTCGTTATTATGAGAAAAGATGTCGTTAAAACGACATAAGATATCGTTATTACGACACAATTGAATGGAAAAAATAATGTGTGTGTGGCAGCAATGCTTCACCGTAAAATTGAACTCGAGGTTTAAAAAAAAAAGAAACAAAAAGTGGTGGGTACAAAAGGACTCATGACGAAATCTGGTGGGTACGCGTCCCCCCTGTCCCCCCCGGAATCGACGCCTATGACGTTCATATGTAGAATGATGCACGGAAGACCCGCGAGCAAATTATTGTATAAACATAAGCTATTTAAACTTAGTATGTATATTCAGAATCGTCTTATGTGAGCTTGTTAATGCCATAGTGATATTTCCGCCTAAATTCAAATGATACGATAATTTGTAAGTATGATTAACCTGTCAAATGTACACTTAATGTATACCTATGCATATAGATGTGTATTTGGTTCATGAAGCAAAAAGTTTAAGGATGCACAGTATTTATGTATATTGTATTACAGTGCTGTGTACAGCTTTACATTTGTAATGTTATCTGGCCACATATATATGTAGTAATGTTATCCTGTTTATTCTAGAATCACTTAATTTATGTATTTTATTTCTACTTTCCTTTGTATAAACCACACACACACACACACAGACACCAATGTAACCAGTAAACTTGATGGACATTAAAGTAATTTAAATGGGGTTCCTGTCTCCGTGTCCTTACCGACACACCATGGCGATGACCAAATCTACCTAGAACCAATCCAACTTCACAACTTCAGACCCTGAAACTGCGTCTGAAATCGGTCAGCTGTTCACGCGTTTACTATTTTCTACATGGTGAAAGGCACATAGCGCACTATACATGTGATAGGACACAATTCAGACAGTGTAAATATGCTTTCAGTTGAGTCGAATGAAGTCTGGGTTCACGATAGTTTCACACACATCGCAGCAGCGCACACACACAGTCTAGAGCAGAGCCGTTGACTACACACACAAGAGCGCAGCGCGTATCACATGCGCGAGTCGGCGCAGACAACAAAACATATCGGACCCATTTAAATGCTGCACAGAACGCTTTATTTCAAAGAGATATGGAGGAGATGATGATGATAAACGGTTAGATTCGGAGGAAACTGGCTTTAAAAAAACAGAAAGGCTAGTCAAACTGTGGTAATAATGAAACGCTATTGGCTGTTTCAAAAAAGGGGAGGAGCTGCAAACAGCTGGAGCCGTTTCAGGGGAAATTTCGTCAACACACTGAATAATGCTGCGCGTTTCAAAGCACTTCAGTGGGCCTTTAAGATGGTGGAAAACCCTCTGCAGTCCACTTCGCAGTCCACTTACGGTCGAATGGAACGCACCCTCAGACTGTAAACGAAACTCTGGCGCAGCAGATAACACGTCAGCAGCACCGCGGAGTCGTGAACGCGGACTGACAACAGACACGGAAGAGAAAACAATGCTGAATAAAGTCGTAGTTTTTGTTTTGTTTGGACCAAAATGTATTTTCGATGCTAACTAACCCAGTGATGTCACATGGACTACTTTGATGATGTTTTTATGACCTTTCTGGACCTGGACAGTATACCGTACATACATTTTCAATGGAGGGACAGAAAGCTCTCGGACGAAATCTAAAATATCTTAAACTGTGTTCTGAAGATGAACGGAGATCTTACAGGTGTGGAACGACATGAGGGTCATTAACGACAATTTTAATTTTTGGGTGAACTAACCCTTTAAGATCAGTCTCCTGTGCTTTTAATTAGATGCATGTTCTGTTTAGTGTTTAAAGAGCAGAGACCACCACAAACTTCCTCATTTATTAGAAGGAAATGCAACAAAACACCGCAGAATTTACCCAGAATTGAATGTTTAATGTTGTGTATCACACAAGCATACAAGTCATAGTTTTTTATGAGTATCTTTTTTAAATAATCTGGTCATCTCTCTGGACATTCCTCTCTACATAAACGTTTAACATTAAAATCACATGAACCTAAACCTTCTTATTATGGCAATGAGAGATTGCTCTTGATTTAAATCAAACTTTCAGATGCCATTCGCAAGAACGTTCGCTTAACATATTCACAAGTGTATGGTATAAATCATGTAATGCACTGTACAAATAAAGCACTTACATCTTGAAGGAACTGTCTAAATTATTTACAATGCAATAAAAAAAACAGAGTTAGGGTATACTTATACCTACTCTAGTAAATCATCATAAAATACTTCATCATAAAAATCTACATCATTTATTAACATCTGTGGGTTAGCCATCTTGGTCAGTGGCGACCCCTCAGTCCGTTTGAGGTTGTTTTTAGGATCTGTGTTTTGAATATGCACACATCTGTGAGAGAAACATAACAGAATTGGCAAGATATAACGAAAAGTATGCTATAGGTAACTTATATAAGATGAAAAGGTATGAATTATTATTGGCTTACCTCCACCGGGCATCTTCATAACAAAAAAAAGTACAGATGTGTGTTTAATGTTGTAAAAACCAAGAGTCTTGTCGTCCTCCAGAGGGTCTCTTCCAAAGATAACCCTTAGGTTTTCTGGATCTGTATCAGTTAAATGGGAAACCTGGTTGGATAAAGTGTTCTGTTGATGTATTTAGAGCAAATAGAAAGACTGCAATCCTACCTGGTGCTCCAGCGATTTTTCCTTTAAATTTAATCTTCAGTTCCAAAATAGTGGTGTTATCAAATGTGTCCTGGCTATCTGCAACATCTAGCGTTTTATTCTTTTTATCTGTGAAATTAATAATCACCTGAAAAACCATTTTAAAACTGGCGAGTTTTCAGATCACACGAAAACGAAAGCACTGCGCACCGATCTCTATTGCGCATGCGCTGAGAGACAGATCCGAAGGGACCGTCTGCAAAGTGCAACACTCGAAAAGAAAAAACAGACCCAAGATAAGTGTTGTAGTATAGCCAGCAGGACAGCAGTGATGTGGGAGCTGAATTTGGTCATAAGTTATGAACAGTTTTTGAAGTAACGCTTGTCGGGTTTTGACTTTGCAGACTTGTGTCTTATTTAAACCCAACTTGACACGATAACGTCTGTATTAGAGATTTTAATTAAAGAACTCTGGACACATTTTGCGCGCACACAAACACACACACACAGAGAGAGTAGTAAAATATACTTCTCAAAATATAGTAATAATTTAAAATCAACTATTGTATATATATGACTGTGGGGAGTGGCCTCATAGGGCAGCGGAGCAAGTGCATTCTGGGAGTTGTTGTCTTTCCTCCACATGACGTCTTTTCTCAGTCTAGAAGGCACCAAATTCAAAACTAATTTCACATTTCTACTACATAAATGACCCAGATTAAACACACATTCATCTTCCCAGCGCTGAAGTAACCCTTTATAAATGGCAATGAATATCCTATGTAATATTGATAGGTTTTATGTACATCTCAGCATTAACCCTTTAGTTAATCACCCACATTATCCTCATTATTTTAATCCTCATCACACACATATAAGTGTGGCCTTTGTTCCTTTGTCTTAGCTCTCTCTCCTTCTCTTTAAGTGGAACAGCCGCTAGACATAAGCTTTCTATAGCCAGGCCCTGCTGGGTCTCATGGTGGAAGGGGACGGGACTGAGTTTCTCTATTCTTTGTATGTAGGAGAGCTGCTGGAGCTCAGTGTTCTCCTGGTGGAAATAATGATTACCAGATGTGTTGTATACATTATACTGATATCACGTGGCTCACGTTCATATACCATGAGACCTATATGATGTAATTCTTTTCCATTGGCTGAATTCATAAAACGCCTCTTTTCTTTTGCATATATATCTGATATTCTTTGTTCAATGAATTGAAGATTTTCCTTCCCTCAGATCTGAGCAGTCATTGTCTTTGAATCACCGAGAAATGCTGAGAAGGGCACAGAAGATTTGATTGAGATCTATTAAATATGGTGCATAAAGTCAGCAAAATGCTCCTCTCTAGAGGTAATGTTTCTAGCTGACTAACGAGTTTATGCACACTGGATGTGTTTGTTTCTGAGGTAAATGTGACGTTAGATGACATTGTTTACAAGCCTTGCATTTGAAACACTGATTGAGGTATTCTGTGTGACATGATACGGGTTTCGGTAAGTTGTACTGTGTGTTTTAACAAACGTTCAGATGTTAATTCGTGTTTATTTCGTGCTTTAACTGATATTAAGTATAAAGGCGGAAGAGAAGATCCGTGCACAGATAGATCTCACGCCACAGCACCAAAACGGTATTTATGTTTTTTAATTTCTTAAAGAAATGGACGTAAGTTGAAATCTGAGATTTTGTTTCATATCAATAGTAATAAAGCACAAAGATTATTGTGATTTATTGGATGGGAGGAGCACTGTAATGTCCCGTTCATTCATCAACTGAAAACAGGATGACTGATCGATTCTTGGGATTTAAGAATTGATATTGTTTCATAAAAGCGAGAATCGATTCAAATCGAGAAATCTGTATTTTTTACCCAGCCCTGATATCACACTCCTCGGATGACTTGAGGGAGAGTAAATCATGGGGTCATTTTCATTTTTGGGTGAACTATCCCTTTAAGCCGTTTAGATGCTAAATAGTCATGGAAAATACCAACAATTAGAAAACAATTTTCTTTTTAATTTCCAAGAGGCAGTATAGTCCATCAATCATCAGTGCAAATGAAAAATGGAAATGTTAAGTCGATTTACAATATTTACAAGCATGTACACAATGTACAGATACACATAGCTGGTCCAACAGCAACATTCATAAAAAGAATGCGTAATATTTCATAAGTGAGTCTAAAAGATTCACATGTTGGGTGGTAAGTATTCACAAGAATCACTCCTGCGAATTGTGGAGCCGGCTCCTTGGGTCTCTTCAGCTGAAGGTCAGCATGCATAGAAACAAAAAACACAGAACAGAACAGATATTATTATATAGATACATTTTATGAAAGATTAATAAAGATGTTTTATACTCAACATTAAAAGGACAGGTGCAATATGGGACATTACCTCCACCACCAGGCATTCGAATTATACAAACAATAACGTCGTTCGGTCCAATGTTGTAAAAGCCGAGTGTTTTATCTTCCTTTAGTTCTGTGTGTCCAAACATCAACCTCAGTCTGGTCATATCTATGAAAGAAACAAACATGCAGTTTTATGACACATGGCTAAAAATACACATGCTTAAATCACACTGGACAATTTATCACCATATTTAGCAAACATCATCATAGATCCATTTCACATATGATAAAATAATTTAATCCATAAGGCCTCTCTTAGATTTTAAAGGGATCGTTACACAATATTACAGTTATATTAATAATGTCCTGGCTCTTCCAAGCTTTATAATGACAGTGAATGACTGTTTCTGTTTTGTCCATAAAAGTGCATCTATCCATCATAAAAGAGCATTTTATAAATCTTTGTAATGCATTAAATCAAATCAAATTACAAAGACTATATCTCCAACAACATGGCACATCTTTTACTATTGACTGTGTTTTGTTTAATCACTGCCTTTTTAGATTTGGCAGTCAAAAGCTTGGAATAATTTAGAGTTATTAATGTTTCTGATAGAGTCTCTTCTGCTCACCAACGCTGTGTTTATTCAAACTAAAATACAGAAAAACAGTGAAATATTCCGGTAACACTTTACAATAAGGTTCATTAGTTAACATGAACTAATAATGAACTGCACTTATAAAGCATTTATTTATCTTTGTTAATGTTAATTGCAACATTTTCTAATGCATTATTATAGATCTATTGCTAACATTAGTTAATGCAGTGTGAACTAACATGAACAGCTGGATTTATATTCATTAACATTAACAAAGATTAACTAATGCTGAACAGAGGTTAACTAATACAACCTTATTGTACAGTGTTAGCAATATTCCTCCAGTGTAGATCAGCTGTTCACACACACACACACACACACACACACACACACACACACACACACACACACACACACACACACACACACACACACACTCATAACTTTAACTTTTGTTAAATAAACATCTTTCTGACGGAGCGATTTGTGATCATGCTCGTGATGCGTAAGAGGCTTCGAGAAGCAAAACAATTAAATAAAAGTTAGGATTGCTAATGAACCCACTGTTTGGAAGTCACTGCTTCAGATATAAGTATTTTACGAAAGCATGTCTAAAACCGAACGACAGACAGGCCTATAGACGAGACTCTGACAGTAAGAGTGGTCTATAGCGAGTGCGTTGTGTAGATTTGTACCTGGTTCTCCTGGGATTTCCTCCACGCATTTCTGCTTTAACTCAGCAACAGTAGTTTGTTTAAGTTTCTCCTCCGAGTCCGCCAAAGATATCGGTCTGTCTTTCTGTCCATTAAATCTCAGAAGGACAGCATAACTCATTCTGAGCTAAAGTTTCACTAGCAGAGGCTACAGCCATAAACGAAAGCGAAAGGAGAGTTATGTGCGGCGACGATGACGTCACAGCAACGCTTAGGGGCGGCGGCCTGTTTCTTCTTCTGTGGATTTCAGGATCTGTGTTGGAGTGTGACGAAGCTGAACACTGTGGAGGACGAGAAATGACTTAAGTATAAATAAATAAAGGAATGTAGAAAAAGTATGGTATAACACAAATGATACAAAAATAGCACCGTTAAAAATTATACTTTTGACAAATTTAGTTATTTATGTATTCATTCATTTATGCATATCTGCATTTATTTATTTCTGCATTTATTTATTTATACTTAAGTCATTTCTCATCCTCCATAAACTTCAGGTCAAGTCAACTTTATTTATATAGCGCTTTTATCACTGCAGATTGTCTCAGAGCAGCTTTACAGTGTTAAACAGCAAAATAATGCAGCATAATTTTATTCAGCTGTATAGCCATTTGATGTCATCAGTTCATTTCTATTATCATACAGTGACAGTGTGGGCTTTAGATCAGTAATTAGATCAGTAATTTAGTTTATATGGTTAATTTAGTTTAATAATTAGATTTATTTGGATGTTTAGTTGAACATGTAGTGTCCCCAACTGAGCACGCCAAGCCAGAGGCAGTATACGGTAATGAATTATCACAAGCTGATGATCTGATGATTTTCAAATAGGCTATAGCCTAAATTCTACAGGCCTCTTTTTTTTATTATTAGTTCACTTTTTACTACTGTTGTGGCAAATAAACAAGAACAATTCTGAATAAGAGACAAAGAGACTGGGTCTGTGTATGGTCAGTGTATATTTTGGCCATTTGATTTTCCTTACAGAAATGGGTCTTAAAAATGGCTCGACACAAGGGCAGAGTCTAGACAGGGCTTTCTCCTGTAGATAGAAATGCACATTCACTCTCATCAGCTGGGTATGGCAGGATAGGCCTATGTGACGGCTGTCATAGCCTACCCTGGTTGCCCAGTGTTTAAAAATAATAATAATTAAGATATACATTAATATAATTAGTTGTAAATTAAATATTTTAAACACTAATACAAAAAGGAAAAATAATGCATTGACTTGGGTATGTTAGGCCTATAACGTTCACACAAGAACTGTCTGACTGATGTTGAAGAATTCTCTTTCTATAAAAATTTCTTCACAAAGGATCATTGATTTCAGAAGAGACTTTATTCAGATCAATCACAGTAAAGAAGCCGGAGGGCCGTCGGCCACCGGCCCTCCTTTGCCACTTATTTTATGTCATATATATACACCATAGTTGTCTTCGTATTTTGGTAACAACCACCGTTGTCTTCCTAACATGGGGTTGTGGCTCCCATATCACCACATTCTAAGTTCTAATTCTGTTCCTGTCCTTCTAAAGGGCATTCTCAAAGTCAGCACACATTTAAACACAGTCAGCAGCCATTTGACCACACTTGAAACATCATTACACATTTGAACATAATAGTGTCTTTTCATTAGCCTAAAACTGCTAATTATTAAATAATAAAATCGTCTACACTGACAACCGGAGAACAACAGTTCACACAGTTCCCACAGTTCACATAGCCTAAGTTAAATAAACTGAGTCAAATAAACTAAAGCAGATAAACAAGTCAAGCGCAGACCAGTCGGCCTATTGAAGTGTTCAGGAAATACACAGCTGTTATAGCTACCTTTTGTTTGTGAGTTGATCTTGTTAATAGTGAGTGTTAATTGATGTCAAGCAAAACGGTGTGTGTTATTTTCTCTGCCAAGTAAACTTCCAAAGTTCTCTCCGCGCTGTCCTGTGTGTCCCGCAGCTTTCACACACATTGGGAGAGTTGGCCATCCAAACAAAACCAAAGAAGTGTATGGGAGATGCAAGGTAGCCTACATTAATTTATGAAATAAACACTTACAATAGCCGAGCCTATGTCTCTTTTACATGCGTATAGCCATAAGTGGATTTTAAATTTACCCCATAGCCTAATTATAACAGTGATTCAGCCCAAAATTAATGTGGGTGGGGCAATGAACACAATGTGTGTGTGTGTGTGTGTCTATGTGCACCCACAAGAAAAAATACTCTAGTATATTATAGTAAAATTACTCTAGTAAATACTATAGTGTTTTTGAACCGTACTATAGTAAATATACTACAGTAAATGAACAAAGTGTAGTAAATACTATAATATTCTACAATTTACTGTAGTATATTTACTATAGTACGGTTCAAAAACACTATAGTATTTACTACAGTAATGTTACTATAATATACTAGAGTATTTGTTCATGTTGCATCGTTGTTAAAACTGCACTTTATTATTAGCCTACATTCAGAATTATCAGTGGTTAAATTGGGATTTATTATGTGTATGTGTGTGTGTGTTGGGGGGGGGGGGCTCTCCCTATGGGGGTTTATTTATTAAAAATAAATCATTAAATGGCACTTTCTGGAGAGTTTTGTGCAAAGAAATGGAGAAATTGAGTCTTACATGATATGTGAAAAACTGCAAGGTTAAGAGCATATACAACAGGTCACTATTTAAAAAATCTTTCATTTATTGACAGAAATATGTTTTCAAAAGCATCACATTCATCAAATTTTATGTGAGATAATTTCCAGTAGGCAACTGACTGCACACAGGCACATCAGGACACACACGAGCAGGCTGAGCCCGGGCCCAGTTTAACCACTGAGAATTAGTATAAAATAGGCTACCGATAAATAAAATAGCTACAACAACACTACATATAGCTAGGCTATGCACATTCTACTTGCCCAACAGACCAATTGTAACCATTGTACAAAAGACCAATTAAATAAAGTAGAATATTTTTTAAATGTTTGGCTGTCTGTGTTTTATTTTGATAATAATGTGAGATTTTTTCTAATTTGGAAATAACTTAGCCTAATACTGTCATCATCATAGGCTACAGATGAGTAGGACATCATAATCATCATCGTATAATTTTATTTGGGCACATTTAAAATGACTACAAAGTCATGCCTTTGAAAAAGAAATAAAACAGGATGCGCTGCGTGCGCCTCGGTCTCCTTGAACATCTGGCGCACACCACAAACATGAAACAAACTAGCCTACAGCGAACGAGTCTACTTTTAAAAGTCAACACTTTGATTATTTGATGTTAAATGCATTATTTAGTCACTTTGGAATAAATCAAATCAAATCAAATCACTTTATTTGTCACTCTACATATACACAAGTGCAACAGCAGGTGAAATTCTTAGGTGCAGTTCCGAGCAACATAGTAGTCATGACATGACATGTACAACATTTAAAGCAGCATCAGATTACACATCTGATGCGCCCACAATTACTCACAGCACAGTATACACTACAATAAACAATAAATAATTTACACAATGTGAGTGTAGTTCTCACAGCTTTAAACAACATACACATACTTACAATATACATATACTTTAAACAATATACACTAAACATACACTAAACAATATACATTACGCTATAATAGTAATAATAATATACAATGTATAGTATAAATATTATTCACAGATTGAAAAATTGAAATCCAAAGTGCAATAGATGCTGTATGATAAATAAATGTGTATATAATGTGTGTGTATCTACAGTGGGTTGTGCTGAGTGATATTCTGTCCAGTGTGTGTTATGATCCTGATGGATCAGGAGTTAAGGAGTCTGATTGCTTGTGGGAAGAAGCTGTTCTGGAGTCGGCTGGTGCGTGTTCTGATGCTGCGGTACCGCCTGCCTGATGGCAGCAGTGAGAGCAGCCCATGGTTCGGGTGGCTAGAGTCTCTGATGATCCTCTGAGCTCTCTTCACACACCGCCTGGCGTAAATGTCCTGGAGGGAGGGAAGCTCACCTCCGATGATGCAGCTGGCCGTGCGCACTACCCTTTGCAGGGCTTTTCGGCTGCGGGCGGTACTGTTGCCGTACCAGGTGGTGATGCAGCCAGTCAGCAGGCTCTCGATGGTGCTGCTGTAGAAGCGTGTGAGGATGTGGCGGTTCATTCCAAACCTCCTCAGCCGTCGCAGGAAGAAAAGGCGCTGATGAGCCTTCTTCACAACGGCCTCGGAGTGGACGGACCATGAGAGTTCCTCTGTGATGTGGACACCGAGGAACTTGAAGCTGCTGACTCTCTCCACCGGTGCTCCATCGATGGTGATGGGGCGGTGTTCTCTCTCATTCCTCCTGAAGTCGACCACCAGCTCCTTGGTCTTGCTGACGTTGAGGGAGAGGTTGTGCTCCTGACACCACCGTGTCAGAGTGTGCACCTCCTCTCTGTAGGCCGTTTCATCATTGTCGGTGATAAGACCTACCACCGTCGTATCGTCAGCAAACTTGATGATGGTGTTGGAGCTGTGGGTTGCCACACAGTCATGTGTGTACAAAGAGTACAGGAGTGGGCTGAGAACGCAGCCCTGAGGGGCTCCAGTGTTGAGAGTCAGTGATGAGGAGATGTTACTGCCCATTCTGACCACCTGGCGTCTGTTTGACAGGAAGTCCAGGATCCAGCTGCATAACAGGCTGTTTAAGCCTAGAGCCCGGAGTTTCCCGTCAAGTATGGAGGGCACAATGGTGTTGAATGCTGAGCTGTAGTCCACAAACAGCATTCTCACATACGTGTTCCTCTTTTCCAGGTGGGAGAGAGCAGTGTGTATAGTGGATGAAATGGCATCATCAGTGGAACGGTTTGTGCGGTATGCAAACTGCAGTGGGTCCAGTGAGGGGGGGAGAACAGAGCAGATGTGGTTTCTGACTAGTCTCTCAAAGCATTTACTGATGATGGGGGTCAGAGCAACAGGACGGCAGTCGTTTAAGCAGGTGGTTTTTGACTGCTTAGGTACAGGAACAATAGTGGACGTTTTAAAGCATGTGGGGACCACAGACAGGGAGAGGGACAGGTTAAAAATGTCCGTGAAGACTCCAGCCAGTTGGTGCGCGCACGCTCTGATCACACGGCCGGGAATGCCGTCTGGACCCGCAGCTTTACGGACGTTCACCCGCCGGAAGGATCGGGTTACATCCGCGACAGATACGGAGAGTGAACTTACCTCTGTATCTTCAGCCGCGAGCTCTCTCTCCGCGAGGGCGGTGTTAGTTCCCTCAAAGCGAGCATAGAAGGTGTTGAGCTCGTCCGGGAGAGAGGCAGCGGTGTTCATGGTGGAGTTTGTGTTCCCTTTATAGTCCGTGATGGTGTTAATTCCCCTCCACATGCTTCTGGAGTCGGTGGTGTTGAACTGTCCTTCAATCTTGTCCCTGTACTGCCGTTTTGCTGCTCTGATGGTTTTCCGGAGGGCATAACTTGCTTGTTTATGCTCCTCCGCGTTACCGGAGTTAAAAGTGAAGGTCCGCGCATTGAGTGCCGCGCGAACATCCCCATTTAGCCACGGCTTCTGGTTAGGGTACAGCCGAATTGTTTTGGTCGGAACAACGTCATCTACGCACTTCCTGATGAAACACGTTACGCTATCAGCGTAAACCTCGATGTCGTCATCAGAGGCCGACCGGAACATCTCCCAGTCCGCGTGATCAAAACAGTCCTGTAGCATAGAATCTGATTGGTCCGACCAGCACTGGATGGTTCTGAGGGCGGGTGCTTCCTGTTTGAGTCTTTGCCTATATGCGGGCAAAAGTAGGATGGAAGCGTGATCCGATTTGCCAAATGGTGGGCGCGGGAGGGACTTGTAACAATCCTTGAAGGGGGAGTAGCAGTGATCTAAGACGCGGTTCCCTCGCGTGTTGAAGTTAACATGTTGGTGGTATTTGGGTGCGATGCGCTTGAAGTTGGCTTTGTTAAAGTCCCCGGTCACAATAAACGCAGCCTCAGGATGCGCGGTTTCCTGCTCACTCACTGTCCTGTACAGTTCCTTTAGTGCCCGGTCTGTGTCGGCTTGCGGGGGAATATACACAGCTGTGATGATGACCGCTGTGAATTCCCTCGGTAGCCAGAATGGTCGGCACAGAACCATGAGAAATTCCAGATCAGGAGATCAGAAAGACTTGATAGAATGTACGTTCCTCTGATCACACCAGGATCTGTTGATCATAAAACACACACCCCCGCCTTTGCTTTTCCCGGAGAGATCTTTTTCTCTGTCCATTCGATGCACGGAGAACCCCGTGGTTTCGATGGCCGAATCTGGAATCTCAGCGGACATCCAGGTTTCTGTAAGGCAGATAATGCAGCAGTCCCTCGTGTCTCGCTGGAAAGAGATCCGCGCTCTCAGCTCGCAGAGTTTATTGTCCAGAGACTGAACATTTGCCAGTAAAATACTGGGGAGCGGGGGTCGGTTTGCGCGGCGTCTTACTCTGATAAGTACGCCGGCTCTGCTTCCCCTTCTCCGGCCGCGTTTGCGTGGTCGGGCCGTCCAGACAAAAGGTTCCGCTGCTGTGTTTGTAAGCAGCGTGTCGTCACTGAAGAATTTAAAGTCCGGTTTTCGGAGTGCGATTGCCGAACCAATGTCCAAAAGTGTCTGTCTGTCGTACGTAGTAAGGCAGACAACATCCAAGACAAAAAACACAAAAACTATAAACAGAACAAACAAAAAACTACAATGTTTCAGCAGAGCTTGCGACGTTGCGGCCATCCTCGGCGCCATCTTGACTCTTCTAAATCACAGCTTGTTTCATGATAATAAAAAACGTGACTGAAAATACGGTATAATATAGCAAATTCGCGGACCCCCTGGCACTTTGCTGGTCTAAAGCCGCTGGTCTACAGCCGCTGGTCTAAAGCCGCTGGTCTAAAGCCGCTGGTCTACACAGAATAAACTCCTGTCTAGGCTCTGCCCGGGACGTGTTGTGTCGAGCCATTCGTTAGTCTGGTGGTTTAATGAGAAAGAGATTAAATGACATGTAGACATGGTCAGACGGTGGTCCAGTGGGTTAAACCATGGAACTGATATGCAGAAGGTTGCTGGTTTGATCCCAGCTGTCTCCACCAGTGTGTCCTTGAGCAAGGCACTTTACTCCATGTTGCTCCAGGGGGATTGTCCCTGTAATAAGGCCACTGTAAGTCGCTTTGGATAAAAGCATCTGCCAAATGCAGAAATGTAAATGCAAGTTGCAAAAAACGCTTCAAGGATCCACATTTGCCCATACATTTTTTTCAAGCGGATGCAAATTTGTACAATAATACTATGCATCTCGTGTCATAGGCTATATTCCAAGCGTTCTGAAGGTATAGCTCCTGTAGGGTTTGCTGGTGAGAAACAACCGAAATGGCAAGTGAAAATCTTGTGTTTAAAATATTTAATTTAATCATTGTACTGCAGAACAGAGGCTTCAGAATGCAATAATACAAAATAGTAAGGCAAGTGTGTGAAGCTATTACAGTCCACTTGGGCCCTGCCCCTGCCCTGTGTTCAGTTACCTGTCACTGAGTCCAAAGTAAACTTGTAGCAGGGTTTCACTGAGCCCATGGCATCCCTCAGTGCTTCTGTGCCGTGGATGGGACACATGTGGAAATCAGGCAGCCAATCACAGCGAGGTTTTGCGTTTTCATGTGGACAGAGCATCTTTTTAAACCATGCTTGTGTGGATGCGATTTGTTTTTTTAAAACAGAGGAGGAAAAACTCCCATGAATGTGTGGACTAGGCCTAAATGTTTGAGTTTTTTTGAGAAAATGAGGGAGGGATGAGTCCAAATTAATTATGCAATACCTTTATTATATTATAATTAGATCCAGCATAAAAGAGCAACAAGAAAAAGTTTGACCAACTTACCACAATGGTAACATTATTATGTTTACATTTATGCTTTTGGCATTTTATCCAAAATAACTTGCATTGAGAAACATTTTGGCTTAGTTAATGCTTGCAAAAGAGGTGCATCTTGAGATGTTTCTTTAAATATGATGAGGTGCAGTCCGACAGAGAGAAACATAGATGGAGAACGTTGGTTATTAATATTAATGTCAGATGGTCTATTTACTTTTATATAATAAGTCATCATACTACACATGCTTTTAATGATTCTAGCACATAACTGCCATTGTGTTTGTAATTTATTGGTTAATTCTCCAAACTGGAACTGAAGTCTGTCGTGGAGCCACACCATCTGAACAGCCAATATAGTAATCACTAGAGTCCAGACAGTCAGGTGTGAGCTTGAGACAGACAAAACAAAACTCTATATCACACCGAGAGCATGTAATGTTTTTGCATTTCTCAGAGTTGTGATTGAGCAGCAAACCACATGTTGGACAAGCACGAACAGCTGGACACACGATATTTCCAGCATCTTTTAAAGTAATATTTGCACAATCCCTGAGCAGATCCAGATCTTTGTTGGTGCATCCATCATTGTCACATCGATCAGATCGAGGACGCGGACCTTTCCACTCTCTCAAACACTGCCAGCAGAACTCAAAGGTTTTTTTGTTGTTTACAGAGCAAATGGTGCAACACACGCTGAGATTAGACGGGTCTGATCTCTCGATGATCCAGTCACAACCAGGACACTGGAAGAGACAGAAAGAGCACATGAGCAATAACTTGACTCTTTCACCGCCAGCAGTTTTTATAATTTTCACAAAAGTTTCATGGAGCCCAGAATATGTTGTATGAATATCTGAACATGCAAAATACATACAGTATATAGAAAGAACTGACCCTCTGCTTTAAAAAAATAAATAAATACAATTCTAGCTTCATGCTTTTTATCAACACTTGAATGTGGGTAAGTTTAATAAAAAAGCAACATTTTGAACAAAAAGCAGAGAAAATAGTGTTTTAGAGAAAAAGACTACATCCAGATGGGATTCAGAGCGATGATCAAACACAGATGGAGTCGATCGAGTCCATATAGGGGTGAGAAACTAATTACAAGATTATAGGAAAACAAACTACAATTTAACAAATTCACAAATTAATCAATAATCATGAGGAAGGTGAGGGATCAGCCCAGAACTACACGGCAGGACCTGGTCAATGACCTGAAGAGAGCTGGGACCACAGTCTCAAAGAAAACTCAGGGCTCCAGACTGCGACCAAAATTTGAGTGTGCGACTGAATTTTACATCCAGACGCACATGTGCGACCAGTAAATTCGGTGCTCATGTGGTGGTGACGCGTTAATTTTAGGCGTCTCCTTTTTTATATTCATTAATTAAAAGAAACTATGAGATGTGCTGCACTGGTGGAAAAAAACACGAGAACATGCGACTTGTCAAGACTGGCTCTCACAGTGTTCAGAGTCTGCGCCAGCAGCAGCAGTGAAAGTGAAGTGAAGTGTGGCCAAGTATGGTGACCCATACTTGGAAATTGTGCTCTGCATTTAACCCATCCAAGTGCACACACAGTGGGCAGCCATATTGCTGCTGCGCCCGGGGAGCAGTTGGGGGTTTGGTGCCTTGCTCAAGGGTCTCATCTTAGTCGTGGTATTGAGGGTGGAGGAGGCGCTGGTTATTCACTGCCCCCCCCAACAATTCCTGCCGGACCTGAGACTCGAACCCACAACCTTCCGGTTACAAGTCTGACTCTCTAACCATTAGGCCACGATTGCCCACAGCGAGTGAGCGTTCCTTCAGCGCATCGGTTATGGCTTTTTCTCCTCATTCGTTTTCTCTGATCAGATATCTATCTGATTGTAAAAAGATCATTTACTATGCCTTTCGAAATTCTTTCAAGATGGATTAATATCTGATCACTCAAACCAATTCAGAAGGTGGTCTAACTCATTTCAGACGAAACTGCACAAGTGTAAATGCATCTGGTTGTTTAAAACCATATATGTATATTTTACTCCTTCCAAATTGTTAAAAAATAAACATGTAAGAGTGTGTTATAGGCTATATATGACATGGTGTAGGCTAGTCACAGATAACGCCCTACTGCAACACACATCGCCGCAAATGAAACTGAAAGTAGCCTCTGATGCTCAAAAACACAAGCATCTTCATTAAAACTAATGAAACTAAATGTTCTTAGCAGTGCTTAGGTCGCTCTTTCTCCTAATGTGATATTTGATCTTGAGGTGACGATAAATAAATGCAGCTCATAATTGCTTTCGTTGACGTGAACTCCGTTAAATGTGCATGGCGTGGGAATTGAAGATCGGATTTATATTCATTTTGCGGAGAGGTGTAAGGTAAGACAAACTGCACGTTTTTTATTTTATTTAGTTTATTAGTAATTGTATAGCCAGTTTCGTTTGAGAGCGCCGTTGTGAGCAGCAGAGCCTGCCTCAGCTTGTTAAAAATGCGTTTTTACTGTGGTGGTGGTGATAGTAAACGTTTAAACTAACATTGTGATATGCTTGAAGTGTTTTATATACAATATATGGACTTTATTATAGGCAAGACAAGTCAAGTGTTGATTAGAGAGGATACATTTATCAAACATGCGGCTGCTGGGCGCTTGGTCGTCACTTTAAAAAACGAAAACTTTAATTTAACAAACAAAAAATTATCCAAACAAAATAAATTAATGTAATAAAGAAACTAAATATACTATAACTACATTGACATTAAAAACAAAACTGAACTATTGTAATGTCTACAGTAGTGTGTAATCGGGAGGACATGGACCTTGGTACCTCAGTGCGCACTAGAAGCTCTGTTTGAAAGCTTACACATAAGCAATGTTCCATGCATCTGAAGTTTGCCAATAACCATTTGGATGATCCAGAGGAGGAATGGGAGAAGGTCATGTGGTCTGATGAGACAAAAATAGAGCTTTTTGGTCTAAACTCCACTCGCCGTGTTTGGCGGAAGAAGAAGGACGAGTACAACCCCAAGAACATCGTCCCAACCATGACACATGGAGGAGGGAACATCATTCTTTGGGGATGCTTTCATGCAAAGGGGACAGGATGACTGCACCGTATTGAGGGCAGGATGGATGGGGCCATGTATCGCAAGATCTCCTTCCCTCAGTAAGAGCATTGAAGATGGGTCGTGGCTGGGTCTTCCAGCATGACAATGACCCGAAGCACACAGCCAGGGCAACTAAGGAGTGGCTCTTTAAGAAGCATATCAAGGTTCTGGCATGGCCTAGCCAGTCTCCAGACCTAAACCCAATAGAGAATCTTTGGAGGAGCTCAAACTCCGTGTTTCTCAGCGACAGGCCAGAAACCTGACTGATCTAGAGAAGATCTGTGTGGAGGAGTGGGCCAAAATCCCTGCTGCAGTGTGTGTGTGTGTGTGTGTGTGAGAGAGAGAGAGAGAGTGTGTGCAAACCTGCTCAAGAACTACAGGAAACGTATGATCTGTCATTGCAAACAAAGGTTTCTGTACCAAATATTAAGTTCTGCTTTTCTGATGTATCAAATACTTATGTCATGCAATAAAATGCTAATTAATTATTTAAAAATCATACAATGTGATTTTCTGGATTTGTGTTTTAGAATCCGTCTCACAGTTGAAGTGTACCTATGATAAACATTACAGACTCTACATGCTTTGTGAGTGGGCAAACCTGCAAAATCAGCAGTGCATCAAATACTTGTTCTCCACACTGTATATCAGTTTTTTGGAACCACTATAAAAGTGGTAATTTCTGTTGTCCTTTGGTGCGACCCCCCCCCCCCCCCTATATTCTTAATTCTTTCTATGTCATACCATAGGACACATTTCAGTAAAAATGTTCAAAAAACAGTGAAAGAATATCTAAAGTTAGTGACACCTTATATTTTCTCAAACATCACACTCCACACTACATAATATCTTTACTGTTTATTTTTTCAACTACCCACATTTAAGGGATGATCTTGTTGATGATTTACCTTGGATATGAGCGAGAGTGAGCCTGCAGAGTATTCGCACATAGTGTGTGCAATTTTTAACATGCTAAAGGATGTTTGTATTAGTCGTCGCACATTTGCTTGGGGTGGTACATCCACCTATGCCTAGCGTGACCTTTCTGACGTGATTTCGCAATCCGTGGCGAGCCGCAGAACAGCAAGATTAGCAATTTAGGTTATAAAGTATATATATATGATGCCTTCCTCTGAAAACTGCCGTGATTTGGACCTTCAACCATTGGTTCCCATTGAAGTCCATTATGTGCAGAAATATCCTGGAAAGTTTTCCTCAGAAAACCTTTTTTTCACTGAAGAAAAAAAACAGGAAATTATCAGGAAATTTTCATTTTGAAGAGAACTAATCCTTTAAAAGCAGAGGGTCTGTTCTTTATTTTGATATATGCATGCTCAGATATTCATAAAACTAAATATTCTGTGGGCCATTATATTTTTGTGAGAATGGTCAAAAACCCTGACGGTGGCTGGCAACTTTTTTTAAAAACGCTGGCAGGGAAAGAGCGAATCTTGTCTACCGGTATATCACCCACCCCTAAATGCATCCAAAGCTTCACAGTCCTAGATCTCATCCTAGGTCGACATTTCATTCATTTTGATTTATACGATGTTTAACGTTGATGATCATGTTAAAGGACATCTCCGGTGAAAAATGAACCTAGGGTTAATTAACACATGGTTACCGAGTAGATCGTTCTCTGGGACGCGTTTTCATGAATATCGAATGTCTTTATAAAGTATCTTCTTATTAAACTGTTATGTTATGCTACTGTGTTAGTGTGAGGCTATTTTGAGCCTTGTTAGTGGTATTAACTAGCGATTTAATTTTACTTACTCTATGCCCCATAGACTAGCATTATAAGCTAATTGGTCTTCATGACCAATCGCTTCATGTTCCCCCACGTTGTAAGTCGCTTTGGATAAAAGCGTCTGCTAAATGCATAAATGTAAATGTAATCTAGAATGATCTACTCGGTAACCATGTGTTAATTACCCCTAGGTTCATTTTTCACCGGAGTTGTCCTTTAATTTACATGTACATAAGATGTAATATGACGCTTGTTTCTGCGTCATCTTCTCCTGTGTTTTGATCAGGAGATTCTGTACTAAAAAAAAAAAAAAGCCGGAAATTTCCATCAATACCAGGGAAAAAGATAACCATACTGACGTTTGGAACAATAAAAAGCTGTAGGAAATATACTCACATTCTTGATGTCTACTGTCCGTCTGGTAGAGTTGTTGGCAAGAGTTTCCTCAAAGTATTGCTGTTCTTCAGGTGTGAGTTTGGCTAGTTTACGCACTTCATTGTAAGACCATTGTTCTTTACACAAAGGACATCTCAGCTCGGCTTTACCCTGAAAATGATAATTCACATAAGAACAATGTTCTATCATAAATACCAAGAGTTATGTTCATATTCAAATGCTGAGCTAAAAGGTTATGCTTAATCAGTAAAGTCATTTCAAAGCAGAATTCATACTCAAATGCATATTATTCTGGGAAAAAAAGGTAAAAAATAACAAAAAGATTTAGTTTCAAAGGCTAGTTACAATTCTTAAATCACGTCAAAACAAATATGACAACCAGAATCGTACAAATTATAGATCGACCAATTTATCGGTTTTGCAGATTCATCGGCACCAATAGCAGATTTCTGGAACTATTGGTTATCTACAACGATCATTTCTCCCGGTTCAGTCCATTGCGGGAAGTACTTTGAAAAAAGCCAAATTCGGGTGGCACTAGTTTTCCAGGGGGTCATTACAGAAATTCATGTTTTACAGACGTACTTTGCCATTTTAATCCAGTCGAAATCTGCCAACTCTCTGTTTTTCTCACACAACCAAATTACCAGTTTTTTCGGCAAGCTCGACGGTCCTCTGAGAAATCTAATCCCGTCCAAATGCAAATACGTCCGAACGTGTGTTTGCTGATGTCGTATTATCCTAAAGCTTCCCCTTCAAGTGTTTTTGACCTGCCTGAGCTACCATTTGTGCACCAATCTTAGGCATGCTTTTACTTAGTTTCAATATGAATGGTATCTGACAAAGAAATAACATAATAAAATTAATAAATAGAGCCAAATCGCGGAAACTGGAAACGAACACTACCCATTTTAATATCACTGTCAGGTAAGAGTAAGAAACTTGTCTAGATTTATCTGCTAATTTATGCAAGTTTATTATAAGCCACTTATATGGACTTGTGAAGTTTAGTTAAATAGGGTTTTATATTAAAATAACCTAGGCCTATACTACGGGGCAGTTGAATGCTTAAATCTGATGTTCTTCTAAGGTGAGCAATTATTTTCAGGGAGGCTATATGAACAAATAATAAATTAAAAGAAATATACGTCATACGTGATGCATGCAAGCACAGTTGGGGCCTGATGTATAAACGTTGCGTTTCTATGCACATGTCAGCATTTATACAAAATGAACGGTGTAAATATGAATGCACCGTATGGACACTCTAGACTGAGCGTACGCACACTTTTACTGGAGTGAGCGAGGTAATGAAGTAAAATTATTCATTTAAACTGTTTTACATCTGATTTACACATTTAGATTAAATATTGAAAATGAGGAATTTACGAAAGGACAATAAAACTAAACAATACAACTAAACTATAACCATATGCTACTCTCAATAATCAAGCACTGAAATCATGAAATCATTATCTAAAAGTTACAACATTTTATTAATTTAAATAGGAATATTTGTAGCTGCTTTTGAACACTTTTCCAGTGGTATGCTGCGTTTTTATGTTTTAACCAGAGCGAGGAGTGTTTGCTGCATGACAATTTCGCTTTAATTTGCGCTCTACATAGCAGATATTCTGAGAAAATACTTTTGTGTGAATTTATTGGCCAGTTTGAGTCCGTTAACACATTACTGTACAAACTCTGCTGAACACAGCTGTGCTGTTGAGTTGTGCACAGACAGGAAACGGTAAGATATACATGTTCCCTTTCAAAAGCTACACTCAATGCTGCATAAGCTTATGCAAATGGGAATGTCTTTGACATAACCAGCTGTGAAAATAGTGTGAAAACACGTCAATGAAATTGACCCGGAGGTATTTATAGCCTCGGCCGGTGACGTCATAGGCGCACCTGCTGCACGAGGCTATAAATAGATGAGCTTCAGCTGGAGCAAACCAGGTCTTTTTGTTTTCAGACCAACTCTGTGTTATGGTGTGTTACAAAGTCTCTGAAAAAAAAAAAATCTCTCTCTCTCTTTCAAGACTCAACTTGAGATCTTTGTTAGGAGTTAGTTTTCAACATGGCAGTGTGCAGATTTTTCTCTCTCTTTCTCATCTCTGTTACAAAGTAACATTAGTGGAAAGAGTTCTAGTTAAATCTAATCAGTTGGAAACGAGTCAGCAGAGTAAAACGCTGTATATCCATGTTCTCTTTCAAATAGAACTGGATGTGCACGTTTATTGCTGTGTGTGTTTGGGGAAGAGCATGTGGTCGCTGCATTGAGTCAGACGAGTGCGAGCATTGCAAGCCTTTACAGTTAGAATGCTTTATGCTCGTCTGGGCTACTTTCAGTCCGCACCAGTTCGGAGCTCTCGAATGGGTTTGTTGACGAGCAAGAGACGGGTCCGTCCCTTTCGCTTGCTCGCTCACCAAATGCATGTTTCCCCGCGTGATCCCGAAGCGCGCTCCGGCGTTTCTTCGGCTCTCGCGGGGAATGATGATGAATCTCTGGGTCCGCGGACCTCGAGCAGCCGCCTGCGATCGTTCCTCACATGATGGTGAATCCATACGAGGAATTTATCGAGGTGGTTGTTCGCGCGGTGGCCAGGGCAGTTTGTCTGGTACCGTGAATGAGAGATCCCCGAGCGCAGTGAGCTTGAGGTTTCTGTCTAGAAAGCATTTACTTCACGTGTTTTTGTACCCTTGACTTCGACATTTTCGACTATCATGGGTGCGAAATCGCGTGGATATGTGAGAATACCCCAGGTGCAGGGCAGGACTTAGGGTGATGGGGGCCCCTGGGCTTGAGTCACTTTCGGGCCCTACCTTCTAAACATTACTTTAAATAGAACAAAATGATACACAAGCTATGTATTAGAGCAACACAATTCTGGATAAACTGAGAATAAAAATAGAGATCATTATTCTGAACAAACAACTAAACAAAACATAATTTATGTTAATTGCTAAAGTCTATAAAAATGTTTAATTAATCTGAATTATTTATTTTAAAAAACTTGGGTTTGAATGAATGATTCAATTCCTCAATCAAATACAATTGTTTCATAGATGAATCAGCATCTTTGAACGAATCTCCTGAATGAACGATTCAATGACAAATGTTTTTTAAAAGTAAGTTGTCGCCATCTGGTGGCGTAACAATATAATCGATCCAATCGTTATTTGAAGTGCAAAGCTAATTTCAAAAGGTGACTGGTACAGTATACAGTGTTACATGTGTAAAAAAAAAAAAAAAAACACTTGCTAATTTATTTATATGACCACTGATTGAAGCTTGAAAAAGTTTTTCCCAATATATAAATAATGATTAAAAAAGTTCAAAGTGATCATGCACGCACGTTTTCATAAATTTTACCCCAGCGAGCAGGATCAGTGGATAAAGAATCTGTAGTTGGACATTGTTCGGTCGCTGTTTCTGACTGAAGAGATGATGATTCATTGATGGGCTGCCCTGCTCGTGAATTCAAATCGTCTCCAACCGTTTCTTCCAGCGGTTCGGAATGTTGTCCTCTGGATTCTCCGCTTGCACATCAAGTTGTGGTGTCATGGGTGTAAAAAATCCAGTAATCCTTTTCATTTTACTGAGAACTTCCTTTTTGCGTTGCTGTCTTTCATTTTTTAATTTTCTTTTAAACGCGCCACTCTGATACCGTTTGTCCGCCATTACATCACTGTCTAATGCAGACAGGTTTTTTCAACGGCAGTAATCGAGGCACTACGTAACTACCAATAACCAATCAGGAAACCTCAAGATGACTGGCAGTTAATTTAGCTAATTAAATTAAAATTTTCATTGCAGTGCAGGGCCAGGTAACAATACCACACCAATCAACAAACTTTAAATTAAAAATTAAATGACTGACATATTATTGAAAAAATCAAACGTAAAAGGGCGGGGGCCCCCTATTGGGCGGGGCCCATGGGCTTGAGCCCAGTCAAGCCCAATGGTAAGTCCGGCCTTGCCCAGGTGGGAGACGCTCACGAGCTATCTCTCGCCTGGGTCTGCATTTTCATTAAAGAGACATACCTCCCCATAAAGCCATGTAGAAAATAAACGTTGGCTGTCATGGGCAAAGCTTATATGTATGAATTATATATTGTATATTATTTTATATGGAATATATATATACAATATATTATTTTATATGGAATATATGTTGTATATGATTTATATAAGAATAATAAATATAAAGGGACAGGCTGGTGCTGCGCACTATGGCTGTCTTGCAAGCATATCAGGCTGACCTTCTGAAGGATTTGAGTGGTTCATTTGGTGACTCAGTTAACTCTGTAGTGGCCAGATTTAAAGGAGTGGAAGAAGCATGAAGTGTTCACTCAGTTTCTTCCTCAATGCACTCAAGGGGAGGGGCTATCAGCCACACAACCTCTCTTCAGTCCTTCAAGATTTGGGGGGGGTAATAAGCAGAGTGTGGCGAGTCGCGCTCTCCCTCGTAAAGACTGGAGACCGGCTCGTCATCCTCAACAACCTCCCAGGGCAGACCTCGGGACTGTCATCAATATAAGAAGTCCGGTGGTCTGGTGCCCAGTCTGCCCCCACGGGACAGGGCGTGTCAAACATTTGCTCGCCCCACCCCGTTATCCTCAAAACTACTCCATCCCCGCCGCCTCTGGTGATTCGGGGGGGCAGTGGTTTCCAGTGAAATGTTAGACGTTCAGTGTTTAATCTCAGATCTTCGAGTCTTAAACCGTGAAGCAGTTAAAGTACTCAAGGTCAAGATGTTACAGTGAAGGCGGTCGTGTCGCATATTCAACATTGTGATTGGATTCGGCACGATTGATCCGAAGGACGCATGTATTCGCATATAAAGTCTGCCACAACACAGGAAGGTCCTGAGGTTCGCTCTTGGGGGCAAAAGCTTACCAATTTCGGGTCTTCCATTTGGCTAGCCTTGTAACCGCACATAAACAAAATGTATGGATGTATTACCGGCTCCATTGGGATTCCGGGGCATTTCAAATTTTGAATTACAAAGGCGATTGCTAAAATTAGCACAATCACATGAGATGGCGCTTCAACACAGTGTGTTGGCTCATCTAGTTTCTCTAGGGTTGAGACTCAACACCAAGAAAAGTGTTCTTTCTCCTGCCCAGAGAACGACTTATCTAGGGTTTGTTCGGTTTTTGGTCACAAGGTGGGCACAATGGTTTCCCGCTTGAATCAAGACCATTCAGTATTCCCTGAGCAAAGTCAGGCTAGACCAAGATCTTACTGATCATCAGCACCAGAGTGTTAGGTCTAATGGCATCAGCATCCACGGGTTTCCCTTTGGGGTTGTTGCACATAAGACCGTTTCAGTTGTGGCTCAAAGCCAGAGGACTTAGGGCCAATCCTCAGGCAAATAAAGTGGCGCGCCATGTGGCTTCGTACACTAACTATGTGGTTCAGACCCCGGTTTTTGCCTTGGGTCCCACTCTAGGCGTACCTTGTCGTCGCAAGTTGCTAACGACGGACGCTTCCCTGACGGGCTGGGGTGCGGCCTTAAGTGGTCGTCCAGCCCAACGGGAATGGGAAGGTCATCAACTCAGTTGGCACATCAACTGCCTCGAGTTGACGGCTGTATTTCTGGCCCTGAAATACTTTCTCCCCCAATTGAGGGGCTGTCATGTCCTAGTGCGGGTGGACAGTACAGCTAAATATCTTGTATATAATCACCAGGGGGGTCTGTGCTCACGCTATCAGAATAGCGAGACAGATTTTTCTCTGGGCTCAGAACAAGTTCCTGTCACTCAAGCAGTGTACATTCAAGGGCGGTTGAATGTGGGAGCAGATTTACTGTCCAGACAGAGTTACAGATGGGGGGGGGGGGTGGAAACTCCACCCAGAAGTACTCAAGCAGATCTGGATCAGATTTTACAGAGCTGACCACAGGGAGTGGACCTCTTCGCCTCTTCTCAGACAGCGCAATGTCCCTGCTTCTCTCTGTCACCCAGCCCCGCTGGGTCTGGATGTGATGGTTCATACATGGCCCAAAATGTGTCTGTATGCCCTCCTTCCAGTCGCTCTGCTCCTGGGAGTTCTAGCCGGGGTTCGCCAGCAAGGGTCTTGCTTCTTATCGATAGCGCTGCGTTGGTCGAACAGGGTTTGGTTCTCGGAGATAGTGTCTCTCCTCAACGGCTCACCTTGGGCGATTCCGGCGAGGAGGGACCTTCTGTCTCAGGCACGATATTCCATTCCAGGCCCGACCTGTGGAACCTTCATGTTTGGCCCCTGAAGAGCACCAACTGAGGGACACGGGGCTTTCGCCTGCAGTTATTGAGACCATCCTATGTGCTAGAGCTTCCTCCACTCGGAAAGTTTATAGCTAATAAATGGGGTGTCTTTGAAAGGTGGTGTACGACACAATGTAGATTCAGTCAACTGCCAGGTAACTTCAGTTCTGGATTTTCTGCAAGAAAAGTTGTCATCAGGCACCTGCCCCTCCACTCTCAGGGTTCATGTGGCCGCTCTTTCGGCTTGCCACGCCTTGGTGGATGGGGTGCCGCTTGGGAGACATCCTCTACTCGCTCGCTTCATTCATGGGGTAGGCGGTTGAGGCCACCTGTTAGAACCAAGATCCCTTCATGGGACTTAGCTTTAGTCCTCGAGGGTCTGGTTGAGACCCCCTTTGAAACATTAGCTTGCCCCTCCACTCTCAGGGTTTATGTGGCCGCTCTTTTGGCTTGCCATGCCCTGGTGGATGGGGTGCCGCTTGGGAGGCATCTTCTGCCTGCTCACTTTGTTGTGCCAGGCAGTTGTGGCCTCCATTAAGAGCCAAGATCCCTTCATGGGACTTAGTTTTAGCCCTCGAGGGTCTGGTTGAGACCCCATTTGAACCTCTAGAATCAGCGTCTGACGAACTTCTGACTCTAAAGATGGTTTTTCTTATGGCTATAACTTCTCTGAAAAGAATTGGGGACATGCAGGCTCTGTCAATATCGCCATCCTGCTTAGACTTTGCCCCAGGCTTTGTGAAAGTGATTTTGCATCCTCATCCTGACTACCTGCCTAAGATTCCTTTCTCGACTGTACATCCTGTCACTCTTGAAACCTTATGCCCTCCACCGTTCACAACGCTGGATCAGGAGAAACTTCATAGACTGTGTCCAGTCCATGCTCTTCAGGCCTACGTCCACCGCACTAGCCAGTGACGTAAGTCAGAGCAACTGTTTGTTTGCCATGGGGGCCGTAACAGAGGTTCTGCCACCATCAAACAATGTCACATTGGGTCAGGGATGCTACTGCTCTTGCCTATGAGGTGCGCGGTCAAGCTTCACCTATAGGATTAAGGGCTCACTCCACCAGGGGAGTCGCCTCTTCTACTGCGTTAGCAAGGGGTGCTCCCTTACAAAGTGTTTGTGATGCGGCAGGTTGGTCCTCTCCACACACATTCTTAAGACTTTATAGCTTGGATGCTCATGCCACTCTGCGGCTCTCATGTCCTTGAGTCGACATCACAGGCTAATGCCTGAGGCTTCTTGCGTTCTTGTGCACTCCTACACAACCGTAAGGGGTCCAGGCACCATCAAGCACGGCGGCGTGGGTATTCTCGTTCCCATTTGCATAAGCTTATGCAGCATTGAGTGTAGCTTTTGAAAGGGAACACTTGGGGTTACTTGACTGTAACCCTGTTCCCTGATAAAGCGGAACGAGATGCTGCATTGCTAGGCCGTGCTGATGATGCTTCAGGACTGGTCTTCAAACAAAAGATCTGGTTTGCTCCAGCTGAAGCTCATCTATTTATAGCCTCGTGCAGCAGGTGCGCCTATGACGTCACCGGCCGAGGCTATAAATACCTCCGGGTCAATTTCATTGACGTGTTTTCACACTATTTTCACAGCTGGTTATGTCAAAGACATTCCCATTTGCATAAGCTTATGCAGCATCTCGTTCCGCTTTATCAGGGAACAGGGTTACAGTCAAGTAACCCCAAGTGTTTTATTTTGTAAAATTTATTTTCATGTTTTGTCAGTAACTTGCTGAGTCTTACAATTATTACACTGCAAAAAAATAAGGCCTACATTTGACTTGTTTAAAGTAATTAAATACTAATTAAACACTATTTTGCCAGTGGAAAAGATTGCGAATAACTCCTCACTTAAAACAAATCTCTGAAATGTTTACAAAATTGTTATTTATTTATTCTAAAACAAGGCAAGAAATAATGATTTTTTTAGCTATGTAATGTAACGGCACATAGTCCATATCTCATATTTTCATAATGCCTTGTACTGTTGAACATGGTGTCACGTGGATGCAATATGCATGGAAATGATAAGCAGATGAGGTTATGCATAGTAAAACTAGGCGCTGTAAGATCCATAAATGGTGATTTTGGGGAGGAGATGCTGGATATTGGCAGGTACTACCCAACTTAGATATCGGTTAAATCCAATATCGGTTGACCTCTATTAAACATTATGATGTTTAATCAATGTGAAAGTAAAGTTACATTTTGTTATTATCTGCAATGCCAAATGATATGGGGGGAGGAGGGGTTTGATTGGCACAAATTTCGATCTTGATTCAGTATTATGGGATCAGATTCCCGCCAAATTTATTGCAGACACGCATAAAAAAATAATAAGCATGAATCAAAATTTTAAAAGCACATGTGAAAATATAACGCACAAAACTGAAAAATCAATGCAAAGTTAACCAGAATCACAAACAACGCAGTCACGGAAATAAAAATAATAAGTGTAAATCAAATATTTAAACAAAACTGAATCATGAATTCAAAATTTTCTGAATCGCTCACAAAATCATGTTTTCGGCTCTTATTTTCATTTTTTGCATGTCCGTGCGCTTTTCTCCTTTGCTCTTGTTTCCACATTCTGTGCTTGCGGTTTCAAATGTTGCAGTTCAAGTTTCATGTAAATTAGGGCGGGTCTTAGCATCACCATTGGTCCACTAGTTCTAGATTGACAGCTCATCCTCAAGCCAATCAATTGAAGAGGGAAGTTTACGTCACTCCAATGCGACTCATGCCGCAGTTCAGCCAGCCGCTGTTGAGCTACGAGTGTAACGCGCTCTCTATCACTATATCTGCAAGGAAATACATTATTGTATTGTTATGAATATAATCTTAGGACTCTATTCTTTTGTATGATAGATGTTTTAGGGGGGTTTCCTCACAATTAAAGCAGTAAAATTAACATGATCACGACTGGGTGCTTACTGACTTGGCTGTGAGCAAAACGCGTTCACTAAAGGCCCAGAGATTCATGGATGGGCTTTTATTGCATCCGCAACTGCATCACAAAATTCGTCTGCACCAACGTTTTTTGACCAATGTTCAAAGCCGCACCATCAGCTGATTGTAAAGCCTTGTTGGGCGATGCAAGGAGCTGCTGACGCGAGCAATCCTAATGCAATGGACTTTGGACTGCATTAAACCTTTAACTAAAATAGTTATTGAGCTGTTTACACTGTCATATACAATAAAAGAGCCTGCACAGAGACAGGAAATAAAAATCAATGCAAAAAACCTGCCTATAGCCTACTAGAGCATTTGACTGAAGGAGCTCATGAACCGCTCACCGGTAAAATGACGTGCGCTCAAATCCCGCTCCAACATGACATTTCTCTGTAGCCTACTTTACTTTAGTTTCATATATTTAAATATTATAATGTTTTTTTTTTTTCATTTAGCGTTGATTATGAAATATGATCATGATAGGCTATATGTAGGAAGACATGGGGGTCAGAAATTATTTCGACCACTTTAAGTTTTGTTTTGTTTTGTTGAAAGCCTTTCTTAAAGTGAATTTCATTTTGTATAAATTGTATCTTAATTTTTATCAATGTTTTGTCAACCAATTTCGAGGATTTAATAAATAATAAGCAAATATAGCAGACAATGGCATGGAGGCGCCGCATGAACAACGGCTTAAATGAATAGGATTTTTTTTTTTAGCTGGGGGCAGCCCTAGCTATTTATTTCCGATAGGCATATATTCGAACCAGCATGACTCAAAGGGCACGAGCTTTAGAAATGAACGGAATCTTCAGAAAGGCGCTCTCACTCTGGAGGAAATATTACTGCTCTACGCATTCTCTATATGCACACCGCAACGGTCACAATATGACCTCATGTAGCCTAGCCTATGTTTTAAAAACATAATTCAACATATAAATATTAAGCCTTTTTTAATGGCCACTTAAAGTGTACAAATAAATTACTAAATGCTAAAAATGAATACATGTAAATGAACTCAAATTTGCAGCACCTCCACTTCCCGTGCTCCTGCTAGTCTATTGGCTATATGAATAGCCTATATTGTACCCAAGAATTTCAGCAGGGAACCGATTTGCGCCCTGGGACAAAAATAAATAAACACCATAAATAAAACACACATCGGCAAACCTGACGTTACTTGAATAGGCTACTTTACAATTTTATCATTGTAATAATAAATGCAATTTGGCACAATTTCAACATGCAGCTATTTATCCTACTACTAATTAATGCCTATTGCAAAAATAATAAAATAAGTCATTCACATTATAGGCTAATTAACTCTATGCACTGTCATGTCAGGGTAACGACTAGGACGAGCCTGAAGAAATTAAACCGTTATTTTGACTGCATGGGAAGAGAGCGCGTCTTGGCCTAACAATCATACAAGAAACAAACTATGGAGCCTCGATATTAAAGAAAAACAGACTATTCGTTCACTGAAATTCGCTGAAAGTCCACCGCACAACTGTGCAACGCATGTTCACATTTTTAATTGTCCATAACAACTCCAAAACTTGCCTGCTTGCCTTGCACGTCTAATTAATGGGCAAAGTTTTCAGACTATTTTTTCGTTTTCTGCTGTGGATGTTATTGAATTTGTGGAAGTTCAGCTCTTGCGTTCTCTCTTTTAAATGCCTATTCCCTGAGTGACTACAATGACTGGCTGTTTTAAGATATAACTAATATCGAAACAAAACCCAGGCAGTACGAGATGTTTAACTGACAGCTGGGCTCCTAGCTTGCAGGTTTGCTCAGTGGCCTACCAGGCGCTGCAACAATATTTAACAATGTAGGCCTATAGCCTATCTTTTTTATTATTATTCATTTGAATGGTTGACCACCCACCCGAATTTAAAATATTAAAATATTATTTTTCGTCACGTCATCCGCCCGATCCGCGGAGTCCGCGGCTGTAACTGCCAACCGCGCATCTCTAAGGCCCACTGTTTGTGCAAGGAAATATATTTTGTTTACAATCATGAATATATTATTAAATATATCAATTTACACAATCAACATTTTAGAGAGGTTAATCAGAAATTGGTCAAACGATCATGACCCCAAATAGTTGGTTAATGCCACTCTCATTCCAAAGAAATAATTTTTCACAGCCAGTGGTGGAATGTAACCACAAATGAATAAGAAACATTATCGCATCTATAAAACACTCAAAATTCAACGAGAACACGTATTTAAACATGTATTTAATTTCATTTGTTCAAATATTATAATGTTTTTTTTTTATTTTATTTTTATCTACATTGATTATGAAAGTCAACAGGATAAGATGCGCAATGTGTCAGAAGACATGGAGGACAGAACTGGTTTTGACAAATTTCGTTTTAAATAAATTGTATCAATGTTAATTTTTATTTTAATCAATGTTTTATCAACCATTTGCCTGTATTTTAATAAACAATAAGCAAATATAGCAGAGTAGCCGACAATGACACGGAGGCTACTATAATTTTTTTTGTTTTTTGTTTTTGTTGGGGGCAGTCCTAGCTACTTATTTCAGATATTCAGCCTATATTCGAACCAGCACATGTCACAAAGGGCTTTCTGGGTTGAGGGTGCTGCGAGCGGAATGAGCTTCAGAAATGAACGATATCTTCAGAAAGTTGCTCTCCACTCTTTCTACACAAACTGGGCCACAGATGGAAAGCACAATTACATTAACCCCAAACTAACTTAATTAAACTTTTTTTTAATTATTAGAATAGACATTAATAGAATAAATTGTCATGGAAGTACTTTTAATTCTCATAAAGTACATTTCAAATCAGGTACTCTTTTACTTAAGTAGGGTTGTCATTGTGGTACTTCTACTTTTACTTAAGTCAATATGTCTCTGGTTATTTGTGGCCTATTACTTCCACCACTGGTGATAGAGAACGTTGTAGCTCAAGCGTCAGTAAGTGATAATGTTAATTTTACTGCTTTAATTATAAGAAACCCCCCTAAAACATCTATCATACAAAAGAATAGAGTCCTAAGATTATATTCATAACAATACAATAATGTATTTCCTTGCAGATATAGTGATAGAGAGCGCGTTACACTCGTAGCTCAACAGCGGCTGGCTGAACTGCGGCATGAGTCGCATTGGAGTGACGTAAACTTCCCTCTTCAATTGATTGGCTTGAGGATGAGCTGTCAATCTAGAACTAGTGGACCAATGGTGATGCTAAGACCCGCCCTAATTTACATGAAACTTGAACTGCAACATTTGAAACCGCAAGCACAGAATGTGGAAACAAGAGCAAAGGAGAAAAGCGCACGGACATGCAAAAAATGAAAATAAGAGCAGAAAACATGATTTTGTGAGCGATTCAGAAAATTTTGAATTCATGATTCAGTTTTGTTTAAATATTTGATTTACACTTATTATTTTTATTTCCGTGACTGCGTTGTTTGTGATTCTGGTTAACTTTGCATTGATTTTTCAGTTTTGTGCGTTATATTTTCACATTTATATTTTATAGTATTGCTTTTAAAATTTTGATTCACGCTTATTATTTTTTTATGCGTGTCTGCAATAAATTTGGCGGGAATCTGATCCCATACAGTATGAATTCATATTTATATAGCCTTAATGTACATTTAAGGAAAAATATATTTGCCTTTTTAGCACTATTTCAAACTTTCCTTGGGTTAAATTATATTTGCTTGCATTCATTCATATTCACTTGTATGTGCTTATATGAGTATCATTAAAAATATTAGGATGTAAGTTATTAACGTTTTAAAATTTCACATTTAAAGAAATCTAGTTGTTTGATCATGTCTAAATATGTATTCAAATGCAAAACCTAAAAACAAGTAAGCAGTTATGATCTGCAATACTTTGAGCAACTAGACTAGATACATGTATATTTATTGTAAGAGCCATATATAATTTGTTTTTATATAGATGTGGGTTAACTAATTGTGTGCAGTAAGCAATGGTTAAATAATTATGAGTAAATAATAAATAAGTGTAATTTAATATTACATATTGACGATGACGTAATTTCCGGCAAGGATCGTTCGTTTTTTGTGTGATGCAATATTGGAGCGATACAGTTTTATGACCGTGTAACATTTTCCAGCTAATTTTGTTAATAAACCTTTTGAAAAGAAGTTACTGGACTAATGAATGTTATTCGAATTCAAATCTCACTCACTCACGAAGAAGAAAACAAGATGAGAATTTAGACAGATTGCTATCACATTTATTAAAGAGCCACACAGGCACCTATAGTGGGTAATGGCATTACAAATTAACATTTTTATTTTTCAAGCCACAAAATGACTCTAATTTGCCTCTTTGCATTGAAATTCTCTTTTTTTAACCTTAATTACTACACTAATTGTAATATAAATGATAAAAAACATTAGAAGAAAGTGGTCATCAATGGACCATAATTATTGTACAAATAGTATTTAGTACCAAAAGATCTTTTCAAAATATTCAATAAATATTATTGAATAAAATAATATAAAATACAGAACATTTATTTAATTGAAAAATAGTTAAGGTGTATGGTGTATACATTTGACCACCAATGAGTATGAGTGTGACCAATTAGTAAGGAATATCTGAGGTAAATGCAAGAAAAACATTAACATTAATGTTCACAATGTTGATCTCCATCACTCTCCATAATATAATGATACTGTAAATGGTTGACATAATAATCAATGAACATTATGCTGTACTGTTTACCCAAAATTGCTGCAAACACATGTATTGTGAAGCTGTTGTCTATCCATTTAAGCCATTTTGACAGCGCTGGTTTGTGTGGAACTATTGAGCCTACCATGAACAACGTGTTGTTTGAATTTCGTATCAAAACTTTTTTAAAAATGTAAAAGCTAATACTTTGTTTCATATCAAAAGCAGGTTTGGCAATGTGGCATGAGATTTACTTGGGCAGAGTGAGAGCACAAGACAGCGCCTGAAAGCGTGTGCCTCACGCCAAATGCGTGAGAGTTGGCAAACCTGAGACTTGCGGTCGAATGGAACGCACCTTGTGTGGATGTGAGAGACGCGTGAATGACAGAGAGACGGAGGGAGAGCAGGGAAAGGAAATGCAGCTGAACGAATACGCTGAGTGTTTTAAATAGCGTTACAAAAACGAAACAATATGTGGTGGCCAGTGTTGATTCTGTGGCACATCGCCCCAAATTACTCTGTGTGGGAAACACTGCATCCATAGTTCAACATTGATATAACAACAAATTGATATAACATGGCACTACTTACATCGGTCAGCTCTATTCTGCAGTAGTCTGTCAGTGTCTGTGGACCAGTGATGTGACCGCAGGATAATTCAGCTCTTAAAATATCTGGATCATCATCAAATGGCTCTGATGGGGAAAAGACACATATTAAACATTATCATAAGAGTGTGATTTGCCCGGGAGGATTTATATACATACACATATACACTCACCTAAAGGATTATTAGGAACACCTGTTCAATTCTCATTAATGCAATGATCTAATCAGCCAATCACATGGCAGTTGCTTCAATGCATTTAGGGGTGTGGTCCTGGTCAAGACAATCTCCTGAACTCCAAACTGAATGTCAGAATGGGAAAGAAAGGGGATTTAAGCAATTTTGAGCGTGGCATGGTTGTTGGTGCCAGACGGGCCGGTCTGAGTATTTCACAATCTGCTCAGTTACTGGGATTTTCACGCACAACCATTTCTAGGGTTTACAAAGAATGGTGTGAAAAGGGAAACACATCCAGTATGGGGCCGTCCTGTGGCCAAAATGCCTTGTTGATGCTAGAGGTCAGAGGAGAATGGGCCGACTGATTCAAGCTGATAGAAGAGCAACTTTGACTGAAATAACCACTCGTTACAACCGAGGTATGCAGCAAAGCATTTGTGAAGCCACAACACACACAACCTTGAGGCGGATGGGCTACAACAGCAGAAGACCCCACCGGGTACCACTCATCTCCACTACAAATAGGAAAAAGAGGCTACAATTTGCACCAGCTCACCAAAATTGGACAGTTGAAGACTGGAAAAATGTTGCCTGGTCTGATGAGTCTGGATTTCTGTTGAGACATTCAGATGGTAGAGTCAGAATTTGGCGTAAACAGAATGAGAACATGGATCCATCATGCCTTGTTACCACTGTGCAGGCTGGTGGTGGTGGTGCAATGGTGTGGGGGATGTTTTCTTGGCACACTTTAGGCCCCTTAGTGCCAATTGGGCATGGTTTAAATGCCACGGCCTACCTGAGCATTGTTTCTGACCATGTCCATCCCTTTATGACCAGCATGTGCCCATCCTCTGATGGCTACTTCCAGCAGGATAATGCCCCATGGCACAAAGCTCCAATCATTTCAAATTGGTTTCTTGAACATGACAATGAGTTCACTGAACTAAAATGGCCCCCACAGTCCCCAGATCTCGACCCAATAGAGCATCTTTGGGATGTGGTGGAACGGGAGCTTCGTGCCCTGGATGTGCATCCCACAAATCTCCATCAACTGCAAGATGCTCTCCTATCAATATGGGCCAACATTTCTAAAGAATGCTTTCAGCTCCTTGTTGAATCAATGCCACGTAGAATTAAGGCAGTTCTGAAGGCCAAAGGGGTCAAACACAGTATTAGTGCTGCTCCTAATAATCCTTTAGGGGAGTGTGTATATATATATATATATATAGCTCTGGGGGGGGGGGGGGGGGGGGGGGGGAGAGACCATGAACTAACCATGAGCAACACCTCTGTTCAGCATTAGTTAATCTTTGTTAATGTTAATTAATATAAATCCAGCTGTTCATGTTAGTTCACACTGCATTAACTAATGTTAGCAATAGATCTATAATTAAGCATTAGAAAATGTTGAAATTAATATTAACAAAGATAAATAAATGCTTTATAAGTGCAGTTCATTATTAGTTCATGTTAACTAATGTAGTTAACTAATGCTAATGAACCTTATTGTAAAGTATTGCTAAAATAATTTATTTTGATAACTAATAGAAACTCAGAATTGTTAATGAGTTCATTGATTATATAAAATTCAATGAAGGTTGAATAATCTTTTAACTACAGTAGCCTATGTAGCATTCATATCTGCATTATCTGCATTTCTACATGAAAATGCAACAATGGAAAACAAGTTATTGGCGGAAGAGTGAGCCCCTTTATTAATATTCCTGGAGGTGAAGAATAATGCAAAAAAAACAAACAAAAAACCTTTCTAACAAATAGCAAACGCTGCTGTTGATTTGACTGGAACGAAGCGAAACTATCGGCTACTCGTGGAGTTCTGACGCAGAAGTAAACAAAGTTTAAGTTTAGGAAATACCGTTTCAAACCCAAATGTTGTATTTTGACTTTTGTATTGGGTTAATTTATTTACTTAGATCAAAAAAGGTGGTAATAAACTTACCAATATCGCTTCTGCGCATTTTCACGAATCGAATGCCTTTCTCTAACCCATCATATCGTTTCTCTGCGCTTGACATGATGAATAAATGTCTCATATAGTTACAGGTGAGCGTTTAATAGATTGACCTAATGTTTTAAGCACCACTCGAGACGCTTTCACTTTTCTTTCAGATCATAGACTGTAAAAAAAGAAGACGTGTTCTCATTTCCTTTCACAAAAAACAATCCCAGAAATGGCAAGCCCGCGTCTGCGCAGTCCTGCCCATCGCTTCCACAGCTGTCACCAGGGGGCGATGGAAGTGCGTTGACTTCACTTTTCAGAGGACAGCATTTCTGCTTCATTTATTGAAAATCATGTGATGGATTTTGTTCAGGGCGGAGCTCTTCGTCATGACGTTTTGTCCAAAAGTTATTAAGAATAACTGCCCCTAACATATGAAGAGTTATGAACCAGAACCTGCTCGAGCCAGGGCTGTTTTTAAAAAGAGGAAATCAGGAACGTTTCACTAAAGTAAGTATTGACTGATTTATATAAAAATGAGAAAGTGAAAGTACATTTAAAAAAAGACTTGCAATGATTGTAAATATTTTGTGTTCCACTTACTCTTTGGGATTTATTTTGGGCAGAAAAAGGCTAGTTCATTTCATTATCACTTCTATTGTATATGACCATATAAGTCATAGATTGCCACCTTCTCCTGGTCTAAATCTATAAAAGTATTGTGCTACAGCTATACACAGCACAATGCCATAAAAATAAGGACACACACCTATTTTTTCATGTAAAACCTGAGGAATGTGTCATGTAATATCCTATTGTGTATTCAAGCAAATGTGTCTGTATGTTGTTGTTTTGCATGTCTCTAGAAGTAAATGATTTTATTGTGGTCTGAAAACATTTACAGCTCCGTGTTCATCGATCTACAGTCCAAACCAGACACTAGTTCTGCACCAGGAGGTTGGAAAGTGAACCGAACACAGTATGTGCCATTTTAGTCACTTCATGTGATTCTACAGATCATATATATTTCTGATTGATCAAAACGATTCCATTTACACTTGGTTACATAAATGTGTTCCCGCAAAACCGAAAGCAACAATTATGAGCTGCCTTTTATTGATTAACAGCTCATTTCAAAATCAAAGACAGCATTAGGAGAGAGAGCACTGGTAAGATCATTTAGTTTCTTTACTTTTATTTGAAGATGATTGTTTTTTGAGCGTCTGTGACTTATTTTCACTTTCAGTTTGATGAAGAGATATTCAGATATTCATGCCTGACACACTCTCACACATTTATTTTTAGAATTGTTGGGAGGAATTACATTTACATATGTAGCTTCAACAATCAGATGCCTTTTAGACTTGCTCAGTTGCCCAGACCACCTTCTGAAGTGGTTTGAGTAATCGGATTTAAATGCGTCTCGAAGGCATTTCAGAGGGCATTTGCACCTGGTCTTTTCACGATTCGATAGCTATCCGATCACAGAAAGCACATGAAGTGACCAGAAGTAAACAGGCCTTAATATTAATATTAACAATTATCAATTCTATTTTAGAATGATTCATTCTTTTCAAAGAGAGCTATTACTGTTTTACTTAGCCGGATTGTGTATGATCCTCTTTTGGTGATTGATTTAAATGCAGGTTCAGTTTGTTCCAAACATGTGAGAATGTTATTTTGGGTAAAACGGGTAAATTGTCATAAGTCAAAGTGTTTTTGTCAATCATTCACACCATATCAGTAATGATGAAACACAAGGATTTAAGGCTGCACAATATTGAAAAAAAAACGGGGGTTGACATATATGGCTGAAAAAAAGTTAAAAAAATAAATCTCAAATGTAAGTCATGGAACTCATTGGGTTCTATTCTACCAACTCTTATATTTCCATATATATACAGTGAGGAAAATAAGTATTTGAACACCTGATATTTTGCAAGTTCTCCCACTTAGAAATCATGGAGGGTCTGAAATTGTCATCGTAGGTGCATGTCCACTGTGAGAGACATAATCTAAAAAACAATCCAGAAATCACAATGTATGATTTTTTAACTATTTATTTGTATGATACAGCTGCAAATAAGTATTTGAACACCTGAGAAAATCTATGTTAATATTTGGTACAGTAGCCTTTGTTTGCGATTCCAGAGGTCAAAGGTTTCCTGTAGTTGTTCAGCAGGTTTGCACTGCAGGAGGGATTTTGGCCCACTCCTCCACACAGATCTTCTCTAGATCAGTCAGGTTTCTGGCCTGTCGCTGAGAAACACGGAGTTTGAGCTCCTCCAAAGATTCTCTATTGGGTTTAGGTCTGGAGACTGGCTAGGCCACGCCAGAACCTTGATATGCTTCTTACAGAGCCACTCCTTGGTTCTCCTGGCTGTGTGCTTCGGGTCATTGTCATGTTGGAAGACCCAGCCTCGACCCATCTTCAATGCTCTAACTGAGGGAAGGAGGTTGTTCCCCAAAATCTGGCAATACATGGCCCCGGTCATCCTCTCCTTAATACAGTGCAGTCGCCCTGTCCCATGTGCAGAAAAACACCCCCAAAGCATGATGCTACCCCCCCCCCATGCTTCACAGTAGGGATGGTGTTCTTGGGATGGTACTCATCATTCTTCTTCCTCCAAACACGTTTAGTGGAATTATGAGCAAAAAGTTCTATTTTGGTCTCATCTGACCACATGACTTTCTCCCATGACTCCTCTGGATCATCCAAATGGTCATTGGCAAACTTAAGACGGGCCTTGACATGTGCTGGTTTAAGCAGGGGAACCTTCCGTGCCATGCATGATTTCAAACCATGACGTCTTAGTGTATTACCAACAGTAACCTTGGAAACGGTGGTCCAGCTCTTTTCAGGTCATTGACCAGCTCCTCCCGTGTAGTTCTGGGCTGATTTCTCACCTTTCTTAGGATCATTGAGACCCCACGAGGTGAGATCTTGCATGGAGCCCCAGTCCGAGGGAGATTGACAGTCATGTTTAGCTTCTTCTATTTTCTAATAATTGCTCCAACAGTGGACCTTTTTTCACCAAGCTGCTTTGCAATTTCCCCGGAGCCCTTTCCAGCCTTGTGGAGGTGTACAATTTTGTCTCTAGTGTCTTTGGACAGCTCTTTGGTCTTGGCCATGTTAGTAGTTGGATTCTTACTGATTGTATGGGGTGGACAGGTGTCTTTATGCAGCTAATGACCTCAAACAGGGGCATCTAATTTAGGATAATAAATGGAGTGGAGATGGACATTTTAAAGGCAGACTAACAGGTCTTTGAGGGTCAGAATTCTAGCTGATAGACAGGTGTTCAAATACTTATTTGCAGCTGTATCATACAAATAAATAGTTACAAAATCATAGATTGTGATTTCTGGATTTTGTTTTTTAGATTATGTCTCTCACAGTGGACATGCACCTACGATGACAATTTCAGACCCTCCATGATTTCCAAGTGGGAGAACTGGCAAAATAGCAGGTGTTCAAATACTTATTTTCCTCACTGTATATATATGTGGTCTTGTAGATTTTGTCCTGAAATTTACATTTATTCACTAGTTTACTGACTTAGTGACTAAAATTGTCATATGGTGTGGTGTGGTGTGGTGTGACATGAATGTTTTCTGTGTATTAAATTAAAAAGGGGTATAATGTGATCATGTAAGTCAGTTTATCCTGATTCTTTATCATTACTATATAAAAGTATAGCATTTCCTGTGTGCAAATATGTTACATTTTGCATTATTTTACTTTATCAACACTCATAGAAAGACGTTTACTCGTAATTTTTCAATATACTTCAAATTAATTTGGGAATACCTTGTTATAAAAGTATCAAAATGCTTTTAACATTTGCTGGCACTATTCCCCCATTTGTCACATTGATGATTTTATGATTAATAAGCCAAATGAAATGGTGTCACGCCATATGATAAATCACACCACACAACAATCTGTTTGCAAAAATGTGTATTAGCTGCAATTAACAAACCACCAAACTGACAAGTGAATCATTGTTTCAGTTACAGCACAATCACAACATTGTTTAAAACAGTGAGTAATTCTCTATGTTTCTCTCTTCTTGATGGTGGAAGAGAATTCACTCTGAATGTTTGTACCTCCCCGTTCAGTTTCTTCTCTTGATATCTGTAAATAGACAAATTCAATCATGAACACAAGCATTTCACTGCAAAAAATAATCAGATTCATAATTTATTGCATTTACTTTTGCATTCAAGATTGAATCTGCATGCATGCATGAGTGAGTGAGTGAAAACTACATCAAACTGAAAAATACATAAAAAAAGGGAAACATTTGAGTGACACAATGCTGTAGTTTAACATGGATTCAGCTTGAAATGGGATAGTAGGGTAGTAGGGATTCACCAAATTGAGTTGGTGTATAGATATTAAATGTGTGAATAATATAGTATCAAAATATGTTAAAAGGACAAATATTCAATAAACTTAACTATTAGCTATAAAATATGTATCTAAGAGAATCATTTATGTATTTAAATGCAGTTCATATCATATAGTGTGACAAAATAATCATATGGTGTTACAAGAAAACCCTGCCACACCATATGAGGTTTCATGTACTTAGCATGACATTAAGCAATGTGCTTTTATGCTAACACCCTAAAGCCATGCTACCTACAATATGATATAGTTTTAAAGGTAATATTGACTGAAAAGTAATTTCATTTAGGCACTTTTGTGTAAAGTGCGTCACACCAAAAGGGAACTAAAGCAGGAGTGCCGGATATACTTGATTTTTTGGAAAACATGAAGAGAGAAAACACAACTTCAGTGTACTTCTGAGGTGTTGTTCTTCCTCCTGAAAGAAGAAGCCCCACTCCCCAAAGGTCTCCAAACACTTGCCCATTTAAAAAAAGGAATATGGTGTCACACCATTTGATATCCATTTTTGGGACAAAATGTTTTAGTTAAGGGTGGCTTCAAAATATTATGCCTAAAATTTTAGTCAAGCAGACTAACAAGTAGACATCTGGGTAATCAATATATGATTGAATAAACATCAAATTAATTAATTTTCTTGTTTTTATTCAAAATCAAAATTTTGTCACGCTATATGAGCTTTTTCTGGTTTGGCTGAAAATTTTGAAAAAATGTAAGATTAATCCCATGAATGCTCTGTATGTTCATATATAACAGCACTTTCTGAACAATATCACCACAGTTTTTTACATATTTATTTATCATTTACTTAACTTTGACACATTGGACCAAAAAAAGGCCATGTCATGTCAACCACCCACATTGGGATATTCAGTTTTTCTGCGATATATATTTCAATTCCAAGCGCAGGTTCATTCTGTAAAGCCGGGAACACGCCATTGGTATCTGTCAGTCGTGATAGGGTAGGGGTGAGGCGCGTGACACTGAGTATTGACGCAATTCGGCCTGAGGTTCGAATCCGGATTTTCTGAACTCGCTGTACTTCCTTTTCCCATCACATATCAGATCGAAAAGTGTCATAAAGGCAAAATCATAACCCAATATATGATCAGCATGACGATAACGTTGTCTGGAATAAAGAGTAGCCTATCCATGTCACACAGGAAGATTTAAGATTTTGACCATAAACCTATCGAAGTCACAGACAGTATGAATGTCAGTAGCTATACTTGTTGTATGTCGACCACAGGGTGTCACTGTGGCCTCAGCGCTTCCCCCTCGCCTACTCTGAGCTCGATTGCTGTCTGAGGTAAACCACGCCCTCCTCATTACCCTACAGACAAAGAAACGTAGAGATAAATAAATGTGGAAATACATAAATGTGGAAATAAATAAATGTATAAATGAATAAATGTATAAATAAATAAATAAATAAATAAATGTATAAATGAATAAATAAATGTATAAATAAATAAATAAATGTATAAATAAATAAATAAATGTAAAAATAAATAAATGTATAAATAAATAAATAAATGTATAAATAAATAAATAAATGTATAAATAGATAAATAAATGTAAAAATAAATAAATGTATAAATAAATAAATAAGTATATAAATAAATACATGTAAAAATAAATAAATAAATATATAAATAAATAAATAAATGTATAAATGAATAAATGTATAAATAAATAAATGTAGGAATAAATACATGTATAAATAAATAAATAAATAAATAAATAAATAAATGTAAAAATAAAAAAATAAATGTATAATTGAATAAATGTATAAATAAATAAATAAATGTATAATCAAATAAATGTATTTTTGCTTTTTGCTTTTCTATTAGTGGTGTAACAGATCACAAAACTCACGGTTCGGATCACATTACGAATCACGAGTCACGGATCGGATCAGAAAAAAAGGGGGAGGAGACTATTTTTATTTGCTTTCCATTTATTACATGAAAACCTTTGGTGTTAACATAACCCATATGGTTTATAGGTTAACAAAGAACTTTTGGTGTTAACAAAAATAATCTATATGGTTATGGTTTTAACAAAAATAAAATAAATAACCAGATGAATAAATCACATTTTACTCAGTTGTTAAAGTGTAACGTGAAAAACAACCTGAGACGTGAAAATGGGCCTGACCTTTCCCAAAAGATTAGGATGTCAACATTCTCAGGGGAGAGAGTAGACCTCTCACGCCTGTTTCACACAACATGTAGGCATATTCATTATTTGTATTTAAAATCCAAAAGTTGTGACTGAACATGGCTTGTCAGCATTACAGTTCTTTGTAGGCTTATATACTCTTTTATAGATATCATGTTTAACGCACTAGCCTACATTTAAACAATGTTTTATTCAATTCGTTACTTTATATTTATATAGCCTAGTACCTTTAGAAACATACAAATCTTTTTAAAGGAAATCCTGCAAGTCATAAAGAACATTGTTTTTCCACCTCCAAGAAAGGACGAGTGCTCTCCGTTGTTTCTCTTGTTTACCTAAATGCTGTTTTCCTTGCTTTACCCAAGGCAGAAAAGCCATGTGTTGACTTTGAAACAGAGTACAATTTACATTATATGCATCTGTGGTGGAATTACTAGATTTTTGCATCGGTACATGTTAGTTTTAATGCAGACAATGCGCTGTCACTTTAATTTAGCGTGTGCAGCACAGTAAAAAATAGACTCGGTACGGAAACGATCCCTGGCCTGCTGTATACGCACCGCTCCTGGAACGCGAAACCGCGTGCAGTGTGAAAGATGTAATCTGTTAACATGGGTACGGAAAACAAAATACACACCGCAAATGGACTATGTGTGAAACGGGCGTCGCTTCAGATGCGTAGCCATGCTCGATGTATAGCCACTTTCATACGGCTCTCGTGCCACAGTACCTAC